>CM069165.1:11869259-11926759 GCA_035221665.1 Okamejei kenojei
GAAGAGGGATTAAAATTCTTTCCCGTGTTTTTTAATCTTCTTCTTCTTCCGTGTGGCGTGCGCAGCCTAAAGTTGTCGGACAACTTGTTCTATTTGATCTTCCGTTTGTGCACGTCGAGTTGATTGCATTAGTTGAAACAGGGCGGACCACGTGAAGGTTGCAATCTCCCACCCCATATCTTTTAATGACAGATGCAGAGTAGAGAACGGTCCTGACTCCCATCTACCTCATTGAAGAACTCCAAACTATCTTTAGTGTAGTTTTGTTTTAAGTTTAGAGATACAGCGTGGAAACAGGCCCTTCGGCCCGCCGAGTCCGCCCCGACCGGTGATCCCCGCACACCATCACTACCTCACACATACCAGCGGCAATTTACTTTTATACCTAGCTATTTCATCTACAAACCAGTACATCTTTGGAGTGTGGGAGGAAACCGAAGATCTCAGAGAAAGCCCGCGCGGTTATGGGGAGAACGCACAAACCCCATACAGACAGCACCCGTAGTCAGGGTCGGGTCAAACCCGGGTCTCGGGCTCTGCAAGCGTTGTAAGGCAGCAACTCTCCTGCTGTAACACCATTGCACAGTTAAATTGACTTTACTGGACTACCTTGCACTAAACGTTATTCCCTTTATCCTATATCTGTACACGATGTGGATGGCTTCATCGTAATCATGTATAGTCTTTTCATTGACTAGATAACACACAACAAAACAGCTATTAACTGCATCTCTGAAGAAGGTCTGAAGAAGGGTCTCGACCCGAAACGTCGCCTATTTCCTTCGCTCCATAGATGCTGCCGCACCCGCTGAGTTTCTCCAGCATTTTTGTCTACCTTCGATTGTCCAGCATCTGCAGTTCCTTCTTAAACTTTAACTGTACCTCGGGATACACGTGACAATAATAGCGATAAACTAAACCAAATAGTTTAATTGGGAAATTGGAAAATTCTCAGGAGAGGTCTGGGAATACATTGGTTACAAATTTATTTAGGGGCACAGAATTTTTGTATGTAACGAGACTAGGTTATTGATAGAACATTAAAGGCCCTAATTGAATGGATATTCTTATCAGTCGGTTTACTGATGAGAGGCTAATTTTACAGCTGAACCTTTAACCTTGGAGGAACGAACAAGACGAGGAAACCAATTTTTAAACAGATAAGTGAACGTGAAATTTTAGCATACTTTCAGTGACAAAATATCATCAATGCAGCAAATTAAAATAAAACTGGAAAAATAAAGGGGGCATAATTTTGCCTGGTTTTTTTTTCCCTTGCTGGTTAACGATGGGTTGGACTTCTTGGGTTCAATTTTAATTTAACAACCAGGCTATGCAGAGACTGATTCAAAAAACAATCATTCCCCTTAACTGCAAGTACATCGGGCAAATGCGGCGATGTTCGTGTTTGACAGTTTATACATTAAAATGAATTACCTAACCTTTCCAACTTCCAGTGACAAAACAGAAAAAATGAAAGATAATGGGTTATTATTCACTGAAGGATCCTATACATAATAATGATATCATTAATAATCACTGTGATACTCAGGAGTTCCTGCAGCTTTTAAAAAACATTTAATGGAATTACATTTTGAATCATCAGTCCTAGTCCAGTCCTAGTTATTCAGCTGGAAAGCAGAGAGAAAAATGTATTGTATTATATTTCTCGCAGTCTGTTACCGAGCCAGTCATGAGTCAATTTGGCAAATAATGCAAGCAGAACCGGAGGAGAAAGCACATCAGCACCTGCTTAAAGTGCAAGACAGTAAGCATACGATAGATTTACAAGCTGTCGCAACATGCATCTGACAAGAGCAATAACGAGAATTAGCTTACAGAAGCTTTGCTGATAAATTTTATTTACCATCACCAGTGCTGGAGCCATGCAGGTCAAACACTTCCAAGTCCCTGCCGCTGGCTGGCTCGACTTAGAGAGGGGGCGAAAGAGGTGGCTGGGGGCACAGAGAGGGAGTGGGGTGTGGGAAGGAAGTGGAGATGCTGGTTTACACCGTAGACAGACGCCAACAAAAAGCTGGGGCAACTCAGGCCGCATCTCTGTAGATAAGGAATGGGTGACGTTTCGGGTCAAGACCCTTCTTCAGTCCCTGGTTGCCCCATAGGGCTTGATTTTAGTTATTTTTGCTTACATGTTAGGCTCGATATTCAGAAGAATGACTAACACTTAATAAAATGCCAATGGTTGATGGAAGAGCAAGTGCATTTGTGAAAAGGTGCTGAGCTGCTTATAACACCATGGATGACACAGTCCGCTTAGGTATATATATATATATATATATATATATATATATATATATATATAGATAGACAGATAGATAGATAGATAGATAGATAGATAGATAGATAGATAGATAGATAGATAGATAGATAGATAGATAGATAGATAGATAGATAGATAGATAGATAGATAGATAGATAGACATACATACACGTATGCGATTTTATATATACATATATATATGTGTGCGCGTGTGTGTACACACACACATACACCCTCTGCGATTTTTATAATTATATATATATATATATATATATAATATATATATATAATATATATATATATATATATATATATATATATATATATATATATATACACACAATATATATATACACACAGTATATATATACACACAGTATATATATATATGTAGATATGTGCGTGTGTGCGTATCATCCATGTCATTATAAGCTTATACATGTAAATGTTGAAAGTCTTTTTCTTTCAGCTCTCTGTGATGGAATTTCTTACTTCTCTGGTTTAAATATTTTCAAATTATTCTCAGAGAAGGCCTTATTTTGTTCACCATTGTGTAGAGCAAATCTCAAATACCCTAAAACAAGCAATAACTCAATTTTGACAAAAATTGTCAGTTGCTTCCTTTTGGCAAAGTAGGGCAGTATATAGTTCATATAGGTGTATTTATATAAGTATAAACCACAGCTATTTAAACTGCCGATTTGTCATTTATTTTCTACGTGTCTCCACACAGTAGGTGATTGCTGGTGAGTGAGATGGAAAGCAGAGGTGATATCAGACAGAACCGATCTCTTGTTTTTCCTCAGCCGATTTCTTTCCATCATTTACCAGCCTGCACTATTCGCTACGACTCACAAGGCAGAGTGGTGATTCTCGAGTGGCGTGTATCAAAAACGAGCAGCAAAGGAATGTCTGTGGCCCCTAAAACACTTCCCTCTTCATGAGGAGGGTTGTGGGCATGGTAGGCCCACCCCTTTCTGAGTAGGAAGGAACTGCAGATGCTGGTTTAAATCAAAAAGGTAGACACAAAATGCTGGAGTAACTCAGCGGGACAGGCAGCATCTCTGGAGAGAAGGAATGGGTGACGTTTCGGGTGAGTCCGAAGAAGGGTCTTGTCCCGAAACGTCACCCATTCCTTCTCTCCAGAGATGCTGCCTGTCCCGCCGAGTTATTCCAGCATTTTGTGTCTACCCTCAGCCCCTTCCTGACCTTCTTCTGAAGAAGGGTCCCAACCCGAAAAGCCACCTAGCCATTCTTCAGACTTTAGCCTTAGAGAGATACAGTACGGACAGCCATGTGGGCGAGGGGATACACAGTGGCTCAGCGGTAGAGTAGCTACCTTATAACGCTTGCAGGTTCGGAGACCCGGGTTCGATCCCGACTACGGGTGCTGTCTGTATAGAGTTTGTACGTTCTGCCCATGACCCGCGTGGGTTTTCTCCGAGATCTTCGGTTTCCTCCCACACTCCAAAGACGTACAGGTTTGTAGGTTAATTAGCTTGGTGAATGTAAAAATTGTCCCTAGTGTGTGTAGGATAGTGTAAGTGTGCGGGATCGCTGGACCGCACGGACTCGGTGGGCCGAAGGGCCTGTTTCCACGCTGTATCTCTAAACTAAACTAAACTAAATAACAGGGAAGACGGCCATTGGAACCATGATGGATCCAAGAAACAATGCCATTATCCCCTTTCCCTCTCTCCTTATTTTCCTGTAGCCATCCTAGTTATTTTGTCGTATCATGTCCACACCTCTTTGATTCAGCTGTCACATAAAAACAGGGAGATCTCCCCTTAGACAGAGTTTAATTTCTTTGTGTGGCAACTTTCCACATTCAATAATCCATCGGCAGATCTTTGGAATGGATCTTTCTATCTTTCGAATCATCAGTGGAGATGGAAACTGGAGCACCTGGAAGATACAAATTCCGCAAAGGGGAAGATACAAACTCCACAGAGATGGCTCTGGAGATCAGGTTTGAACCCAGATCTCAGGAGCTCTAAGGCATCACAACTTCTGTTGTGCCGACCCTTCAGTTTCACCGAAGATTGACACAAAGAGCTGGAGTAACTCAACGGGTCAGGCAGCGTCCCAGGAGAAAAATGCTGGACTACACTCATCCTTTTTCTCCAGAGATGCTGCCTGACCTGCTGAGTTTTTGTGTCTATCCTCGGCATAAACCAGCATCTGCCCGTTCCTTCCTACACTCTTCGAATTCACTCTTCATTGGCAATGGCCAGGTTAAATGTGATGATGGGAAGAAGGAACTGCAGAAGCTGGTTTCCAAGAAAAGACAAAAAAGTGCTGGAGTAACTCAGCGGGTCAGGCAGCATCTCCAGAGAACACGGTTGGGTTGCGACCCTTCTTCAGATTGGTTATGATGTGAGGGGGGGGGGGGGCACTGGAAGAGAGGAGGGACAGGACAAAGCAGACCAGGTAATAGTTGAACGCAGGAAAGGGGGTGTTTGAGAGGCAGAGGGTTGGACACAGGCCAGAGATGAAGAAAACGGAAGGTGCGAGACGAAAGGATTGAAGAGTTGTGAATTGTGAAGCCAGAGGAAGGAATCTGGGAGGAGGGGGAGGGGGGGGGGAGGGGAGAAATAGAGTGCAAGTCCGATGGGGCACAGTGGAGGGGGAGAAGAATAAATGGGGGATGTGGGAAAGGAAGGGCAAGGGGAGGGAATGGTTGTCGAGGGCACCTAAAGTAGGAGAATTCAATGTTCACATCTTTAGACTTCAGACTTTAGAGATGAATCGCAGAAACAGGCTGTCAGCCACCAAGTCTGCACTGACTACTGATCGCTCCAGACACTAGCACTATCCCACACGCACTAGGAACTATTGACATTTTTACCAAAGCCAATTAACCTACAAACCTGCAGGCCTTTGGAGTGTGGGAGGAAACTGGAGCACCCGGAGGAAACCCACGCAGTCACGGGGAGAAGGTACAAACTCCGTACGGACAGCTCCCGTCGTCAGAATTGGACCCAGGCCGCGCTGTAAGGCAGCAGCCCCACCGCTGCAGCTCTGACTGCGCCGCTGGGTTGGAAGTCGCCCAAGAGGAGTACGAGGTGCTGCTCTTCCAGTTTGCGTGCGGCCTCACTCTGACAATGGAGGTGGCCCAGGACTGGAAGGTCAGTGTGGGAGGAGTATTGCTGCAGGACTGCAGGAGGTACTTTGTCTTTACTCAACATGTTCCCGATGTTGGGCGAGTCCAGAACCAGGGGCCACAGTTTAAGAATCAGGAGTAAGCCATTTAGAACGGAGGCGAGGAAACACTTTTTCTCACAGAGAGTTGTGAGTCTGTGGAATTCTCTGCCTCAGAGGGCGGTGGAGGCAGGTTCTCTGGATGCTTTCCAGAGAGAGCTAGATAGGGCTCTTAAAAACAGCGGAGTCAGGGGATATGGGGAGAAGGCAGGAACGGGGTACTGATTGGGGATGATCTGCCGTGATCACATTGAATGGCGGTGCTGGCTCGAAGGGGCGAAGGGCCGAATGGCCTACTCCTGCACCGATTGCCTATTGTCTATTTGTAAAATGGCCACGAGATTGCACTGTCAAGAGAGACCATTGATGTAACGAAGGAAGAGAAACGGGAGGGCGGCACGGTGACGAAGCGGTAGAGTTGCTGCCGCGCAGCGCCACAGAGCCGGGTTCCATCCTGCCTACGGGGTGCTGTCAGTACGGAGTCTGTACGTCCTCCCTGTGACTTGTGTGGGTGTCTTCCGAGATCTTCGATTTCCTCCCACACTCCAAAGACGTGCAGGTTTGTAGGTAAATAGACTTGGTGTAAATGTGAGGTCGAGTAAAGTGCTGGAGAAACTCAGCGGGTGTGGCAGCCACCTATAGAGCGAAGGAAATGGGCAACGTTTCAGGCCGAAACCCTGAAGGAAATAGGCAACGTTTCGGGCCGAAACCCGGAAGGGTTTCGGCCCGAAACGTTGCCTATTTCCTTCGCTCCATAGATGCTGCTGCACCCCTCTGAGTTTCTCCAGCACTTTTGTCTACCTTCGATTTTCCAGCAATCTGCAGTTCCTTCTTAAACACTTGGCGTAAATGTGAATTGTTCCCTAGTGCGTGCGGGGTAGTGTCGGGCTTGCGGGGATCGCTGGTCGGAACGGACTCGGTGTTTCCGCGCTGTATCGCTGAGCTAAAGGAAAAGTGTTAACTGGAGAGAGAGCGGAGGACATAATCAGCGGCCAAGAAGGGGAATGTGGCGGGTGTACGGGGAAACCGAGTGAGACGATAAAGGAACGCACCAGCAGGAACGGAGAGAGCCTGACACTCAGAGTGACAAAGGAGAAACAAAGTGAAATCGATGCCGGGAGTAATAGAAGAACAACACAGAGGGAGTGTCAGGGAGAGTAATGGAGGGGAAACAGAGCAACAGCAACACAGGGAGTAATGATGAAGACTTGGAGACGTCCAAGCAGACGGAAGCATTCATAGCGCTGGGAATGACCAGGTTGTAGGCCCCGCTCGGTCATGACTGACCTTGAATGGAGAAAGGCCAAAGCCGAGACATCCTCCTGCAGTTGTACAGAGCCCTAGTGAGACCACACCTGGAGTATTGTGTGCAGTTCTGGTCCCCTAATTTGAGGAAGGACGTTCTTGCTATTGAGGGAGCGCAGCGTAGGTTTACCAGGTTAATTCCCGGATTGGCGGGACTGTCATCTGCTGAGAGAATGGAGCAACCGGGCTTGTACACTCTGGAGTTTGAGGGGATCTCATTGAAACATATAAGATTGTTAAGAGTTTGGACACGCCAGAAGCAGGAAACATGTTCCCGATGTTGGGGGAGTCCAGAACCAAGGGCCACAGTTTAAGAATAAGGGGTAAGCCATTTAGAACGGAGACGAGGAAAACACTTTTTCTCACAGACAGTTGTGAGTCTGTGGAATTCTCGGCCTCAGAGGGCGGTGGAGGCCGGTTCTCTGGATGCTTTCAAGAGAGAGCTAGATAGGGCTCTTAAAGATAGCGGAGTCAGGGGATATGGGGAGAAGGCAGGAACAGGGTAATGATTGGGGATGATCAGCCATGATCACATTGAATGGCGGTGCTGGCTCGAAGGGCCGAATGGCCTACTCCTGCACCTATTGTCTATTGTCTATTGTCTATCTGAGTAACATCACAGGTACTAATCCCAACGTTTAAGCAGTTAGACAGGTACATGGATAGGACAGGTACTGAGGGATATGGGCCTAACGCAGGCAGGCGGGACTAGTGTAGATGGAACATGTTGGCTGGTGTGTGCAGGTTGGGCCGAAGGGCCTGTTTCCGACTGTAAGACTCTATGACTCTATGGCATTAAGACACAGGGAGAAAGATGGGAGCTTCCGTGCGATCCCAGACAGAGAAATATCCCGGAGACACAGGGGACTGCGGATGCTGGTAACCTGGGCAAAAAAACAAAGTGCCGGGTTACCAGTACTCAGCGGGTCAGGCAGCATCTGTGCAGGGAATGAACAGGTGACGTTTTGGGTTGGGATCCTTCCTCAGACTGATAAGGGGTGGGGGCAGGACAAAGCCTGGCAAGTAATAATTGAAATGTGTAGGAAGGAACCGCAGATGCTGGTTTACACCGAGGATAGATACAGAGTGCTGGAGTAACTCAGCGGGTCAGGCACCATCTCTGGAGATAAAGGATGGGTGACGTTTCAGGTCGGGACCTTTCTTCACGACCCAAAAACGTCACCTTTTCATGTTCTCCAGAGAGGCCGCCTGACTTGCTGAATTACTCCAGCACTTTGCGTCTCTTTTCCAGTCAACCAGCATCTGCAGTTGCTTGACTGTACAAAGGGACGAAGCGGGCCCAGGGCAGCACGGCAGCGCAGCGCTGGAGCTACTGCCTTACAGCGCCAAAGACGCGGGTTCGATCCTGACTACGGGTACTGTCCGTATGGAGTTTGTACGTCCTCCCGGTGACCCGCGCGGGTTTTCTCAGAGATTGCTGGTTTCCTCCCCACACTCCAAAGACGTGAAGGTTTGTAAGTGAATTGGCTCGGTATAATTGTAAAAATTGTCCAGAGCGTGTGTAGGATAGTGTTAGCGTGCGGGGATCGCTAGTCAGTGCGGACTCAGTGGGCCGAAGGGCCTGTTTCCGCGCTGTATCTCTAAACTAATCGAAACTAAACGAAGCATGGATCACTGAAAGACTAGGGTTCTTCAGACCTTTGATTACTGAAATCTTGACAGCGAGTATTAGAGTCGAAACAAACAGTAAGAGCAATGTAGTGAAGGGGTGAAGCTGCCAGAGTAATATAGGGAAAAAAAGGTGTAATGGAGAAGAAATAGAGTGAAACTGATACAGGAATTAGTGGTGCAGAAACAATGGAACCAGCACACGAGTATTAGAGAGGCAACAATAAGCTTGACACAGAAGTAATAAACTAGGTACATGTGCAGTAGTGGAGGGTGAAATGGAGTAAAACACTCACAGGGAATTATGAGTAGTGTGGGAAGGAAGTGCAGATGCTGGTTTAAACCGAAGATAGACACCAAATGCTGGAGTAACTCAGCGGGACAGGCAGCATCTCTGGAGAGAATAAATGACAATAGACAATAGACAATAGACAATAGGTGCAGGAGTAGGCCATTTGGCCCTTCGAGACTGCACCGCCATTCAATGTGATCATGGCTGATCATCCCCAATCAGTACCCCCGTTCCTGCCTTCCCCCCATATCCCCTGACTCCGCTATTTTTAAGAGCCCTATCTAGCTCTCTCTTGAAAGCATCCAGAGAACCTGCCTCCACCGCCCTCTGCGGCAGAGAATTCCACAGACTCACCACTCTCTGTGAGAAAAAGTGTTTTCCTCGTCTCCGTTCTAAATGGCTTACTCCTTATTCTTAAACTATGGCCCCTGGTTCTGGACTCCCCCAACATCGGGAACATGTTTCCTGCCTCTAGCATGTCCAAACCCATTAACAATCTTATATGTTTCTATAAGTTCCCCTCTTATCCTTCTAAACTCCAGAGTGTACAAGCCCAGCCACTCCATTCTCTTAGCATATGACAGTCCCGCCATCCCGGGAATTAACCTTGTAAACCTACGAAAGGGTGACGTTTCGGGTCGAGACCCTTCTTCAAACAGGGGAAAGGGAAATGAGAGGTATAGACGGTGATGTTGAGAGATATATAAAATAAATTAATGAAAGATATTCAAAAAAAGTAACAAAGCTAAAGAAGACTGTCCATTGATAGCTTTAAAGAAGGAACTGCAGATGCTGGAGAATCGAGGGTACACAAAAGACTGGAGAAACTCAGCGGGTGCAGCAGCATCTAAGGAGCGAAGGAGATAGGCGACGTTTCGGGTCGAGACCCTTCTTCAGACTGTTTGCTAGGTGAGAACGAGAAGCTGGTGCGACATGTGGGGGAGGGATGGAGAGAGAGGGAATGCAGGGGTTACTTGAAGTTAGAGAAATCAATATTCATAATGGAATGAGAGTGAAAGTGACAGGAAGCAATAAATAGTGTAACTACTGTAACACTGGGTGTAACTGAGCGATAGAGGAGGTCACAATCATAGAGTCATAGAGTGATACAGTGTGGAAACAGGCGCTTCAGCCCAACTTGCCCACATCGGCCAACATGTCCCAGCAACACTAGTGCCACCTGCCTGCGTTTGGTCCATATCTCTCCAAACCTGTCCAAAACTGTCCAACTGTTTCTTAAATTGGCCCAGCCTCAACTACCTCCTCTGGCAGCTCGTTCCATACACCCACCACCCTTTGTGTGAAAAGGTTACCCCTCAGTTCCCGATTAAATCTTTTCCCCTTCACCTTGAACCAATGTCTTCTTGTCCTCGATTCACCTACTCTGGGCAAGAGACTCTGTGCATCCACCCGATCTATTCCTCTCATAGAAACATAGAAACATAGAAAATAGGTGCAGGAATAGGCCATTCGGCCCGTCGCGCCTGCACCGCCATTCAATATGATCATGGCTGATCAATATGGCTCATGATTTTATACAACTCAATAAGAGCACCCCTCATTCTCCTGTGCTCCAAGGAATAAAGTCCCAACCTCTCCCTATAGCTCACACCCTCTAGCCCTGGCAACATCCTTGTAAATCTTCTCTGAACCCTTTCCAGTTTGACCACATCTTTAATATGAAATGGTGCCCAGAACTGAACACAATACCCTAAATGCGACCTCACCAACGTCTTATACAATGTAACATGACCTCCGATCCTCTATACTCAATACTCTGACTGATGAAGGCCAAAGTGCCAATAGCCTTTTTGACCACCTTATCTACCTGCGACTTGGCCTTCAAGGAACCATGCACCTGTACTCCTTGATCCTTCTGCTCGCAACATTACCCAGAGGCCTCCCATTCACTGTGGAGGTCCTGCCCAAGTTAGACTTCCCAAAATGCAACACCTCACATTTCTCTGTATTAAATTCCATCAACCATTCTTCCGCCCACCTGGCCAATCGATCCAGGTCCTGCTGCAATGTTTTCACAACCAGCTTCACTATCTGCAAAACCACTCACTTTTGTATCATCTGCAAACTTGCTAATCGTACCCTGTATGTTCTCATCAAAATCATTGATATAGATGACAAACAGCAACGAACCCAGCATCAAACCCTGAGGCACACCACTAGTCGCAGGCCTCCAGTCCGAGAAGCAATCTTCCACCATCACCCTCTGCTTCCTTCCATGGAGCCAATTTGCTATCCACTCAGCTAATCAGTTATTAAAGATGGGATAGCAGCACATTTGGAAAGTGGTGAAATCATTGGACAAAGTCAGCATGGATTTACGAAAGGTAAATCATGTCTGACGAATCTTGTGGAATTTTTCGAGGATGTAACTAGTAGCGTGGATAGAGGAGAACCAGTGGATGTGGTGTATCTGGATTTCCAGAAGGCTTTCGACAAGGTCCCACATAAGAGATTAGTATACAAACTTAAAGCATAAGGCATTGGGGGTTCAGTATTGATGTGGATAGAGAACTGGCTGGCAAACAGGAAGCAAAGTAGGAGTAAACGGGTCCTTTTCACAATGGCAGGCAGTGACTAGTGGGGTACCGCAAGGCTCAGTGCTAGGACCCCAGCTATTTACAATATATATTAATGATCTGGATGAGGGAATTGAAGGCAATATCTCCACGTTTGCAGATGACACTAAGCTGGGGGGCAGTGTTAGCTGTGAGGAGGATGCTAGGAGACTGCAAGGTGACTCGGATAGGCTGGGTGAGTGGGCAAATGTTTGGCAGATGCAGTATAATGTGGATAAATGTGAGGTTATCCACTTTGGTGGCAAAAACAGGAAAGCAGACTATTATCTAAATGGTGGCCGATTAGGAAAAGGGGAAATGCAGCGAGACCTGGGTGTCATGGTACACCAGTCATTGAAAGTAGGCATGCAGGTGCAGCAGGCAGTGAAGAAAGCGAATGGTATGTTAGCTTTCATAGCAAAAGGATTTGAGTATAGGAGCAGGGAGGCTCTACCTCAGTTGTATAGGGTCTTGGTGAGACCACACCTGGAGTATTACGTACAGTTCTGGTCTCCAAATCTGAGGAAGGACATTATTGCCATAGAGGGAGTGCAGAGAAGGTTCACCAGACTGATTCCTGGGATGTCAGGACTGTCTTATGAAGAAAGACTGGATGGACTTGGTTTATCCTCTCTAGAATATAGGAGATTGAGAGGGGATCTTATAGAAATTTACAAAAGTCTTAAGGGGTTGGACAGGCTAGATGCAGGAAGATTGTTCCCAATGTTAGGGAAGGCCAGGACAAGGAGTCACAGCTTAAGGATAAGGGGGAAATCCTTTAAGACCGAGATGAGAAAGATTTTTTTCACACAGAGAGTGGTGAGTCTCTGGAACTCTCTGCCACAGAGGGTAGTTGAGGCCAGTTCATTGGCTATATTTAAGAGGTAGTTAGATGTGGTCCTTGTGGCTAAGGGGATCAGGGGGTATGGAGAGAAGGCAGGTACAGGATACTGAGTTGGATGATCAGCCATGATCATATTGAATGGCAGTGCAGGCTCGAAGGGCCGAATGGCCTACTCCTCCACCTAATTTCTATGTTTCTATGTTTCTATGTTTCTATCTCTCCTTGGATCCCATGCAATCTAACCTTTCGGAGCAGCCTACCATGTGGAACCTTGTCGAATGCGTTGCTGAAGTCCATGTACACAACATCTACAGCTCTGCCCTCATCGACCTTCTTGGTCACGTCTTCAAACAACTCATTCAGAATTGTGAGACGCGACCTCCCACGTACAAAACTATGCTGACTGTCCCTAATCAGCCCATGATATTTGCACTGACACAAGCTTCTCTCAGCCTCTTACACATCCCACTGGGTGGAATGGTGGCACAGCGGTAGAGGTGCTGCCTCACAGGTTCAATCCTGACTACAGGTGCTGTCTGTATGGAGTTTGTACATTCTTCCCTGTGACCGCGTGGGTTTTCTCCGCGTCCTCCCACACTCCAAAGACATGCAAGTTTGTAGGTTAATTGGCTTCTGTAAATTGTCCTAGGGTGTAGGATGAAGGGCCTATTTCCACACTGTATCTCTGAACTAAACTACAGTCGGTCTTAGGCCTACTGGATAGTAATCTTTGAGACAGATCACAATATTTTTCTTGGGGATTGAAGTAATGGAGGTGATAAAGAAGCAGATGTGGGCAGAAGATTGTTCCCGTGAAAGACTGATGATTTCGATGAAGAGCGTGGCCAGTTTTCGCTTTCGTTTTTGGTTTTAGAGATACACCATGTCCGCACCAACCAGCGATCACCCTGTACCCTAGCACTAGCCTATACACCAGGGACAATTTAGGATTTACTTTACTGAAGCCAATTAACCTACAATCTTCTACTGTATGTCTTTGGAAATAAACACAAAATGCTGGAGTAATTCAACGGGACAGGCAGCATCTCTGGATAGAAGGAATCAGGTCAATACGCTTCTTCAGCCTCTACCCAAAATGTCATCCATTCCTTCTATCCAGAGATGCTGCCTGTCCCGCTGAGTTACTCCAGCATTTTTGCGTCCATCTTCAGTGTAGACCAGCGTCTGCATTTCTTTCTTACACTGTACGTTTTTGGAATGTGGGAGGAAACCGGAGCACCCATGGAAAACCCACGCGGTCACGGGGAGAACGTGCAAACTCCGCACAGACGGCACCCGTCATCAGGAGCGAACCCGGGTCTCTGGCGCAGTGAGGCAGCAATTCTACCGCTGATCCACCGTTCAGACTGGAATTAAATGCTTTGTAAGTTTGATAATGACTCTCATCTGCGCAAGTCTCATGGACAATTTAGACCCCCCACAATTAATTTACAAGACTGAGGCCCTACACTATAGGGAAACGTTGAGCAGGCTAGGACTTTATTCCTTGGAGTGCAGGAGGATGAAGGGTGACCTTATAGAGGCGTACAACCATGAGAAGGATAGTTCGGGTAAATTCAAGATTCAAGATTCAAGAGAGTTTATTGTCATGTGTCCCAGATAGGACAATGACATTCTTGCTTTGCTTCAGCACAACAGAATATTGCAGGCATAAATAATACAGAACAGATCAGTGTATCCATATACCATTGAATATACATATACACACATAAATAAACATATAAAGTGCAGTAGGCTAATTAAAGTTCAGATTTTGTTTGAGTTGAGTTTAATAGCCTGATGGCTGTGGGGAAGTAGCTATTCCTGAACCTGGATGTTGCAGATTTCAGGCTCCTGTACCTTCTACCTGAAGGTAGTGGGGAGATGAGTGAGTGGCCAGGATGGTGTGGGTCCTTGATGATGCTGGCAGCCTTTTTGAGGCAGCGACTGTGGTAGATTCCCTCGATGGTAGGGAGGTCGGAGTAGGGGAATTGTGAACCAGCGGACATATGTTTAAGGTGAGGGTGGAAATATTTAATAGGAACCTTTTTTTTACACAAAGGATGGTCATGGAAAGTATGGAAAGTTGCTGGAGGAGGCAGTTGAGGTTGGTACTATGGCAACATTTAAGAAACATTTAGACAGGTACATGGATAGGATAGGTTTAGAGGGATATGGGCCAAACACCAGCCGGTAGGATTAGTGTAGGTGGGCATGTTGGTCGGTGTGGGCAAGTTGGCCCAAAGGACATGTTTCCATGCTGGAACATATGTCTCCTAAAAACACATTCTCCCTCGCATGACCTTGATCTCTGGATCACCTTGGCAATGAGAACATCCATGTCAAGATACCGGTCATTGACGACAGCTCAGCCTTCAATACCATTACATCAAATAAATTCATCACTAAATGTCCGGAGATTGGTCTTGATCACCAATCTGCAACTGGCATGTGGACCTCCTGGCCAGCAGTCAGTTCCCCTAAGGGTTACACCCCAGTGGTATGAACATTGACTTATCTAACTTCAAGTAGGCCTTGCTTTCCCTCTCTCTCCATCCCCTCCCCCTTCCCAGCTCTCCCACCAGTCTTACTGTCTCCGACTACCTATCTCTATTTGCTTTGTTGTTACTTTCTCCCAACTAAAAATTATCTATTCTACGTTTTCCTTGATTTCCATTCCCTTGGTCCTGTTTTCACACCTTATCCACCCTTATCTATACGCTTCTTTATCTATGTATCTCCCTCTCCCCTGACATCAGTCTGATGAGGGTCCTGACCCAAAGCTTCACCCATTCCTTCTCTCAAGAGATGCTGACTGTCCCGCTGAGTTACTGCTGCATTTTGTGTCTATCCCCTGAGGGTTATGTGCTCAGTCCCTTATGCCCCCATCCCACTTTGGAAACCTGAACGGAAACCTCTGGAGACTTTGCGCCCCACCGAAGGTTTCCGTGCGGTTCCCGGAGGTTTTTGTCAGTCTCCCTAATGGTCGAAAGTGGTTTCCATTTTAAAAATCGGTAATTGTTTAGTTGAAGCTGGTTGCGATGCTAGTTGAAGGTGGTTGCCGGAGGACAAAAACCTCTGGGAACCGCACGGAAACCTTGGGTGGGGCGCAAAGTCTCCAGAGGTTTCCGTTCAGGTTTCCTAAGTGGGACAGGGGCATAACTCGGCTCCCATAAACTGTGGCGTTGAGGAATTGACGGCAGGTCAAAATGACTGCACCGACATTCACGGGTAGAGTGAACTCACGGAAAATGGTTTACCTATGGTGACAAGGGAGTCCAGCTCCACAAGGGGATGTTGCCCTCATCATCAGTGCGTATGTTTGGGGGTGCTGCCGATCTCGGGGTTGTCCTGGCAGCTCAGTGCGGGTCTCGAAGGAGAAGGCATGGTGATCTCATGCTTGTCCCTGCAGTTCACCCTTGCCTTGAGAGGAGGCGCTGGCGGTCTCGGGGTTACCCTGGTGGCCCGGTCGTTGCCTCTCTCTGTCCCTCGTATTCTGTGGGCATGTAAGACGCACTGGCGGTCTCAAGCAGGCCCCAGCCACTCACTTTGCCTCAGTGGGGGTTGCTGGCTGTCCAGGGTTTGTCCCGGAAGTTCAGTCTTGACCACAGACGGTGGTCCCAGTTCTCCAGGCTTCCTCCAGACCTACAATAGGGGAACACAGCCAGCAAGAAAACACCCCATTTTCTCTCCCTTCCTTTCTCTCTCTCTCCCTCTCCCTCTCCCCCTTCCCTCTCCCCCTCCCCTTTCCCTCTCCCTCTCCCTCTCTCGCTCTCTCTCCCTCTCACTCTCTCCTTCTTACCTTCCTTTGTTCCTTCGTTAAAAAATTGAGGCCAACTGCACATGGGAAATACCCAAAAAAACATATCTTGAACTCGGGAGCTATTTTGATCTGGAACTCATTGGCTGTTGGGAAATAGAATCAATCAGTGTTTTTCTGAAGTGCATGTCCACCGCTGATTATCTTACACCCTTGGTTCGAGAGTCTTACAGAGTTATCCGTTTTGTTGGACCCACAGAAGTCATGGTCTCGGGGGACCGAGATACAGGCCCTCAGGGTCAGCCTCAGAAGTCGGCTATATCCCTATACAGAAGTACTTAGATACATCTTAGATAAGCATCTCACATACAGTACAAGTGTATACTAGTGTTACACTGAGACAGTTTGGCGCCATTTTCAAGTCCCAGTTTAATTTAGTTTAGAGATACAGTGCGGTAACGGGTCCTTCAGAGTCCACACCGACCAACATTCCCCAAATATTAACACTACCCGATACACACGACTGACAAATTACACTTATATCAAGCCAATTAACCTACAAGCACGTCTTTGCAGTTGTGGGAGGAAACTGAAGGCCTCGGAGAAAACCCAGGCAGGTCACGGGGGGAACGTACAAACTCCGTACAGACAGCACCCGTAGCCGGGATCGAACCCGGGTCTCCGGCGCAGCAAGCGCTGTAAGGCAGCAACTCTACCGCTGCGCCACCGTGCCGCCCGTTATTGTAAGCGCAGGGTTGTTGACCTGACCATGAAGGCCCGTTGTCATGGCGGCGTTGCAGGGTTGGATTGGACCTAATGATATTTCTCTGCCAGGACTAGTCAGTGATTTAATGGGCTCAGTAACCTCCTCTGTGCTGCACCAATCCAATGGCTGTGGCCTGGCCGATGATTATCACTCAATCATATCGGTAAAGCATATAATGTGGTCATTAAAACGTTGCAGTGTGTGGGATCTTATTGGATTAAACTAGTTCCCTCACTTCCTGGATTTCACTTCAAAAATACAGTATAGTTTTAATTTAGTTTAAAGATACATAGTTCAAAGGTTCATAAGTGATAGGGGAAGAATCAGGCTATTCGGCCCATCAAGTCTACCCCGTCATTCAATCATGGCTGACACAGTGAGCAAACAGGCCCTTCGGCCCACCGAGTCAACGCTGACCGGCGATCCCCTCACACTAACACTATCCTACACGCACTGGGAGCAATTTACAATTTTTACCAAAGCCAATTAGCCCCTAACAAACTTGTAGGTCTTTGGAGTGTGGGAGGAAATCGGAGCACCCGGAGATAACCCACGCAGGTGGCGGGGAGAACAAACAAGACAAGCACCCGGAGTTGTGATCGAACCCGGGTGCCCGGCGCTGGGAGGCAGCATCTCTACCACTGGGCCACCATGCCACCCCGTGAAGCAGCCTGGGGCATCCGTTGCAATGAAAGGGCGTAAAGTGGAGTAAACCACCAGCGGGCTTCCGTTCTTAGGTGAGGGTAACGAACGGTTGCTAGGACCAGGGTTGTTAAGGAGGACGTTTGCCATGTTGACACCTCAGCTTGTTTAACACTTAGACTTTACAATAGGCACGCAGGTTTGGGCCCGAGCTATTAGGAGGCTAAAAAAGAGGAATTGGGTTTTTATTTAAACGCCATTCAGAAGAGGGGGGGTTGACCTTTGTGTAAGGTGGGGGCAAGCTGACCAAGTGGTAAAACAGAACATAATGGTGGATTCAGGCTGAAGTGAGGGACATCAATAACATTAAAACAAATACAGGTTCAGATAAAAGAGGAATGCGCAGCGCTTTGTGCTGGCGTTTTATTACCCCCCCCCCCCAAAAGAAAAAACGCATTTGAGGCGGAATTGCAAGCCTTAGTGGCAGGCGCAGCCAGTGAGAATTAGTATCACAGCAGGATCACACTGTGAGACGCAGTGGATCTGGGCACACAGGCAGAAAGACATAAGCAATGTGGAGGAGTGGCGTTCTTAGTAAGGGCTGACATAACCGCAGAAGCAATTTGAGTGGAAATTAGTAATGATAGGGGAACAAAGTTATAATTGCCGAGTGCTATTGACTGGCAGCTCAAGGTGAAAAGGTAAAGAGAAGGCTCCTAGGCAAAGTAGGGAGGCTGCAATTATTGTAATCTGATGATCACTGGGGACTTTCAATAACTCAGTGGTAATGTAGGCAGATCAGGAGCCATTGAAAGGGAGAGCTGAAAGCAAGCAATTCCAAAGAAGTAATGAATGATTGTTTCTTAACACAACACGAGAAGCAGGTACTAGAGCCGCTTTTAAATTAGGTTTAATATTCAGCAGTCCAGCAGAAAAGGACTCGTAAATTGAATGGAAGTGAATGCTTGAGCTGCAGTGATCATTTCGATAGCAGGAGATTTGCAAGCGAGGGCTCTCTCTCATCCAATATAAATAATTCATTCAGAAGGTCTCTGACTGTGCTTTTCACAGGTGCAATGGGACAGGATCCATGTTTACAACCTCCTCTCTGCAGCTTAGATTCCAGCACATGCACAGAAAAAAACAGCCAGTCTGAAGAAGGACCTCGACCCGAAACGTCACCCACTCCTTCTATCCAGGGATGCTGCCTGTCCCGTTGAGTAGTGTCGGTAAGAGCTGCAGATGCTGGATTAAATTGAAGATAGACTCAAAATGCTGGAGTAATGCCCCTGTCCCACTTAGGAAACCTGAACGGAAACCTCTGCAGACTTTGCGCCCCACCCAAGGTTTCCGTGCGGTTCCCGGAGGTTCCCGAAGGTTTTTGTCCTCCGGCAACCACCTTCAACTAGCATCGCAACCGGCTTCGACTAAACAATTACCGATTTTTAAAACGGAAACCACTTTCGACCATTAGGGAGACTGACAAAAACCTCCGGGAACCTCCGGGAACCGCACGGAAACCTTGGGTGGGGCGCAAAGTCTCCAGAGGTTTCCGTTCAGGTTTCCTAAGTGGGACAGGGGCATAACTCAGCAGGACAGGCCGCATCTCTGGAGAGAAGGGATGGGTGGTGTTTCAGGTCGGGCAGTCTGAAGAAGGGTCTCGACCTGAAACGTCACCCACTCCTTCTCTCCAGAGATGCTGCCCTGTCCCGCTGAGTTACTCCAGCATTTTCGTGTCTATCTTTAAGAAGAATCAGGGTGGGGTCTTACCTTCCGCACCCTTGAGGTCGGCTGCGGAAGGCGCCCCCTGGGACACAAAGGCTGAAGGTGTCCGGGCTGCAACGGGCCTTCATGGCCAACTACAGGTGGGACTGAACAATGGTGCCAAAACCTGGCGACTCTTGCATAAGGACTCCGTGGGCTGTTTCTATGCATTCACAACTTAACTGGGGATTGAACTTATATATGGCAACAATCTTACTGATCTGTATGCAGGATTTTTTTTTTTTTGCTGTACCTTAACGCAGGTGAAAATAAAGAACCATTGACCCATTGAACAAGACAGCAGCCATTGTGTTAAAGTGCATGAGGAAAATTGTTGCCTGTAGCTGACTCTGCAAGCCTCCAGCGATTACAACAGCAACATTCACCTCCATTTGTGCAGTATCTTTAATGGTCCCAAGTACAACTTCTGTACTTGTTTTAGACTTTTGGAGATACAGCTCGAACACAGGCCCTTCGGCCCACCGTGTTCATGCCGACCAGCGATCACCCCGCACACTAGCACTGCCCAACACACCAGGGACAATTTTACAACTTACCAGCGCAAATTAACCTACAAACCTGCATGCGTTTGGAGTGTGGGATGAAACCAGAGCACCTGGAGAAAAACCCACGTGGTCACGGGGAGGACGTACAAACTCCGAACAGACAGCACCCGTAGTCGGGATCGAACCCGGGTTTCTGGCTGCAAGTGCTATAAGGCAGCAACTCTATCGTTCCGACACCGTAGTTTAGTTAAACTAAACTAAACTAATATTCTTCCTTTGGCAGGGTTAGAGTAGACTTGATGGGCTGAAGGGCCTGCTTCCGTGCTGTCCATCACTCTATGACTATGACTATGTCTAGAATGCTAAAAGGGTGAGTTTAATATTAGTGAGAAACAGGATGGTGGAAAAAAAGTGGCACACAATGTTTGTAAGAACATTGGTGTTTAAATGAAAGAGTGTTCTCAACTCTGGTGTGGTATCTGAACAGGGACAAGCCACGTCACGCATCGTGAATTGTTGGATGTCGGTGTTGATCAAATAAGATAATGTCCCATTTGTAGCTCCAGTCCCTCTTTGTAATCCCGTCGGAGTGGTTTACGTCACGGTCGGAACTTGCTCTTGCATGAATGGGCCACAAGTCTGTGGCTGGGTGTGCAGTGGTGAATGCAGGGCAGGGAATGACTAGCGGAAATGGACAGGATGCAGAGCAAGCCTGGGATACCAAGCAAAAAACACTTGTCCTACTCAGAGGAGATTAGCTGCATCTCCTGCTACTTCTACTTAAGCAGCAGTGAAAATTATTCCTCTATTTACTTCGAGAGGGCTAGAATACAAAAAAATAATGGGACGTAATGCTGAGGCTTTACAAGGCACCTACCTGGTCAGATGGCATTTGGAGTAGTGTCAGCAATTGTGGTCCGCATATCTGAGGAAGGATGAGCTGCCGCTGGAGATGACCCAGAGGAGGTTTACGAGGATGATTGGGTTAACATATGATGAATGTTTGACGGCGCTGGGCCTGTACTCGCTGGAGTTTAGAAGGATGAGGGGAACCTCATTGAAACTTACTGAATAGTGAAAGGCCCGGATAGAGTGGATGTGGGGAGGACGTTTCCACTAGTGGGAGTCTAGGACCAGAGGTCATAGCCTCAGAATAAAATAAAGTTTGTTTAGAAAGTAGATGATTTCTTTAGTCAGAGGGTGGTTAATCCATGGAATTCATTGCCACAGACGACTATGGAGGACATCAATTGGTATTTTTAAGGCAGAGATTGACAGATTCTTGGTTAGTACGGATGCCAGGGGTTATGGGGAGAAGGAAGGAGAATGGGGTTGAGAGGGAAAGATAGATCAGCCATGACTGAATGGCAGAGTAGACTCAATGGGCCGAATGGCCTAGTTCTGCTCCAAAAACATATGAACAGATGAACTTATTATTTTGGGCCCTGAGTTAAAACAATGACCCCAAAACTATTTTTGAGGACCCAATGTCACAGAGATTTTTAATTCCTGCCCTTGCTCTCATTCATTCTTTGCACTAATTAGAGACAATGATTAATTGTTAATTTAATCAAAAACTCCCTTCTAACATTACCATTCCCAGCTCATTGTGGAGGATGAAAACGTATTGGTTCATCAATTCTTTGTGCTCTTGATTACCCATCCTGTGTTGTAAATGATGGTTCTTTGATGATGTGATGTGGGCGGAGCACCAAGGCAAATTCCTTGTATGTGAATACTTGGCCAATAAACTTACTTACTTTAGTTCAGTTTAGTTTATTGTCACGGGTAGCTTTCGTTCCATGCTAACCATATAAGATTGTTAAGGTGCCGCCACCATGAACTGATTCAGTTCCAGCATCTAACTGAAAACCTACTACAGATTGCAACGTTCAACCTTTGGAAACAGGGGACTACCAGGCGGGTTATGATTTGGAAAATAACTTTGACATTGTGTGTGTAAGCATACCTTGGAGACCAGCGTACCATGAGTACAAGGGTACAGCAATTGTAGTGTGAGAATACTGGATTTCTTTTGATGCAATGCCTAAAGAGTCGCCATGTATTGGTGCCATCTTGTACCTTCCAAATACCGGATATCCACCGGTTTTCCAGCAACTGGTGGTCCGGCACCTCCTTTAATTCAGACAAAGTTACCAGCGCGCTCCGGAAGTTCCCACGAAAATGTGTTGCCTAGGTGCCTGAGGCGGCCGGCCGATCTCAACCTCATCGGTACTTCAGCGGCCGATCGGTGGGTCAAATTTACCCCCATGTGGCCGGGACTCTGGAGCCGGGAGATCCGTTCCCACAGCTGACACATTCCGACTTTGCGGCCTCAACGGACCATTCCTGGCGGCCGAGGCAGACTGTTCTAGTGGAATTCTTTGCCACAGAAGGCTGTAGAGGCCAAGTCAGTGGATATTTCTAAGGCAGAGATAGATGGATTCTTCATTGTCCAGGTGTCAGGGGTTATGGGGAGAAGGCAGGAGAATGGGGTTGAGAGGGAAAGATAGATCAGCCAAGATAGAATGGTGGAGTAGACTTGATGGGCTGAATGGCTTAATTCTACTCCTATCCCTTATGACCTTATGGTATTGTTGGCCTTCTCGGAAGTTGCATGGCTCTGGAACCAAGGGTGCCGGAGAAAATCGGTGTTGGGCCAGTATCAAGTTCTTAAAAATATCAAGTCTTATCTTGGCTATAAACGGTTGTTGTCCTTGCAGCGGCACTAGGCCGGTGTTGCTGGAGTCGGCCTGGCCTCTCTCAGAGTCCAAGCAGATGGAAGTCACCTTGTGCATTGGGACGGGTCACAAAAATTGGGATCTTTGTTATTTTCCATTTATAAAAGGCTTGGATGGGAATGTCGGGGGTTAGTCTAGTGGGTTTGCAGACAACCAAAACTTGGTGGAGGGTACACAAAAGGCTGTAGAAACTCAGCGGGTGCAGCAGCATCTAAGGAGAGAAGGAGATAGGCGACGTTTCGGGTCGAGACCCTTCTTAGGGAGTCGCACCTACCGGAGGTTTTAAAAGATACAAGGGACGTAAATCAGCTGGAACATTGGGCAGGGTGGTGGCAAATGGAATTTAACCCAGACAGCTGTGAAGTAAAACACTTTTGTGAGGGGGGATCTTATAGAAACATATACAATTATAAAAGTACAGGACAAGCTAGATGCAGGAAAGATACACAAAAATGCTGGAGAAACGGTGCAGCAGCATCTATGGAACGAAGGAGATAGGCAACGTTTCGGGCCGAAACCCTTCTTCAGATGCAGGAAAAATGTCCCCAATGTTGGGCGAGTCCAGAACCAGGGGCCACAGTCTTAGAATAATGGGGGAAGCCCATTTAAGATTGAGGTGAGAAAAACCTTTTCACCCAGAGAGTTGTGAATTTGTGGAATTCCCTGCCACAGAGGGCAGTGGAGGCCAAGTCACTGGATGGATTTAAGAAAGAGTTAGATAGAGCTCTAGGGGCTAGTGGCAGGCACGGGTTATTGATTGGGGACGATCGGCCATGATCACAATGAATGGCGGTGCTGGCACAAAAGGGCCGAATGGCCTCCTCCTGAATCTATTTTCTATGTTTCTATGTTTAAGAGGTCCTAGTTCTGGTTGGACATAGAGAGTAAATGGTAATGAGAAGGGCACTCCCTACAGAGAGATACGGGGTACATGTCCATAGGTCTGTGAATGTGGGGACACAGATGGACAAGTTAGTGAAGAAGCTCCCCCCTCCCCAGCCTAACCCCCACCCTAGACGTCCTACCAGATCCACTGTTCGCATCCTTATATTCCTCTTGACACCACCTCTTCCCCAGCCAACAATGGGCCGTTATGGGCTCCTCCCTTCCGTAGGTCATTTATTGCCAGCCCTGAGTTGCCCTGGCATTTCTCGCTTCCAGTTTATCCCCCCCCCCCCCCCCCACTCACCCCCACCCCCCAATGCCCCACCTCCACTTTCAGACTGAAGAAGGGTTACGACCCAAAACGTCACCTATTCTTTTTCTCCAGAAGTGCTGCCTGGCCCGTTGAGTTACCCCAGCATTTTGTGCCTGTCTAAACCAGCATCTCCAGTTCCTTCCTGCCCGTGGTTTCTGCTATGCTTGCCTTGATAAGCCGAGGCGTTGAGAATAAGAGTTGGGGCGCCATGTTGCACTTGCACAAAGCAATGGTTTAGTTTAGTTTAGTTTAGTTTAGCGATACAGAGCGGAAACTGGCCCTTCGGCCCGTCGAGTCCGCACCGACCAGCGATCCTCGTGCATTGACACTATCCTACACACACTAGGGACAATTTACACAGACACCAAGCCAATTAACATACACACCTGCACGTATTTGGAGTGTGGGAGGAAACCGAAGATCTCGGAGAAAACCCACGCGGACACGGGGGGAACGTGCAAACTCCGTACAGACAGCACCTGCAGTCGGGTTCGAACCCGGGTCTCGGGCGCTGCAAGCGCCGTGAGGTACCAACTCTACCGCTGTGCCACCGTGGCCACCCTTAACCGCCCATTAGCCTGCACTTAGAATATTGTATACAGTTCTGGTCGCTACAGGACAGGAAAAACGTGGCAGCAATAAAGGGGGCGCAGAAGAGACTTGCCAGGATGTTGCCTGGAATAGAGGGCTGTAGTGAAAGTAAATAATTAGATAAGGTGTTTATTCTGACTGGAGTATAGGAGGCTGAGGGGTGACTATGGAAGTCTATTCAATTGTAAAATTGTTAAGGGCATAGATATGAAAGATTAACTATCCTTTACCCAGGGCATGGGAGTCTAGACCTAGACAGTGGTAGAGCTGCTGCTTCACAGCACCTGAGACCCAGGTTCAGTTCTGACCTCGGGCGCTGTCCGTGTGGAGTTTGCACGTTCTCCCTGTGACTGCTCCTGTTTCGTCTCACAACCCAAAAATGTGTGGGTGTGTAGGTTGTTTGCCTTTGCAAAATTGCCCCTGGTGTGTGGGGAGTGTGTGTGAAAGTGGGATAATGTAGAACTAGTGTGAATGGGTGATCGATGGTGGGCATGGACTCGATGGGCTGAAGGGCCTGTTTCCACGCTGTACCTTCCAATCAATAAGGAGCACAAGTTTAAGGTGAGAGGGGGATAAATTTATTGTAGATCTGAGAGACAATAGATAATAGACAATAGGACCAGGAGTAGGCCATTCGGCCCTTCGAGTCAGCACCGCCATTCAATGTGATCATGGCTGATCATCCCCAATCAGTATCCCGTTCCTGCCTTCTCCCCATATCCCCTGACTCTGCTATCTTTACGAGCCCTATCTAGTTTTCTCTTGAAAGTATCCAGAGAACCGGCCTCCACCGCCCTCTGAGGCAGAGAATTCCACACTCACAACTTTGTGTGAAAAAGTGTATCCTCATCTCCGTTCTAAATGGCTTAGATGAGAGGCAAGATGTTCGTGCAAAAAGTGTTGAATGTGTGGATGGAGTAGGCGGAGGAGATGGTGGATGCAGACACAATGACAGGCTTTAAGAGGCATTTGCACATGTACCTGGACACAGTCACAATGGGCCTAATGCGAGTAAACGGGATTAGCGTAGAAAGGCATCGTGATTGTCATGCATAAAGTGGACCGAAGGGCCTATTTTTGCTCATAATTTCATAAATTCTAAGAGCAGAAGTAGGCCATTCGGCCCATCGAATCAACTCCGCCATTCAATCATGGATTGTTGTGCTGTACGTCTCCATGGTTCCATGACTCTGCAAGTTTTATCTCCACTCCCCGGCCACGCAGCCCTCAAGTATTTTAGTTTACATCGCGGATACAGGCCCTTCGGCCCATCGAGTCCGCACGCATCAGCGATCGCCGCGCACTAACACAACCCGACACACACTAGGGACAATTTGCACTCATACCAAGTCATTTAACCTACAAACCTGCACGTCTTCGGCGTGCGCGAGGGAACCGAAGATCCCGGATAAAACACGCGCAGGTCACGGGGAGAACGTGCAAACTCCGTACAGACAGCACCCGTAGTCGGGATCTGTACCTGTAACCTGTACATTTACCAGTCGCATCCCTATTCCCCACATCCCATTCCATCAGCCCCTCACACAGTAGGTTGGCTCCCTTTCAGCTCTCGTGGAGATGAATCAGTTTAGCTTACTGTCACGTGTACAGTGAAAAGCTGTTGTTGCGTGCGAGTGAAACCCCGAAACCTCGGCCTTGCTCGAGTGGAAGCTGGGCTTCGCGATCGAACCTTGCTTCCTACAACCGATCAGTTCCAACCAAGTCAGGCCCCGAGCTAACCAGCTTCTAATCCACTGGAGGGAAGGAATGGGTGACGCTTCGGTTTGAGACCCTTCGTCAGACTCCGCCTGAAGATTCAGATTCAGTCTGAAGAAGGGTCTCGACCAGAAACGTCACCCATTCCTTCCCCCAGAGATACTGCCCGTCCTGCTGAGTTACACCAGCATTTTGTGTCTATCTTCAGTGTAAACCATCTATTGCATCCGCTGCTCTAGATGTCAGTTGATCTATATCGCTGAGACCAAGCGGAGACCAAGTTTCGCCGAACACCTCCGCTCGGTCCGCAATAACCAACCCGACCTCCCGGTGGCTCAGCACTTCAACTCCCCCTCCCATTCTGCATCCGACCTCTCTGTCCTGGGCCTCCTCCACGGCCAGAGTGAGCAACACCGCAAATTGGAGGAACAGCACCTCATATTCCGCTTGGGGAGTCTGCATCCTCATGAACATCGAATTCTCTCAATTCTGTTAACCCTTGCTGTCTCCTCCCCTTCCTACCTCTCCCTCATCCCTCGGGATCCTCCTCCTGCTTTTTCCTTTCTTCCCCCCCGCCTCCCCCCCCCCCCCCCCATCAGTCTGAAGAAGGGTCTCGGCCCGAAACGTCGCCTATCTCCTTCGCTCCATAGATGCCGCCGCACGCGCTGAGTTTCTCCAGCATTTTGTGTGCCCTCGATTTTCCAGCATCTGCAGTTCCTTCTTTAACAATCTGCATTTCCTTGCTGCACAAGCTTTTACACAACTTATTGAGCAGGGGTGGGGGGGGGGGGGGGGGGGGGGGGGGGTGGGGGGGGGGGGGGGGGGGGGGGGGGGGGGGGGGGGGGGGGGGGGGGGGGGGGGGGGGGGGGGGGGGGGGGGGGGGGTGGGGGGGGGCCCTCTGTGTGTCAAAACTACAAATTCAATGGCTCAGCGTTAAACCAAATTTTTATTTGCAAATTTTTTTTGTGTGACTGAAATTGGATAGTCATTTAGCTCACCCTTAAAGTTTATTACAATGGAGTTATCTCTCACAGAAGAATCGTTTCCTTCCTAAAGTGTCATTGCTTTTATTGTTTGCCACGGTATTTTTTGAGGTAATTTTCCTGCTTATTGGTCACTATTGTGTCTGACCCCGTCTCCTGCAGATGGATAGTGATTACCAATTAATGATGAAGGTGAGAAATGACAGCTGAGTCCACCCACTCCAGCTGCCCTTCCCCACCGCGGCCTTTCCAAGTGACATTACTCGCTCCGCACAATCCCCAACAACTCAATAAGACCAACAACAACAACAAAAAGACAGGCCACCACGACTAACACAAGAATGAGGGAGGTTTTTTTTAAAAATGTGACTGTCGAGTCAAACACAGCCCGAGGAAAAGTTTAGTTCGAGTCAAGGAAAATTGTGAGAGGTTTATGTGTGTGTGTGTGTGTGTGTGTGTGTGTGTGTGTGTGTGTGTGTGTGTGTGTGTGTGTGTGTGTGTGTGTGTGTGTGTGTGTGTGTGTGTGTGTTAGTTTGTGTGTTAGTTTGTGTGCGTGAGCGTGTGTGTGTGTGTGTGTGTGTGTGTGTCAGTTTGTGTGCGTGAGCGTGTGTGTAGGCGTGTGTGCTAGTGCGTGCAGTGTGTGTGCATGTAGATTTTTGTGTACATGTATGTGTGCGTGTGCGCATGCATGTGTATGTGCCTGTGTGTGTTGTATGTGTGTGTAGTGTGTGTGTGCAGAGGTGTGTGCGCGGTATGTGCATGTAATTGTGTGTGTGCGTGTGTGGAAGCATACATGTGTACATGTGCGTTTATTTGTGTGCATGTGAAGAGTGTTTGTGCACGTGTGTGTGTGCGCGTGCTTGCGCGAAGGTGTGTGTGTATGCGTGTACGCATGCATGTGCACCCACGCATGAACACACACATCAATGCATAGATGTGTGTGTCCATGCGTGGGTGCACATGCATGCGTATTTTGTGTGTGAGTGTATGTGTGTAGTGTATGCATGTGTGTGTGGTGTGTGTGTGCATGTAGGTATGTGTGTACATGTGTACGTGTGTGAGTGCATGCATGTGTATGTGCATTTGTGTTTGTGTGTGTGTGTGTGTACGCGCGTGTGTAGATGTGTGCACATGTAGGTGTGTTTGCATACATGTGTGTGTGCATGCATGTGTATGTGCATGTGTGCTTGTGTAATGTGTGTGTGTGTGTGTGTGTGTGTGTGTGTGTGTGTGCACATGTGTACGTGTGCATGCATGTTTATGTGTGTGTGTGTGTATTTGTGTGTGTGTGTGTTTGTGTAAGTGTGTAGATATCTTTAAGCATGGCCTGCTTTGAATGTAGTCCTTAGACGATGCACGTCGATCAAAGAAACCCCCACCGCCAGATGAAGCACCTGCTGACCTCAGCGTGACCTCCAGCCCAGGATAATGAAGTTGAGTTGCAGAGAGACACCCATTCCTCCCCCCATCACCGCCCCAACCTCCCCTCTCAACGTACAGAGCGGGCGGGGGAAGGAAGGGAACTGGTGGGCCGCAAACAGCTGCGGGTCCCTCTCACCCCAACCCCCCTCACCCCAACCCCCCTCAAACACCGCGACCCATCCAATAATCTCACATCTCCTCGCAAGAGAAGGGGGGTAGGATTTTATTTTCACGCGACATAAAGAAATGGGGCACTGGGGAATGAAAGGCGAATTTTTCTCATCCAAAATGGATTGCGATATCCCCCCATTTAACACCTGAAGGCAATTAGCTCAAAGAGATTGTGGAGTGAGAAACACGTTCACGGAACATTAACTCTCATACATTCTCCAGTTGCAGTGAATTAATAGGAAAGATTAAAGTTTAAAGAGAGCAAAATGGCATTACCTCACATCCACCTCACCGCAGTGCTTACGATCAAACACTAAAACCCCAACTCCGATTCGCTTTTACTTTCCCCCAACCCAAATCCCTCCACCCGCCCCTGCGCACAAACCCACCTTTTAATTCATTCCCCTCCACCCCGCCAACGATAGCAGACGATATACCGTTTTTTAAAAAAAATGTTTTTATTAATAAATATTTCCACCGAGGGAGGCTTCCTTTGCGACTCGTCACGTGCTAATTGCTAGTGTGTCACCCGTTAGGACGGCGTGCTCAGGAAATGTAAATGCGAAAGCGCAATTTCATAAAGGTCTTAATGGTAAATTATCACGCTAAATAAGGCAGATATTCTTAATTACACTGGAGTGCCGAATGCGCACAGACCCAAATTCCCTCAGGTACGTCTTAGAAAATTCCGCCAGCATTTGCTTAGTAAGATTTTGTTAAGTTTCAAGAGCGCCTGCCTTCGATAATCAAACGTGGACAAACCTTTCAGGAGGAAAAAATGAAATTGAGACATGGGAGAATTTATTGTCCAGAAAATACCATTGTGCTATCTACTTCAAAGTCCAGTCCTCCCAGCTTGAGAAAATCTATTTCCCTCATTTTAATACCCCACATAGCAGTCTTCATAATTCATTCGAGTGTGCTAAGCACAGTTTTATTAGATCTGAAACAAATTTTGGTGGGAGATCCTATAGGTCATTAACCATGGAGTAATTTTATCCTTGTTTCCCTAATGATGCCATAATGGCGAGTGAATTTCTTAACTAAAGACCAAAGAACATTCTGAAGGTCAGCTTCATCTGCAAGCTCCTTCAAGCGATTCTCCGAGAGATTGGAAAGTCGGGGATTTTTGAAGAGTCATTAATAATGTTAAAGCTGAAAGGCTGCCTATTTGCCTTTTCGTTTTGCGCCTTTAATTTCATACTTTTTTTTTTGTGCTTCCACTCTCCTGCGTTTGTCATCAAGCAGAAAGATTGGAGTGTGGAGCACGGGGCAAAATGGCAGCATAGTGACACACTACAATCCCAGATGTGAGGCCATGATAATTTACATTTTATGCCTTTGTTATCACTTTAATCATTTTCTTTATTCGTTTTGTCTCAGTGATCAGAGAGACACCTGATAGGCAAAATATCAGGGGAACAATTTTTATTTTGAATGTGGTGAGAACCCTAATTAGAATTTGAATTTTGCTGAGCCTTGTAATGGTTGGTACTTTATCCTGATCACCTTAAATATTGTTCAGAGTCAATCATTTGTCATAGCGCGGCATGCCGGGAAGGTTCCCGCTAATCTGATTTCTTTTTTTTTTTTCTGCTGTCATTGCATTTTGGTCCGAGGTACAGAGGCTAAGATGCAGAAGGGAGGACATAGGGACTGTGGCTTAAAGCACGCGGGACCCTCTGTTTCTGCTCCAGGAGGAAGTAAGAATGAAAAAAAGAGAATAAAAGAGCCCTTTCTCTTTGCACTTTGTGGACCCTCTATGATTGTGTGCTCTTCAGATAAAAGTTGTCCCCAGAGATTGAAATGAGGTTGGGGGGTGGGTGAGCTATGTTCCCTCCTACATAGCTAGTACTGCGCGGCAACGGGACCCTGTCAATGTCCGTTATGGATAAACGAGTCTTTGCAAGGAAATGTAATCATGGAACATCGTGCTGATGTTTTATCCACAAGCTGGGAGCAAACAGGGGCTTTTGTGGACAAATCAGAGCTGACAGGCTTTAAAATTCTCGCAGTCTGAAGAAGGGTCTCGGCCCGAAACGTCGCCCATTCCTTCTATCCGGAGATGCTGCCTCACCCACTGAGTTATGCCCCTGTCCCACTTAGGAAACCTGAACGGAAACCTCTGGAGACTTTGCGCCCCACCCAAGGTTTCCGTGCGGTTCCCGGAGGTTTTTGTCCTCCGGCAACCACCTTCAACTAGCATCGCAACCGGCTTCGACTAAAAAATTACTGATTTTTAAAACGGAAACTACTTTCGACCATTAGGGAGACTGACAAAAACCTCCGGGAACCTCTGGGAACCTCCGGGAACCGCACGGAAACCTTGGGTGGGGCGCAAAGTCTCCAGAGGTTTCCGTTCAGGTTTCCTAAGTGGGACAGGGGCATTGCTCCAGCATTTTGTGTCTATCTTTGGTGTAAACCAGCATCTACCGTTCCTTCCTACATGTTAAGATTTAAAAGCCCTCCAGTCTGTTGGAACTTTACATCTGAGGTTCCTTTCACTCTGTGTGACGGTAATTGTGGTAATAATGGTATGGAACACTTTACATTTGTCCTCGGAAGGAACTGTAGACGCTGGTTCACACTGAAGGTTTGAGTTTGAGTTCAAATTTAGTTTAGTTTATTGTCAGGTGTACCGAGGTACAGTGAAAAACTTCTATTGCGCGCAAACCAGTCAATGGAAAGTCAATACATGATTACAATCGAGCCATCCACAGTGTATAGATACAGGATAAAGGGAATAAAGTGAATAACATTTAGTGCAAGGCAAAGATAGTAAAGTCCGATCAAAGACAGTCCGAGGTTCCAATGTGGTAGATAGTAGTTCAAGACTGCTCTCTAGTTGCTGGTAGGATGGACATAAAATGTTGGAGTAACTCAGCGGGCCAGGCAGCATCCCCTGACTCTCAGTCTGAAGAAGGGTCTCGCCCCGAAATGCTTTGGTAAAAGTTATAAACTGTCCCTAGTGTGTAGGATAGTGCTATTTAAGTGTAAACGCAGAATTACTGGTACAAACACTGATCTCTGTGGGCAGAATGGCCTGCTTCCCTCATAACAGAATGGAAGAAGCTCTTCCTGAGCGGTTATGGTGGTGCAAGCTTTGTAGCAAACCTGCATCTTCTCCCTGCCGGTAACAGGAGCAGTGAGGAAGAACCAATGGCCAAAATGGGACAGTGGGGGCCTGGGACATTGATTAAGTTGGCTGCTTATCCAAGTGCAGATGGTGAGGAGTCTGGTCTCTGAGATGGACTGGGCTAGATCTACAATCCAGATCTTGGGGAGGTGGATACAGCTGCCATACAGCGCTTACAGCACCAGAGACCCAGGTTCGATCCTGTCTACATGTGCTTATCTGTACAGCGTTTATTCGTTCTCCCCGTGACCTGCGTGGGTTTTCTCTGAGAGCTTCGGTTTCCTCCCACACTCCAAAGACGTACAGGTTTGTGGGACAATTGGCTTGGCAGAAATGTAAGAAACTGTCCCTTGTGTGTATAGGGTGGTGTTAATGTGCGGGGATCGCTGGTCGGTGCGGGCTCGATGGGGCCAAGGAGCCTGTTTCCTCGCTGTATCCCAAAACTAAACAAGACTAGACTAAACTAAACTCTCTGCAATTTCTTGCGGATTTGGGCAGAGCTGTTCCAAGCTGCGATACCGTGTGCTTTCAGAGGTGCATCTGTAAACATTTGTAAGAGTCATTACCGATGCTGAATTTCCTCAGTCTCCTTAGGAAGTGGAGGCATCGGTGTGTCTTCTTTACTGCCACTTCAATCTGGTTCGGCCACAACAGATCATTGGTACTATTAATGCCAGACCTCATAGAAACATAGAAAATAGGTGCAGGAGTAGGCCATTCAGCCCTTCAAGCCAGCACCACCATTCAATTCAAAATCAGTGCCCCGTTCCTGCTTTCTCACCACATCCCTTGATTCCGTAATCAACCATCTCAACCATTTCCACTTTGGTACAATTGATGCTGACTGGGGACATGTACTCCACCGTGCGTCCTGGTCAATAACTAGCTCCTTCATCTTGCTGACATTGAGGGAGAGCTCACTGTCCTGACACCATGTCACTAAGCTCTCGATCTCCTTCCTGTTGTTTGTGACCACAGTGGTCACATCTGACGGGCTCCTCCTCCACACCCTGCACTTCCTCGCCCTGGACCACCGTCCGGACACCAAGTGGCGGTCGGTGTTGCCTTCCGGTCGCGAGACGGCCCCCCGGTGGGGGTCCCTCTAGCTCTACATCGGGGACCTGGGGTGGAGGGCACTGCACCGAGGTGTTCCCTGCAACCTGTTTCTCTCGCGGTTCACATGCTCGCCAGCCGCCTGCCACTGTTGCCAGCTGGAAGAGTGTGTGTCCCACGTGTATATGGAGTGCGTGAGGCTGCAGCCCCTGTTCCAATATCTAAAGGGGCTGCTCCTTGCCTTCTGTCTGCACTTCACACCCACCATTGTCATCTTTGGACACCCTATGCGTAAGGGAGAGGGCAGGGCAGAAGATGTCCTGGTTGGGTTGCCCCTGGGCCTGGCCAAGCTGGCCATCCGCGAGTCACGGCGCCAGGCGGAAGAGGGCTCTGCCCCTTTTCCGGGGTTACATCCGCGCCCGGGTGGTGTTAGAGAGGGGACTACGCGCTGTCCACGGGCACCCTGGGGGACTCCCGGGACAGCTGGGCACCGCGGGAGGTGGGGAGTGGAACTCCACCATTCAATCCTTGACAAGGATTGTAACATCGTTGTGTAATAGTTTATCGTTTGTCATGTATTATGTTTGTGGGTTCTGTATTTGTGTTTTACTGTACTGTATATATTATTTTTATATTGAATAAATATATTTTATTAAAAATATAAAAATTAAAAAAACACATGCAAACACATAGACGGAGGTGAATTTGGCCAAACAGTTATGAGTGTATAAGAAGTGCAGTAGGGGTCGAGAATGCATCTTTGCAGGACAGGGTTGAACTAAGGATAGAAACAGCTTTAGTTAGATTTTCAAAATAAAACTTTTGAAGGCTTTGGCATTCATTTTTTTATTTTATTCCATCTTTAAAAAAAAATCTATTAATTTGACATAGCTGATTGTTTTAATGCAACTAGACACTGTGGGAAGGACACAAAGTGCTGGAGTAACTCAGCAGGACAGGCAGCATCTCAGGAGAACATGGATAGCTGACGTTTCGTGTCGGGACCCTTCATCCTACCCCAAACATCAGCTATCCTTGTCCTCCATAGATGCTGCCTGACCTGCTGAGTTAATCCAGCACTTTGTGTCCTTTTGTATTTAACTAGCATCTATGTTTTATACGTAGAGCCTGAGGAAAAAAGATATGTTCATAAGTTCTAGGAGCTGAATTAGGCCATTCAGCCCATCAGGCCTACTCCACCATTCAATAGGGTGGCGCGGTGGCGGGATGGTAGACTTGCTGCCTTACAGAGCCAGAGACCCGGGTTCGATCCTGCCTAAGGGTGTTTGCCTGTACGTTCTCCCCGTGACCCGCGTGGGTTTTCCCGGGGACCCCGGGTTTCCCTCCCCACACTCCAAAGACGTAGAGGGTTGTAGGTTAATCGGCTTGGTAAAACTGTAACTTGTCCCTAGTGTGGGTAGGATAGTGTTAGTGTACGGGGATCGCTGGTCGGCACAGACTCCGTGGGCCGAATGGCCTATTTCCGAGCTGTTTCTATAAACACGACCAAACAATCATGGCTGATGTGGCCAAAACCTTGACAGGCAGATCATGTAGATTCAAGAAGATCTAAGATTTTTGGCTGCGTACAAAGTTATTATAGATCTGACGCATATTAATGCTCTGTGAAATCAAACATCTAAGTTTGGAGGCTTTAATGCTCATCTTGAGTTGCTGTCTGCTTAGTTTAGTTTAGTGTAGTGTAGATATACAGAGCGGAAACAGGCCCTTCTGCCCACCAAATCCATGCTGACCAGCGATCCCCGTGCATTAACACTATCCTACACACACTACGGACAATTTTACATTGATACCAAGTCAATTAACCTACAACCCTGTACGTCTTTGGAGTGCGGGAGGAAACCGAAGGTCTCGGAGAAAATCCACACGGTCACAGGGAGAACGTGCAAACTCCGTACAGACAGCATCCGTAGTCGGGATCGAACCCGGGTCTCTGGCGCTGAAACCACTGTAAGGCTGCCGCCCATCTGCTTGTTCGGTGTAAGCAAGGTACTTGGTAACACTTTGATGGTAATGATGGTCCAATACTACACGGCCATCGTAGAGTCTGTCCTCACCTTCTCCATCATGGTCTGGTTTGGCTCAGCCACCAAGCACGACACCTGGAGGCTGCAGCGAATCGTCCGATCAGCAGAGAAGATTATTGGCTGCAACCTTCCCCCCCATTGATGAACTGTACACTGCAAGGGCCAGGAAGCGAGCGGGCAAGATCATCTCTGACCCCTCTCACCCTGGAAACAAACTCTTTGAATCACTTCCCTCCGGAAGGCGACTCCGGACTGTCAAAGCTGCCACAGCCAGACATAAAAACAGTTTTTATCCACGAGTAGTTGCTCTACTCAACAGCCAAAAATCTGTAGCCTCCCTTTGATCTGGTATTTTGTTGGTTCACATGCTTGATCAATGGTGTTTTATCATTAATGTTTTATTATTATTAATGTTTAGTGTTTTCTGAGTCATTCGTAACTGTCACTGTGTGTCATGTTGTTACTTGTGGGCGGAGCACCAAGGCAAATTCCTTGTATGTGAATACTTGGCCAATAAACGTACTTACTTACTTTTAGCCAGTAAAATATCTGTAGTTCACAATTCATCCGTTAGAGTAACTTTTGTGGCCATTACTGATTTATGCTGTTGCTTCAGTAACTGATATCCCATAGCTTATAAAACAATGTCACAGAGGAGAATGTGAAGAATGCTGTTTATGGAGTGAATTATGATGATTGGGGATGCACAGCCTGCGAGAGCGTTTTATGTGTGAAACGAGCTTGTGTTTTGAGCATTTCACCACTGTTCCAAGCTGCTAGGGTTTAGGTTAGCTTAGAGATACAGCATGAAAACAGGCCCTTCGGCCCACCGAGTCCGCGCTGACCAGCGGTCGGTCACCTTGTACACTAACACTATCCGGCACACTTGGGACAATTTACAATTTTACTGAAGCCAAGCAGCCTATGAGCCTGTAAGTGTGAGCGTGGGAGGAAGCCGGAGCACCCGGAGAAAACCGACACGGTCACGGGGAGAACGTGCAAACTCTGCGCAGGCAGCACCCATTGTCGGGAACGAACCCAGGGCTCTAGCGCTGTGAGTCAGCAACTCTACCGCTGGGCCGCCAGTTGACTCTGTCCATGTCAAAATATATCACAGTCAATCCTAACCTTTGCGATTCCAACGTTCAAATCACGGACTTCACCTGAATCTTCTTCATGTGATGGCCTTTAAGATCAGTGAGTGTATGTCATAGAAACATAGAAACATGCAAGCTAGGTGCAGGAGGCCATTCAGCCCTTCGAGCCACCACCGCCATCCAATATGATCAAGGCTGATCATTCAAAATCAGTACCCCACTCCTGCTTTTTCCCCATTTGCCTTGATTCCGTTAGCCCTAAGAGGGAAATCTAACTCTCTCTTGAAAACATCCAGTGAATTGACCTCCACTGCCTTCTGTGGCAGAGAATTCCACAGATTCACAACTCTCTCCGTGGATTGTCACCTTGTCGTGGTGGAGAAGCTTGTGTGGACCTGAGACCCTGAGAGCGATGCCGTCTGGAGCTGTGCTCCTGGTAGGGCCACCCATGGCGGTAAGGTCGAGGGGGAGGTCTCTGACAAAGAGCAATCCAACCAAGACCTCAACGGTGGAACAGGCGGAGGACGATGGCTGACTAGAGGAGCGTCACAACGGCTGGGAAGGCGGATGAAGGCTGCAGCAGAAAAGGGTCTCCGGTCGTCTTGGACTCCATGCCACTGGATCCTGACCCAGATCTGTCAAGGACCGTGTGTGGTGGCTGTCTGTGCACCAGTCTCCCCACGTTAAACAAAGTCACGCACAGGCGTCCTCCATGAGAGGACAGTCATACCCGTTTCGAGTGACTGCTGATGACAACTCTCTGGGCGAAAACGTTTTTCTTCATCTCATGTCACTGAAATGCCTTTGGGATAGAGTCATAGACTTATAGAGTCATACAGGTCCTTTGGCCCAACTTGCCCATACCCACCAACATGCCCCATCTACACTATTCCAACCTGCCGAAGGGCCTGTTTCCACGCTGTATGACTCTATGACTCAATGGTGCAGTGGTTGAGACTGAACTCAGAGCTATGGTTCTGGACCATTGATCCAGGAGCACGTTAAAACCCCACTGTGGCAGCTGGGGAATTCAAATTCAAGTTTTATTGATTAAATCTGGTCCTTAATTTCATAGAAACATAGAAACATAGAAAATAGGTGCAGGAGGAGGCCATTCGGCCCTTCGAGCCAGCACCGCCATTCATTGTGGTCATGGCTGATCGTCCCCCATCAATAACCCGTGCCTGCCTTCTTCCCCATATCCCTTGTCTCCACTAGCCCCTAGAGCTCTATCTAACTCTCTCTTAAATCCATCCAGTGACTTGGCCTCCACTGCCCTCTGTGGCAGGGAATTCCATAAATTCACAACTCTCTGGGTGAAAACGTTTTTTCTCACCTCAGTCTTAAATGACCTCCCTTTTATTCTAAGACTGTGGTCCCTGGTTCTGGACTCGCCCCACATTGGGAACATTTTTCCTGCATCTAGCTTGTCCAGTCCTTTTATAATTTTATATGTTTCTATAACATATTCCCCTCATCCTTCTAAACTCCAGTGAATACAAGCCTAGTCTTTTCAATCTTTCCTCATATGACAGTCCCGCCATCCCAGGGATCAATCTACGCTGCACTGCCTCAATCACAAGGATGTCCTTCCTCAAATTAGGAGACCACAAACTGTACACAATACTCCAGATGTGGTCTCACCAGAGCCCTATACAACTGCATTTCAAAGAAGAATCAAGTACAGGTTTAAGTGATGATAGGCACAAAACCATGAGATTATTGGAGCATCTATCTGTTGCACAGGCATCTTTCTCTGCTTTGGTCAGATATGCTCTCCTAATTTGCGGAAGGACATTCTTGCTATTGAGGGAGTGCAGTGTAGGTTCACCAGGTTAATTCCCAGGATAGCGGGACTGACATATGATGAAAGAATGGATCGACTAGGCTTATATTCACTGGAATTTAGAGGGATGAGAGGCGATCTTATTGAAGCATATAAAATTCTTAAGGGATTGGACAGGCTAGATGCAGGAAAAATGTTCCCCAGGTTGGGGGAGTCCAGAACCAGGGGTCACAGTTTAAGGATATGGGGTAGGCCAGTTAGGACTGAGATGAGGAAAAATCTTTTCACCCAGAGAGTTGTGAATCTGTGGAATTATCTGCCACAGAAGGCAGTGGAGGCCAATTCACTGATGTTTTCAGAGAGTGTTAGATATACCTGTAGCTCTTAGGGCTAACGGAATCAAGGGATATGGGGAGAAAGCAGGAACGGGGTACTGATTTTGGATGATCAGCCATGATCATATTGAATGGCGGTGCTGGCTCGAAGGGCCGAAAGGCCTGCTCCTGCACTTATTTGCTATATTTCATTTTTTATTTTTATTTGTTTTAATTTATTAGAAGCAAATGTACAAGAGCAGAACAAACGGCGTATAAAATTATACAGTTATTGTGCAGCTTCAATTTTAACTTTTTAGCTTTGCGTTAGAAGGAAAGAAAGGAGGAAAAGCAAGAGAGAGAAAGAGTGAGGTGTGCAAAGTTAGGACCCCTAGACGACCAAAGCAGCGTAGCCAAAGAGTGAATTAAAAAAAGAAAGAAGAGAGGAATAGAAAAAAAAGGACAAAAAGAAAAAGAGACAAAGACGTGATGGTATACCTGCCTCTCATCCCTCCCCACCCACCTCACCCAAACCATACTCGGATTCAAATCCAAAGATGATCTGGTTTTTCTGCCAAGACAAGCCTAATATTTTCAAGATGTAGTGTCTCGGACATGTTTGTAATCCACATCTTAAGAGTAGGGACTGATGTGTGTTTCCAAAATTTAAGTTTGTTATATTTCGATGTGTCACAGAATTATACATTAAGGAAAGAGGCCCTTCAGCCCACCGATTCTACACTGACTATCCCACACCCCACACCCCCCCCCCCCCCCCACCACAAAAAATTCCCATAAATAGCCACAGTTTTTCCACTTTAATTTTAGTTTACTTTTGATTAGTTAAACAAAACTAATTTCCCCTGGAAGATCTGAGTTCCTCCCACATCGCAAGGACGTGTGGGTTGATAGGTTAATCGCGGTAAATTGCCTCGAGAGTGCAGATCTCCGCTAAGTTAAACTAAAACCCGAAGGTCTTGATCTCAGCACCTATTCTGCACAGGGCAAAGTCAAGCCCAGCCCAGGTGATCTTCTAAATGTATTCTCAAAAACATGGATGGGACAGGTTTAGAGGGATATGGGCCAAACGCAGGGAGGTGGGACTAGTGTAGATGGGGCATGTTGGTCGGTGTGGGCACGTTGGGCTGCAGGGCCAGTTTCCACACTGTATGACTCTATAACATTATAATGGTACAGTGGCACAGCGGTAGAGTTGCTGCCTCATAGCGCCAGAGACCCGGGTTCAATCCTGACTACAGATGCTGCCTGCACAGAATTTGCGTGTTCTCCCTGTGACCGCGTGGGTTTTCTCCGGGTGCTCCGGTTTCCTCCCACACTCCAAAGACGTGCATGTTTGTGCACATCAATTGGCTTTGGTAATCCCACATTCCCACAACCACTCCTTACACACCAAGGGCAATCTGCACGCCCGCACGCCTTTGGGATGTGGGAGGAAACTGGAGGAAACCCAGGCGGTCACAGGGAGAACGTGCAAACTCCGTACAGACAGCACCCACAGTCAGGATCGAGCCCGGGTCTCTGGCGCTATAAGGCAGCAGCCCGCATGAACCAGTTATGAACCCAACTTCTGCACCAATGGTTTCCGATCTTCAAGGGTAGCTTTAAACACTTAAAATGTTTCATTAATGAATCGTAAAATGGTGTCAGATTATTATCTAAATGGCGTCAAGTTGGGAAAAGGGGATGTACAGTGGGATCTGGGGGTCCTTGTTCATCAGTCTATGAAAGTAAGTATGCAGGTCCAGCAGGCAGTGAAGAAAGCGAATGGCATGTTGGCCTTTATAACAAGAGGAGTCGAGTATAGGAGCAAAGAGGTCCTTCTGCAGTTGTACAGAGCCCTAGTTAGACCACACATGGATTATTGTGTGCAGTTTTGGTCCCCTAATTTGAGGAAAAGACTTTATTGCTATTGAGGGAGTGCAGCGAAGGTTTACAAGGTTAATTCCCGGGATGGCGGGACTGTCATATGCTGAGAGAATGGAGCAGCTGGGCTTGTACACTCTGGAGTTTAGAAGGATGAGAGGGGATCTTATTGAAACATATAAGATTGTTAAGGGTTTGGACACACTAGAGGCAGGAAACATGTTCCCGATGTTGGGGGAGTACGGAACCAGGGGCCACAGTTTAAGAATAAGGGGTAAGCCATTTAGAATGGAGACAAGGAAACACTTTTTCTCACAGAGAGTGGTGAGTCTGTGGAATTCTCTGCCTCAGAGGGCGCTGGAGGCCGGTTCTCTGGATACTTTCAAGAGAGAGCTAGATAGGGCTCTAAGATTATTGGGACACCGCTACCAGCCTTGGAGGGCATCTACCGCACACGGTGCCTCAGGAAGGCCGTCAGCATCCATAAAGACTCCTCTCACCCTTGTAACGGACTGTTGGAACTACTCCCTTCCGGCAGACGTTACAGGGCCTTCTACGCCCGCACCTCCAGGCTCAGGAACAGCTTAATTCCCAGAGCTATAGCGGCTCTGAACCGGCCCTGCTGAGTGCCCCCCACCCCCATGCACTGTCTCCCCTGGCCTCTCACTTTAGTCTGTTTTGACTTTACTGGTCTAATGTTCGCTTTACAAACCTTGTTCTCGGGGTATCTAAACCTCAATTTTATTTGTCGATTAAGTTATGACATCGGATAAAATTTGCAAACCAAATCTCGTTGCACTTATGTGTAATGACAATAAAAGATATTATTATTATTATTATTATTATTAAAAATAGCGGAGTCAGGGGAGAAGGCAGGAACGGGGTACTGATTGGGGATGATCAGCCATGATCACATTGAATGGCGGTGCTGGCTCGAAGGGCCGAATGGCCTACTCCTGCACCTATATATTGTCTATTGTCCATTGTAAAGGAAGTTCTCAATTATAAGCCAAAGACACGTCAGAAAAAGGCACGAGAAAGTGCTGAACAATCACTTTATTACCAAAAATCTGCAAAAAAAAGGTTTCGTCAATTGTTATGTTCATTATTAACATTATGACATTACAACATAATGTAACATAACATCAACATCTTTAACATCACAACGCTGTAATTAGCACTGCTGAGTGATTAAAAACTTAATCGTTATTGATCATGCGATTTAAAAAAAAAATAAACGTGAGTTAATTGTGGCTTTAATCGTGTTACAAAGCAATAACAGAATACTAATACGTCAGTGCGATGCAGAAGGAGGCATTTCCATTGAAAAGGAAAGGAAGGAAGTGAAAGAACACAGGGAGAGAATTTTTTTTTTTTTTTTTTAATCAAAAAATTATTAAAAAATAATATTCACACTACAATAAAACAAGCCACAACCCACCACCACAATACAATACAAACATATATCCATAATAAACTATTATACAGCTATGATGCAATCCTTATTGAGGATACAACAGGGAGAGAATTGGAGGGAGTGCCTATGGGCCTGTCCCACAGGCGATTTTTAGGCGATTTTTAGGCGATTTTTTAGGCGATTTTTTAGGCGATTTTTAGGCGATTTTTAAGGCGATTTTTTAGGCGATTTTTTAGGCGATTTTTTAGGCGATTTTTTTAGGCGATTACAGGCGACTGCCGAAAAATGTTCAACATTTTTCATCAGAAGGATGAGAGAGGATCTCATTGAAACGTATAAGATTGTTAAGGGCTTGGACACGCTACAGGCGGGAAACATGTTCCCGATGTTGGGGGAGTCCAGAACCAGGGGCCACAAAAAAGTTTAAGAATAAGGGGTAAGCCCTTTAGAACGGAGACGAGGAAGCGCTTTTTCCTCACAGAGTGGTGAGTCTGTGGAATTCTCAGTCTCAGAGGGCGGTGGAGGCTGGTTCGGCCCTTCGAGCCAGCACCGCCATTCAATGTGATCATGGCTGATCATCCCCAATCAGTACCCCGTTCCTGCCTTCTCCCCATATCCCCTGACTCCGCTATTTTTAAGAGCCCTCTCTAGCTCTCTCTTGAAAGCATCCAGAGAACCTGCCTCCACCCCCCTCTGAGGCAGAGAATTCCACAGACTCACCACTCTCTGTGAGAAAAAGTGTTTCCTCGTCTCCGTTCTAAATGGCTTACTCCTTATTCTTAAACTGTGGATCGAAACGCATGTTTCAGTGAGTTGGATGTGGCCCTTGTGGCTAAGGGGAGCAGAGGGTATGGAGAGAAGGCAGGTACGGGATACTGAGTTGGATGATCAGCCATGATCATATTGAATGGCGGTGCAGGCTCGAAGGGCTGAATGGCCTACTCTTGCACCTAATTTCTATGTTTCTATGTTTCTATGTTTCCATGCTGTATCTCTAATCTAAACTTGCACAAAATCATGAGAGGAATAGATCAGGTAAACACAGAGACTCTCTTGCCCAGAGTAGGGGAATCGAGAACCAGAGGACATAGGTTATGAGGTGAGGGGGAACCTGAGGGATAACTTTTTCACACAAGGGTGGTGGGAGAATGCAATGAGCTGCTGGAAGAGGTAGTTGAGGCAGGTACTATCACAATGGTTAAGACACATTTAGACAGGTACACGGATCGGCAGGTTTGGAGGGATTTGGGCCAAATGCAGGCAAGTGGGCCTAGTGTCGATGGGACATGTTGGCCAATTTGTCAGGCATAAATCTAATGGTGGCCAATAGATAAAGGACTTTTTCTATTGTTTAGTCCAGAACCAGGAACCAATAGGGAGTCTACAAAATAAGTTGATAGGTTCATGTCATAGGAGCAGAATTAGGCCATTCAGCCCATCGAGTCCACTCCACCATTTAATCATGGCGGATTTACCTTTCCCTCTCAACCCCATTCTCCTGCCTTCTTCTCGTAACCTTTGACATACTACAACCTCGGCGTAAGGCTTTAAGGTCGCAAGTTGCGATTGATGATAAGTCATCAGTGGGATAGATGGTCCCATTATTGGGAAGGTTTCCTCTGGCAGGCAGTTCACCTCCTGCCCTCAGTAAGCAGCATAGTCAATCTCAGGACTTATTCAGCCAAACTTTCATAAGTTCTCGGAGCAGAATTAGGCCATTCGGCCCATCAAAAAGTCTACTCCGCCATTCAATCATGGCTGACCTACCTTTCCCTCTCAACCACATTCTCCTGCCTTGTCCACATGACCCCTGACACCTATACTAATCAAGAATATGTCAATCTCCGCCTTAAAAATACCCATTGACTTGGTCTCACAATGAATGGTGGTGCTGGCTTGAAGGGCTGAATGGCCTCCTCCTGCACCTATTTTCTATTTTTCTATGTCTCCACCTCCAATTCCACAGATTCGCCACCCATCGACTAAAGGAATTGCTCCTCATCGCCTTTCTAAAGGGATGTCCTTTTATTATGACGTCCAAGACTCTCCCATCAGTGGAAACATCTTCCCCACATCCCCTCTATCCAGGCCTTGCACTATTGGCTAGGTTTCAATGTGGTCTGTCCAGAGCGCTGTAGAGGAGGAAGTTCCAGAGCATGGACTGGAAAAGGTGCAGAGAAGATTTACAAGGATGCTGCCAGGTCTCGAGAGCCTGAGCTATAGGGAGAGGTTGAGAAGACACAGTCGCACAGCGGTAGAGTTGCTGCCTCACAGCGCCAGAGACCCGTGTTTAATCCTGACCACGGGTGCTGTCTGTACGGAATTCGGAAGTTTCCCCTGTGACTGCGTGGGTTTTCTCCAGGTGCCCCGGTTTCCTCCCACATTCCAAAGACGTGCATATTTGTAGGTTAATTGGCTTTGGTAAAATTGTAAATTGTCCCTAGTTTGTTGGATAGTGCCATTGTACGGGGGATCTCTGGTCGGCGTGGACCTGGCGGACTGAAGGGCCTGTTTTCACCCTGTATCTCTTAAGTCTGAAGTCTAACTGCTATGACTTTATTCCTTAGAGCCTAGGAGGATGAGGGGTGATCCTATAGAGGTGTACAAGATCATGAGAGGAATAGATAGGGTGAATGCACAGTCTTTTACCCAGAGTATGGAAATGAAGAATCAGATGACATAGGTTTAAGGTGAGGGGGGGGGAAAGATTTAATAGGTCAACTTTTTTACTCAAAGTTTGGTGGGCGTATGGAACGATTTGCCAGAAGAGGTAGTTGAGGCAGGGACCATCATAACGTTTCTCCCTCATCCTCCTGTGCTTCAAGGAATAGAGTCCTAGCCTGCCCAAACTCTCCCTACAGCTCAGGCTTCCGAGTCCTGGCAACACCCTCGTAAATCCTCTCTGCACTCCTTCCAGCTTGGAAAATATGGTGATTGGATTCTACCTTGTTGGAGGTGGTCAAAGACAGACTTCAATCATGCAAAATGGCGTCAGAAACATGCCGACTCTCCGAAGAGAAAGGTCTCGACCCGAAAGGTCACCCACTCCTTCTCTCCAGAGATGCTGCCTGGCCTACCGAGTTAATCCAGCATTTAGTGCCTGTCTTTTATGACTCTTCTACACTGCCTCAGCGTACTACTGTTACACTCCTGTACTAGGTACGATTGTGCCTACGTACAGTAAGGTTTTTACTGAACTGTACGCAATGAAGGAATTTCACTCTCGCTAGGTACACGTGGCAAAAACGTACCATTGCTCCATCGTATTCATTTACTGATCACTTGAAAGAAAAACTGGTTTAGTTGCACAAGTGATCTCAAGTAGGAAGTTATGCCCCTGTCCCACTTAGAGGAAACCTGAACGGAAACCTCTGGAGACTTTGCGCCCCGCCCAACCCGGGAACCTTCAGGAACCACACGTAAACCTTGGGTGGGGGCGCAAAGTCTCCAGAGGTTTCCGTTCAGGTTTCCTAGGTGGGACAGGGGCATTATGGGGCCTGGATATCATGTCCCAACTAAAAGACTTATGGGCCTGTCCCACCTGACCAGAACAAGGCACGACTCTTTGGGCGACTACTCACGACCATACGGGTTTCATCCCGCGACATGTCGCCTGTACGGTCGTGAGTGGCCTCCTCAGTCGCCCAAGGATCGTAGCGTCTTTCTGGTCGCCGCTGGATTTTCAACGTGTTTAAATTTTTCGGCGACCTGCAACGACCTATGGCAGGTGCCGGCAGTCGCCAAAAAAGTCGCGTAAGTGGGACAGGCCCATCAGAGCTACAGTGGACCAGATAACTCAATGTGTCGTTGCTGAATATTTTTTATTTCTGGCTAATTCAGAGTCATAGTCATAGAGTTATACAACATGGAAACAGGACCTTCAGAACATCTTGCCGGGGTGGGAGATTGCAACCTTCACGTGGTCCGCCCTGTTTCGACTAATGCAATCAACTCGAGGTGCACAAACAGAAGATCAAATAGAACAAGTTGGCCAAGAACTTTAGGCTGCGCACGCCACACGAAAGAAGAAGAAGGACATCTTGCCCATGCTTAGTTTAGTTTCGTTTAGAGAGACAGGCCCTTCGGCCCACTGTGCCCATGCCGGCCAGCGATCAGCCGCACACTAGTTCTATCCTACGCTGACCAAGTTGGCATAGTGGGCTAGTCCCATTTGCCTGGATTTGTTCCGTAGCGGTTTAATGGACAAGTGGACAATGTCACACTGACGCCATGAGAAATATCTGACAATACCACAGAGCCAGAAGGTGACTCCAACGTGTGATGCAGGCTCAGACATTATTGTATGTTTGTCTTTAGTTTTAGGTTTTAGTTTCAGTTTCAGAGATACAGCGTGAAAACAGGCCCTTCGGCCCATCGAGTCCATGCCGACCTTATACTAGTTCTATTTATTTTTAAGGTGGAGATCCTAGATTACTAAGAGTGTCAGGGGTTATGGAAGAAACCAGGAGAATGGGGTTAAGATTCAAGATTCAAGGTCCAAGAGAGTTTATTGTCGTGTGTCCCTGATAGGACAACGACATTCTTGCTTTGCTTCAGCACAACAGAACATAGATGGCATGACTACAGAACAGATCAGTGTGTCCATGTACCATTATATAAATATATACACACATGAATAAATAAACTGATAAAGTGCAAATAAAAACAGATAATGGGCTATTAATGTTCAGAGTTTTGTCCGAGCCAAGTTTAATAGCCTGATGGCTGTGCTATTCCTGAACCTGGTCGTTGCAGTCTTCAGGATCCTGTACCTTCTACCTGAAGGTAGCGGGGAGATGAGTGAGTGGCCAGGATGGTGTGGGTCCTTGATGATGCTGCCAGCCTTTTTGAGGCAGCGACTGCGATAGATCCCCTCGATGGAAGGGAGGTCAGAGCCGATGATGGACTGGGCAGTGTTTACTACTTTCTGTAGTCTTTTCCGCTCCTGGGCACTCAAGTTGCCGAACCAAGCCACGATGCAACCGGTCAGCAAGCTCTCTACTGCGCCCCTGTAGAAGTTAGAGAGAGTCCTCCTTGACAGACCGACTCTCCGTAATCTTTGACGGAGGGAAAGATAGATCAGTCATGGTGGAATGGCGGAGTAGACTAGATGGGACGAATGGCCTTATTCCGCTCCGAGTGCTTATGAACCTATCCGACACTCTAGGGTCAATTTACAGAAGCCAATTAACCCACAAACCTGGATAGACGCAAAGTGCTGGAGTAACTCAGCGGGTCAGTCAAAATTGGAGAAAAAGGATTGTTGACATTTCGGGTCAGGACCCTACTTGGAGTGCGGGAGGAAACCGGAGCCCTCGGAGAAAACCCACGCGGTTACCGGGAGAACGTACAAAACGCCAGAACGGACAGCACCCACGTTCAACGGAAGTCTGAAGAAGGATTTCAGCCCGAAACGTTGCCTATTTCCTTCGCTCCATAGAAGCTGCTGCACCCGCTGAGTTTCTCCAGCACTTGTCTACCTTCGATTTTCCAGCAATCTGCAGTTCCTTCTTAAACTCACATTCAACGTCTTTGCTGCTCAGGGTAGAATGATCCGATTACATGGGGCATGCAAGGATTATGAACCCACTGTTTGGTCAAATGTCTGTCGGCATTCGATCCCACCATCTGATGATCTGCATCCCAATCACGTGAGTCCTGATTAAGCTTGAGTTAAGCATGGACATCAGAATTTAAAAACGAAACATAAAACTACTAACTCCAATGGACCATAAACACAGCCTCTATCAAAAGAAACGTTTACTCCCCTTATTCATTTGTTTCAATTGCCCCTGTCAAGCGATGTTATCTCATCTAAGTTGAAAGTAGCAAATATCATGTCTACCATCAAGCAGAGATATACTGTATGTCACACTCTGAAAACTAATGACCTGTCAAAGCTAATGGAAACATAGTGAATGTCGAACCTGTTCAATTGCTGCAGCCTCCTTCGCAGTCACCAGTCTTGTTTCTGCACAGATTGATCTACTGTTCAATGCTTCCAATCTTGTGGTCAGCAGGTGAAGTGTCATTCTTGGCGTTCGACGTAAAGTTAGAGCAATCACCTTCAGCATCTGCCGGGGATGCGCTGGGGGGTTGACGTTTGCAAGTTCATCAGTCTTACAGGAGCAGAATTAGGCCATTCGGCCCATCGGGTCCGCTCCGCCGTTCGATCACGGCTGCTCCATCTTCCCCTCTCAACCCCATTCTCCTGCCTTCTCCCCATAACCCCTGACAGTCTTACCAATCGAGAATCTGCAAATCCCTGCCTTAAAAATAAATAGAACTAGTACACACATGATCGCCGGCCAGCGCGGACTTGATGGGCCGAAGGGCCTGTTTGCACACTGTATCTCTGAGACTTAAACAAAGGGACAAACATACAATACAACTGGAGACAAAGATACAATAATCTCCGAGCCTGTCTTACCCGTTGAAATGATCTGGCTGTGTGGTTTTCTCCGAGATTTCACCTGGCGGTCAGTCACATTGTCCATTTGTGATTTAAAGAGCTGGCACATGTTTTCAAGAGAGAGTTAGTGCTCTTAGGGCGAACGGAATCAAGGGATATGGGGAGAAAGCAGGAACGGGGTACTGATTTTGGATGATCAGCCATGATCATATTGAATTGCAGTGCTGGCTCGAAGGGCCGAATGGCCTACTCCCGCACCTATTTTCTATTTCTACATCCACACTGCTGCAGGGTGAAACAAAGGTATGTCAAAGATAGGTGCAAAACGGGGCCTGGAATCACCTGTTCCTTTTCTCCAGAGATGCTGCCTGACCCGCTGAGTTGCTCCAATACTGATTCTATGCCTCTTCATCACCTTCCCCTCAGATAACAATGAACCATTAACATTTCCTTAGCATCGTCTGCTTTGATCTGTCGTTTTCACACCTTACCCTTCCATATCTCTAGACTCCCTCTCCCCTGACTCTCGGTCTGATGATGGGTCTCGACCCGAAGCGTCGCCCATTCCTTCTCTCCAGAGGTGCTGCCTGACCCGCTCAGTTACTCCAGCATTTTCTGTCTATTTCTCCCTTCCCTCAGGAATCAAGGCTATCAACTCTGTGTGGAGCCACATGCGATGGGCAAGGTCCTGAATGAGTATTCCTCCTCTGTTTATACCATGAAGAAAGACAGCAGGACTGCGGAACTTCGGGGCACTCAACAGAAGAGTCTTACTACTGGGCAGTATTTCGGTCAAAGAGTCACTTTGCCAGAATAGGGGAATCGAGTAGCAGAGGACATGGGTTTAAGGTGAAGGGAAAAAGATTTAATAGGAATCTGAGGGGTAACTCTTTTACTTAAAGGCTGGTGGGTGCATGGAACGAGCTGCCGGAGGAGGTAGTTGAGGCTGGGACTTTTGCAATGTTTCAGAAACAATTAGACAGTTACATGGATAGGACAGGTTTAGAGGGATATGGGCCAAACGTAGGCTGGTGGGACTAGAGTAGATGGGACATGTTGGTCGGTGCGGGCAAGTTGGGCAGAGGGGCCTGTTTTCACTCTATGAATCTATATATATTAATGACTTGGATTTGAATGTCGGAGGTATGATTAATAAGTTTGCAATTAGTGGTGTTACAGCTAGACAGCATGGTCTAAAAGGCTTTCCTACGCCAACCTCTAGTAAGAGCATTGAGTACAGACGTCGGAATGCTATATTGCAGTTTCACAAGGCGTTGTTGAGGCTGTACTTGGAGCAGTGACGCAAAGTGCTGGAATAACTCAGCGAGTCAGGCAGCAGCTCTGGAGAACATGGAAAGGTGACGTTTTTGGGTTATGAAGAAGGTGTCCCAACCTGAAACATCACCACTCCATGTTCTCCAGAGAGCACACCTTGTCTGTATGGAATTTGCACGTTCTAGTTGTGACATTGTGGGGTTTCTCCGGGTGCTCCGGTTTCCTCCCACATTCCGAAGACATGTTCCGAAGAAGGTTAGTTGGCTTCTGTAAATTGTCCCTAGAGTGTGGGATAGAACTAGTGTACGGGGTGATTGTTGGTCAGTGCGGACTCAGTGGGCTGAAGGGTGTGGTTCCATGCTGTATCTCTATTAGTACATGCTGTATTCTTGATTAGTACGGGCTCTCGTGGACATTTGTCAACATGTTGAAAAATCTTCATGAGTCTTCCTGAGCTTACCACGTTTCCCGAGTACCTGCCGTTAGCGTTACGAGCCGCTAAGAGACGTCCCCGAGCTCCGACGTACCCGCCATGCACATTCTACGTGCTTACCACGAGTTTGATTTTTTTTTTAAGTCTCGTACAGTGGGACAGGACTTTAAGCTCCAGCAATTTGTGCCCAATATCAAAATTGTAGGTTAATTGGTGTCATGGCCTATCTTCAGCGTAAACCAGCATCTGCAATTCCTTCCTCAATTAAACTAAACTAAACTAAACTAAACTAAACTAAGTTAAGCTAAGATAAGCTATGCTATGCTGTGCTAAGCTAAGCTAAGCTTTTGGCCCATATCCCTCCAAACATGTCCTATCTATGTACCTGTCTAACTGTTTCTTAAATGATGGGATAGTCCCTGCCTCAACTACCTCCCCTGGCAGCTCGTTCCATTCACACATCATCCTTTGTGTAAAAAAATTACCCCTCAGATTCCAATTAAATCTTTCCCCCCTCACCTTAAAACTATGTCAAGAGAGAGCTAGATAGGGCTCTTAAAGATAGCAGAGTCAGGGGATATGGGGAGAAGGCAGGAACGGGGTACTGATTGGGGATGATCAGCCATGATCACATTAAATGGCAGTGCTGGCTCGAAGGGCCAAATGGCCTACTCCTGCAGCTATTGTCTATTGTCTATTGTCTATTATCTATGTCCTCTGGTCTTCGATTCCCCTATTCTGGGCGAGGATCTGTGCATCCACCCGATCTATTCCTCTCATGAGTTGAGAGGGGTTGCGAGGGAAAGACAGATCAGCCATGATTGAATGGCGGAGTGGACCTGTTGGGCCGAGCGGCCTAATTCTGCTCCGAGAACATATGAACTGATCAACATGCAGCCTTGCAGTGGCTGGATTGCTGGCACTGTTGTGATCGGATACAGAAAAGGTCATGCTTGCTTTCAATCCCCTTGTTAAGGGCTGGCCGGGTCAAAATCAAAATTGTGAATTAGCTCCTGCTTGAGCAAGCTGACCTCCTCGCAGAGCTGCTGTATTTATGGCCTTGCTCCGAAGAAATGGTGATTAAGCAGCTTGTTAGCTGCCTGAGAAGTATGAAAATAGCCATCAGTGCAGGTACATGCTGACTGGCTTCTTTCTATCGATACACCCATCAGGTTTATGAAGCATTAAAATGCAATTGGAAATGCAACGTTCTGTCTGCTTGACATCCACAGATCTTTAGATCCACGGGAGATCCTATTTCCCTGTGGCTATCAAACTGCACAACTCCTCCCCCTTCCGTCGTGGGGTAGACTGACTACCCCCCCCCCCCCTCTACCCACACACAACCCCCCTCCCCCACCCACACACAACCACCCTCCCCCACCCACACACAACCACCCTTCCCCACCCACACCAACCTTCACCACACACACCACCCTCCCCTCCACCCACACATAACCCCCCTCCCCCACCCACACCCCCCTCCCCTCCCCAATCTCTGCACATCCCCAAACCTGGACCTTGATTTCATGTCTCACACATCGTGTTGTGTTTTATGACTGTTGGCAGGACCAATCTCCCTCCTGGGGTAAGTAATGTTCTAACGTATCGTATCGTATCGTTCTGTGCCAACTTTCCGGTGTAAATGAGTGAACTTGGATAGATATTCTGCAATTGCCAAGACACACGGCTCAGAATGGCAGCCAGCATCACCGGAGACCCACCTTACCCTGGCTACGCTCTCATATCATCCCTGCCATGGCCAGGAGTCAAGAGTCAAGAGTGTTTTATTGTCAGATGTCCCTGACAGAACAATAAAATCCTCATTTGCAGCAGCACAACAGAATGTGTAAACATAGTACACGGTAAACAATATCATTAACACAAATATGCATTGGTCCGTGTGTATATATATTTGTATGTATTTGTATTATTATTATTATTATTATTATTATTATTAATGTTTAATGTTTTATGTATCATTCCTAACTGTCACTATATGTCATGTTGTCACTTGTGGGCAGAGCACCAAGGCAAATTCCTTGTATGTGAATACCTGCCCAATAAACTTATTCATTCATTCATTCAATGACATACATACACATACACATGCATGCAGGCACACACACACACACACACACACACACATTTTTTTTTCATATATATATAAAAACATACATATATACAGACACATATTTACACACACACATAATATATATATTACACACACATATATGTGTGTGAGTGTGTGTATGTGTGGGTGTGTAGTCTGTGCATGTGTGTGTGTGTGTGTGTGTATATAGAGTGTATGTGTATGTGAGTGTGTGTATGTGTGGGTGTGTAGTGCGTGCACGTGTGTGTGTGTATATATATATATAGAGTGTATGTGCGTGTGAGTGTGTGTATGTGTGGGTGTGTAGTCTGTGCACGTGTGTGTGTATATATGGAGTGTGTGTGTATGTGTGTGCATGTGTGTGTGTGCAGTGTGTGTAGTGTGTGCACGTGTGTGCACGTGTGTGTGTGTGTATATGCTCAATAGCCTGCTGGTTGTTGGGAGGAAGCTGCTCCTGAACCTGGAATTCAGTTTAGTTTAGCTTAGTTTAGAGATACAGCGCTGGAGCAGGCACTTTAGCCCAGCGAGTCCGCATTGACCAGTGATCCCCGCTCACTAACACCACCCTACACACACTAGGGACAATTCTACATTCATACATTTATACCAAGCCAATAAACCTACAAACCTGCACATCTTTGGAGTGTGGAAGGAAACCGAAGATGTCGGAAAAAACCCACGCGGGTCACGGGGTGAAGGTGCTAAAACCATATAGACAGCCCCCATAGTCAGGATCAAACCTGACGCTGTGAGGCAGCAACTCTACTGCTATGCCACTGCTGCCGCCTTTAGTTGTTCCGGCTCCTGTACCTTCTTCCTGATGGCAGGAGTGAAATGAGAGTGTGGTCAGGGTGGTGTGGGTCTCTGATGAAGCTGGCTGGTTTTTTTTGAGGCAGCGACACCTGTAGATCCCTTCGATGGTGGGGAGGTCAGAACCTGTGATGGACTGGGCTGTGTTCAACACGTTTTGCAGTCTTCTGCGCTCCTGGGCTTTGTTCGAGTTGGCAACCAGGCCGTGAGATGCAACCTGTCAATATGTTCCCTACTGTACACCTGCCATTTATACTGATCCTCCACTGTGGAAACTCAACCCAAACTCATGTGGAGATAAAAATTAAAGCTGAAGTATATTCCTCTCGTTCTATTGTTTAACTCACGAATATTCCTGTGCCCACACTTCTACCATTTCCAGTTTGTGTACCTACCCCTTCCTTTCTCTCTATAATTCCCCCTCCACTCAACGTTCATGATATATGGGTAAGGTATACCTTCCTCCGACAATAATCCTTTCCATACACACACGTATATGCTCCAATCAACATACACACTGAAACATGCGGCCAACACATACACACACGTGTGCGCACATGCACATAGACACACACGTGCTGCAATGCACAGACACACACACACACACACAAACATGCTCCAACACACACTTGCAAACGCACACATATACAGTTACATGAGCATATGCGCACATGTACATGCACACAAACACGCAGACAGAAACATGCTCCACGCACAAAAAAACACAGAGGAAAACATATGCAAACATACACTGACAAACACACGCACACACATAAACATGTTCTATGCACACGGACACACACATACGCTCCAACTCACATACACATACACACGTAAACACAATCCAGCACACACATGCGATTTGCACACACATACGCACACACATGCACATGCACCCACACAAACACACATATACACACATACACACACACACACATACACACTCACACACATACACACACACTCACACGCATACACACACACTCACAAGCATACACACACAGACTCACACATACACACACACTCACACACTCACACTCACACTCACACTCACACACTCACACTCATACACACACACTCACACGCATACACACACACACATACACACACACTCACACATACACATTCACACATACACACACACTCACACACATACACACACACTCACACATACTCACACGCATATACACACACTCACACACACTCACACGCATACACACACACTCACACTCACACACTCACACTCACACACTCACACACATACACTCACACATACACAAGGTCACTTCGGAGGGCGGGTGGTGCCTAAGGAAGCATATCATCAAAGAGTCAGTGCTTTTGTTAGGAGGAAATAAAAACTCTTGGGGAAAAAAAAGAGGCAAACGTTAAAAAAGATAATGCGCAGGCCAGCACAATCTTAGTGTGAAAGTTGCTGATCGAGTTATCATTTGTGAACGTTGATTTGTAATAATTCACGATGTTGATGACTCTGGTGCAGTGACGGGCTCCTTGTGTAAACGGCAGAAAGCCTCAGTTTGGGCAGATTGAAGCCCCTACTGTTCACTTGTGAGGCTGAAGGGGCTGTTTGCAACATTTAATTATCTTTTTTTCAACTTCTTCCCCCCTCCGTCTCTCTTTGCTTGAGAGAGCACCCGTTGTGGGAGAGCTGAAAGAGCAGTGGGTCAGAGGCGTAGTCACCGGCCCCACCTCCGACCACCCCCCTCCTCCTCCTCTCCAAAGTTAAGCTCCCTCTTCGTTTCATCTACCACAGGACACACAGCAGGAAATGAAAGATGAAGAAAAGAAAGATAAGTTTCTTGTCTAACAAGCAGGAAGCAGGAGGGGGGGGGGGGGGGGGGGGGGGGGTGGGGGGGGGGGGGGGGGGGGGGGGGGGGAGGAAAAAAACACAAATATCTCCCTGACATAACTGTGGTTAACATCTGAGAGAACTTTGATTGCAGAAAGTGTCATCGAGACCACTGCAAATTTAGTTTAGAGTTACACCGTGGAAACAGGCTGACCATTGATCATCCATACACTAGCGTAGTTGAGATACAGCGTGGAAACTGAGTCCCACAGTATCCCCGTACATTGATCATCCGTACATCACCCTGGCCACAAACTCTTTGAATCACTTCCCTCTGGAAGGCGACTCCGGACTGTCAAAGCCGCCACAGCCAGACACAAAAACAGTTTTTATCCACGAGTAGTTGCTCTACTCAACAGCCAAAAATCTGTAGCCTCCCTTTGATCTGGTATTTTGTTGATTCACATGCTTGATCAATGGTGTTTTATCATTAATGTTTTATTATTATTAATGTTTAGTGTTTTCTGAGTCATTCATAACTGTCACCGTATGTCATGTTGCTACTTGTGGGCGGAGCACCAAGGCAAATTCCTTGTATGTGAATACTTGGCCAATAAACTTACTTACTTACTTAGATCTATCCAACACACTGGGGACAAATTACAGAGGCCAAGTAACCTACAAATCCGCACGTCTTTGGGACGTGGGAGGAAACCGGAGCACCCGGAGGAAAACCCACAGGGAGAGCGTGGCCTGGATAGAGTGGATGTGGGGAGGATGTTTCCACGAGTAGAATAATCTAGGGCCTGTGGTCATAGCCTCAGAATAATAGGATGTGCCTTGAGGAAGGAGATGAGGAGGAATTCTTTTGGCCAGAGGGTGGTGAATCTGTGGAATTATTTGCCACCGAAGGCTGTGGAGGCCAAGTCAGTGGATATTTTTAAGGCAGAGATGGATAGATTCTTGATTAGTGCGGGTGTCAGGGGTTATGGGGAGAAGGCAGGAGAGTGGGGTTGAGAGGAAAGGGTAGATCAGCTATAATTGAATGGTGGAGTGGTTTGATGGGCTGAATGGCCTCATCCTGCTCCTATAACATGAACCTATGAACTTATGAACGTACAAACTCTGTGCAGCCAACACCCGTAGTCAGGATCGAACCCGGGATCTCTGGCGCTGCGCCACCGTGCCGTATCAACTGAAGATAAACAGACGGTATGATGGTGCAGCGGCAGAGTTGCTGCCTCACAGCGCCAGAGACCCGGCTTTGATCCTGAATACGGGTGCTGTCTGCACGGATTTTATACGTTCTCCCCGTGACCGCGTGGGTTTTCTCCGAGATCCATAGTTTCCTCACACACTCCAAAGACGTACAGACTTGTAGGTTCATTGTCTTGGTGAGTGGTGGTGAGTCTGTGGAATTCTCTGCCAGAGAGTGGTGAGTCTGTGAAATTCTCTGCCAGAGAGTGGTGGAGGCAGGTTCTCTGGATGCTTTCAAGAGAGAGCTAGATAGGGCTCTTAAAAATAGCGGTGTCAGGGGATATAGGGAGAAGGCAGGAACGAGGGTACTGATTGGGGATGATCAGCCATGATCACATTGAATGGCGGTGCTGGCTCGAAGGGCCAAATGGCCTGCTCCTGCACCTATTGTCTATTGTCTATTGTCTATTGTCTATTGGTATCAATGTTTAAATGTAAAATTGGCCCTAGTTTGTGTAGGGTGGTGTTAATGTGCGGGAATCGCAGGTCGGTGCGGACTCGGTGGGTCGAAGGGCCTGTTTCCACGCTGCATCTCTAAACTAAACTAAACTCAACTAAAATTTGTTTTAGTTGAGTTTAGCTGATGAAAACGTTATCACAAAGTTCTAATCCAAGGATGTACTTGAGGCTGTACACTAAGTTCTTGTTGACAGTTCTGTGCATTAGTAAGGATCTAAAAATATAGCGTTCTCAGACTCCCAATGTGCGCATGTGCACGCCATTTCATTTCCTTTAATAGCAGACATAAAATTAGATTGTAAAAAGATTAATCTATAAAACCTTACAAATAATTACAAAACAATGCACAATTTTTAATATGATAGTTTGCTATTTGTAAAAATCAGTCATGGAAATATTAAACAAAATAGGAAAAAACAATTTCCTATGGTTTCCAATTTTGCAATTTCAAATTTCATTGACTTCAAGCGAGATTTTGACTACTCAGAGGCTAACTCTAATGTGCAGATTTACAAAGATGTTGCCACGACTTGAGAGCCTGAGCTCTAGGGAGAGGTTGTGCAGGCTAGGACTCTACTCCTTGGAGCGCAGGAGGATGAGGGGTGATCTTATAGAGGTGTATAAAACCATGAGGGTATAGATGAGGTGAATGCACGATGAGTTTTACCCAGAGTAGGGGAATCAAGAACCAGGAGGGCAAAGGTTTAAGGTGAGAAGGGTAAGATTTTTATTTATGTTTTATTTATATTTTTATTAGAAGCAATGTACAAAAGTATAAACCGCGGCATATGACATAGTACATTTATTGTACAGCTTCCATTTTAATTTTAGCAAAGATGGAATAGAAACAGAGAGGAAGAGCAAGAAAGCGAGTGGAAGAGAAAGTGAATGCGTAAGAATAGAACCCCTAAACTACCAAATGAGTGTAGTCAAAGAGTGAGTAAGTAAAAACTTAAAGAAATAAAAAGACAGAAACGGAAAAAAGAAAGAAAAAATATAAGAAGAAAACCCAACAGGTGTTCATAGAATCATAGAATCATAGAAAATAGGTGCAGGAGTAGGCCATTCGGCCCTTCGAGCCTGTACCGCCATTCACTATGATCATGGCTGATCATCCAACTCAGTATCCTGTACCTGCCTTCTCTCCATACCCCCTGATCCCTTTATCCACAACGGCCACATCTAACTCCCCCTTAGATTTAGCCAATGAACTGGCCTCAACTACCTTCTGTGGCAGAGAATTCCACAGATTCACCACTCTCTGTGTGAAAAATGATTTCCTGATCTCGGTCCTAAAAGACTTCCCCCTTATCCTTAAGCTGTGACCCCTTGTTCTGGAGCTCCCCAACATCGGGAACAATCTTCCTCCATCTAGCCTGTCCAACCCCTTAAGAATTTTGTAAGTCTCTATAAGATCCCCCTCAATCTTCTAAATTCCAGGGAGTACAAGCCGAGTCTCTCCAGTCTTTCTTCATATGGAAATCCTGCCATCCCAGGAATCAGTCTGGTGAACCTTCACTGTACCCCGTCTATGGCAAGAATGTCTTTCCTCAGATTAGGAGACCAAAACTGTACGCAAAACTCCAGGTGTGGCCTCACCAAGAACCTGTACAACTGCAGTAGAACCTCCCTGCTCTTGTACTCAAATCCTTTTGCTATGAATGCCAACATACCATTCGCTTTCTTCACAGCCTGCTGCACCTGCATGCCTACTTTCAATGACTGGTGTACCATGACACCCAGGTCTAGTTGCATCTCCCCTTTTCCTAATCAGCCACCATTCAGATAATAGTCTACCCTCCTGTTTT
>CM069165.1:11931759-12131759 GCA_035221665.1 Okamejei kenojei
GGAGATGGGAGCTCAGGTCCGGTTTCTAGTTCTTCGTAGGATGGTCCAGTTGCCTGATAACAGCTGGGAAGAAACTGTCCCTGAATCTGGAGGTGTGCGATTTCACAGTTCCCTAACTTTTTGCCCGATGGGATAGGGGAGAGGAGGGAGTGTCCAGGATAAGGCTCACCCTTGATTCTACTGCCGAACTTGCCGAGGCAGCGTGAGGTGTGGATGGAGTCAATGGAAGGGAGGTTGGTTGGTGTGATGGTCTGGACTACGTCCACAATTAATGGGGAATGGGATTGCTCGGTGAGATGGTGTGGGCTTAATGAGGTGAGCTGGCATCTTCCTAGTCATTACAAAGCAATGAAAGCCCCCATTGAAAGGGCGAGAAGGACATGTTTGGTTGAACAAATGGTATGGTTCACCTATGGTCTACCACCTATCTTCACATTTACTTTCAATATTCGCTGGCCAGAATGTTCCCCCTGCTCCTCAGGTACATGGTCAGTAGACCATGCTCTCACCACAGGACCTCCGCAAATATAGTTCAGTGTTTACAAGCTCACTGGACTGTTGGATCGCTTGCTTTTCCTCTCTCTCCATCCCACCCCTTCCTAGTTCTCTGACTGTCCACTTGGTAAATTCTGTATGCTCCCTTGTCTTCTTCCTCTAGCTAACAATTACCTATTCGACATTTTCCTTGAACTTTGTCCTCTTTCATGTCCCGTTTTCACGCCTTACCCTTCCATATCTCTGTCTCCCTCTCCCCTGACTCTCAGTCTGAAGAAGAGTCTCAAAGCTGAAAGATTACCCATTCCTTCTATCCAGAGATGCTGCCTGTCCCACTGAGTTACTCCAGCATTTTGTGTATTTCTTCAGGTGCTATTAAATCTGTGCCCTGTACCCATCCGATATACCCAATCTTGCGCTTAGCTGGAGATGTTAGAATGGTGATGGGTCCATCTCCGTCTCTGTTGGAGATTGCAGCAATGGGAACCTGGTGAGCCTCTCATCTCAGCGTGGAGTCCAGGGCGGTCAGGCTAAGTCATTTATACCAACACTATTGATGGAAGTATTCATAGAAATGAATACCATTGAAAATCAGTACCCCGTTTCTGCTCTCCCCCAATATCCCTTGATTCCGTTCACCCTAAGGGCTATATCTAACTCTCTCTTGAAAACATCCAGTGAATTGGCCTCCTCATATCAGTCCTAAATGGCCTGCCCCTTATTTTTAAACTGTGACCCCTGGTTATGGACTCCCCGAACATCGGGAATATATTTCCTGCATCTAGCCTGTCCTATCCCTTAAGAATCTTATTTGTTTCTATAAGATCCCCTCTCATTCTTCTAAATTCCTATGAATATAAGCCCAGCGTGACACCATCTTTCCTATAACATGGTGCCCACAACCGAACACAATATTCTAAATGCAGTCTCACCAAATTCTTATACAACTGCAACGTGACCTCCTATACTCAATACTCTGACTGATGAAGGCCAACGTGCCAAATGCCTTTATACCCACTTCTTGATCACCCTTGTAAATCTTCTCTGCCCCCTTCCTAGCCTGGTATAATCTGTTATCTTATTTTTGGGTGCAATCTTACCGATGCAAATGTACTTCCTCACTGGATATTGAAAGCAGATATTCAGCAGACTTGCAAACTTTCTCTCCGTGAAAATGAATGCAATTATATAAATGTGAGCGTTAATCTAAACTATATTAACACAACATAAAGTATACGGCTTTAACTATATTAACACAATTATAACACTGTAGTGATAATAATGTTATTATACAAATGTAGGTATTAATGTAACTGTCCCTCCATAATCACAGTAATGTAACAAACTATAATAACACAATCATATTACTGAACCATAATGTTAATTATACAGTTGTGACTATACAACATCTTAACTATATTAATGAAATTAAAGAAGCAATGTGAAATGTAATTATAATTGTGTAACCAGGTTATGATACGTGCTGACAAGATTTAGTAGTGCGTGGATTTTCAGAGTGGCGCTGGTTCAAGTACCAGGGAGCACAGGAATAAAAATGACCAAGTTAAAAGAGTAAGAAGGGGAGGTCAGCTGGAACTGCCTAGCCAAAGACTGCAGGACATGCGGAATAAGTCACGCAGCTATTGAAGCCGACAGAACAAATGCATTTAAGATGCAGTCAGATGCAGTTGCAGAAGAGACGGGGGTTATGGTGAGAAGACAGGAAGACTTAGATCAATCAAACTTTGTTTACTTTGGTTTAGTCTAACCATCCAGCGAAAAGACATTACATAATTGAGCCATCCACAGTGTACAGATATGAGATAAAGGGAATAACACGAATAACGTTTAGAGCAAGATAAAGTCCGATCAAAGCTAGTCCGAGGGTCTCCAATGAGGTAGATAGTAGTTTAGTTTAGTTTGTTTTAGTTTAGGGATACAGAGTGCAAACAGGCCCTTCGGCCCATCGAGTCCGCACCGACCAGCAATCCCCTCACATTAACACTACCCTACACACATTCGGTACAATTTTACAATTAACCTACAAACCCGCATGCCTTTGGAGTGTGGGGGAAATCCAAAGATCTCGGAGAAAACCCACGCGGTCACGGGGAGAGAACGTACGAACTCCGGACAGACAGCAGCCATAGTCGGGATCGAACCCAGACCCCAGGCGCTGTAAGGCAGCAACTCTACCGCTGCGCCACCAATTTAACACCAATATCACCACATCACTATGACATGTCAGTACCAGCAAGCAAAGGTAACTAACTGTAATAATGTAATTAGATGAGCAGAATTAGATCATATTAACAAAATGAAATGCAGATGTAATGGAACCATTTTTATATCATTGTATGCATATATCGTTACAAATATATTGAAGCAATTATCTAAATCTAACAATCTTTCTATAATTATATTACTAAGCAAATAAGCCCTACTGTTTATACAACTTCAGCATTAATGCAGAGAAAATATGGGAACATAAGTAATTATTGCAATGTTCTGTATGTTAATATAACTATATTACCATATTTAAGGCACACTTATGATATGGGAACATATTCATTGTTACAATGTAAATCCGACACTTTAAATGAGACCACACCACCACAGCTGTAGCTAAGATTCATCACTGATTAATGTAACTTTATAAATGCAGTTAACAATATTAGTCATTTTTATTCATTGAATTTATTATATTATAATAGCTATTAGCTAATATTATTACAATGAATTAAATATTTCTTCCGAGTATGATATATTTGTAATATATCAAATGATATTACTGCTGTGTTAGCTGAGTGTTTGCATTGCCGTTGAACAGAATGCAAGTGTACAAATGTGCAGCGCCATTACTAACTAAATAGATAATTTTTCTCTCCTTTTTGTGCACTCTGATAGATAATTCAAGATCAAGCATCCCACAAACAGGCCCTTCGGCCCACCAAGGCCGTGCCAGCATCCATTTTACTCCAAGCCTTTACTAATTCCAATATTATTCTCAGCACGGTGGCGCAGTGATAGAGTTGCTGCCTCACAGCGACAGAGACCCGGGGTTCGATCCTGACTACGGGTGTTGTCTGTATGGAGTTTGTACGTTCTCCCCGTGACCTGCGTGGGTTTTCTCCAGGTGCTCCGGTATCAGGACATAGGTTTAAGGTGAGAGGGGAAAGATTTAATAGGAATCCGAGGGGCTAACCTTAACACACAAAGGGTGGTGGGTGTATGGAGCGAGCTGCCAGAGGAGTTAAGGCAGGTACTATCACAATATTTAACAAACATCTAGACAGGCACATGTCTAGATAGGACAGATTTAGAGGGATATGGGTCAAATGCAGGCAGATGGGGCATGTTGGGCAGTGTGGGCAAGTTGGGTCGAAGGGGCTGTTTCCATGCTGTATGACTCTATGACTATGTGGATGGAATCCCGGAGGAAACCCACGTGGTCACAGGGAGAACGTGCAAACTCCACAGAAACAGAAGCGATGGTCAGGATTGATCCTGGCTCTCTGGCGCTGGAGGGCAGCAGCTGTATTAGCTGTTCCACTGTGCCACCATCCATCGAGGAACTTACCACACAGGACAGGATGACAGTGGCAGGGAATTGTTGCTGATTGCTGCTTGGGTGGAGTGGTACCGGTCCCACCGGGAGCGGCAAAGGAGAGGAGGGCGAGGGACATCGTTGCTATCGTAACGTTTAAAACATTCAGACAGGTACAGGGGTGGGCAGGTTTGGAGGGATATGGGCCAAACACAGGCGAGTGGGACTAGTGTAGCTGGGACATGTTGGCCAGTATGGGCAAGTTGGGCCGAAGGGCCTGTTTCCACGCTGTATCACTCTGACATGCAGGTGTAAAAAATATACAAAACCAACACATTGCTGATACAAGAAATCTGAAAATTGTCCACAGATCAGTGCGGAGAGAGGAACAGATTCTTAGTTCATGTCATTTATTCTCAGCATCTTGCTGTTGATAGAACATTCAGCCAAGCTGATGACTCTATTTCTCCACAGAGACTGCCTCACCTGCTGAGTAGTTGTAGCATTTTCAGGTTAAAGACACACACAGTGAAGGTAAGGTCTCATTTCCTATGGCTAACCGGAATACCAACATCATACCATTGTGTGCTGTGTCGAGCAGCTGACTCAGTCTCTCAGCTCAGCTGGGTATATCTGGCAGTATGGCCACCGTGCACACACGCACACACGCAAACACATACACACATGCACACACACATGCACGCACACACACATGCTCACACACACACACACACATGTATGCACGCACACACACACACACAGACGCACAGTCTCACACACACACACACACACACACACACACACACACACACACACACACACACACACACACACACACACACACACACACACACACACACACACACACACACACACACACAAACAGATGAGCCAAGGAATGGCAAATGTAACCCTGCAGTGAGAGGTGTTGCACTTTGGGCTGTTGAACCAGAGCAGAGCTTGTACAGTATGTGGCACAGTCCTAATCACGGCTGAGTAATGCAGGACAGAGATATCTGGGAGTGCAGATGAATTTTGGGATAAAATGGAATCGTTGCTCAGCGCGGACTCGGTGGGCTGGGGTCCTGTTTCCACTCTGTATCTCTAAACTACACTAATTTAGAAATATTTTTTTTATGTAAGGAGACCATAACTCCATTTGTGGCCGTACTAATTCCTTGCACACTTCTGTGTTCTCAATGTTCAGACGTTCATAACTTTTTCACATTGAGAGTTGTGAGTCTGTGGAATTCTTTGCCTGAGGCGGTGGAGGCCGGTTCTCCAGATGTTTTCAAGAGAGAGCTAGATAGGGCTCTTAAAGATAGCGGAGTCAGGGGATATGGGGAGAAGGCAGGAACTGGGTACTGATTGGGGATGATCAGCCATGATCACATTGAATGGCGGTGCAGGCTCGAAGGGCTGAATGGCCTACTCCTGCACCTATTGTCTATTATAGGAACAGAATTAGACCATTCGGCCCATCAAGTCTACTCCGCAATCAATCATGGATGATCTATCTCTCCTTCCAAACCCCATTCTCCTGCCTTCTCCCCATAACCCCTGATGCCCGTACTAATCAAGAATCTGTCAGTCTCCACCTTAAAATATCCATTGACTTGTCCTCTACAGCCTTCTGTTCTATCTTTGCACTAATTGTTGTATCCTTTGTCCCTTATCTTTGCACTGCGGACAGCTTGATTGTATTCATAGGTCATCCCCTTTTTATGACTGAATAGATCAGTTTAGTTTCAGCCCCTGTCCCACTTTGGCGATTTTTTTCAGCGACTACAGGCGACTAGGCTGTCGCCACATGGTCGCGGGGTCATGCCTGTATGGTCGTGAGTCGTCTCCTCAAGTCGCCTAAAGAGTCGTAACGTTTTTCTGGTCGCCGCTGGATTTTGAAATGTTCAAAACGTTTTGGCGACTGTGGGCTTGACGTAGCTTGTCTTCTCCTGTCGTAGGTTGTCGCCAGGATGATGCAGGTTGTCGCCTGGTGGTGACTCCGGTGAATTCCAATGGCGACTACCTACGTCAACCAGCGACACGTACCGACGACTGAATTGCCTTCATTTATCGCCGACAGGGTCGTTACTTGTCGTGGCTTGTCGCGGGCGGACATAAGTTGACTTTGGTTGTCGCCTGTGTGGTTGTAGGTGGATGTCTTAATGGGTCGCCGGTTGTCGGTAGCTTGCCGTAGCTTGACGTCAACTAGGTATTAGGCTGTCGTAGACATTGTCGTGGGGTGGGGGGGGGTTAAGACTCCACTTTTTCTGCGACCTGCTACGATGGTGACAGTCGCCGGCAGTCGCTGAATAAATCGCCTAAGTGGGACAGGCCCTTTAGTTTATTGGCACCGAGGCATAGTGAAAAGCTTTTGTTGCCCACTAACCAGTCAGCAGAAAGACTATACATTTAGTTTCAGTTTAGTTCAGGGATACAGCGCGGAAACAGGCCCTTCAGCTCACCGGGTCCGCGCCGACCAGCGATCACTGCACATTAACACTATCCCACACACACCAGGGACAATTTTTACATTTACGAAGCCAATTAACCTACATACCTGTACTTCTTCGGAGTGCGGGAGGAAACTCGGTGAAGATCTCGGAGAAAACCCACGCAGGTCACGGGGGGATCGTACAAACTCCGTACAGACAGCATACGTAGTCGGGATCGAACCCGTGTCTCCGGCGCTGCATTCGCTGTAAGGCAGCAACTCTACCGCTGCGCCACCGTGACCGCCCCCGATTACAATCGAACCATCCAGTGTACAGATACATGAGACGGGAAAACGGGAATAGTCCGAGGGTCTCCAATGAGGTAGATGAGAGCTCATAACCACTCTCCAATTGTTTGTAGGATGGCTCAGTTGCCTGATAACAGCTGGGAAGAAACTGTCCCTGAATCTGGAGGTGTGCGTTTTCACACTTCTGTACCTCTTGCCTGATGGGAGAGGGGAGAAGAGGGAGTGGCCTGGTTTTGACATCCTTGATGATGCTGCTGGCCTTGCCGAGGCAGCGTGAGGTATAGATGGTGTCAACGGAAGGGAGGTTGGTTTGTGTGATGGTCTGAGCAGCGTCCACAGTTCTCTGCACTTTCTTGCGGTCTTGGATGGAGCCGTTCCCAAACCGTACTGTGTGGCCTCCCGATATCGGGCGGCACAGTGGCTCAACAGTAGAGTTGCTGCCTCACAGCTCCAGAGGCCCGGGTTCGATCCTGACAACGGGTGCTGCCTGCACGGAGTTTGTGCGTTCTCCCCGTGACCCGTGTGGGTTTTCTCCGGGATCTGTGGGATTTCCTCCCACACTCCAAAGATGCACAGGTTAGTAAGTTAATTGGCTTGGTATAATCGTAAAACTGTCCCTAGTGTGTGTAGGATAGTGTTAGTGTGCGGGGATCGCTGGTCGGCGCGGACTGGATCGGCCGAAGGGCCTGTTTCCGTGCTAAACAAAACTGAACTAAGAGCAGACCAATGGTTGCCTTTGCAAGCAGAGTGTAATTACCGAGTTTTAATGGCTGCATCGAGGACCAAACTGGGCCCGATGATTTATCACATCACTGGTAGCCCTGCGTTAAGCTGCAGCCTTGTAACACTCTCTGAGCCAGGTAGCTATTCCATATATAAATCTTCCCTGCTCGATGATTTCCCTTCCATATTAAAAGCTCTCAGAGGTGAGCGATGTTAAGACTCATGACTCAGTTTCCTATCTACAGGCACGCATTAAGCCAGCCTCTTCTAATTCCTCACTAAACGCCTTATGTGTGCTTTAAGATTCCATCTGCCTCATTAGTTCACACAGTTTCTTAGTTTTTAACAATGTCTAGCGTGCGTTCTCCCAGTAGAATCCAAATTTTATATTTTCAGGCATACTGCAGATAGCGCAGTTTCAGTTTGAAGGGTTTCTTTACTAACTGGCTTCAAGTTTGTAATTATCTCGTGCTGGGGAGCTGTAAATTGGATTAGACCATACTGATGCAGTTGAGTGCTCCACCTCTATCGCCCCAGTTGGCAGGACACGTGGTGATAAGCAGCATAACGATGGATTCCGCCACAGCCTCACATGCATGACCTCTTCCTGGAGAGAATGAATCTTCCGTCGCCAGCCTTTCCTGAGTGTGCAGCCTCGTCCTTTCATTGGCTTTGCGCGTTAAAGCCCCCGCGCTCCTTCTGCAGCTCGGCCGCGGAGCTCGGTTTAGTTTATCGTCACGTTTGCCGAGGTACAGTGAGAAGCTTTTGTGCAAAAGGAAGGGATTGCTGGTGTAACTCAGCGGGACAGGTAGCATCTCCGGGGAGAAGGAAAGGTTGACGTTTTGGGTCGAGACCCTTCTTCGGACAGAAAGCTTGCTAACCAACCAGCAGAAAAACAATACATGATTACAATCGAAGGTAGACTCAAAATACTGGAGTAACTCAGCGGGACAGGCAGCATCTCTGGAGAGAAGGAATGGGTGACGTTTCGGGTCGAGACCCTTCTACCTTCGCTTTAAACCAGCATCTGAATAACTCCGCTATTCAATCATGGCTGATCTGTCTTTCCCTCTCAACCCCATTCTCCTGCCTTCTCCCCATTACTCCCTGGACTCCCATACTAAATCAAGAATCTGTCAGTCTCCACCTTAAAAATACCCAAATACTTGGCCTCCACAGTCGCCTGCTTTGATCTAATGTTTCTACACTTTATCCTTCCATATCACTCCTTTCCCTCTCCCCTGACTCTCAGTCTGAAGAAGGTCCTAATTTAAACCCAGCAAATATTGAAAGGACTGGATAGAGTGGATGTGGAGAGGACCCAAAACGTCACCCATCTGTCTGAAGAAGGATCTCGACCCGAAAACGTCACCCATTCCTTCTCTCCAGAGATGCTGCCTGTCCCGCTGAGTTACTCCAGCACTTTGTGTCTATCTTCGGTGTAAACCAGCATCTGCAGTTCCTTCCTTCACAGTATTCACCCACGTTGGTTTATCTGAGGCAGAGGGTGATTCAACTACACCTTTAGATTAGTTTAGTTTAGTTTAGTTTAGCTTAGTGCCCTCTTGTCCCAGACTCTCCCACTATTGGAAATATCCTCCCCACATCCACTCTATCAAGTCCTTTCATTATTTGCGAGGTTTAAATTAGGATCTTTCTTCATTCTGAGAGTCAGGGGAGAGGGAAATTAGAAATATGGGAGGGTAATATGTATAAACATCAGATCAAAGAAGGCGAAAAAGGGTCTCGACCCAAAACGTCACCTATTCCATCTATCCAGAGATGCTGCCCGTCCCACTGTGTTACTCCAGCTTTTTGTATCTATATTACATTTTAATTTAGTTTAGTTTAGTTTAGTTTAGAGATGCAGCGCGGAAACAGGCCCTTCACAAAAACCAGCGATCCCCACACATTAACACTATGCACCACCTACACAAACGAGGGACAATTTTCCATTTATACCATTTATGTCTATAAACAGAACGGGTGATCGTTGGTCGGCACGGACCCAGTGGGCCGAAGGGCCTGCTTCCACGCTATAACTCTAAAGTCTAAAGTCCAAAGATGATAGCAGGAACCTCAGTTACTGCCTGAAGCTCCTGACAGACTCATTCAAAAGCCGCAATCATAATCTGCATTTTTTACACATACCCAATTTCTTTCCCCCTAAGACACTCAAAGACAATGGTAAAATTAAAAAAAGTGATTGCTTTTAAAGGAAGCATCGTGACTGATTGGATTTAGCCCGTGTCTGAGGTTGGGTGATATTCCTTTATCTACATTTAATTGTGTTGAGGGATGGAATTTGACTTTTTCGCGATTCATAGATACATTCCCCACAAGCCTGCAAACGCCCTGACTGCTCATTGATGCAATCACTTATTATGCAAAGAATATCAAAACAATTCCACTCTACCGTTTTAATAATTCTGCTCTTTGAAAGTCGTGTGCAAGACCTATAAAGTAAATTAATCATTTTAAAATCATTGCTTTGAATTTTAAGAACTTTGTCCATCCAGTACATGCCCGCACACATGCAGACCACAGGCAGACCAACCGACAATCACAGGTGTACACATGCACACAGAGGCAAGCACACATGTATGTGTGGGAAGGAACTGCAGATGCTGGTTTAAACCGGAGATAGACACAAAAAGCTGGAGTGACTCAGTGGGACAGGCAGCTTCTCTGGAGAAAAGGGAATAGGTGACGTTTCGGGTCGAGACCCTTCGTCAGAGTCTGACAAAGGGTCTCAAGTACACTTGTAAACTAAGAAACCTGTCAGAGACACAGGTACAATGGGCTGCACGGTGGCGCAATGGTAGAGTTGCTGCCTTACAGCGCCAGAGACTCATGTTCGATCCTGACTACAGACCACATTTAACTGTCTGTACTGAGTTTGTACATTCCCCCCGTGACCCGCATGGGTTTTCTCCGGGATCTCCGGTTTACTCCAATGTCTTACACGTTTCTAGACTAATTGGCTTGGTAAAATTGTAAATTGTCCCTGGTGTGTGTAGGATAGTGTTAAAGTGCGGGATTCGCAGGTCAGCATGGACTCGGTGGGCCGAAGGGCCTGTTCCGGCGCTGTATCTATAAACTAAACTAAACTAAACGGATAAGGAGTTAAAGAGCTACAGCTATGGGGCTGTACAGCACAGAAACATTCCTGAATATTGTTATATTCCGGACGGCAGAATGAAGAATACGACTTACATGCAGGTTGCCTGGATAATGAGAGAGATTTATTACCCAGCATTCCCTGCTTATATTGAACACCAACTCATTAACATATACATGAATATGTATGAATCCATTACAGGCCCAAATTGTCCAAGCTAACCAAGGTGTCCCATCTATACAAATCCCACATGCCCTGGTTTGGCCCAAATCCCTCTCAACCTTTCCAATCCATGTACCTGTCTAAATATATTTTGAATGTTATTGTCAAAGCCATTTATTGTGTACAGTTTTGGTCTCCTAATTTGCGGAAGGACATCCTTGTGATTGAGGCAGTGCAGCGTAGGTTCACGAGATTGATCCCTGGGATGGCGGGACTGTCATATGAGGAAAGATCGAAAAGACTAGGCTTGTATTCACTGGAGTTTAGAAGGATGAGGGGGATCATAGAAACATATAAAATTATAAAAGGACTGGACAAGCTAGATGCAGGAAAAATGTTCCCAATGTTGGGGGAGTTCAGAACCAGGGGCCACAGTCTTAGAATAAAGGGGAGACTGAGGTGAGAAAATTTAAGACTGAGGTGAGAAAAAACTTTTTCACCCAGAGAGTTGTGAATGTATGGAATTCCCTAGAAATTGCCTGGAAAAAAAATCCACAGAGGGCAGTGGAGGCCAAGTCACTGGATGGATTTAAGAGAGAGTTAGATAGAGCTCTAGGGTCAAGGGATATGGGGAGAAGGCAGGCACGGGTTATTGATTGGGGATGATCAGCCATGATCACAATGAATGGCAGTGCTGGCTCGAAGGGTCGAATGGCCTCGTCCTGCACCTATTTTCTATGTTTCTATATTTCTATGTTTCTAATGGGCCTACAGTGTAGGTTCAGTTCTGGCCACCAGTGCTGTGGGGGAGGGGGGGGGTAACACCAGTTTATTTAGTTTAGTTCAGGGATGCAGCATTGAATCAGTGCCTGTAATGTTTGAGACCACGTAAGACCCTGTTGTGACTAGCACAAAGAAAACACATCCGACATCTTGTAAGTAAGGTTTAATCTCCACAACCGACGGAAACTTCTCCAAGGTCACCTGACCTCAATCACGGCGGCTCATGCATTTATATTAAAGGGGCACTGGCATTTATATTACATATACATCACAGTGTCCTTTGGCCAACCGAGTCCACACAGACAACCAATCACCCGTTCACACGAGTTCTATCTCGCCCCACTTTTTTCATCCACTCCCTACGCACCGGGGGCCATTTTTCAGAGGGCCCATTGACCTACACACCCGCGTGTCTTTGGGACGTGGGAGGAAACCGGAACACCCAGAGGAGACCCACGCGGTCACAGGGGGAACGTGCAAACTCCACACACTCGAGGCGAGGATCGAACCTGGGTCTCTCGAGCTGTGAGGCCGCAGCTCGACCAGCAACATCACCGTTTGTTCCCACTGGCCAAATAGCGTCATAGAGTCATAGAGAGTAGAAACAGGCCCTTCGGCCCAACTTGCCCACACCGGCCAACATCTACACTAGTCCTCATTAACAGCACCTCATATTCCGCTCGGGGAGTCTGCATCCTTTGGGCTTGAACATTGAATTTTCTCAATTCTGTTAACCCTTGCTGTCTCCTCCCCTTCCCACCTCTCCCTCAGCCCACGGGCCCTGGCTTTCCCTCTCTCTCTATCTCCCTCCCCCACCCTAGTCGCACCAGCTTCTCATTTTCACACCACAAACAGCTTACAATGGTTTGTTCCCTTTATCATTGACACTTTTTTGCATATCGTTCATTCATTGTTCTTTATCTCTCCACATCACCGTCTATATCTCTCGTTTCCCTGATCCCTGACCAGTCTGAAGAAGGGTCTCGACCCGAAACGTCGCCTATCTCCTTCCCTCCTTAGATGCTGCTGCACCCGCTGAGTTTCTCCAGCCTTTTGTGTAACCCTCGATTCTCCAGCATCTGCAGTTCCTTCTTTAACATCTACATTAGTCCCACCTGCCTGCATATGGCCCATATCCCTCTAAACCCATCCTATCCATGTACCTGTATGAATGTCTCTAAAAATGTGTAATAGTCCCTGCCTCAACTAGCTCCTCCGGCAGCTCGTCCATACACCCATCACCCTTTGTGTGAAAATGTTACCCCTATTAAATATTTCCCCCTTCGGATCGTGTCCCATGCAGACGACTGAGGAAGGGTTCCCGATCTGAAACATCAGCAATCCATTGTTCTCCAGAGATGCTGCCTGACCCGCTGAGTTGCTCCAGCACTTTGTGTCTCTTCATGTTTCCAGCTTGCTGAAACGTAGACCTTCTTTCGTGAATATTTTGCAATGAGTTTACAACAAGTTCCGCAGCATTCCCAACTCCCACTAAATGTGGCAGACCAAAGCCTAATGGGCCTGTCCCACTGTACGAGGTAATTCACGAGTTCTCCCGAGTTTTCCCCTGATTCGAACTCGGAGAATGTCCGTAGTGGGTCCGTAGGAGTTCGTGGATGTCTCGTAGCGGCTCGTACGAGTAAAAAGTAACAATTATTTTCATCACAAGTATTTTTTTACTCGTGGACATTTTTCACAGTGTTGAAAAACATCACGAGTTTACCGGATTTCCCGAGTACCTACCGTTACTCGTACGAGCCGCTACGAGACATCCACGAACTCCTACAGACCCGCTACGGACATTCTCTGAGTTCAAATCAGTGGAAAACTCGGGAGAACTCTTGAATTACCTTGTACAGTGGGACAGGCCTTTATGCAACAAGACCTGTGTAAGGAAGAAGGGTCTCGACCTGAAACGTCGCCCGTTCCTTCTCTCCAGAGATGCTGCCTGTCCCGCTGAGTTACTCCAACTTTTTGTGTGTACCTGCAACAAGACCTGGGCAGTAACCAGATCAGGACTGATCGGTGGCAAGTAACACTTACTGCACACAAGCAGTAGAGTTGCTGCCTCGCAACGCCGGGGACCCAGGTCCGATCCTGACTACGGATGCTGACTGCGCGGAGTTTGCAAGTTAATATTTCGTGAAAAGTACTGAAGTACTTTGCAGAATTCCCGGTCATGGCTGACCATGGGCGTCTCCAGGGTTGGAGGACGCCTGTGCGTAACTTTGTTTAACGTGGGGAGACTGGTGCACAGACAGCCAGCACACACGGTCCTCGACAGATCTGGGTCAGGATCCAGTGGCATGGAGTCCAAGACGACCGGAGACCCTTTTCTGCTGCAGCCCTCATCCGCCTCCCCAGCCGCTGTGACGCTCCACTAAGGTCAGCCATCGTCCTCCGCCTGTTCCACCGTTGAGGTCTTGGTTGGATCGCTCTTTGTCCGAGACCTCCCCCTCGACCTTACCGCCATGAATGGCCCTACCAGGAGCACAGCTCCAGACGGCATCGCTCTCAGGATCTCAGGACCACTCAAGCTTCTCCACCACAACAAGGTGACAATCCCCGGAAAAGGAACATGCAGAATACACCCAAGAAAAAGTGAAAATGAGTGGGAGAGTCTAGGACCAGAGGGCACAGCCTCAGAATAAAAGGACGTACCTTTAGAATGGAGATGAGGAGGAATTTCTTTAGTCAGAGGGTGGTGAATCTGTGGAATTCATTGCCTCAAATGGCTGCGGAGGCCGTCAATGGGTATTTTTAAGCCAGAGATAGGTGGATTTTTGATAAATATGGTCATCAGGGGTTATGGGGAGAAGGCAGGAGAATGGGGTTGAGAGGGAAAGATAGATCAGCCATGATTGAATAGCAGAGTAGGCTTGATGGGCAAAGGATGGGAAAGGATGAAAGGCAATTGACCAAAATTAAAATAGTAGAGAGATTTAAACTGGAAGTTTTGGTGGGATGGCTTCTCAACCATATAACAATTAACCATATAACCATATAACAATTACAGCACGGAAACAGGCCCTCTTGCCCTTCCAGTCCGTGCCGACCATTTGTTTTCCCCTAGTCCCATCTACCTGCACTCAGACCATACCCCTCCATTCCCTTCACGTCCATATACCTATCCACATTACTTTTAAATGGAAAATCGATCCTGCCGCCACCACTTCTGCTGGAAGCTCATTCCACACAGCCACCACCCTCTGAGTAAAGAAGTTCCCCCTCACGTTACCCCTAAACTTCTGTCCCTTAATTCTCATGTCATGCCCTCTTGTTTGAATCTTCCCTACCCTCAATGGGAATAGCTTATCCACGTCAACTCTGTCTATCCCTTTCATCATTTTAAAGACCTCAATCAAGTCCCCCCTTAACCTTCTGCGCTCCAATCAGTCCTTCAGTCGGTCCAATGATATACATCTCAATATTTATTCGTCGTGGAGCTATTTAAGTCCACACTGACCATCACTCTCATGTTCACACTAGTTCCATGTTATCCCATTTCCTCCTCCCCTCCTGCACACTAGGGGCAATTTTACAGAGGGCCAATGAAACTACAAATCTGCACCTCTTTGGGGTGTGGGACGAAACCAGAGCACCCTGAGGAAACCCACGCGGTCCCTGGAGAACGTGCAAACACCACACAGAATCCAGAGACCCAGTTTCGATTCTGACTATGTGGTCTCCACATTCTCCCTGTGACTGCGTGGGTTTTAGAAACATAGGAAACATAGAAGAATGGGTGCAGGAGGAGGCTATTGGGTCCTTCGAGCCAGCACCGCCGTTCATTGTGATCTTCTTCATCTTGCGTGTGGCGTGCACAGCCTAAAGTTGTAGGACAACTTGTTCCATTTGATCTTACTTGATTGTGCACGCCAGGTTGATTGCATTCGTCGAAACAGGGCGGACCACGTGAAGGTTGCAATCTCCCACCCCATTCATTGTGATCCTGGCTGATCGTCCACAATCAGTAACCCGTGCCTGCCTTCTCCCCATATCCCTTGATTCCGCTAGCCCCTAGACTTCTTTCTGACTCGCTTTTAAATTCATCCAGAGAATTGGCCTCCACTGCCTGCTGTGGCAGAGAATTCCACTCATTCACAACTCGCTGGGTGAAACATTCACAACTTCTCCGGGTGCTCCAGTTTCCTCCGACACTCCAAAGACGTACAGGGTTGTAGGTTAATTGGCTTGGATAAGTTGTAAAATTGTCCCCAGTGTGTGGGATAGTGCTTGTGTACGGGGGGATCGCTGGTATGGTGCGGACTCGGTGGGCCGAAGGGCCTGTTTCCGTGCTGTATCTCTGAAGTTTAAATACTGCAGACGATGGAATCTGGAGCGAAAAAAAAATCTGCTGGAGGAACTGGGTCGACAATGTTTCAGGTCAAGCCTCCACATCTTTCCACCTTCCAGCTTGTGCAAGTAGAAACTGTTGACTGAAGGGCCTCATTGGTTTTTCACCACCGGATAGCCACTGGGAAATGTGTACAACCATTTGTCCACCAGCAGGGTCAACACCAAGAACACGATGCAGCACAGAACGCCACAGGAGATCCTTCTTCCCTGTGGCTATCGAACTGTACGTGTCCTCCTCCTTCTGTCGTGGGGTCGACTGAGACTGACTCCCCCGCCCCCCCCACCCCCCTCCCCAATCCTTTCCACTCATCACTTTAATTTCATGTTTCAAGCATCCTGAGTTTTATGACTGTCGACAGATCAATATCCCTCCTGGGATAACTATAGCTCTTTCGTGTAGTACCGCATCGTACTTCCACCTTCACGAGGGACACGGGTTTAAGCGATTCCTTCCAATCTCAGCTGGAGTGTGACGTGATCCAGGCGAGCCCCAGGCCGCTGCAGGGCCTCCAGCGGCCCGCTCCACCAAAACACAGAGGCGGACACCTCGACCCGTGAACCATCGTCCCCTCTCCTCACCCGGCCACCGCTCAGTCTTCCTGCCACAAGGGGGCACCTCCAGCAGCCGACCTCGTAGACCAAACGCAGGCTCGGCGATCGTTTCACTCAACACAAGACAAGAGACATTTATTTGTCACATGTACCAATTGGTAGCGTGAAATTTGCGGTTAACCGTACAGCGATACGAATAAAAAAGAGAATAAAACAGAACACGATAGCCTTTAACACAGACATCCCCACACTGCGGTATCAAAGTTTCCCACGGTGAGGGAAGGCACCAAAGTCCAGTCATCCTCCTCTGTTTTGTCCTCTGTTGTTCACCCGTGGTCGGGGGGCTCCCGAACCCCTCGCTGTCGCTGCTACGGGCGGCCCGATGTTCAGGCCCTCTTGCCGGGATGCTGGAACTCCGACGTCGGAACGGGAGAACAACCTCAGCGGCTTGGACATGCGAATCGGCCACTTCCTACCGGAGTCCGCAGCTCCCAAAGTCCACAGGCTGAGCTGGGCGGAGATTCAACGCTGGCGGCCCTCGGCAAAAGGTCCCAGGACTCTGCGATGTTGAAGTCAGCGCCGCCCGCGCTGGAAGCTCTACGAACCCCAGCTCCGCGATGTTGAAGCAGCAGGCCCAACACTCCGGAGCTTCAAACGGCGATCCAGGTCGGCATCGCCTGCTCTGTGGTGAATCCAGTGCTGCGCCGCCGCTGCTGAGGCTTTGGCCGCGCCAATCTAGGCGGTAGGCCGCGAGGAGGGGGGGCGAGGACGCGACTCGGAGAATAGTCGCATCCTCACCGGGAAGTGACTGGGAAACGGTTTCCCTCTTACCCTACCCCCCCTCCCCCACATAGAAAAACTAAAGAAACCTCCAAAACATACTTTAAAAACAGACTAAAAATTAAAAAAATAAAGAAAAACAGAGACTGTAGGCGGAGGCTGCCGTCAATGCAGGCGCCCCTAGTGGATCCGCTCAGTCCACCTGAACCTACCTGATCTCCCGGTTGCCGGAGACTTTAACCACCTTCCCCTCCCATTGCCACACTGACCTTTCTGTCCTGGGTCTCCTCCATTGTCAGAGTCAGGCCCAGCACAAATTGGAGGAACAGCACCTCATATTTTGCTTGGGCAGCTTACACCCCAGCGGTATGAAGATTGACTTCTCTAACTTGCTTTCTCTCTCTCCCCATCTGCCCTTCCAAGTTCTCCAACCAGTATTACTGTCTCCGACTGCATTTTATCTGTGTTTGCTTTGTTGTCACCTTCTCCCAGCTAACAATGATCTATTCTACATTTATCCTTCATCTCCATTCCCTTTTGTCCTGTTTTCACCCTTTACACTTCCTTATCTATGTGCCTCCCTCTCCCCTGACACCAGTCTGAAGAAGGGACTCGACCCGAAACCATCACCCATTCCTTCCCTCCAGAGATGTTGCCTGTCCCGCTGAGTTACTCCAGCCGACCCTGCTGTATGCCGTGCTTCTTGCGGTAGGGACTTTAGATCTTCGACCGCAGGCCTGCGGCCTACACCATCTTGAAGCCGCGGTCTCCAGTGGGGAGGCACCGATTCAGGACTTACCTGGACTTTACGTCGTCTGAACATCTGGACGCCCGTAGCGGCGACTGCGGTGGGTTGAGGTCCCGACCACGGGGGAAAATGGAGGAGAACTGGCCAAATGTATGCCTTCCACCACAGTGATGATTGCTGTGGTGGATGTTTGTGTTCCATTTTTATTGTGTATTGGGTGTTCTTTATCATTGTCCCGCTGCTGGCAAATTCATTTCACTTGCACTTTATGTGCAATGTGACAAATAAAACCGTATTGTATTGTATTGTATTGATTGTACACTAGCACTATCCCACACACTAGGGACAATTTCCATTTTTACCCAAGCCAATTAACCCACACGTCTTTGGAGTGCGGGGGGAAACCGGAGCTCCCTGGAGAGAACCCACGTGGTCACGGGGAGAACGTGCAAACCGACAGCACCGGGTCTCTGGCGCTGTAAATGAGCAACTCTACCGCCACGCCACCGTGCCGCCCTGTGTGTTTTAGTATTTCCCACAACACCAAAACGTAGGCGCAGGTCCTAGTGACGAATAAAACGTAACTTAACTTGAACATTTTGTGCCTGTCTGGTAGCATGTAGAGCGTTTTTCGAGAGTTGTGGACATGGGGGGGGGGGGGGGGGGGGGGGGGGGGGGGGTCTGCTCCCCAGGCACCTTTGTTTGCCCGCATCCGCCATCCCCGCCATCTGACAATTCATGAAATTCAAGGTGGAAGACAGAAAGAGTGAATGAGTGAATGAATGAATGAATGAATGATACTGTATTGAAAGAGTGCGTTCGCTTCAAACGCCCGTTAGCTGGCTCATGCGCCGAGTATTTAGCTTTGTACTCCTTTATTTCTGCACCTCCATTGTTTATTTGCAAAGTTAATAAATTCTTCGCCCACTCGGTTCTCCAGATCTGTTAAACCCATTGCACGAGTGTGAGCCTACCATTCAGCAGATGTCAAATCCACAGGGCTAATCTGCAAATTGTAACAGCCTGTCTGTTGAGTATTTACCCAACTGCTCGCAAGTCTAAGGAGAGCAAATAGCCCTGTTCACCACTTCAAAGAGTTTGCCTTCCATGCTATTGTCATTTTGTGTCCATTATTAAAGTAGGAATTTACATAGTGCAACGAGTACAGGCCTTTGAATCCTACCCGGCAGACCAGCAGGGTTTAGCAACTCAATCACCCTTGGGGAAATTGCCGGTTTATTCTGTGTAAGTTTGGCGTTTATTAAAATTTAATTTATCCCGAATCTAAGCACCTCAGAATTTAGTAACTAGGAAATTCGGATGTGGAAGCAGATTTTTCATGCTAGTTTAGTTTAGAGGTTTCGCGAGGAAACAGGCCCTTTGGCCCTCGGAGTGCACGCCGACCCGCGATCCCCACACACGAACGCTATCCTACACACAATAGGGACAATTTACCGAAGCCAATTAACTTGCAAACCTGTACGTCTTTGCAATGTGGGAGGAAACCGGAGCTCCTGGAGAAAACCCATGCAGGTCAAAGGGAGAATGTACAAACTCCGTACAGACAGCACCCGTAGTCAGGATCGAACCCGGGTCTCTGGTGCTGGAAGGCAGTAACTCTACCGTTGCGCCACTGTGCCGTCTCTAAGGTCCTGTCTGCTCATCCAAAGTAGTGTGCGTGTGCGTGTGCGTGTGCGTGTGCGTGTGCGTGTATGCGTGCATATTTGCGTACATATTTGCGTGCATGTTCGTGCATGCATGTGTGTGTGTGTGTGCATGTAGGCATATGTGAATGAGCATGCACCTGTTTATGTGTGTGCCACGCACAAGTGTGAGTTCATGAATGTGTGTGTGTAAATATGTATATGTGTGTGCATATGTATATGTGTGCGTGTTTATTCGTGTATGTGTGTTTGTGCATGTGTATGACTGTGTGTGCAGTGTGTAGATATTTGTGTGTGTTTTTACATGTGTGTATGTGCATGTCTATGCAGCTGTGCATGCATGTGTCCGTGTGTGTGCATGTGTGGGTGGAACTGTGCTTGGATTTGAATGTGATGCCATTCCTCACACCATAGTTCAAAATTGACACTGTTTTAATTCCCTTATGAAAATAGATTACTTTCACAAAATTTCAGAGAACATCAATGAAAACAGAGTTGTTGTGGTGGAATGTTCAAGGGCAGCACTGTGGCTCAGCGGAAGAGTTGCTGCCTTACAGCCCTGGAGACCCAGGCCCAATCCTATATGTATGGAGTTTGTACGTTGTCCCGCGTGGGGTTTTCTCCATGTGCTCCAGTTTCCTCCCACACTCCAAAGACATACAGGTTTGCAGGTTAATTGGCTTGGTATAACTTGTAAATTGTCCCTAGTGTGTGTAGGATAGTGCTAGTATGCGTGGTGATCGCCGAACGGAGTGGACTCGTTGGGCCGAAGGGCCTGTTTCCACGCTGTATCTCTAAAGTCTAAAGTCTAAAGCTGGATATATCGCAGATAAAACGCGTAGGAAGGAACTGAAGATTTGGTTTACACTGAAGATAGACTCAAAGTGCTGGGGTAACTCAACAGGTCAGGCAGCAACTCTGGGAAAAAATGAATAGGTGATGTTTTGGGTCAGGACTTCTTCAGACCAGCTAATCTGTTTTGCACCAATCCCACTTTACGGGGCTAGGGTCAATTTAATTTCCAATGCTGACAGAAGATGAAATTTATACAGAGCTAAACTGAGAGAAAACTATTAACAGGAATGCTTTGCATGTAAAGATGATCAGAATGTACAATATTTGTATTCTCGTAAGTAGGAAAGGAATGGAATAGGAATACTTGATTGTCCCGTGACTAGGCACAGTGCAATTATTTGCTTGTGTACCCAATGTATACAAATAGCAGCCACCTACAGAGGTAACTGCAGATGCTTGTTTAAACCGAAGATCGACACAAAAAGCTGGTGTAATTCAGCGGGACAGGCAGACTGGATGACGTTTCGGGCCGACTGGGGACCAATGGCTATACTTGGAGCTGATGCTGCTTGGAGGGTTTACAAAATTGAATCTGTTTCTCCTTTTGGAAAAAGATGTCCGTTGGCCAATTTGTACATCGACCTAGGTTTAAGTTTAGTTTAGAGATACAGTGCGGGCAACAGGCCCTTCGGCCCACTGAGTCTGTGCCAACCAGCGATCGCCCCGTACACCAGCACTGTCCCACACACTAGGGACAATTTCCATTTTTAACGAAGCCAATTAACCCACAAACCTGCACGTCTTTGGAGTGCGGGAGGAAACCGGAGCTCCTGGAGAGAACCCACGTGGTCACGGGGAGAACGTGCAAACTCCATACCAACAGCACCGGGTCTCTGGCGCTGTAAATGAGCAACTCTGCCGCTGCCCCACCGTACCGCCCTGTGTGTTTTAGTCTTTCCCACAACACCAAAACGTAGGCGCAGGTCCAAAGGTTTGATCGGCTCATACATTGGAGCGAATGAGTGGTTGACTGTTCGCGCGTGTTGGCCTTCGTGTTCAACGCTGTCGATGTACTTTAACTCAGCGAGTGAACGTGGAGGCAGGCTCGGAGTGGGGAAAAGATTCAGAGGCAAGTTCAGGGGCAACTTTTTCCTCAGCTTCATCCCTCAAGCGAGAGAATGAGGAGAACAGAGCGAAGCGCGCAACCTCCGGCCCGTGACTCGAGCGGTGAGAGCGTTAGAAGGCTGATGCTGGGGCTCCTTTGAAGTAGTTCAGTGCTGGATTGAACTGCTGCCAAACTGAAGTCTCCCGCCTCGAGTTATTTGTGTGTGTGTGAGTGATGCTGCACTGGGTGTGCGGGTGGAAGTTGAGTGGGGTTGGTGGGGTGTGGGGTGAGTGAGGGGGGGGGGGGAGGGGAGAGGGGGGTGGCGGAGATGATTCTCTGCAAAGCAAGAATCAAAGTAAAAACCTCACAGGGGGCGGAAACTCTAACGGCTCCTAATTAATGAAAGGACAGAAGTGGCTAAAGCCGCCCATTCATCCTCTACAATAGGCTTCCCTCTGAACCAGAACTCAAAGTGGCAAGGGAGAGGAAGTGAAAGGGCCGGTCAGAATCAGAGACCTTCCTCCACCCTGACTTACCACAAGCCCCCCGTCATTGCGTTTCATGTTCCTGTCATTCACGTGCCTCATTCAACTGGTGGTGGAGGTTCTAATTCTCCATTTTAATGGGAGTCACAAGCTCTGACGATATAAGATTGTAAATTCAGGCAGCACAATAATGGCAATAGACGATAGACAATAGGTGCAGGAGTAGGCCATTCGGCCCTTCGAGCCATTCAATGTGATCATGGCTGATCATCCCCAATCAGTACCCCGTTCCTGCCTTCTCCCCATATCCCCTGACTCCGCTATTTTTAGATCTAGATAGGACAGGAGAATCCTATCTAGCTCTCTCTTGAAAGCATCCAGAGAACCCGCCTCCACCGCCCTCTGAGGCAGAGAATTCCACAGACTCACCACTCTCTGTGAGAAAAATGTGTTTCCTCGTCTCCGTTCTAAATGGCTTACTCCTTATTCTTAAACTGTGACCCCTGGTTCTGGACTCCCCCAACATCGGGAACATGTTTCCTGCCTCTAGCGTGTCCAAAAGGGGAGGTAGGAAACGTCCAGTTTAGATTCAGTTTTAGAGAGACAGCGTGGAAAAAGGCACTTCGGCCCATCGAATCCATGCTGACTATCGATCACCCGTTCACCCAAGTTCCATCTTATCCCACTTTTCCTTCCCACTCACTACACACTAAGGGCAATCTACTGAGGGCCAATTAACCTGCACACCCGCACATCTTTGGGATATTTAGTTTACTTTAATTTAGAGATACAGCGGGGATACAGGCCGAGCTCACGCCATCCAGTGATCAGCGCTAACACTATCTTACACACACTGGCGGACAATCTACAGTCGCTAGCCAAGCCAATTAACCTAGAAACCTGCACGTCTTTGGAATGTGTGAGGAAACCGAAGCATCCGGAGAAAACCCACGCGGGTCACGGGGAGAACGTGCAAACTCCGTACAGACAGCATCCGTAGTCAGGATCGAACCCGGATCTCTGGCGCTATGAGGCAGCAGCTCTACCGCTGTGCCGCCCTATGTGGTTTAGTATTTCCCCAAACCAAAACATGGGTGAAGGTCTGAAGGTTTGATCAGCTGAGATAAATTGTTTATGTCTCTTTGTCTCTCTGTCTCTCTCTCTCTCTCTCTCTCCCTCTCGCTCTCTCTCTGTCCCCCTGCCCATCTGGCTGTCTGTCTCTGTCACTATCTTTCGCTCTCTCTGTTTTTCTCTCTCTGTCTCTCTCTCTCTGTCTCTCCCTCCCAGTCCCCCCCTCCCTCTCTCTCTGTCTCTCCCTCCCAGTCCCCCCCCCCCCCCCCTCTCTCTCTCTGTCTCTCCCTCCCAGCCCCCCCCCCCTCCCTCTCTCCCCTCTCTCTCTCCCCCTTCCAGCCCCTCTCACACAGGCTGTTCTGAACCTTTCCTTGCCCCATTGTAAAACCCATTGAGTAATCAATTAGTAAGGACAGGACTGCATTAGCACCTAATTAAGGTGGCAGGGAATTGTAATCCAGAGTGCACTTGACTCCTTGGTGTTAATACGGTTCCTTGGATCAGTTGGCAGAGCTCCCTGCCCGCGGAGAGAAGGGAGCGTGAAGATGTTGCACTTTGATGTCCTTTCTAGAGAATATTATGTAAACAAGTTAAAGGATAAAAGGCCTTTGTCTTGGGGGAAAAGGGCAAAATGAATTACATTTAGTCTGGTCGACCTGGGCCTGTTATGTTCAGTCTGACAAACCTCCGTCGCCCTGTTGTTTTCAGGCATCCTTCAGCGACATAGAAGAGGTCAGAGGTCAGAGGTACTGGCTACAACATCTTGACACCCCCCCCCCCCCCCCCCACACACACAAAGCCCCCCACTAAACCATGGGAATCCGAGCGTGAACACAATCAGAGCAGCCGTATAAAGGCCGACTCGCCCAGTGTCAATATTCAACTCCAAAAGCAGGGCCTAGGAGGGAAAGTTCAGCCAAGGCCAACTTCTACAAGAAAAGCAGAGAGAGAGAAGAACCTCAGCCACTAATTGCAACGTATTCACTGGACGGGCATGTTTGAAGATCGAGGGATGGCTTTGGGGGGGATGAGAAAGAAGAGGTTAATGATGGCCAGGTGGGTCCATTCTTTACCGAATGCCCTGCTAACTCACCCTGACTTAAACCGAAGGCCTCTTGTCAACACAAGGCCCAGAATTCTGCGGACGGCTTTTAAATTGTTCACAAGTTTTTTTTTGGGGGGGGAGGGGGGAGGGGGGAGGGGGGGTGGTGGGGAGGGAGGACCATAGACACCATGGAAACCATTTTATCAGGATGCATTTTCGGTGGACCTGTTTCCTTTATCATTGTAACTTTTCTGCAGATCTTTCATTCATTTTAGGTAGACAAAAATTCTGGAGAAACTCAGCGGGCGAGGTAGCATCTATGGAGCGATGGAAATAGGCAACGTTTCAGGTTGAGACCCTTCTTCAGACTGATGTGGGGGTGGAGAGGGCGAGAAGAAGAAAGGAAGAGGCGGAGACAGTGGGCTGTGGGAGAGCTGGGGAGGGGAGGGGAAGGAGGGAGAAAGCAAGGACTACCTGAAATTGGAGAAGTCAATGTTCATACCGCTGGGGTGTAAACTGCCCACGCGAAATATGAGGTGCTGCTCCTCCAATTTGCACTGGGACTCACTCTGGCCATGGAGGAGGCCCAGGACAGAAAGGTCGGATTCAGAATGAGAGGGGGAGTTGAAGTGCTGAGCCACCGGGAGATCAGGTTGGTTATTGCGAACTGAGTGGAGGTGTCGTGCGAAGCGATCGCCAAGCCTGCGCTTGGTCTCGCCGATGTAGATTTTAGTTTAGTTTAGTTTAGATTAGAGATAAAGCTCGGAAACAGGCCCTTCAGCCCACCGGGTCCGCGCCGACCAGCGATCCCCGCACATTAACACTACCCCACACACGCTAGGGATAATTTTACATTTATACCAAGCCAATTTACCTACAAACCTGCACGTCTTTGGAGTGTGGGAGGAAACTGAAGATCTCGGAGAAAAGCCACACAGGACACAGGGAGAACGTACAAACTCCCTACAGGCAAGCACCCATAGTCAGGATCGAACCCGGGTCTCCAGGGCTACAAACGCTCTAAGGCAGCAACTCTACCGCTGAGCCACCATGCCGCCCATATGTTCTATAACTCTGTCATCATCATCTAAATCTCTCTCATCATTTTCGCTCTGAAGAAGGGTCTCGGCCCAAAACGTCACCCATTCCTTCTCTCCACAGTTCCCGTTTGATCCGCTGTGTTACTCAAGCACAAGTGTCTACCGTGGGCAAAAAGGGAACATGGAACTTCAATGTCCATTAAGGTAGAGGAGAATCCCAAGAGAATCTACATGTTAATGTTATCCAGGGAAAGAACTCCTTCTTGCTATTGAGGGAGTGCAGCGTAGGTTTACAAGGTTAATTCCCGGGATGGCGGGACTGCCATATGCTGAGAGAATGGAGCAGCTGGGCTTGTACACTCTGGAGTTTAGAAGGATGAGAGGGAATCTCATTAAAACATATATGATTGTTAAGGGTTTGGACACGCTAGAGGCAGGAAACATGTTCCCGATGTTGGGGGAGTCTAGAACCAGGGGCCACAGTTTAAGAATAAGGAGTAAGCCATTTAGAACGGAGACGAGGAAACACTTTTTCTCCAGAGAGTGGTGAGTCTGTGGAATTCTCTACCTCAGAGGGTGGTGGAGGCAGGTTCTCTGGATGCTTTCAAGGGAGAGCTAGATAGGGCTCTTAAAGATAGCGGAGTCAGGGGATATGGGGAGAAGGCAGGAACGGGGTACTGATTGGGGATGATCAGCCGTGATCACATTGAATGGTGGTGCTGGCTCGAAGGGCCAAATGGCCTACTCCTGCACCTATTGTCTATTGTCTATTGACATTTTAATGGTCAACAAAGCCCTGTGGAGCCATAGGAGATGGACAAGGAGTTTTTATCGTCTGTAATTACAGTGGATAAGGACAAAAATGCTAAGAATCCCGACCTATGAAGCCACTTCTCCATGTTCTCCAGCGACGTTGCCTGGCCCGCTGAGTTGTGTGGGTTTTATTGGATGCTAAAGGAACTCGGAGAAGTTAATAGTGATATCTTGAAGAGTCAAGTCAAGTCAAGAGAGTTTATTGTCATGTGCCCCAGATAGGACAACAGAATATTGTAGGCGTAAATACAGATCAGATCAGTGTGTCCATATACCACAGTATCCTCAATGCAGGAGGTTCTGGAGGTCTTACAACCTATACAGGTCAACAGATCCCTGGGGTATTATCAAGTGTAGCCTCAGACAGTGTGGGAAGCCAGATCATTGTGTCACCCACGGGGGAGGTGCTGGATGACTGGAGATAATGACTGGAGCCAGTTAAAGTCAGAGAGCCATACAGCATGGAAAAAGGCCCTTTAGCCCAACTTCCCCACACTGACCAACCCTCACGTGGTCCACCTGTTTCAACTAATGCAATCAACCCGACATGCACAAATAGATCAAATAGAAGACGTTGTCCCACAACTTTAGGCTGCGCACGCCATACGCAAGAGAAAGACTGACCAACATGTCCCATCTACACTAGTTATACAGTTATACAGTTTAGTTTGTTGTCACGTGTCCCGAGGTACAGTGAAAATCTTTTGTTGCGTGCTAACCAGCCAGCAGAAAGACAATACGTGATTACAATCGAACCTTTTACAGGGTATAGATACATGATAAGGGAATAATGTTTAGTGCAAGGTAAAGCCAGCAAAGTCCGATCAAGGATAGCCTGAGGGTCACCAGTGAGGTGGATAGTAGTTCAGGACTGCTCCCTGGTTGTGGTAGGATGATTCCGTTGCCTGATAACAGCTGGGAAGAAGCTTTCCCTGAATCCCACTTGCCTGCATTTGGTCCACATCTTAAAAATTGCCTGCCTCAACTACCACCTCTGGCGGCTCGTTCAATACACCCAGCATCGTTTGTGTGAAAAAGTTAAAAATCCTGAGGCCCACCCCTCGTCACTAGCCTCCAGTCTGAAAAGCAACCTTCCACCATCACTGTGAGTAGATGCTGGTTTACACTGAAGATAGACACAAAATGCTGGAGTAACTCAGCGGGACAGGCAGCGTCTCTGGATGGAAGGAATGGGTGACGTTTCAGGTCGAGGCCCTTCTTCAGACTGAGCCTGCAGGGGAGAGGGAGCTACAGTGAGAAGGAACTGTAGCTAACATTGTTCTATTCTACATTGTCCTTGATCTGCATCTCTTTTGATCTCTTTCTCTTCCTTATCTCTGTAACTCCCTCTCCTCTGACGCTCAGTCTGAAGAAGGGTCTCGATCTGAAACGTCACCCATTCCTTCTCTCCAGAGATGCTGCCTGTCCTGCTGAGTTACTCCAACATTGTGTGTCTATCTTCCACCATCACCTGCTTCCTTCCTTGAAGCCAATTTTCCATCCACTCAAGATATCTCTCCTTGGATCCCTTGCAATCTAACCTTCCAGAGCAGCCTGCCATGCAAAACCTTGCAGAATGCAAATATATGAAAGGCTACAGGAGAAACCCTGGGAACAACAAACTGGTGAGCCTTATATATCAAAGGTGGGAAAGTTATTGCGGAGGATTCTGAGAGGCAAGAGCTCTTTAAAGCTAGTCAGCATGGCTTGGTGCGTGGAAAATTATGTCTCAGTAATTTGATTGAGTTCTTTGAGGAGGAAAACGATGTTTGCAATCCCTGTATTAAGTCGGAACTCTTGATATTGGCAGTGGGATTGGAGAGGTGAAAGGTCGGGTAGGTACGTCATCGGGGTCATCAGGTGGGCACCCTCCTTCTTTGACGTTTCATTGATAAGCCCACAACATCTCCAGAGGGCTCGACGGTGATGCCTGGCGTCCCAGTTACACCCCCCTCACGTCCATATCCTCCTATCTTCATCTTGCAGCCCAATTGTTGTCCTTCCTTTTGATCCAAAGCCAACTGCTGTTTTTTTTCTGCTGAATTTGACAATGACTTGATTGCTAGTTGGAGGGAGCGATCCCTCACCCCCATTTTCTTCAACAGACTGGTGGTGGATGTAGCAATGAATCCCCCTGCATCCCACTTCTACAGGGGAAATCGTGGTCTTCCAGCCACTCTGGGCAGCTTCAGTTGCCAGTTCAGAGTACTTGGTATTTTTCCTCTAGATACAGAGATATGGACTAGGGTACACAAAATGCTGGAGAATCTCAGTGGGTGCAGCAGCATCTATGGAGCGAAGGATATAGGTAACGTTTCGGGCCGAAACCCTTCTTCAGACTAGTCCATATGGACTATGTTGACAAGATATCACATTGTAAGTTGGTCTGGAAGGTTGGGTCATACAGCATCCAGTGCAGGCTAGACCATTAAATACAAAATTGGATTGAGTTGAGTTTAGTATATTATACAGTGAGAAGCTTGAAGGTAAGAGATAGAGGATGGTGGTAAAGGATTATCCTCTACCTTTCCTTGTTCATCGTTGATTTTTACAAATCTTTCTATGCGTATTGGGTCTATTTAGTTTAGTTTAGTTCAGAGATACAGCGCGAAACAGGCCCTTCGGCCCACCGAGTCCGCACCGACCAGCGATCCCCGCACATTAACACTACCCTACACACACTAGGAACAATTTTACATTAATATCAAGCCAATTAACGTACAAACCTCTATGTCTTTGGAGTGTGGGAGGAAACCGAAGATCTTGGAGAAAACCCTCAAGGTCACGGGGAGAACGCACAAACTCCGTACAGACAGTGCCCAGAGTTGGGATCGAACCCGGGTCTCCGGCGCTGTGAGGCAACAACTCCACCGCTACGCCACCGTGCCGTCCCTGTGCCATCAATATCACTCGTTCCCCTCTCCCCTGAATCTCAGTCTGAAGAAGCGTCTCGACCCGAAGCATCACCTATTTTCTTCATAGATGCTGCCTGTCCCGCTGAGTTACTCCAACATTTTGCGCCTACCCTGGCAGAAATAGACACAAAGTGCTGGAGCAACTCAATGGGTCAGGCAGCATCTATGGAGATAGAAATGGAGAAACTCAATGGGTCAGGCAGCATCTATGGAGATGGACATGGAGAAACTCAGTGGGTGAGGCAGCATCTTTGAGAGAAGGAATGGGCGACATTTTGGATCGAGACCCTTCTTCAGACCGGTCGGGGGGTGGGGGGGGAGGGGGGGGGGTGGCGGGATTAAAAAAAGGAAGTAGGCGGAGACAGTAGAACTTGTGGGAAAACTGGGAAGTGGGAGGGGAAGGAGGGAGAAAGCAAGAGCCATCTAAAATTAGGGAAGTCACTGTTTAGCAGGTCAGTTTAGCAGCATCTACGGAGAAATAGTTTAGGTGGCGTTTCTGACCTGGACTGATAGCCCAAAGTCTCAAGAAGGGTCCCGACACGAAACGTCACCTCTCCTTTTTCTCCAGAGATGCTGCTGGACCCGCTGAGATACTCCAGCACTCTGTGTCTACCTTTGGTCCAAACCAGCATCTGCCGTTCTTTGTTTCTATCCTGGCAGAAACTCTTTACCTCTGGCATATCCAGTTTTGCAGCATCCAAATTCTTGGACAGTTTTGTATATTTTCATTCAATCTCCGAATCCATTCTGCCGTATCTGGGCTCTTTATGTATGTGTTCAAAGGCTAACGAAAATTAAGTGCACTGAAATGAAATTATTACATTTCAAAGTATTTAGCAAGTACCGTGAACTGAGAAACATTATAATGGTCTTCGCAGATCTTTCAGCTTATTCTAATATTCGGAATTAGAAGTTTTCAGATGAGTGATCTTTGCTGATGTTACAAGATAGTTAATGGGCACATTATGAAAAGGACAATCAGCATTACGAAGGTTCACTTTCCATTAACACCTGTGATAGATATGGTAACCTTCTGCAGTGTAAACACGCACACTGTAACTATGCAGCTTGCAGAAGCACCTCAAGTCTGGTGGCAACAATTGATTCACAGAAGGCCATGGAGGCCAAGTCAATGGATATTTTTAAGGCAGAGATAGATAGATTCAGGGGCTCTGGGGAGAAGGCAGGAGAATGGGGTTAGGAGGGAGAGATAGATCAGCCATGATTGAATGGTGGAGTAGACTTGATGGGCTGAATGGCCTAATTCTGCTCCGATCTCTTATGACCTGATGATTCCTGACTACCTTCAACAGTCTGCCTATTGAAGGTGGACACAATATTCTGGAGTAACTCAGCGGGTGAGGCAGCATCTCTGTAGAGAAGGAATGGCCGACGTTTCGGGTCAAGGCCCAAGGGTCTCGCCCCAAAACGTCGCCCATTCCTTCTCTCCAGAGATGCTGCTTCACCCGCTGAGTTACTCCAGCACTTTGTGTCTACCTTCGATTTAAACCAGCATCTGCAGTTCTTTCTTACACAGTCTGCCTAGGGAGCTGGTTTATATTAAAATCACTATTTCCTGCCTCTCTTATTACCCGCGTCACATTTTGGTTTAGTTTAGTTGAGAGATACAGCGCAGAAACGGGCCCTTGGGCGACCGGATCTGCGCCGACCAGCGATCCCCGCACACTAACACTATCCTACACACACTGGGGACAATTTACATTTTTGCCGAAGCCAATTAACCTACAAACCTGCACGTCTTTGGAGTGTGGGAGGAAACCGGAGCTCCCCGGGGTAAACCCACGCATGTCACGGGGAGAACGTACAAACTCCATACAGGCAGCACCCGTAGTCAGGATCGAACCCCGGTCTCTGGCGCTGTGAGGCAGCAACTCTACCGCTGCGCCACCGTGCCACACATGCTTGGGTTTAAAGCTACAGGGACCCAGGAGCTATGTTTGGTGCCCCAGAAAGATAAGAGAAAAAGTTGCATATTTTTAACATCTTATTTGACTGTTAGTCACCGATGCATCATCTTTTAAGGTCTTAAAAAAAAAAAAATTCATTGGAAAATATGTCGGGAATTCAGAAATACCATCTTTAATTTGTATCATTATTCAACATCCATCATACTCTTTAATCAATTGTTCAGCTGACTGTAGCCACTGTCTTTGTGTATGTTAAATTGTGTTATTTAAGTTAATGATACGAGCTTTGGAACTGTGTTCTTCACTCTTGAACTGAAAACAAAATCCTATCATGTTACGATCACTTTGCCCCAGAGGATCTTTTCCTATGAAATCATTAATAAATCGCCTCGCATTAGACTCAGTCCCAAATAGCCTGTTCCTAGGTTGTAACATATTACTCCAAGGAACTAAATACACTCTCTGAACCTGTCCTCAAGGCTGCCTGTTCCAATCTATATTAAGATTAAACCGCCTGCCTTTCTTGCATGTGCTCTGTTATTTCTCAGTTACGCTCGATCTTGGAGTGCAGTTACTATAAGAAGGCCTGTCTAGAGTCATAGTCATAGAATAATAGTGTGGAAACAGGCCCTTCGGCCCAATTTTCCCACAGCATTACTCCAGCATTCTGTGTCTATCTTCGGTTGAAACCGGCATCTGATGTTCCATCCGACACATCCTCTCACTTGCAAGGCTTTGCGCTGCCCCCACCTCTCTTCCAGCATTCTCCCCAACACCACAATCAGTCTAAAGAGCGGTCTCAACCTGAAACGTCACCGGTTCATGTTCTCCAGAGATGCTCCCTAATGAGCTGAGTTTCTCCAGCACTTTGTGTCTAGCATCACTAGTTTACTTTAGTGTATTGAGTAGTGTAGCTGGGACATGTTGGTTGGTATGGGCAGGTTGGGCCGAAGGGCCTGTTTCCACGAGGTTTGACCCTATGACGTTAGAGATGCAGCGTGGAAATAGGCCCTTCGGCCCACCAAGTCCGTGTCTGCCAGCGCTCACCCTGCACACTAGCACTATCCCACACACTTGGGACAATTTACAATTTATCAAAGCCAATTTAGTTGTTCCGAGCGTACACTGGCCCGATCCCCACACTTTATGGCCAAAACGTCCCAGCTACACTAGTCTCACCTGCCTACGCTTGGTCTACTTCCACAGGTAATGTATGTCCCTTGGTATCTCTGCCCTCCACTTTCAAGTCTTGCCAGAGATTCTCAATTTGGATTTAGGTCTGGACTTTGACTGGGCCATTCTAACACATGAATATGCTTTGATCTAAACCATTCCATTGTAGCTCTGACTGTATGTTTAGGGTCGTTGTCCTGCTGGAAGGTGAACCTCCGCCCCAGTCTCAAGTCTTTTGCAGACTCTAACAGGTTTTCTTCCAAGTTTGCCCTGTATTTGGCTCCATCCATCTTCCCATCAACTCTGACCAGTTTCCCTGTCCCTGCTGAAGAAAAGCATCCCCACAGCATGATGCTGCCACCACCATGTTTCACAGTGGGGATGGTGTGTTCAGGGTGATGTGCAGTGTTCGTTTTCCGCCACACATAGCGTTTTGCATTTAGGCCAAAAACTTCAATTTTGGTCTCATCAGACCAGAGCACCTTCCTCCACATGTTTGCTGTGTCCCCCACATGGCTTGTGGCAAACTGCAAATGGGACTTCTTATGGCTTTGTTTCAACAATGGCTTTCTTCTTGCCACTCTTCCATAAAGGCCTGATTTGTGGAGTGCACAACTAATAGTTGTCCTGTGGACAGATTCTCCCACCTGAGCTGTGGATCTCTGCAGCACCTCCAGAGTTACCATGGGCCTCTTGGCTGCTTCTCTGATCAATGCTCTCCTTGCCCGGCCTGTCAGTTTAGGTGGACGGCCATGTCTTGGTAGGTTTGCAGTTGTGCCATACTCTTTCCATTTTCGGATGAAGGATTGAACAGTGATCCATGAGATGTTCAAAGCTTGGGATATTTTTTGTTAACCTAACCTTGCTTTAAACTTCTCCACAACTTTATCCCTGACCTGTCTGGTGTGTTCCTTAGGCTTCATGATGCTGTTTGTTCACTAATGTTCTCTAACAAAACCTCTGAGGACTTCACAGAACATCTGTATTTATACTGAGATTAGTTTACACACAAGTGGACTCTATTTACTAATTAGGTGACTTCTGAAGGCAATTGGTTGCACTGGATTTTATTTAGGGGTATCAGAGTAAAGGGGGCTGAATACTTTTGCACGCCACACCTTTCAGTTTTTTATTTGTAAAAAAATTTGAAAACCATGTATCATTTTCCTTCCACTTCACAATTATGCGCCACTTTGTGTTGGTCTATCACATAAAATCCCAATAAAATACATTTACGTTTGTGGTTGTAACGTGACAAAATGTGGAAAGGTTCAAGGGGTATGAAAACTTTTGCAAGCCACTGTACACTGGGGACTTTTATACCAAGCCAATTAACCTACAAACCTGTACGTCTTTGAAGTGTGGGAGGAAACCGAAGATCTCGGAGAAAACCCACGCAGGTCACGGGGAGAACGTGCAAACTCCGTACAGACAAGCACCCGTGGCAGGATCGTACCCAACTCTACCACTGCGCCACCATGCCGCCCGATGAGAGACTGAGGGCATAGGAACGGTGCAATGCTGTCTAGGCAAGAGCAGGGATATCTGAAGATAAGGAGATGATTTTTAGCCTGATATGAAGAAGGGCATTTGCAATCTGCAACGCAACTGTCAATGGATTGTTGGTGTGTGAGACTTGATCACTACAGAGATGCATTTTGTGGTGTAAGTGATATTGCAGGTACATTATTGAATCTCCAGTGATTAAAGAGACTGACATTTAATCCCATGAAGTTCATTTTGGAGGATCAGTAAATCAATGTTTAATTGACTACAGCTCATGATTAAACGGCCACCGCTTCCATTAATAACAACTGCACTCTTTAACATCTGACCTTTCTAAAGCCACATCCAGAGATCCACTGGACATCTGATTTTTAATGAGCAAATTATTTACCCTGAAAGGTGGCACGCTCAGAAAATACCCTCTCCCAAACTAGGCGCTGTCGCAGGGCACAAAGGTGGACGGGCGAGGAGAGGGGTGTGGTGTCCAAGGAAGGCGATGGCTGGAGGCCCTGCAGCAGCCTGGGGCTCGCCTGGATCGGACACCGCTCAGAAGAACCAGAGCGCAGACTGGACTTTGAAAATGGCGCTGAAACACGGACTGGGCTGTACATAAAGTAAGCATGCAGGTACAGCAGGCAGTGAAGAAAGCGAATGGCATGTTGGCCTTTATAACAAGAGGAATCGAATATAGGAGCAAAGAGGTCCTTCTGCAGTTGTACAGAGCCCTAGTGAGACCACACCTGGAGTATTGTGTGCAGTTTTGGTCCCCTAATTTGAGGAAGGACATTCTTGCTATTGAGGGAGTGCAGCGTAGGTTTACAAGATTAATTCACTGGATGGCGGGACTGTCATATGCTGAGAGAATGGAGCAGCTGGGCTTGTACACTCTGGAGTTTAGAAGGATGAGAGGATATCTCATTGAACCATATAAGATTGTTAAGGGCTTGGACACGCTAGAGGCAGAAAACATGTTCCCGATGTTGGGGGAGTCCAGAACCAGGGGCCACAGTTTAAGAATAAGGGGTAAGCCATTTAGAACGGAGACAAGGAAACACTTTTTCTCGCAGAGAGTGGTGAGTCTGTGGAGTTCTCTGGATGCTTTCAAGAGAGAGCTAGATAGGGCTCTTAAAAATAGCGGAGTCGGGGGATATGGGGAGAAGGCAGGAACGGGGTACTGATTGGGGATGATCAGCCATGATCACATTGAATGGCGGTGCTGGCTCGAAGGGCCGAATGGCCTACTCCTGCACCTATTGTCTATTGTCTATTGTAAAAAAAGAATGTAACAATGTATTTGCACATGTGACAATGAAACGCCATTGATCCATTGAAACATTATTCTCAATCTCTGCTACAAACTGCAAGTTAACCTTGTGTAGGAAGGAACTGTAGATGCTGGTTTATACCGAAGATAGACACCATGTGTCGAAGATACACACCAAGTGGAAGGGGAAAAGATTTAATAGGAATCTGAGGGGTAACTTTTCACACAAAGGGTGTTGTTATCTGGACCAAGCTGCCAGAGGCCCTTCTTCAGACTGGTCAGGGATCAGGGAAACGAGAGATATAGACGGTGATGTGGAGAGATAAAGAACAATGAATGAAAGATATGCAAAAACGTATCGATGATAAAGGGAACAAGCCATTGTAAGCTTGTTTGTGGTGTGAAAATGAGAAGCTAGTGCGACTAGGGTGAGGGAGGGAGATAGAGATAGAGGGAATGCCAGGGCCCGAGGGCTGAGGGAGAGGTGGGAAGGGGAGGAGACAGCAAGGGTTAACAGAATTGAGGAAATTCAATGTTCAAGCCCAAAGGATGCAGACTCCCCAAGCGGAATATGAGGTGCTGTTCCTCCAACTTGCGGTGTTGCTCACTCTGGCCGTGGAGGAGGCCCAGGACCGAGAGGTCGGATACGGAATGGGAGGGGGAGTTGAAGTGCTGAGCCACCGGGAGGTCGGGTTGGTTTTGCGGACCGAGCGGAGGTGTTCGGCGAAACGATCGCCAAGCTTCCGCTTGGTCTCACCGATATAGATCATCTGGCATCTGGAGCAGCGGATGCAGTAGATGAGGTTGGAGGAGGTGCAGGTGAACCTCTGTCGGACCTGGAAGGACTGCTTGGGTCCCTGAAAGGAGTGGAGGGGGGAGGTGAAGGGACAAGTGTTGCATTTCTTGCGGTTGCAAGGGAAAGTGCCCGGGGAAGGGGTAGAGCGGGAGGGGAGGGAAGAATTGAAGGAGGAGGAAGTTGAGGCTGGTACTATCCTAACATTTAATAAACAGTTAGACTCGCACATGGATAGGAAGGATATGGATCAAATGCAGGCAGGTGGGACTAGTGTAGCTGGGAAATGTTGGCCGGTGTGAGCAAGTCAGACCGAAGGGCCTGTTCCCACACTGTATCACTCTATAACAGAAAAGAAGGGTTCTGCCTTGAAACATCTCCGATTCTTTTTCTCCAGAGATGCTGCCTGGCCTGCCGAGCTAGTCCAGCACTTTGTGTCGATGTGCATAAACGTTCCCTGTCCTCCCGTGCATTAAATGCAGTACAAATTCGATCAGTCCTGTCACTGGTGAATTGAGTCCCATGGTCAGATTGTGGCTCTGACCCTGTGTAAACCCTCCAATTCAGAAATCCCACCACAACATGATCCCTGTCAAAGGTGGACACAAAGTGCTGGAGTAACTCAACGGGTCGGGCAGCATCGCTGGAGAAAGAGGATGGATGATGTTTTGGTTCAGGACCAATCAAGGCCACCCACAAATGACCTCGGGCAAGGGTGGTGCCTGGTAGGCCCCTTGTTGGCTCGAGATGATGTGATCTCAGGAGGGATACAATGTGAAGAAGTGTCGACTAGGTTGGCGGAAGGCGGGAAGAGAGAAGGGGAGGGGAGTGCGAGAAGAAGTTACTTAAAATTAGAGAATTCAACGTTCATTCCGTTGGGTTGTAAGCTACGCAAGCTAAATATGAGGTATCGTTCCTACATTTTGGTGAGGATTCTGAAATCAGAGGCTCGGAAGTAGAGGTGGAGGATTCCCAAAAGGTTAATTTGCAAGTTGAATTGGTTAGTAAGAAAGGCAAATGCAAAGTTATCATTTTTTGAGAGGACTGGATTATAAAAACAGGAATGTAATGCTGATGCTTTATAACGCACTGGTTTATTTGTTGTATTGTGAGCAGTTTTAGGCCCCATATCTGAGCAAGGATGTGCTGGCTCTCTCCAGGATCCAGGTGACGTTTACGAGATGATTGGGTTAATATGTGATGAACGGTTGACGTCACTGGGCTTCTACTCGATGGAGTTTAAAAGGATGAGTGGGGGGGGGTGGGGACACCTCATTGAGACTTAGGGCCTGTCCCACCAGCATGCGACTCCATGCAGTGAGCGCAACCGAATGTGGTCGCGTGAGCCGTCCGGCCTTGCGGGGCCGGTCCCACTTCGATCGCCGGAGTCGTATGGAGTTGTGCGGAGCTGGTCCCGACATCGCGCGGGGCTCCGAACAACTGACCGTGTTAAAAAATTCCGCGCGGCAACGGCCTGTTGGCCCGCAGCCGCCTCGACGCATTACGCACCCTCGACATCATGCCCCCGTGACCCTCTCTGTGTGCGCCTCCGTGGCCCTCTCTCTATGTGCCCCCGTGGCCCTCTCTCTGTGTCCCTCTCTGTCCTTGCGAACTTACCGCGGACTTCGCTCCAACTTCGCGCCACTTTTCGCCATTCACCCGACCTCCGCGCGGTTTGGTCGCGCTCGCCACATGCAGTCGCATGCTGGTGGGACCGGCCCTGTACGGGGATCACTCGACCTCCCCGTGGCCCCCGCTTCCAGTTTGGTCGCGCTTGTCACATGCAGGTCGCATGCTTGTGGGACAGGCCCTTTACTGCATAGTGAAAGGCTTGGATAGAGTGGATATGGAGAGGATGTTTCCACTAGTGGGAGAGTCGAGAGGGCACACTCAGAATAAAAGGGCATACCTGTAGAAAGGAGATGAGGAGGAATTTCTTCAGACAGAGGCTGGTAAATCTGTGGAATTAATTTCATCATTCATCAGTGGAGGCCAAGTCATTGGGTATTTTGAAGGTGGAGACTGACAGATGCTTGATTTAGTATGGGCGTCAAGAGTAATGGGGAGAAGGTAGGAGAATGGGGTTGAGAGGGAAAGACAGATCAGCCTTGATTGAATAGCGGAGTTATTCAGATGCTGGTTTAAAGCGAAGGTAGAAGGGTCTGGACCCGAAACGTCACCCATTCCTTCTCTCCAGAGATGCTGCCTGTCCCGTTGAGTTACTCCAGCATTTTGTGTCTACCTTGCTTTGTTACAGCCTGGTGCAACACAGTCTGAGGGAAGCGTATTGACGAGTTGTACACTGCAAGGACCAGGAAGCGAGCGGGTAAGATAATCTCTGACCCCTCTCACCCCGGCCACAAACTCTTTGAATCACTTCCATCTGGGAGGCGACTCGGGCCTATTAAAGCCACCACAGCCAGACATATAAACAGCTTTTTTTCCACAAACAGCCAAACGTCTATAGCCGTTTTTTATTCCGGTATTTAATTTCCACATGTTTAATTTATAATGTTTTATTTTTACTTGTCTACTGTATACCGTGTTGTTATCCTTACAAGCAAAGCACCAAGGCAAATTCTTTATATGTAAACATTCTTGGCTAATAAAATGTTATTCATTCATTCATTCATTCATTCATTCATTCATATGTCAGATTTCAGAAGTGTGTGCGAATTATTCCAGTGACTGCAGATTCCGGTAGGGTTTCTGGGCAGGTCCTGCCCTATATTCATCTTTGAAAGCTGCCCCTGTATGAAAGGACAAGTCTTTCATCATGCATTCAGTCTCATCGTTCAAATCACTTTTCAGTCTTTGATGTCATACTTGAGTGTGCCAACAGGCACAATGCCAGAGTCTAGTTCAGATACTGTATGTATTACTAAATCCCGTCACTTTAACTGGGATAATACCACTCACTAATGTTGAAAAATACTGTAGATAGACACAACAACTGGAGTAACTCAGCAGGTCGGACAGCATCTCTGGAGAAAAGGCATAGGTGATGTTTTGAGAATTTCATTGTTTTTCTGGAACCTATGACAATAAAACACTCTTGATTCTTGGCTTGGCCATTCTTCAGAGTGGGAAAAATACTTTCTCAGCAGGAGAATGATGCCAAATCCTGGGCCAGTCCAATAACCAGCAATAACTACTTTGTTTTGAAGACCTTCTTTAAAGTCAAGCACTAGGTGCTGGAGTAACTCAGCGGATCAGGCAACATCCCTGGAGAACATGGATAGATGATGTTTCAGGTTGGGACCCTCCTTCAGACCGAAGAAGGGTAGTGACCCGAAGCATGTCTGAGGTTCATAGGTTCATATGTTCATAAGTCATAGGAGCGGAATTAGGCCATTCGGCCCATCGAGTCTACTCTGCCATTCAGTCATGGCTGATCTAAGTTTACTTTTCAACCCTGTTATTCAATCCAAAACGTCACCCTTTCCTTCTCTGCAGAGATGCCATCAGTCCCGCTGAGTTACTCCAGCCTTTTGTGTCTATCTGAAGTATTTTTCACCATTAGTGAGTGAGACTCGGCTTGTACTCGCTGGAATTCGGGATATTGAGGGGGGATCTTATAGAGACTTACAAAATTCTTAAGGGGTTGGACAGGCTAGCTGCAGGAAGATTGTTCCCGATGTTGGGGAAGTCCAGAACAAGGGGTCACAGTTTAAGGATAAGGGGGAAGTCTTTTAGGACCGAGATGAGAACATCATTTTTCACACAGAGAGTGGTGAATCTGTGGAATTCTCTGCCACAGAATGTAGTTGAGGCCAGTTCATTGGCTATATTTAAGAGGGAGTTAGATGTGGCCCTTGTGGCTAAAGGGATCAGGGGGTATGGAGAGAAGGCAGGTACAGGATACTGAGTTGGATGATCAGCCATGATCATATTGAATGGCGGTGCAGGCTCGAAGGGCCGAATGGCCTACTCCTGCACCTATTTTCTATGTTTCTATGCATTATCCCAGTTAAAGTGACGGGATCTAGGAATACATACAGTATTTAGGAATACATACAGTATACATATACAGATGTGCAAATTATTTCTTTCTTCAGCTAGTTTAAATCAGTGTTGATCTGCATACACTTCAGCACATTCATGTTGGGAACACCTCATTGGTGACTAAACCAAACTAAATGCCTGTCTGAAGAAGGATCCCAACCCGAAACATCACCTATTCCTTTTCTGCAGAGAAGCTGCTGGTCCCGCTGAGTTACTCCATCATTTTGTGCCTGCCTTCTTAGACTAAACTAAAAATGTGCAAATTATTGTGTAAGAAGCAACTGCAGATGCTGCTTTACACCAAACATAGACACAGAATGCTGGAGTAACTCAGCAGTGATGTTTCAGGTCGAGAACCTTCATCAGACTGAGAGTCAGACAAGGAGGAAACTAGAGATGCGGGAAGCTACAGAACAAAGCAGAGCCTAGACCGATGATGATTTCTTTCTTTCTTATAATTAAATATTATTAAATTAACAAGTTCAGTTATAGGAGTAGAATTAGGCCATTCGGCCCATCGAGTCTACTCCGCCATTCTTCTTTGATCTCTGATCTCTGCCTCTTAATCCCATTTTCCTGCCTTCTCCCCATGACCCTTGACACCCGTTCTAATCAAGAATTTGTCTATCTCTGCCTTAAACATATCCCCTGACTTGGCCTCCACAGCCCTCTGTGGCAAGGAGTTCCACAGATTAACTAGTATTAAGTTACTTCTTTCTTTAGCTAGGTTGAATGAGCTAAAGCGGTATGGTGGCGCAGCGGCAGAGGTGCTGCCTTGGAGCGCCAGAGACCCGGGTTCGATCCTGACTTCGGGTGCTGCCTGTACGGAGTTTGTACAATCTCATTCAAACAAGAACATTGACCGTTCAAACGTTGTACGTTCAAAGCACCAAGGCAAATTCCTTGTATGTATAAGGTAGACAAAAGTGCTGGAGAAACTCAGCGGGCGCAGCACCATCTATGGAGCGAAGGAAATAGGCAGCGTTTCGGGCTGAAACCCTTCCTTGTATGTATACATACTTGGCCAATAACATTTATTCAATTCAATTCAATTAAAAATGTATTCAATTCACTTCCCCATGACCGCGTGGTCTAAAGTCTAAGGACTAAACCATAATCACTTTCCCTTCTGCTCATCGGGAGTGTGTTGGGGCTGGTCCCCATTCACGGTCCCATTTAAGAAATCCATTTTACCATTACACTGTACAAAATGTTTATGTAATAATTAACGATTTCAAGCTTCCATAGTTTAAAGTCCATAGTATGATATTCATTGAGTAGATGATCCTTCAGTCCATTTGAGCAGACTGCACTGTGCTTAATTACATAAATCTCATAATCAATTTCAAAGCTATTATACGTTGCGTTTATTTTAACCCATTTTCTCGTGGGTTGATTGGCTTCAAGGGCTACATCATTAATAACACAATACCCGATTGCAAACATATCATTAGAAGGTAAAGATGTATTTTATCACGTTTGTCAACGGAACCCTGGATTCTGGGAATGGGTAATGTATTGATTTATGAGGGTCATGTTCGCTGGTTCTTCATCAGCAGCCAATTCACTACATGTTGTCCTTGTGTTTTAATTGTGAACAGGTTCCCGAGGCACCCTGAGAGACAGGTTACAGACTGCTGCCATGGAAGCTGCAGTATGACGGAGGTTAAGACAGCAGTCACAGCGCCAGGCGGAAGTGGGCTCTGCCCCGAGCCGGCTGCCTGCCCCCTTTTCAGTGGTTACATCCGTGCCCGGGCGGTACTAGAGCGACTACGGGTGGAATGCATCCTCAATAAGAATGGGGAAATGGTGATTTAATATTCAATATTTAAGAATATTTGCTTTATTTTGAATTATGGTGATGGGTTTGTTTGTATTTTTGTACCGTACGTATCATTTTGTGTAAATAGTTGACTAAAATTATTTTGGGGGGAAAAAAGGTTATGATAGTTAGTTGTACAACACAATATGGAAACTGCAGTAGGACAAAGGTCAGGATAGCTGTACAACGCAACAACCTTTAGGCATTCATTGACCCTCATCAATGTTCCTGATAGGTATTCATTGACGTACCTCAATGTTTTGGGAAAGGTATTCCTTGACGCACACTTGAAAATTAAATAATGGACTCAATAGCAAGTAGGTTTACTTGTATTAATGTTATTGCATTTGTATAATAATGTTTTGTCCGGGCAGTGTGAGGTGAAAATTGAGTCAATGGACGTGAGGTTGGTTTGCTTGAAGGTCTAGGCTGCATCCACGATTCTCTGCAATTTCTTGCGGTCTTTGATGGAGCTGTCCCCAAAGCAAGCTGCGATGCATCCCGATGACAAAGGGTGGCACGGTGGCGCAGCGGTAGAGTTGCTGCCTTACAGCGCCAGAGACCCGGGTTGGATCGTGACTACGGGTGCTGTCTGTACGTTCTCCCCGTGACCTGCGTGGGTTTTCTCCGGGATCTCCGGTTTCCTCCCTCCCTCCAAAGACGTACAGATATGCAGGCTAATTGCCTATAATTGTAAATTGGCCCTAGGATGTGTGGGTAGGATAGGTAGTGCGCGTAGTGTGTAGCAGAGGCAACGTGCAGTGCGGATGGAGTCAATGGAACGGAGATTGGTAAATTAATCTAATCAAGCCTGATTCGAATCTGATCTGGCCAGTTGCATTGAGAGAGGAAGCAGGCCTTTCATTCAAAAGTCTCTTCTGAGAAATCCCCAGAGTGGATAACACTTGCTGTGTCCAAGATGATGATCGAGATTATGTGCACAAGCCCCAAGCATGATTGATTAAGTTAAAATCCGCTCTCAAACATATGGGTGGTAATGTGGCCTCCACAGCCGTCTGTGGGCAGCACGGTGGCGCAGCGGTAGAGTTGCAGCCTCACAGCGCCAGAGCCCCAGGTTCAATCCTGACTACGGGTGCTGTCTGTACTGTGTTTGTACCTACTCCCTGCGTGGGATTTCCCCGGGTGCTCCGGTTTCCACCTACACTCCAAAGACGCACAGGTTTGTAGATCGTAGGAAGGAACTGCAGATGCTGGTTTAAACCGAAGATAGACACAAAATGCTGGAGTAACGCAACGGGACAGGCAGCATCTCTGGAGGGAAGGAATGGGTGACCTTTCGGGTCGAGGGTTCAGTCTGAAGAAGTGCCTCGCCCCATAACGTCACCCATTCCTTCTCTCCCGAGATGCTGCCTGTCCCACAGAGTTACTCCAGCATTTTGTGTCTATCCAGGTTTGTAGGTTAATTGGCTTGGTATAATTGTTAATTGTTCCTGGTGTGTTTAGGATAGTGTTAGTGTGCGGGGATCGCTGGTCAGTGCAGACTCAGTGGATCGAATGGCCTGTTTCCGCAATGTATCTCTAAACTAAAATAAATACTGTCGCAGATGCTTACTATACTCTTGTGAGGTATCTTATGACATTTCACATCAGTAAACTTGCAAGTAAAACACATAGTTGTCGACATGTATGATAATGGGACAATGCTCCTATAAGAACAAGATAAGACTTGATTTTCTAAGAACTAGAGACTTGAAAGGTACAAGATTGCGATGGAAACGTAGTTATTATTTGTGTACTCCTTCGGAAGAAACCTTTTTCTTGACACTACAATCATTGCACCCTTTTATTTATATATGCTTGGGCTAATGTGTAGCGTGATTTTACTGGATTGCATGCAAAACAAAGTATTTCACCAGAAGTTGGATACAAAATGCTGGAGTAACTCAGCAGGTCGGGCAGCATCTCTGAAGAAAAGGAATAGGTGACGTTTCGAGTCAAGTCTGAAGAAGGGTCTCAACCTGAAACGTCACCTATTCCTTTTCTCCAGAGATGCTGCCTGACCCGCTGAGCCTTTTGTGTCTATCTTCGATATTAACCACCATCTGAATTTCCTTCCTACGCACTCTTTCTGGGTACATTGACTTTATGCTTTAGAGAAACAGGCCTTTCGGCCCATCGAGTCCGTGCCAACCAGCGATCACCCCTTACAATAACACTATCCTACACATGAGGGACAATTTACAATATTACCAAAGCCAATTAACCTACAAACTTGTAGGTCTTTGGAATATGGGAGGAAACCGGAGCACCCGGAGGAAACCCACACGGTCACGGGGAGAACGTGCAAACTCCATACAGGCAGCACTCATAGTCAAGATTCAATAAAGTAACTATCGAAGTATTGAACCATTAAAGATGCTTTGCTACGTTGCTAAAGGTGCCATGAAAATATATATTTTCCTATTGGCCAGTAGCATGTTGAAGAAGGGTTTCAGGCCGAAACGTTGCCTATTTCCTTCGCTCCACAGATGCTGCCGCACCCGCTGAGTTTCTCCGGCATTTTTGTCTGCCAGCATGTTGTATTTGAACCTTCTCAGGAGCAAAGAGAAATTTTCACATTTACCCTGACAAATGCTTTCACACCTCATTAGTGGGGCGAAGGAAAGAGCGTTCACGTCGAGGCCCTGTTTCCACCAAATCTTTCCACCACTACGCACAAGAAGCGACAAGACAGACACCATTGTGTGCAGATGCCGAGAAGTGCGTTCAGCTCTGACTGAACAACTTCTAATCTTGTGTGTGGACTCGAAAAGAAGAAGACACCTTATTAAGGGCCTGTCCCACCAGCATCCGACTCCATGCGGTGAGCACGATCAAACTAGAAGCGTGGGCCGCGCGGAGGTCGGGTGATCCCTGTACAGGACCGTTCCCAACAGCATGCGCCTGCATGCGAAGAGCGCGACCAAACCGGCAGCGGGGGCCGCGCGGAGGTGGGGTGAGTGGCGCAACGCGGCGCAAAGTGAGGCGAACTTGGAGTGAAGTCTGAAAGGTGAGTTCGCTAGGACAGAGAGGGACACAGAGGCACACACAGAGAGGGGCACAGAGAGGGTCATGGAGGCACGACGTCGAGGCGGTGTGTAATGCGTCGAGGCGACTGTGAGCCGACAAGCCGTTGCCGCGCGGAATTTTTGAACATGGTCAGTTTTTCGGCACACCGCGCGATGTCGGGACGAACTCCGCACAATTCCGCACGGCTCCGGCGATCGAAGTGGGACCGGCCCCGCGACGCCGGACAGCTCAAGCGACCACGTTAGGTCGTGCTCATCGCATTAAGTTGCATGCTGCTGGGACAGGTCCTTAAGTTAGTTTAGTTTAGTGTCACGTGCACCGAGGTACAGTGAAAAGCTTTTGTTGCATCTTACACTTTAGATCAGGGTGGGGAACCTTTTCATGTTGGAATGTCGCATTAAGTTAGCTGTAATCTAATAAGGTCGCATCCAAGAAACTTCAATTAGATACACTTCAAAATGTACATTATTTTGTTAAAATAGCCCTCATGACCTACTAATGTTTTAATTGTGGCAGCCAGTCAGGGAGGATTATTTTGTTGAATCATTTTTTTACTCTTTGTTATTTTAAATACATCCATTTTAAGTTTAAAATTAAAATTATAAAAGACGAACAAAAACATATTAATAAAAATAAAATTAGGATTCATTCAAAAGGCCTTAAGGCCGCAGGTTCCCCACCCCTGCTTTAGACTTGGGAAATACAGCATGAAAACAGGCCCTTCGGTCACCCGAGTCTACACTGACCAGCGATCTTTGGGCAGAGGGTGGTGAATCTGTGAAATTCTCTAACCACCGATTCAGCAGAAATACAATACATGATTACAATCGAGACATTTGCAGTGCACAGATACGTGATAGGGGAATGACTTTTAGTGCAAGGTAAAGCCAGTAAAGTCCGATCAAAGACAGTCCGGGGGTCCCCGATGAGGTAGATAGTAGTTCGGGACTCAGGACAGTATTGATGCAGCTGTAAATTGTAAATGATGGATGGTGTCGAAGGCTTGAAGATTTTTGAAGGAAACTTCAAAGCACCTCCACTGGTGAATGTGTCCCGACTGCAGTGTGGAGCAATTTTACAACAAACAGGCAAGAGAAGCAAGGGCTCTCGAGAGGTTTAATTAAGTGTGGAGGCTATTGAGGTTTCAACCTAGCAAATAGTTACATCAACAAAGGGACTGGTGAGGACAGAATGCCAGAAGCCTTTAATGAGATAGCTCAATAGGTATAATACCCACTTCCTTTCAAAGGCCTTGGTCATTAGAGCTATTGATAGAAGGGTAAACTCCTCCAAGGAAACCCATTGAAAATCACCAGGCCTTTCTCGGACTAAACAACGTAAAAGAAACTTGAAAAATCCAATTACTCTGAATCAACCAGCCTTTTACTTTTGCTCCTTTGTGAAACCAATTAACACTTTATTGTTCTTTTTAAAGAAAACTTTTTTTTTATTATTGTCGTTGCCCCTGACGCACTTCCAAAGGTGGCCAAGGATAAATGCCCCAAATGGCAAATAAACCATTTTAACAGCTTCGGGAAGGTAAAGCAGCAGAGTGTGGAAACAAGGAACTGCAGATGCTGGTTTACCAAGCCAAGACACAAAGTGCTGGAGTAACTCTGCGGGTCTAGTGTAGTTTAGTTTGGAGGAACAGAGCAGAAACACAGAGTCTACGCTGACCAGCTATCCACACATACTAACACTATCCTATGCACAAACTAGGGACAATTTACCGGCAAACCTGTTCGTCTTTGGAGTATGGGAGGAAACAGGAGCGCTTGAAGAAAACCCACGCAGGTCACAGGGAGAACGTACAAACTCTGCACAGACAGCAGCCATGGTCAGGATTGAACCCGGGTCTCTGGCGTTGCCACAGGGCAGCATCCCTGGAGAACGTGGATGGGTGACATTTCGGGTCGAGACTTCTTCAGACTAGGTGTGAAGTGGGGATATCCATCTGAAGAAGGATCTCGATCCAAAATGTCACCTATCGAGTCTGAACAAGGGTCCCTGCCTGAAACATCACCTCTCCATGTTCTCCAGAGATGCTGCCTGGCGGGCTGAGTTACTCCAGCACTTTGTGTCTTGGGAAGAAAAACCAGGATGCTGGCAGAGCAGTGAGAGGAGAATCTTTGCCAAAGATCATTGCAAAATGCAATCTGTCTCTCCCTCCAGAAACCAGAAATGAATCTGATTTTTGTTTAGTGGGTGAACTGGCATAAGGAGCTGACAGTTGAATCTTGTATTCAGCATTGTTGCCAATAATGTGTCCTCCTGGCCTATTCGACACTTAAAGCAGGGTTTTCTGTAAATTCACTTTGTACTATTCAATGATGCTTCTATTGTCACTTGAGCAAAGTGCAAATGCACAGTAAAATTATTTTCTTACAAACAGTTCAGTGAAGTATTGCCGTACCCAAACACATCCCAGATGACCAAGTGTACAGAAATAGTCCATTGATCCCGCACGCAAGAGGAGCCGTGCTTTGGCACTATTTTCTGAGTCCAGTCCGCGTTCTAGGTATTGTGAGCAGTGCCCGATCCAGGCGAGCCCCAGGCTGCTGCAGGGCCTCTCACCCTCCACGGTCATCTGTGGCAATGAATTCCACAGATCCACCATACTCTGACTAAAGAAATTCCTCCTCATCTCCTTCCTAAAGGAACATCCTTTAATTCTGAGGTTATGGCCTCTGGTTCTGGACTCTCCCACTAGTGGAAACATCCTCGCCACATCCACTCTATCCAGACCATTCACTGTTCACTCACAATTGCTCACCTCAGAGCTAGCTTCGACTCTGTGGACCGAATGGCCTCCATTCATGTCATTATAAGTTTCGGATAAGATAGACCAAATTCCAACATTGATCTGTGTTCAGTAAACACAGCCATTTCTCACCCATTTCTTCTCTCCAGAGATGCTGCCTGGCCCATTGAGTTACTCCAGCATTTTGTGTCCATCTTCAGTGTAAACCAGCGTCTGCAGTTCCTTCCTACACAAGATGATGATGTCCTCCCTCTGTCTTCCAGCTCCTCTTTCTTTAATGATGTAGATTCCCACAAAGATTCTTGTATTAGTATCTCCCGCCATCATTTGCTCTTGTTATCCATGGAGGGGAGATCACGCAATGAGGAGAAATTTCTTTAGTCAGAGGGTGGTGAATCTGTGGAATTCTTTGCCATAGAAGGCTATGGAAGCCGTCAGTGGATATTTTTAAGGCAGAGATAGATAGATTCTTGATTAGTACAGGTGTCAGAGGTCATGGGGAGAAGGCTGGAGAATTGAGTTAGGAGGGGGAGATAGACCATGAATGAATGGCAGAGTAGACTTAGAGTCATAGAGTCATGGAGTGGTACAGTTTGGAAACTGACCTATCGGCCCTACTTACCCACACCGGCCCCCATTTCAGGGCAGAGTAATGTTAGGGACACAGCAATGTCATGTAAATGAAAGTAGTCATGTTTAGTATTTTGTTGCATATCCTTTGCATGCAATGACTGCTTGTAGTCTGATTCATGGACATCACCAGTTGCTGGGTGTCGTCTCTGGTGGTGCTCTGCCAGGCCTGTATTACAGCCATCTTTAGCTTTTGCTTGTTTTGGGGGCTAGTCCCCTTCAGTTTTCTCTTCAGCATACAAAAGGCATGCTCAATTGGGTTCAGATCGGGTGATTGACTTGGCCACTCAAAAATTGACCATTTTTTAGCTTTGAAAAACTCCTTTGTTGCTTTAGCAGTATGTTTGGGATCATTGTCTTGCTGTAGAATGAACCGCCGGCCAATGAATTTTGAGGCATTTGTTTGAACTTGAGCAGATAGGATGTGTTTATACACTTCAGAATTCATTATGCTACTACCATCAGCAGTTGTATCATCAATGAAGATAAGTGAGCCAGTACCTTCAGCAGCCATACATGCCCAGGCCATAACACCCCCACCACCGTGTTTCACAGATGAGGTGGCATGCTTTGGATCTTGAACAGTTCCTTCTCTCCTCCATACGTTGCTCTTGCCATCACTCTGATATATATTAATGTTCGTCTCATCTGTCCACAAGAGCTTTTTCCAGAACTGTGGTTGCTCTTTTAAGTACTTCTTGGCAAACTGTAACCCGGCCATCCTATTTTTGCGGCTAACTAGTAGTTTGCATCTTAGAAAACATAGAAACATAGAAATTAGGTGCAGGAGTAGGCCATTCAGCCCTTTGAGCCTGCACCGCCATTCAATATGATCATGGCTGATCATCCAACTCAGTATCCCGTACCTGCCTTCTCTCCATACCCTCTGATCCCCTTAGCCACAAGGGCCACATCCAACTCACTCTTAAATATAGCCAATGAACTGGCCTCAACTACCCTCTGTGGCAGAGAGTTCCAGAGACTCACCACTCTCTGTGTGAAAATACAGAGGCTACACTGTGTCTTGCAGTGTAGCCTCTGTATTTCTGTTCATGAAGTATTCTGTGGACAGTGGTCATTGACAAATCCACACCTGATTCCTGAAGAGTGTTTCTAATCTGTCGGACAGGTGTTTCGAGATTTTTCATTATTATGGAGAGAATTCTTCTGTCATCAGCTGTGGAGGTCTTCCTTGGCCTGCCTGTCCCTTTGCGATTAGTAAGCTCACCAGTGCTCTCTTTCTTATTAATGATGTTCCAAACAGTTGGTTTTGGTAAGCCTAAGGTTTGGCTGACGTCTCTAACAGTTTTATTCTTGTTTCTCTGTCTCATAATGGCTTCTTTGACTTTCATTGGCACAACTTTGGTCCTCATGTAGACTGGAGGAAAGACTAGGTGCTGAGAGCTCTCTTATACCTGCATTAAGGAGGCAATTAAACACACCTGAGCAATTACAAACACCTGTTAAGCCATGTGTCCCCAACGTTATGGTGCCCTGAAATGGGGGGGACTATGTATAAACACAGCTGTAATTTCTACATGATGAAACCAAAATGTATAAAAATGGCCTTTATTAAAATCTGACAATGTGCACTTTAACCACATGTGATTTTTTTTCTATTACAAATCCCAAATTGTGGAGTACAGAGGCAAATAAATAAATAGTAAGATTAGACGAGAACTTACCAATTTGAAGTTTGATCTTTATTTTATGAGGAGCTACGATGAGCGATTACGTGAAGAAGGCCGTCAGCACGCATGCGCGTAAATCTTCAAAGCAGCGGTGTGAAATCATAGATAACAGTAGTAGACCTGAATATAGTAAGATTGGAGAGAACTTGAAAATACCAGATGACCTTCATAATATGAGGGTTGGGGGCAGTGGGCACGTAATCGCTCATCGTAACTCCTCATAAAATAAAGATCAAACTTCAAACTGTTAAGTTCTAATTTAATCTTACTATTTTACTTCGGAGTCACGTGAATGACTACGTGAAGACTTTGAAGCTCTGTGATTTCATGCCGGATACGAGTCCAGGCGTCACACACTGCATCAATTGACCATGGATGAGTGAAAAAGATTAATACATTCAGCCATGACATAGTTTGTTAAAAATGCTGATGCTTTAATCATCAAAGGAAAATAATAGTGACTCCTCCCATCCTGGGGGAAACTATGAAACAAAACAGAAATGGAATTTGTCAAATATCCCTGGTCTGGCAATGGGTTATTATAAAAACGTGGAAAGTTTGTTCGTTTGACCATCCTGCAGCCGCTAGGATGTGGTCCAGTGGAGCGTACATGACCCTTGCTGCTAATTTAGTAGCAGCCCTAGTAGAGTGAGATAGAAAAATTAGTATCTACTTCTGCATAAGCCAAAAACCTGGAGGTGGTTTGGATTGATACCTTTTATGAGGTTTTTTTTAGTTTTTATTTTAGTAAGTAACAATCATTGCTAGTGCAGAGCCTCTAAGGCTCTAGGTGACCGTCACGTAATGTTGTAAATGTGTAGCCATACACAACCAAAGGTCCATGGGGTGTGCCCTGAGAAATTGTTTGGGACCTGACGCCCCTGGTCTGCTCTGCTTAACTATCTCATAAACATAAAATATATATTATAGCAGATGTAACCATCCTGGCCAGTCGCAATATAAGTAGTGGCTGGACCAGTAGAGCCATGAGCATAACCACTTTGTAAGTGAGTTGACCAGGGATAGAGATGTAGCTGGGCTCTACTGGCGAAGCAGTTTAAGAACAATGCTAACATCCCATATCTCCAAGTACCTGGGCCTGGGAGAATTTTCGTTAAAGATATCCTTTATAAATCTGGATATCAGAGGGTGAGACCCAACAGAGTGGGTCCTGATCGCTGTAGCAACTATGATGAGGAAGCACATTGCCACAGTAGTGGTACTATAACTTAATTAATTGTCAAAAGTCCCATCTGAAAATGAACTCCGAGATGTTAGTTATCCGCGCCGTATTATATGTAACATTGGCATTAAAACAAAACACTTCCCATCTCCTGATGAGGAAAAATGTGCTGCTTTCTCAGTGCTATCCCTGCATTCTGCAGTGAGCACGTACATAGATTGGTGTGGCAACCCGAGCCGCCGAACGGTCTTCTCAGAGTCTGCAAGTCTATAAATTGATTTTATCATGCAGAGGATGGTTTCCCGAGTCACGGGGTGAACCACCAAATATTTGTGTTTAGGATAACCATATAAGGTCCTATAGCATTCCCAGCATTTAGCGGGAACCATGGCTGCATTGGCCAGTCAGGCAGTACGAAATGCCTGAGGCGAGATCTTGCTGAATTTTGTGCAAGACCGGACGGATGAGGCAAAATGGAGGAAAGACATAAAGAACATTCCTCCTCAGTGTGGCAAGAACACTGTGTCACATATTTTGCAATGGTGATAGGGCCTGGATGCAAAACATATGATATTCAGAGTTCCATCGAGCCACAATGTCATTAAATACTTTGTGATACAACATCCATACTGTGTTGTCATAGATTTTACGTGATGATACACCAGCATGAAATGAGATTAGGTAAATTATCACAGGATATTTAATTTGACTGTACCCATGTGATTAACATATGCCACCACCATAGTGTATCAACTTGGAGTTTGAGCATGCAGATTATGCATATTCGCACAATAAACCTTTAACCTATAGAATACACCTAGTGTTTTATAGGTAGTTGATACCATAAAACTGAAAATAAATAACTACTGCAAAGCCCGTCCGCCTCCGTAACTAGAGATGGTATTCGTAATTTTTCATTTTTGAGTACTGGCATCAGTTTGTAATATAACTGAAGAGTTACTGAGCAAGTAACAGGAACAATGTTGGTTCTGATAATGCAAAGGTCCAAATGCACAGCTGAAAAACACAGCCACTATAATGCCATTTACTCTAGGTCAATAGAGGCTGCTTCATAAGAAACAATAAGAATTACCAACTTGTAAATGGTCCATATTTTCCTGAGACCGGCTTGGGCCTTGGCCTAAAGGCCTCTGCCCAGCTTACTGGCTGCCACCAGCTTCAGTGAACCGCTTACTGCCGATGAAGGCGTGGGTGTATTGTCGCCAAAACGATGAGGCTATACTCGTAGTTCGACAGCTTTAGCTCCCTCATGCAGGTCTCACCTGTTGAAAATAGTTTTACCTGAAGAGAAGATTCGGCAGCTGGTTTCCTGGGGTCCATGCCCCTCCAACGTCACCCCTGATAGCGCCGTTCACTGCCGGCACTTTCAGGAAACTCCAGTATGTTCCATACTTTTGAGTTTGGAGTCAGTTACACACCGACCTCTCGCACTCCTCTCCATAGCGAGGGTGATAGTAAGCAGCCCTGAAAAGATGCTGCCGCAGGCCCCGAGGAGACCTGCGCTGATATGGCCATCCACGGACCATATCCTTCGTGCCTCGTGCTATGCGCCCTGGCTATAGATAAAACTGACCCGGAATGCTCCCCTACTCAGAGAGGGAGACATCGTGTACACATGGGCTGTTGCCGCGGGCCCCGCAGAGACCCACAGTGATATAACTCCCTCCTTGGAGCCTACCATTGTGGAGCACCTCTCCATCAGGTGCTCCATGTGGGTTAGACGTCCGAAGAACACTACCCATAGAAGGAGGGGATCCTCTCCATCAGGAATCCTCCCTCCTGGCCCGACTCGTTTTAGTCAAAGGGCCTCTTCCCTACGCTCGCCTCCTCAGAGAGGGAGATATCATTTAGTGGCTGCCCTCCAAGCGGGTTTGCCAAGGTGCTGCCGGCACCAGTCTGAAGCCGCTGGCTCCACCGCTAGCAGCTCGGAAGGCGAATTTGACCGCCGCCACTACCCGCATTTCCGCATTCATGTAGCGGGTTCCCTGCGGTCCGTGGCCAGGATTCCCCGAGGTCGTGACCGGGATTCGCCATGGTCCGTGACTGGGACGCGATCCATAAAGGTTTCTCCGCGGCCCGTCCCGACTTCGCCCCAAAACCCAGCAGGAAAACTCTGTGAGAAGAGATTCCTGCAATAGAAACACAACCTGGAAAGTTACAAAACTTACCTGCAGGTTTAAACTTACTGCTGGCAGGAGCAGCACGCCTGCCAGTCAGCGTTACGCCATGCGTCAGATGCAATGATGCGCATGCGTGCTGATGGCCTTCTTCACGTAGTCCCTCACGTGACTCCAAAGTAAAATGATGGCTCTTTGTCCCAAACTTTATGGAGGGCACTGTTAGTTGATTCAGGGACTATCCCATCATTTAGGAAACAGTAAAACAGGTACATGGATAGGACAGGTTTGGAGGAATATGGACCAAACGCAGCCAGGTGGGACTAGTGTATCTGGGGCATGTTGGTCGTTGTGGGCAAGTTGGGCCGAAGGGCCTGTTTCCATGCTGTATCACTCTATGACTCTATGATTTGCAGTATTAGCTACCTCATTGGAGACCCTCAGACTATCTTTGATTGGATTTGACTGACCTTTATCTTGCACTAAACGTTACTCACTTTATTCCCTTTATCATGTATCAATATATATTCTAGTCTCTTGAATCAGTGAATATGTTGCATTTTATCTTGTGTAAGAAAGAACTGCGGATGCCGGTTTAAATCGAAGATAGACACAAAATGCTGGAGTAACTCAGCGGGTGAGGCAGCATCTCTGGAGAGAAGGAATGGGCGCCGTTTCTGATCGAGACCCTTCTTCAGACTGATGTCTGCGGAAGGGGGCAGGACAAAGATAGAATGTAGGCGGAGACAGGAATGTAGACTAGGTTTGCCAGCGATGCCCAAGGGCGGCACAGTGGCGCAGCGGTAGAGTTGCTGCCTTACAGCATTTACAGCACCAGTGAACCGGGTTCGATCCCGACTACGGGTGCTGACTGTACAGAGCACATTCACTCCATAGGTCTTCTCCAAGATATTTGGTTTCCACAGACGTACAGGTTTGTAGAAACATAGAAACATAGAAAATAGGTGCAGGAGTAGGCCATTCGGCCCTTCGAGCCTGCACCGCCATTCACTATGATCATGGCTGATCATCCAACTCAGTATCCCGTACCTGCCTTCTCTCCATACCCCCTGATCCCCTTAGCCACAAGGGCCACATCTAACTCCCTCTTAAATATAGCCAATGAACTGGCCAGGATAGTACTAGTGTGCGGGGATCGCTGGTCGGCGCGGACTCGGTGGGCCGAAGGGCCTGTTCCCGCACTGCGCCTCTAAGCTAAACTCAGCTAAGGTAGACACAAAAAGCTGCAGTAACTCAGCGGGTTCCACAGCATCTGTGGAGAGAAGGAATAGGTGACCCTTCTTCAGACTAAATCCTCAACGTCTGACAATCTGGGCAAATGGTTTTATAAGTGTGTGTGAGTGAGTGTGGGGGTGATATCGAGGATATCGGGGATCATGTGTGCTAGATGGATGTGTGTATAAGTGTTTTGTTAACACACAGGGAGTTGTCTTTGTGCACTAGGCTGTGATCAGAGCTTTTAGTGCAGGATGTCTCTACAGAGAATGCCTTGCTGATAAGAATGAGCTGTGATTTGTTTTTTTGTTTGAATTGTGTATTTACCAGTAAATAGCTGTCTTAGTGTGTGAGTCAAAACCTTATACATGTTTAATGCCGCTCTTTATTATACTTCATAGTGTTTTCCCGTGTCACATTAGTCAGTGTGCTTTATGCTGCATAACTTATTGGACTTAATCAATTGTAAAGCTGCCAGATAAATATAAATATAAATAATAAGCACACTGTAAGAATATCCACTGATGGCCGTGTTGGGTAATGGGCTGCTCAATGTGTTAATGAGCCATACAGATTGAGAAGGTCCCTGTCTACTCACCAACATCGCTGTTCTCTATCTGGGTGGTTGCCATAGTGATGAAAGTGGGCAAGAAAGGGGTAATCTAACAGCGGGCGATCCCGAATCATCGGTACACATTGATCAGAAGACCATCTAGACAGGTGAGAACTGGACTGACCCTGGAATGCTGTATCTCATAAGGTCATAACGTCTCCAGGGATAGGAGAAGAATTGGGCCATTCGGCACATCAAGTCAACTCCGCCATTCATTCATGGCCGATCTTTCTCTTCCTCCTAACCCCATTCTCCTGTCTACTCCCCATAACCTCTGACACCCATACTAATCAAAAATCTATCTATCTCCGCCTTAAAAAATATCCATCGACTTGGCCTCCACAGCCTTCTGTGGCAAAGAATTCTACAGATTCACCACCCTCCGACTAAAGAAATTTCTCCTCATCTCCTTCCTAAAAGTACGTCCTTTAATTTTGAGGGTGTGACCTCTAGTCCGAGACTCTCCCACTAGTGGAAACATCCTCTCCACATCCACTCTATCCAGGCCATTCACTGTCCGCTCACGATTGCTCACCTCAGAGCTAGCTTGGACTGTGGACAGACTGGTCTCCATTCGTGTCATTATAAGTTTCGGATAAGATAGACCAAATACCACAGGGCTAGTTGGAGCGGCACGGTGGCGCAGCGGTGGAGTTGCTACCTCACAGCGCCTGAGGCTCTCAACCTTTGGGGTGTGGGGGGAAACCGGAGCACCTGAAGAAAACCCACACGATCACAGGGTGAACGTACAAACTCCGCACAGCGGGGATTGAACCCGGGTCTCTGGCACTGTAATGCCCCTGTCCCACTTAGGAAACCTGAACGGAAACCTCTGGAGACTTTGCGCCCCACCCAAGGTTTCCGTGCGGTTCCCGGAGGTTTTTGTCCTCCGGCAACCACCTTCAACTAGCATCGCAAGCGGCTTAGACAAAAAAAAATTACTGATTTTTAAAACAGAAACCACTTTCGACCATTAGGGAGACTGACAAAAATCTCCGGGAACCGCACGGAAACCTTGGGTGGGGCGCAAAGTCTCCAGAGGTTTCCGTTCAGGTTTCCTAAGTGGGACAGGGGCATAAAGCAGCAACTCTACCGCTGCGACACCGTGCCAATCCAGAATGAGGGAATAGACAGATTTTTTTTTGAGGTCCGCATCCTGCTTCAGACGTATTTGGATGGATCTTTCCCCCTCTCACGTTAAGACTATGCCCTCTAATTTTCAACTCCCATATACTGCAAGGCAGCAAGTCTACCATTGCGCTGCGCCACTGTGCCGCCCATGTGGCTACTTTTCAAACATGGCAACATGCCTAAAATCAGCTTTGACAAAAGCACTTTAACTCCCCTCCCCCTCCCATTCCCACACTGACCTTTCTGTCCTGGGCCTCTTCCACTGTCAGAGTGAGGCCACACGCCAATTGGAGGAACAGCACCTCATATTTTGCTAGGGCAGCTTACACCCTAGCGGTATGAACATTGACTTCCTTAACTTCAAGTAACCCTTGCTTTCCCTCTCTCCCCATCCCTCCCCCACCCTAGTTCTCCGTCACTGTCCACTTGGTTAATCGTTGTCACCTTCCCCTCAGCCAACAATGAACCACTCTACATTTGCTTACCATTTTCTGCTTTGATCTCTTTTTCACACCCCACCCTTCCATATCTCAAGACTCCCTCTCCCCTGACTCCAGGTCTGAAGAAGGGTCTCGACCCGAAACGTCACCCATTCCTTCCCTCCAGAGATGCTGCCTGTCCCGCTGAGTTATCTTTGGTTTAAACCAGCATCTGCAGTTCCTTCCTACACATTCTGTGTCTATCTTTGGTGTAAACCAGCATCTGCCGTTCCTTCCTATACAAATTCCGTTTTCCTAGTGTTCGTTAAAGGATAAATGTCGGTCAGGACACCAGCGCGCACTCTTGCCCTTTGCGGTATAAAGTCAGATGCAGCTGACAAGATGGATGAGGAGTAGATTTAATGTTTCGGCTGAAAGGCAACACCACTGACGGCACTGCACTCCCCCAGTAATACATTGGACAATCAGCCTCGACTGTTTACTTAACTGTCTGAAGTGAAGCTTAGACATACAGCTTTCCATCACCGAGCCAGCGTTGACACTTCATGTCACTTTGTGCTTCTCCCTGAAACTGCCTGATGTATGTTTGGTTTAGTTTAGTTTAGTATAGTTTAGTTTAGTTTAGTTAAGTCTAGAGATACAGAACAGAAGCAGGCTTCTTGGCCCACTGAGTCCGCACCGACCATCGATCGACCCGCACACTAACACTGTCCTACACACACTAGGGACAGTGTGCAGAGTTGCTGGGGCAGCACGGTGGCGCAGCGGTAGAGTTACTGCCTTATGCCCCTGTCCCACTTAGGAAACCTGAACGGAAACCTCTGGAGACTTTGCGCCCCACCCAAGGTTTCCGTGCGGTTCCCGGAGGTTTTTGTCCTCCGGCAACCACCTTCAACTAGCATCGCAACCGGCTTCGACTAAAACAATTACCAATTTTTAAAACGGAAACCTCTTTCGGCCATTAGGGAGACTGACAAAAACCTCCGGGAACCTCCAGGAACGTCCGGGAACTGCACGGAAACCTTGGGTGGGACGCAAAGTCTCCAGAGGTTTCCGTTCAGTTTTCCTAAGTGGGACAGGGGCATTACAGCGCCAGAGACTTGAGTTCAAGCCTGACTACAGGTGCTGTCTGTACGAAATTTGTACGTTCTCCCTGTGACCGCGTGGGTTTTCCCCGGGTTCTCCGGTTTCCTCCCACACTCCAAAGACGTACAGGTTTGTAGGTTAATTGGCTTCGATAAAATTGTAAATTGTCCCTAGCATGTGCAGGATAGTGTTAGTGTGTGAAGTGATCGCTGGTTGGCGTGGACTCGATGGGCCGAAGGGCCTGTTTCTGCACTGCATCTCCAAACTAAACCAAAATGTACAATTTACGGAAGCCAACCGACAAACCTGTACGTCGTTGGAATGGGGAGGAAACCGGAGCACTCGGACAAAAGCCAAGCGGTCACGGGGAGAAAGTACAAACTCCCTACCGGCAGCACCCGCAGTCAGAATCGAACCCGGGTCTCTTGCCGCCCACAGTCAATACCATCCATGTGTATAGCCTCATCTTACATCTGAACCTCAGCTCTCCAGACAGAGAGTTTGACCATTACTGTGATAACCAAACAAACCCTTTCCAATAGACAGTGGCATCAGGCCAAGGCAGCTTAATAATTAGCCCGGTTACAAGAGGAAGCGGCAAGGAGCAATTTGGCTTAATGATTGCATTAAGTCTGGGTATGTGCTTTGTGGGCAGTGCGTGGGAATATATTCATCTCAGGCTCAATAACGTCTGGAGCTTCTGGTGTCTACTGTAGACATTTGCGCTGAGAGAATTGCTCAACATCATAGCATCGTCTAAAAACAACAATGCTGCAGGCAAGATCATTTGGACCATAAGACCCTGGTGAGACCGCACCTGGAGTATTGTGTGCAGTTTTGGTCTCCTAATTTGAGGAAGGACATTCTTGCTGTTGGGGGAGTGCAGCGTAGGTTCACCATGTTAGTTAAGGGATGTAGGGAGAAAGCAGGAATGTCAAGTCAAGTTTTATTCATCACCGAAATGAATTTGCCAGCAGCGGTACAATGAAAAAAGAACACACAATACACAATAAAAATGTAACACAAACATCCACCACAGCATTCATCACTGTGGTGGAAGGCACAACATTTGGCCAGTCCTCCTCCATTTTCCCCCGTGGTCAGGACCACATCCCAACCTGAATGGGGAACTGATTTAGGATGATCAGCCATGATCATATTGAATGGCGGTGCTGGCTTGAAGGGCCGAATGGCCTACTCCTGCATCTATGTTTCTATAAGATGTAGGAGCAGAAAAAGGCCATTCGGCCCATTCAGTTAGCTCAACCATTCAATCATGGCTGATCTATTTTTCCCTCTCCGCCCCATTCTCCAGCCTTCGACCTGTTACCTTTGACGCCAGTGTCTCTGGAGAACATGGGCTTTGGTAAAAATTGTAAATTGTCCGTAGCGTGTAGGATAGTGTTAGTTAGTGTACAGGCTGATCGCTGGGCGGTGTGGACTCGATGGGCCGAAGACTGTATCACTAAAGATATTAACTGCTGCATGTTGGATCAGAGATGTTAGACTGGACCGCCAAGGATGGTAATGTAATGGAGATCATGATCTAATGGAGAACGTCCTGTACCTAGCATGGGTGTACGCGAGTGTTTGTGGCGCAATGGACATCATGGTGTACCAGGGATGGAGACATAGTGGAGATCAAGATGTAATGAAGATTGCATTGTAGCAGGTATTACACGTACTAGAGAAGATGCATGGAGATTATGGAGTACTGGGATTGGTCCTGCACAGGAGATCGTATAGTATTGAAAATCGGCACGAGAGTTAGACCTTTGTTGATCAGATCAACATCATCTTATAGTTTTTACAACCCGCGTAATGATAGAACTACAAAAGCACAAGCTTTGGCCATTGCATCTATTAGTCATGGATAGTCATAGTCTAGTTAGTCATAGTCATACAGCACGGAAACAGGCCTTTGGTCTGAAGAAGAGTCTCGACCCGAATCGTCACCCATTCCTTCTCTCCAGAGATGGACCTGTCCCGCTGAGTTACTCCAGCTTTTTGTGTCGACCCTTCGTCCCAACTTGCCCACTTCGCCCAAGATATCCCATCTACTCTAGTCCCGCCTGCCTGCATTCATCCCATATCCCTCTAAACCTTTCCTCTCCATGCACCTATCCAAATGTCGTTTAAATGTTATAATAGTTTTGTTTTAGTTCAGCTTAGTTTACGGTCCCCATAGCAGAAGCGTCCACGTCGCGGGGCTTGAAACTGGAAGTATCCTGAGCGAATTCTGCTACCACCATCGTCCATGGCGACTAGCGATGGCTTCCACCGATTGTCACCAGAAGCTTGCGTCTTTTTCAGGACGGACGATGACAGCGAGGTCAACATTTGTAACAAGGTGGACACAACATTGTCCATAAGATTATTAAGGGCTTGGACACGCTAGAGGCAGGAAACGTGTTCCCGATGTTGGGGGAGTCCAGATCCAGGGCCCACAGTTTAAGAATTTTAGAACGGAGACTTTTTCTCGCAGAGAGTTGTTGAATCTGTGGAATTCGCCTCATGGAGGCTGGTTCTCTGGATGCTTTCAAGAGAGAGCTAGATAGGGCTCTTAAAAATACCGGAGTCAGGGGATATGGGGAGAAGGCAGGAACGGGGTACTGATTGGGGATGATCAGCCATGATCACATTGAATGGCGGTGCTGGCTCGAAGGGCCAAATGGCCTACTCCTGCACCTATTGTCTATTGTCTATTGAAAAGAAGAAGAAGAAGGACTTTAGTTATTATTACAGTGAAAAGCTTTTTTGTTGCGTGCTATCCAGTCACTGGAAAGACCATACATGATTACAATCGAGCCATCCTCAGTGTACAGACACAGGGCGAAGGGAATAATGTTCAGAGCAAGATAAACCCCAGTAAAATCTGGAGGATCTCCAATGAGGTGGGTGGTAGGTCAGGACCACAGCTGGTGATAGGATGGTTAAGTTGCCGGATAACCGGCACCTGTTGCCAGCCTCAACTCACTCTTCCTATTATGCGGGTGTTTGAGTTTTATACAAGGATGTCCCTTTTAAGAGAAACACTCATAGTGTTTTATTGTCATGTGTTCCAAACAGAACTATGAAATTCTTACTTGCAGCAGCACAACAGAATATGTAAACATAGCACTCTGCAAACAATATAATCAGTGTATATATATATATATACATAAAAACAATAAACTATAATAGTGCAAAAATGTGGTTCAGAGCCTATTTGAAGGCTGTAGTGTTTAATATCCTGATGGTTGTAGGTAAGAAGCTGCTCCTGAACCTGGACTTTTCAGTTTTCAGGCTCCTGTACCTTCTTCCCGATGGCAGGAGTGAAATAAGTCCGTGGCCAGGGTGGTGTGGGTCTCTGATGATGCTGGCTGCCTTTTTGAGACAGTGACTCCTGTAGATCCCTTCGATGGTGGGAAGGCCAGAACCCGTGATGGACTGGGCAGTGGTCACAACTTTTTGCAACCTTCTTTGTTCAAGTTGCCGAGCCAGGCCGTGATGCAACCAGTCGATCGTCTCTCTCCTGTACACCTGTAGAAGTTCAAGTGAATACTCTCTGACATTAATCATAGCTTGCTGCTTTTTCCAGAATGCTTTGAATATCTCCTCTGCGAAAGATATTTGGTTTGAACAATACTTTGATCGTTACTTCTTCATCCAATCAGCTTGTGAATGCAAGGGGTAACGACACTCACGCCATCCCAAGATGGCGTCCAGCCCAGGCAAGTGCAGGTGTCAAAGGTTATGGGGCGAAGGCATGAGAATGGCATTAGGAGGGAGAGATGGATCAGCCATAATTGAATGGCAGAGTAGACTTGGGCCTAATTCTACTGCTATTCCTTATGACCTTATGACTATTGGCCTGCTGGCCACACAAGCAGATCTACAATCGCATATTACGATCGCTCCACACTCTTTATTCTCAATACCTACACCAACATTTCTTACTTTAACTATGATCACTAAGCATTCTTCCCTCATGAGTCAAGGGACATCTTATCATGATGGTCATATGTCCCAGATAGAACAATATGCTTCTTACTTGCAGCAGCACATCAGAATATGTAAACCTCGTGCTCATATACACATACTCACCAATACACATATATATCTATATAGATATAGATATATATGATCTATATCCAGCATATATGTGTGTTTGTGAGTAGGTGTATAGGTGTAGGTGCGTAGGTCTGAAGAAGGGTTTTGACCTGAAATCTTGCCCATTCCTTTCTCTCCAGAGATGCTGCCTCACCTGCTGAGTTACTCCAGCATTTTGTGTCAACCTAAGGTGTATATATATATATATATACATACACAGAACTTGTATACGCACACACTAAAAATATATATATATGTGTGTGCTTTTGTGTGTATGTATGTGTGCGTGTGTATGTATATCTATATACACATATACATACATACACATATACATAGATCATGTGTGTGGATCTATATATATTCACACATGCGCGCACACATACATACGCACAAAAAAACAAATGACAGTAGTGCAATAATGTCAATAATAGTCTGTTGTAGTTCAGAGCTCATTTGAGGTTGTAGTGTTTAATAGACAAATGGCTCCAGGGAAGAATCTGTTTCCGAACCTGGACGTCACAGTTTTCAGGCTCCTGTGCCTTCTTCCCGATGTCAGGGATGAAATGAGAGTGTGAAACCCTTCAGGGTTCTGCCCCGAAACGTTGCCTATTTCCTTGCCCTGATGGGTTTTGACCTGAAACGTCGCCTATTTCCTTCGCTCCATAGATGCTGCTGCCCCCGCTGAGTTCCTCCAGCACTTTTGCCTACCTTCGATTTTCCAGCATCTGCAGTTCCTTCTTGAACTAAACTTAGGTTTCCTGCTGCAAACCTGGTCAGAAAGCCTCATCTGCTGGTTCACCAGGGTCATCGCACGCAGTATAGAGCGTTGGGATCGTTCAGGTGGGTGGGGGGGGGGGTGAGGCCCCACCGGCACAACCTCTTGACTCATTCTGACCACTTAGCTTTGCACGGGCCGAGAGGGCAGTGGGCTCGGTGAGGCCGAGAGATCACCTGAGCATCTCATTTCATTCAGCTATCGGCCCTCAGCTTCGGCATGGGAATCGCTCAAGCGAGCAGTGGATTCACGAGAGAGAGAGAGTCTAGAGTCAAGTGTGTTTTATTGTCATGTGTCCCAGACAGGATAATGAAATTCTTACTTCCAGCAGCACAACAGAATATGTAAACATAGTACGCTGTAAACAATATAATAAACGAGAGAGAAAAAAAAGTTCAGTGTGTGTATATGTACACATACACACATGTACACACACACACACATATACTGTATATATACATAAATACACACACATAATGTGTATATATATATATATGTGTGTGTGTGTGTGTGTGTGTGTGTTTTTGTGTGTATGTATGTGTGCGCGTGTATGTATGTATATATACACATATACATAGATACACATATATAATATAGATCATGTGTGTGGATCTATGCATATATACTCACATACACACACATGCACGCACACATACATACACACAAAAACACAAATGACAGTAGTGCAATAATGTGAATAATAGTTTGTTGTAGTTCAGCGCTTATTTGGCGGTTGTCGTGTTTAATAGCCTGATGGCTGTAGGGAAGAAGCTGTTCCTGAACCTGGACGTTACAGTTTTCAGGCTCCCGTCCCTTCCTCCCATTGGCAGTGGGGAGATGAGTGTGTGGCCAGGGCGGTGTGGGTCTCCGACGATGCTGGCGGCCTTTCTGAGGCAGCGACTCCGGTAAATCCCTTCGACGGTGGGGAGGTCAGAGCCGATGATGGACATGGGCAGAGTTCATAACTTCTTGCTGTCTTCTGCCGCCATTCACGGGGAGACGGACCCAGGCTATTTGCGGCTTCATTTAGGGGAGAGGACATCCCTGGTTGCAGTGTTGGCACCGGGATCATTGGCAGATGTGCCTGGCAGAGGAAACTCATTAAAAAGCCCTTAATAAGAAAACGGCAGATCCTTGCATTCCCCGGCCATGCTGAGTGGAATGGGATTTACTTCCACTAGGGTCGTGCATCTTGTTCCTACATGTTCCATATGCCTCCCGACCTCTGTTAAACTGACTGTCCTCTCAGGTAGACATGACCTGTCCTAAGGCACAACACTGAAGAAGACCAGGGATGTCTGTCCAAGCCTACTGACCATTATTTATTAGGATATCTGGCCATTATCACAGAGCAGACTCTGCGAGCGTGATGCTGCCTTTCCTTCACTGTAATAAAGCTGCTACAGAGTCCGTAAGACCTTAAGACATAGCACATTGCAGACTTAGGCTAATTCAGCCCATCGAATCTGCTCCACCATTCAATCATGGCTGATCTATTTTTCCCTCTCAATCCCATTCTCCTGCCTTCTCCCCGTAACCCTTGGCTCCCTTATCTCACTTATTAGTTTTCTCCGGAGATGCTACCTGACATGCTGAGTTATTCCATGACTCTAGAATGGAAAATGTGAATATTTAGAATAGAATATTTCCCACATTGATTGACTGTTTGGCTGGGCTGTAGCCTCATCTTACACAGAACTTGCGATATGTCCGTTGATAGATCTTCCCATCAGCCTCAGGCCTGTTTCCTGTTTCCTGTTTCCTTTATCAACGTTACTTTTGTCCCTATATTTCACTTATTTGAGTAGGAAGGAACTGCAGATGCTGGTTTAAGATAGACACAAAAAGTTGGAATAACTCAGGCAGCAACTCTGGAGAGACAGCATCTTGTCTTGAAGAAGGGTCTTGAACAGAAACGTCACCCATTCCTTATCCCCAGAGATGCTGCCTGTCCCGCTGAGTTACTCCAGCTTTTTGTGTCTATCTTTCATTTATTTGTTCTATATCACCATCTCTATCTCTCGTTTCCCTTTCTCCTGACTCTCAGTCCGCTGAAGGGCCTCGACCCGAAACATCACCCATTCCTTTCTCCCAGAGATGCTGCCTGTCCCGCTGAGTTATGCCCCTGTCCCACTTATGCCCCTGTCCCACTTAGGAAACCTGAACGGAAACCTCTTTGCCTAATGGTTCGAAGGTGGTTTTCCGCTTCTTCTATGTTCCGGCGATTATTTCAAAAAATTGAAAAAAACCTCTAGGTTACCTCTCCAGTGGGAACCCTGACAAAAGACTTTGCGCCCCACCCAAGGTCTGTGCAGTTCCCAGAGGCTCTCTCCCTAATGGTTGAAACAGACAAAAACCTCCGGGGACCTCCGGGAACCTCCGGGAACCGCACGGAAACCTTGGGTGGGGCGCAAAGTCTCCAGAGGTTTCCGTTCAGGTTTCCTAAGTGGGACAGGGGCATTACTCCAGCATTGTGTTTAAACCAGCATCTGCAGTTCCTTCCGACAGTGTCAGGCTTTTGTTTGTCAGATCACAAATGAAGCCAGTATATTACCGCTCTGCAATTCACCTTTGCAGCGGCAATATTATAGGGAGTCATCAATTTAATGCCTGTAATAATGTTTGCATGCCTGCATTGCCCACCATGCTGACACTCCTCTCCAAATAGACTCTCTACTTAAGTGCCACCCAAGGTGCTTCGCCTTAAACCATAAGCACAGGTAGGAGGAGCAAATAGCAGGAAGGGCTTTTGTTTGCTAGCCTCTCATTCACTCAATGTTTGCTGCTAATTGCAGCCTCCGTGCTGTTAATGACTTCAGCTCCTATCTCACAGTGAGGGTCTAATGGGTCCCAGGTCCCTGGCAGGAATACCTTCTCTTGCAAACTAGTCCTTTGAAATCCCGTGCTTTGTCATTTAGAAGCTCTGCATCGTCACACTTTATCTAATCTAGTTTCAAGCTTAGTTTAGGTTAGAGATACAGCGCGGAAACAGACCCTTCGCCCCACAGGAGTACGCGTCAACCAGCACTATCCTGCACACATACAAGGGACAATTTGCAATCATGCCAAGCCAACTAACTGATAAATCTGGGTGTCTTTGGAGTGTGGGAGGAAACCTGAGCATGCGGAGAAAACACACGCAGGTCACGGGGAGAACGTACAAAGTTCGTACAGACAGCACCCGTAGTCAGGATCGAACCCGGGTCTGTGGCGCAACTCTACCACTGCGCCACCGTGCCCAGGAGAGTCAAGAGTGTTTAGTTGTCATATGTAGTGAGTACAGAACATTGAACTTTTTACCTGTGGCAGCAGAACAGATCTGTCAACGCAGACACAGAATGCTGGAGTAACTCAGCGGGACAGGCAGCATCTCTGGAGAGAAGGAATGGGTGATGTTTTGGGTGGAGACCCCTCTGAGGGTTAGGAGAGAGGGAGATGCAGAGATGTGGAAGGGTAAGGTGTGAAAACGAGAGATCAAAGGGGACGGAGTCAAAGAAAATGTATCATAGATCATTGTTAGCTGGGGAAGTGGACAACGAGGCTTACAAAAATAAAATGTAATCAGGAGAACAGCAAAACTAGTTGGAGAACTAGTACGGGGGAGGGATGGAGAGAGAGGGAAAGCAAGGTTTATTTGAAGTTAGAGAAATTCATACCGCTGGGTAAACATAATACTCATGGATAACAGAATAAACTATAGACAATAGACAATAGGTTCAGGAGTAGGCCATTCGGCCCTTCGAGCCAGCACCGCCATTCAATATGATCATGGCTGATCATCCAACTCAGTATCCTGTACCTGCCTTTTCTCCATACCCCCTGATCCCTTTAGCCACAAGGGCCACATCTAATTCCCTCGTAAATATAGACAATAAACTGGCCTCAACTACCTTCTGTGATGGCTGATCATCCCCAATCAGTACCCCGTTCCTGCCTTCTCCCCATATCCCCTGACTCCGCTATCTTTAAGAGCCCTATCTAGCTCTCTCTTGAAAGCATCCAGAGAACCGGCCTCCACCGCCCTCTGAGGCAGAGAATTCCACAGACTCACCACTCTCTGTGAGAAAAAGTGTTTCCCCGTCTCCGTTCTAAATTCTAAAAGAAAGTTAAAGAAATTAATTAAATTAAAGATTAAATATTAAATTAATATTAAAATACAATATTATTGCAACACAAAAACTGGTCGTCCGTTTTCAATCAAAACAGTTTGTAGTTTGATGTTTCTGAAGTTGAGCGGCGCGGTGGCGCAGCGCTAGAGTTGCTGCCTTGCAGCGCTTGCGACACCGGAGACGCGGGTTCGATCCCAATTACGGGTGCTGTCTGTACGGAGTTTGCACGTTCTCCCCGTGACCGCGTGGGTTTTCTCCGAGATCTTCGGCTTCCTCCCACACTCCAAAGACGTGCAGGTTGCAGGTTAATTGGCTGGGTATAAATGTAAATTGTCCCTAGTGTGTGTGGTGGAGCGTTAGTGTGTGGGAATCGCTGGTCGGCGCGGCCTCGGTGGGCCGAAGGGCCTGTTTCCCCGCTGTATCTAAACCAAACTAAAGTTCAAGAGTCTGATGGCTGTAGGGAAGAAGCTGCTCCTGAACCTGGACGTTACAGTTTTCAGGCTCCTGTACCTTCTTCCTGATGGCAGGAGTGAAATGAGAGCGAGGCCAGGGTGGTGTGGGTCTCTGACGATGCTGGCTGCCTTTTTGAGGCAGCGACTCCTGTAGATCCCTTCGATCGTTGGGAGGTCAATACCCGTGATGGACCGGGCAGTGACCACCACTTTTTGTCAACTCCTTCATTCCCGGACATTCAAGTTGCCGAACCAGGCCCTGATGCAACCAGTCAGTGTGCTCTCTGCTGTACACCTGTTGGAGGAACTCAGCGAGACAGGCAACATCTATGGAAGGAAATAAACAGATGACTTTTCGGGTCAGGACCATTCCTCAGTCTATGTTCAAGCTTGTTATTTTTTCTACCACCATTTCACATGATAAACTTTATTTATTGTGGAGTGAAACGTACAAACTCCAACTATGTCTAAGAAGCTGAGGTAAATGGCGGCACAGAGGGGCAGCTGGTAGAGCCGTTGCCTCACAGTGCCTGAGACCCAGGTTCGATCCTAACCTCGGATGCCGTCCGTGTGGAGTTTGCATGTTCTCTCTGTGACCTGCGTGGGTTTTCTCCGGATGCTCCGGTCTCCTCCCAAATCCCGAAGATGTGCGGGTTTGTAGATTAATCGGCCGCAGTAAAATTGTCCGTAGTGTGCAGGGAGTGGATGCAAAAAAAGGATAAGGTCATAAGTGATTGGAGTAGAATTAGGCCATTCGGCCCATCAAGTCTACTCCACCATTCAATCATGGCTGATCTATCTCTCCCTCCCAACCCCATTCTCCTGCCTCCTCCCCCTAACCTCTGACACCTATTCTAGTTGGTGGTGGACTTTGGGATGAGAGGAACATCCCTGTCCCCTGTCTCCATCAATTCTGTGGATGTGCAGTTTACCAGGGAGTACAAATACCTTGGAGTGTACCTGGACAGTAAACTAGACTGGTCCAGGAACACTGAGGTCCTGTACAAGAAGGGACAGAACCAGCTGAACCTTTTGAGAAAGTTTCGCTCCTTCAACATCTGCAGTAAGATGCTGCAGATGTTCTACCAATCGGTGGTGGCCAGCGCCATCTTCTTCGCTGCCGTGTGCCGGGGCAGCAGGGCGAAGGCTGCGGACGCCAATAGGATCAACAAAATCGTCAGGAAGGCTGGCTCCGTCCTGGGGGCGGAGTTGTATTCACGGGGAGGTGGGTCCTGGAGGGGAGGATGCTCCTCAAACTGCGGAGCATCCTGGCCAATACAGCTCACCCCCTCCGTGACACACTGGTCAACCTGAGGAGCACCTTCAGCAACAGACTGGTTCCCACCAAGATGCAGCACAGAACGCCACAGGAGATCCTTCTTCCGTGTGGCGATCAAAGTGTACAACTCCTCCCCCTTCTGTGGTGGGGTAGACTGACCCCCCCCCCCCCTCCTCCTCCCACCTACTCAATCTTTGCACATCCCCAAAGCCTTTCCACTCGTCACTTTAATTTCATGTTTCAGCGTTTGATGTACTTAAGTAAGTAAGTAAGTAAGTTTATTGGCCAAGTATTCACATACAAGGAATTTGCCTTGGTGCTCCGCCCTACTTGTGTTTTTTATGACGGTTGGCAGATTAATTTCCCTCCTGGGATGAATAAGGGTCTATCGTATCGTATGGTATTGTGATCAACATAGAACTAGTGCGAACGGGCGATCGCTGGTTAGTGTGGACTCGGTGGGTCGAATGGCCTGCTTCCTTGCCGTATTCAACGCTAATAAAAACACACTGCCTGTTCAGTGGAAAGGTTCACCCTCAACTTACACACACACAAAGGCCTCCTTTATAATTTGTTTTGATGTTGCAGGTTTGGTTGCCATTGGTGGGAGTTAATGATTAAGCGGAGTGGAAGGCAATGCAACGCTCCGGTGTCCACTGCCTTCATGTGGTACGTTGGTGCAGTGGCAGAGCTGCTGCCTTACAGCACCAGAGACCCGGGTTCCATCCTGACCACAGGTGCTGTCTGTACATTTCCCCTGTGACCGCGTGGGTTTTCTCCGGGTGCTCTGTTTTCCTCCCACACTCCAAAAATGTACAGGTTTGTAGGTTAATTGGTTTCTGTAAAAATTGTAAATTGTCCCGAGTGTGTAGGATAGTGCTAGTGTACAGGGCGATCGCTGGTTAGCATGGACACGGTGGGCCGAAGGGCCTTCTCCACACTATATGTCTAAAGTCTAAAGTAAAATCTACTTGTGAGGTAGTTGAGGCAGATACTATAACAATATTTAAAAGACATTTGGACAATGTAAATATGCAAGATCCAGAATCTGATGTTTAAGATCATCTTTAACATATCTGGGAAAATTCATACGGAATCTCAGTGAACTGAGTTCGCCTCTGAGACGACTAACTCGAAAGGATACTGCCTGGTCCTGGTTCCAGCATTTGACGCTTTAAAATCGAAGCTGGCCAGCGCCCCCCCCCCCCCCCCCTTGAGAGTTCTCGACCTGAAGCGCCCTGTGACGGTTACCTGCGATGCCTCACGATTCAGACTCGGCGCTGCCTGCCTACAATCATCTGCCGATGGAACTTTGCGTCCTGTCTCCTATGCCCCCCGCAGCACGACGGACACCGAACAACGCTACACGCAAATCGAGAAGGAGCTGCTGGCTGTGGTCTTCGCTTGTTCCAAATTCAAGGACTTTATCTTTGGGAATGTTTTCACGGTGACCATCCTCAACGAACCTATCCACACAGCGCCTGCACGTCTGCGGTGCATGATGATGCATCTCCAGCGACTTGACTTTAAAATTGTTTACAAGAAGGGTAAAGACACGCTCGTTGCGGACACTCTCTCTCGCGCACCACAGGCATCCAACGAGCGTCACCCCTACGAACGGGACGAGTTTACGGTTCTCAGCATTGACTTTGTTCCCACAGAACAATTGCGCCGCTTAGCCGAACACACGTCGCAAGAATTCAAACATACTCGCCGTATCTGTCAGGCTCCCTCTCCCAGAGGTCTTGGCCCGTATGCGTTCGGGCCAAGACCTGCAGATGTAGATTGGTTTATGCATGAAAGCCAATCATAGTAGAATAGCATCACTAACCCCACCCTACTGTATGATTCATACTAACATCCCACTTCTGACACCATGTAAATATGCAAGATCCACAATATGATGTTTAAGATCACCTTTAATCAGTACCCATAATATAACAGTACAGCAGGTCGTTGGTTGTGAGTACATCATGACCGCTTCCAAGACTGACTAGTGTAGGAAGTGGGTGTTGGTATGAATCGTGCAGTAGGGTGGGGTTAGTGATGCTATTCTACAATGATTGGCTTTCATGCATAAACCAATCTACAGACAAGAACATGGATTGGAATGGTTTAGAGGGATATGGGCCAAATGCAGGCAAATGATAATCACTTAGATGAGCATCTTGGTCAGCATGGACGTTTTGGGCCGAAGGGCCTGTTTCTGTGCTGCATGACTCTACGCATAGTCAGGAACAAAGTCTACTCTTAAACTAAGCGGTAGAGTTGCTGCCTCACAGCGCCAGAGACCCAGGTTCGATCCTGACTATGGGTGCGGTCTGTACGGAGTTTGTACGTTCTCCCTGAGACCGCGTGGGTTTTCTCTGGGTGCTCCGGTTTTCTCCCACACTCCGAAGACGTGCAGGTTTGTAGGTTAACTGGCTTCTGTAAATTGTAAATTGTCCCTAGTGTGTAGGATAGCGTTAGTGTACGTGGTGATCACTGGTGGGCGCGGACTCGGTGGGTCACAGGGCCGGTTTCCGCGCTGCTGGACTGCATCACTCGTCAGGAAGAAACTCCACCCTTAAAGTAACAGATTTGTCAGCAAACTGTTTTGTGGTTAGATCTTCTTGGACAGTGACAGTCTGAGATTAGAAATCCATTAAATGATTCTTGTGAAGATAGACAATAAAAGCTGGAGTAGGTCAGTGGGACAGGCAGCATCTCTGGAGAGAAGGAATGGGTGACGTTTTGGGTCATCAGTCATTCCTTCTCTCCGGAGATGCTGCCTGCCCTGCCGAGTTACTCCAGCTATTTGTGTCTATCTTCGGTTTAAACCAGCATCTGCAGTTCCTTCCGACACAAATGACTCTTGTGGTTTTGCCGGTGCTTGCTGAGAGAGTGTAGAGCCGAAGATGATGGGGGCGAGAGCAAGGAGGATGTGGTGAACAGGGCTGTGGTGAGGGGAAGGGCAGATGCATTCGTTGTTGCAGGATGGACAACTGGGTGACTCACAGCAGGGCAGGAGACACAGGAGACTGCAGATGCTGAAATGCCCAGCAAAAATACAAACTGCTGGAGGAACTCAGGTCAGGTAACATCTTCCTAGATCGAACCCAACACAGGCAACTATTTGTGTGCTAGCCACAGAATCAGATGCAGAAACTAATGCCCCTGTCCTACATAGGAAACCTGAACGGAAACCTCTGGAGACTTTGCGCCCCACCCAAGGTTTCCGTGCGGTTCCCGGAGGTTTTTGTCCTCCGGCAACCACCTTCAACTAGCATCGCAACCGGCTACGTATAAAAAATTACCGATTTTTTAAACAGAAACCACTTTCGACCATTAGGGAGACTGACAAAAACCTCGGGAACCGCACGGAAACCTTGAAGTTCAAGGGGTATGAATACTTTTGCAAGCCACTGTATATATACATACACATATATACATATATATATATACACATATACACATATATATATGTATATGTGTATATATGTGTGTACTTGTGAGTATGTGTATATACAGTACACACACTGAACTTTTTCCTCTCGTTTATTATATTGTTTACAGAGTACTATGTTTACATATTCTGTTGTGCTGCAGCAAGTAAGAATTTTATTGTTTTATCTGGGACATATGACAATAAATATACAGTGAAGATTTTTGTTTGCATCTTATACTTTAGTCTTTGGGGGGCACGGCGGCACAGCGGTAGAGTTGCTGCCTTACAGCGCTTACAGCACCAGAGACCTGGGTTCGATCCCGACTGCAGGTGCTGTCTGTACGAAGTTTGTACGTTCTCCCCGTGACTGCATGGGAGTTCTCCGAGATCTTCAGTTTCCTAACATACTCCAAAGACATGCAAGGTAGGTTGGTTAATTGGCTTGGTGTAAATGTAAAAATTGTCCTTAGTCTAGGATAGTATTGATGTGCGGGGATCGCTGGTCGGTGCGGGCTCGGTGGGCGGAAGGGCCAGTTTCCACACCACCGATCTTTGGTCAGAGGGCGGTGAATCTGTGGAATTCTTTGCCACCGAAGGCTGTGGAGGCCAAGTCAATGGATATTTTTCAAGACAATAGACAAAAGGTGCAGGAGTAGGCCATTCGGCCCCTCGAGCCAGCAGCGCCATTCAATGTGATCATGGCTGATCATCCCCAATCAGTACCCCGTTCCTGCCTTCTCCCCATATCCCCTGACTCCACTATTTTTAAGAGCCCTATCTAGGTCTCTCTTGAAAGCATCCAGAGAACCGGCCTCCACCGCCCTCTGAGGCAGAGACAGATAGATTCTTGATTGGGACGGGTGTCGGGGGTTATGAGGGGAAGGCAGGAGAATGGGGTTAGGAGGGAGAGATAGATCAGCCACGATTGGATGGCGGGGTAGACTTGAAGGGCCGAATGGCCTAATTCTGCTCCCTTCACTTATGACCTTCTAACCTGATGATCACACCTGTGCACTCGCACTAGCCTACACACAGCGGGGACCGTTTTCACCGGGTTGCTTGCTGCTGAATCCTCAGCCTCGGTTATTCTCACAGCTCTCTCGCTCACTCAACGCTCGCTTGCTACAACTCAGCTCCGGGGAGACTGGATTTGAAGGGATTAGTCTGAGATTTAGGGACCTCCCTTAGCTGCGACATTTCACTGCAGGCCATCAGATACAGATTATAATTTACCGTATGAAAGGATTAGTCCCTCTGTTCATATCTCACTGCACTGTCTCCTGGAAACTGAAACAGAAACAAAGAGATTAATAATTCCTTCACCTTTCACCAGGAAATAAACCCCCCCGAGAAACTAATTTTTATAAATCCGTGACCGGTTCTTAACATTTACCATTATTAGCCATTCAACAGCAATTTCCTCAAGCCGTATGGATGGATTCCTGCGCAAGCTTCCTACGAAAGTGCTACACCCAGAAATGTACTGCATACAAACACACTCAACTTATCAGCAAAGTCTTGACCAATATTATGGACAATGTATGTCGGAAAAGAACTGCAGATGCTGGTTTAAACTGAAGATAGATACTAAAAGCTGGAGTAACTCAGCGGGGCAGACAGCATCTCTGGAGAAAAGGAATAAGTGAGTCTCAGTCTGAGGAAGGATCTCGATCCGAAAGGCCATTCGGCCCATCATCTACTCCGCCATTCAATATGGCCGAATGATCTTACCCGCTCAACCCCAGTCTCCTGCCTCTCCCCATAACCTCTGACACCCGAACAAAATCAAGAATCTACCTATCCTTGCCTTACAAATATCCATTGGTCCCTCGTGTGTGTAGGATAGTGTTAATGTGCGGGCACCGTTGGTCGGTGCGGACTCGGTGGGCCGAAGGCCCTGTTTCCGAGCTGCATCTCCAAACTAAACTAAATCTAAGTAAGAAGAAACAACACTTGGCCTCCACAGCCTTCTGTGGAAATGAATGACCAAGATTCACCACCCTCTGACTGAAGTAATTCCTCCTCAACTCCTTTCTGAAGCTACGCTCTTTAATTCTGAGGCAGTGCCCTCTGGTCCCTGACTCTCCCACTAGTGGAAAAGAGGCCCAGTTCCCTAAGCAACAAAAATTGGCTTGGGGTGTTGGTATAAATTTAAAAATTGTCGTCAGTGTAGGATAGCATTAATGTGCGGGGATCGCTAGTCGGTGCGGACTCGATGGGCCGAAGGGCCTGTTTCCACACTGTATCTCTAAACTAAACTTTTGTTGCGTACTAACCAGTCAACGGAAAGACAAGGGAATTTTTTTAAATGGGAGGAATCAAAAGAGAAGTTATTGAGGGTAAGGACCAACTCCGATAGGCGGAGGAGGGTGTCAGTGGACGGGTATGGGTTGCTCCTCTGGTCGAGGAAGAACCGGAGGGCTTTGAGACCGTCCTGGTGGGGGATGGAGGTGTAGAGTGACTGGACGTCCATGGTAAAGATGAGAGGATGGGGGCCTGGAGAATGGAATGCACGGAGCCGACGGAGAGTGTCTGAGGTGTCTTGAACATAGGTGGGGAGGGATTTAACAAAGGGGGATAGGATGGCGTCAAGGTATGTGGAAATGTGTTCGGTGGGGCACGAACAGGCAGAGACAATGGGTCTGCCAGGGCAGCCGGGTTTGTGGATTTTGGGGAGAAGGTAAAATCGGGCCGTGCGGGGCTGGGAAACGATGAGGTCGGAGGCTCGGGGGGGGGGGGGGGAGCCGGAGCTGATGAAGTCGGTTATGGTGCTCGAGATGGTGGAAAGACAATACATGATTACAATTGAGCCACACACAGCGTACAGATACATGATAAGGGAATAATGTTTAGTGCAAGGTCAAGGAGAGATCGAGGGTCACCGATGAGGTAGATAGTAGTTCAGGACTGCTCTCTGGTTGTAAGCGCTGGCAGGCGGCAACTGTACCGTTGCGCCACCGTGCCCCCCTTAGAGGATGAATTAAGAACGGCGTGAAGTGCTGACTGGTTCTCCAGTTTACAGACGCTGTCTGAATATCTGAGTCTTTCCGGCACTTTCCGTTTGCGTTTCGGAATGACGGATTTCACAGTGGTTTTACTTTATTCCAGTGGTCACAACCCAGCAGCGATGAGGGGTCATCCACATCATCCCTGACCCACCCAGAACCCAGCCATCTCCTGAATCCACCAGCCAATGTCTGTGCAGAGTTGTGTCAAATCCTTTCTGTAAACCCAGGTATCCCAAGGATATCCCTGGTCCATTCCTGTAATTTCTTCTTCAAAGAATTCCTGTAGGTTAGTGAGGCATGTCCCGATTGCTTTTAAAACCCTGCTGACTGCTGCTTATAGTGTCTATGCTTTAGAGATGAACATTGATAGGGGGTCATAAAATGCTGTGAAGCATTTTTCCCACTACCAATGTTAGACTAACTGGTCCATAATTCCCAATTACATCCCCTTCTCGAGTATATCTGCATGTGAGTGAACATCGCTGCTTCTGTTTTCTTCTTTGCCTTATTCGAATACCAGATCTTTTTCTTTTTGGCATCTAAAATAATCTGTTGGGTATGAAGTTTTGGTTTTGGATCAGGTTCAGGTTTATTATAGTCACCCGTACCGAGGTACAGAGGAAAGCTTTGTTTTAAGATAGAAACATAGAAAATAGGTGCAGGTGGAGGCCATTCGGCCCTTCGAGCCAGCACTTCCATTCAGCGTGATCATGGCTGATCGTCACCAATCAATAACCCGTGCCTGCCTTCTCCCCATATCCCTTGATTCCACTAGCCCCTAGATCTCTACCTAACTCTCTCTTAAATCCATCCAGTGATTTGGCCTCCACTGCCCTCTGTGGCAGGGAATTCCACAAATTCACAATTCTCTGGGTGAAAAAGTTTTTGCTCACCTCAATCATAAATAGCCTCCCCTTTATTCTAAGACTGTGGCCCCTGGTTTCAGGACTCGCCCAACATTGGGATCATTTTTCCTGCATCTAGCTTGTCCAGTCCTTTTATAATTTTATATGTTTCTATAAGATTCCCCCTCATCCTTCTAAGCTCCAGTGAATACAAGCCTAGTCTTTTCAATCTTTCCTCATATGACAGTCCCGCCATCCCAGGGATCAATCTCGTGAACCTACGCTGCACTGCCTCAATCACAAGGATGTCCTTCCTCAAATTAGGAGACCAAAACTGTACACAATGCTCCAGATGTGGTCTTACACAAATGCAGAAGAACCTCTCTACTCCTGTACTGAAATCCTCTTGTTATGAAGGCCAACATTCCATTAGCTTTCTTCACTGCCTGCTGTACCTGCACGCCAACTTTCAGTGACTGGTGTACAAGGACATCCAGGTCTCGCTGCACCTTCCCCTTACCTAACCTAACCCCACTGAGATAATAATCTGCCCCCTTGTTTTTGCCGCCCAAGTGGATAACCTCACATTTATCTATATTATACTGCATCTGCCACGCATCTGCCCACTGTTTTGCGTGCTATCCAAACAGATCAGATAATACTATACATTAATACAATCAAGCATCTCTGGAGAAAAGGAATAGGTGATGTTTTAGGTCAAGACCCTTCTTTCACTTATTCCTCCCCCAGAGATGCTGCCTGAGTTACTTCAGCTTTTTGTACCTATCTTCAATTTAAACCAGCATCTGCAGTTCCTTCCTACAGACATAGAGCACAGAATATAGTTCACAGCATATTTTGCTTGGGTAGTTTACACCCCAGCGGTATGAACATTGACTTCTCTAACTTCAGATAGCCCTTGCTTTCCCTCTCCATCCCCTTCCCCTTCCCAGTTCTCCCACCAGTCTTATAGTTTCCGACTACATTCTATCTTTATCCCGTCCCTCCCCCTGGACATCAGTCTGAAGAAGGGTCTCGCCCAAAACGTCGCCCATTCCTTCTCTCCAGAGATGCTGCCTCACCCGCTGAGTTACTCCAGCATTTTGTGTCTACCGTCGATTTAAACCGGCATCTGCAGTTCTTTCTGACACACATGGTAGTGCATCAGTTCCATAGACAAAGTCCAATATCCACAATAGGTGTATGTTCAGGTTTATTATTGACATGTGTACCGAGGTACTTTGGTAAGCTGAGTTTTTCATGCTGTCCAGACCAGGTCATAAAATAAACTTTAGACTTTAGAGATACTTTAGATATAATAAACTTTAGAGATACTTTAGATATAATAAACTTTAGACTTTAGAGAACAGGCTCTTTGGCCCACCGAGTCCACATTGACTAGTGATCCATGCACATTAACCCTATCCAACACATAGGGACTATTTACGATTTTACCAAAGCCAATTACCCTACAAACCTGTGCGTCCTTGCCAACAGTCTGTCTGTCCTTTCCTTCTTTGGTGTTTTGTTTAGTATGTGTTAAATGTATGTTTTTGTGTTCTCTAGCTTGCTATACTTGAGGAGTGAGGGGTAAGAGATTAGAAAAAGTTTCGACGGAGATGCAATTTCTCCGCACTGCGGCCCAACATCGAGGAGTTGGCGGCCTTTGCTGGAGACCGACTTTGGGAGCTCCAGCTGCAGGAGCCTGCGGACTTTAACATCATGGAGCTGGCGATCCCTGGTTAGAGACTGACTTTGGGAGTTCCAAGCAGCGGGAGCTTCGACTGCCCCGACACGGGGGCTTCGATCGCCGTGACTGCGGATGGTTCAACTGCCCCGACCGCGGGAGAATAAAGAGGAAGAAGATTGGAATTTATTGCCTTGCATCACAGTGGGGAACGTGGGGAATCTGCTGTGGTGGATGTTTATGTGGACTTTTATATAGTTGTGTGTCTTGTTGCTTTTTTTTAGTATGGCGGTATGGTAATTCAAGTTTCACTGTACCTTAATTGGTACGTATGAAAAAAAACTGACCTTTGAATCTTTGAACCTTGGAGTGTGGGAGGAAACCGGAGCACCTGGAGAAAATCCACGCGGTCACGGGGAGAACGTACAAACTCCATACAGACAGCACCCTTGGTCAGGATCAAAGCCGGGTCTGTAGCGCTGTAAGGCAGCAACTCTACCGCTGCACCACAGAGCCTAGACATAATACTAGACATAAATACAATCAGGTCAAACTCAAGTCCAATAGGTAGAGCAAAGGGGAAGATACAGAGGAAGATCTCAGCGTTGTAACACATCAGTTTCATAGACAATGTCCAATTCCACAATGGGGGTAGGTTTAGGTTTAGTATGGTCATGTGTACCGAGGTACAGAGAAACATTTTTTGTTGTGTGCTGAAATAAAAAAAACTTTGTTTTACATGCTATCCAACAGATCAGATATACTACACAGAAATACAGGTGAAACTCAAGTCAGGTCAAACTCAAATACAGTAGGGAGAGCAAAGGTGGAAGATACAGTGTGCAATGTACATATTAACGGGATGGAGGTGGAACGTGTTTCGAGTTTCAGGTTTCTGGGGTCAACATCTCTGATGACCTCTCTTGGACCCACAATACATCATGGTCAAGCTCACAGCATCTCTTCTTCCTGAGGAGACTAAAGAAGGTCTATCTGTCTCCTCAGATTCTGGTGAACCTCTACCGCTGCACCATCGCGAGCATCCTCACTAACTATCACAGTATGTTATGGCAACTGCTCTGTCTCCGACCGGAAAGCACTGCAGAGGGTGGTGAAAACTGCCCAACGCATCACCGGATTGAGTCTGTCCAGAGCAGGCAATGTCTGCGAACTGCTCTCACCCCAGCCACAAACTGTTTACCCTCCTCCCAACCGGGAGGGGCTACAGATCCCTCCGTTGCCGGACCAGCATGTTCAGGAACAGCTTCTTCCCTGTGGCTGTTACACTACCTAACTCTGCACCTCGGTGATCCAGTCACCCCCACCACCCCCCCCCCCCCCCCCGGACACTCCTCCCCCCAGTATAATTGCACTACTGATACCCGTACCATTCCGTCTAAGTTTGCTCTTCTGGGGAGATGCTAACTGCATTTCATTGTCTCTGTACTGTACACTGCACAATGACAATAAAGATTGAATCTGAATCTGAAAATGTGTTATTGGACAGGATTAAACTTGCATCAATGGAAGCTACTTATCTTAGAGTGATACAGGATGGAAACTGGCCCTTCATCCCAACTTGCCCACACCGGCCAACCTGTCCCATCTACACTAGTCCCACCTGCCGGCGTTTTGCCCAAATGCCTCCAAACTAGTCCTGTCCATGTATTTGTCTAACTGTTTCTTATATGTTGGGACAGTCCCAGCCTCAACTACCTCCTCTGGCAGCTTGTTCCATATACCCACCACCCTTTGTGTGAAAAGGTTACCCCTCAGATTCCCATTAAGTATTTTCCCCTTCATCTTAAACCTTTGTCCTCTGGTCCTCGATTCCCCTGCTCTTGGCAAGAGACTCTGTGCATCCACCCGATCTATTTGGTCTTAATCATCTCTTGTGCCCCATTTCCAGGGTATTTGCTGTCCGTGAGAGAAGATTTGAACTTGCATTGATCCCAGGTTAACAAACCTGGTGAAGAGTGAGAAGATTATGAATGTTTTGCATGTGTGGTTTGACATCCCATGGATGATCAGTCTGCACAATATATAAGAAAAGTAAAAATAAAAGGCTTGTGTAGGGCAGCACGGTGGCGCAGCTGGCGGAGCTGCTGCCTCACGGTGCCAGAGACCCGGGTTCGAACCTGACCTCGGGATGCTGTCTGTGTGGAGTTTGCACATTCTTACTTTGACCGTGTCGGTTCCCTCCCACATCCCAAAAGACATATGGGTTTGCAGGTTAATTGGCCCTCTATACAATGCACTAAGTCAGAGTGGACAGGGAGTGGATGAGAAAGTGGGATTACGTGGTGTAAACGGTGATCGATGGTCGGCGTGGACTCGATGGGCCAAAGGGCCTGTTTCCCTGCTGTATAAACTAAATAAACTACACTATGTAGTTAAATAAATACACTATACAGTATTAAATAAATGGACTGCACATTCGATCCTGACTACAGGTGCTGTTTTTACGGAGTTTGTGCGTTCTCCCCGTGGCCGCGTGGGTTTTCTCCGGGTGCTCCAGTTTCCTCCCACACTCCAAAGACCGACAGGTTTGGAGGCTAATTGGCTTCAGGAAAAAAACGTAAATTGTCCCTAGTGTGCGTAGGACGGTGTTAGTGTACGGGAATCGCTGGTCGGCGCGGACTCGGTGGGCCGAAGGGCCTGTTTCCGCGCTGTATCTCTAAATTAAAGTATTCCTTCTCTTTCTTATGCAAGGGAAGCGATTATAGAGTTGTAGAGTTTCCGATAAATAATTAGACATTTCTTCCCGAGCCTCCGATGCAAACCATGGCCCTTCAAACCGGTGTTCGTGACTTCATTCTAGATCAATTTTGTTACGTAATCATTCTTTTCTGCCTTCATTGTGCTATTTTAATGTCTGCCAATTGCATTACACAGATGATTTGGAGAACGCATGCATTTTCCTTCTCATTAGCTGGCTCGCTGTGCACGAGACTGTCTACAGCTGGGGTGATCAACTGGTAGATTTATAGAGTCTTACAGCGCGGAAACAGGCCCCCTCGGCCCATCATATCCATGTCAACCATTTTGCCCATCTCCACACATCATATTTAGTTAGTTTAATTTAGAGATAGAAACATAGAAACATAGAAAATAGGTGCAGGAGGAGGCCGTTCAGCCCTTCGAGCCAGCACCGCCATTCATCGTGATCATGGCTGATCGTCCCCAATCAATAACCCGTGCCTGCCTTCTCCCCATATCCCTTGATTCCACCAGCCGCTAGAGCTCTATCTAACTCCCTCTTAAATCCATCCAGTGATTTGGCCTCCACTTCCCTCTGTGGCAGGGAATTCCACAAATTCACAACTCTCTGGGTGAAAAAGTTTTTTCGCACCTCAGTCTAAAATGGCCTCCCCTTTATTCTATGAGACAGCGCAGAAACAGGGCCTTCCGCCCCCAGAGTCCGCGCTGGCCAGCGATCCCCACACATTAACACTATCCTACACACACACTTGGGACAATTTTACATTTGCACATTTAAACCAAGCCAATTAACCTACAAACTTGTACGTCTTTGGAGTGTGGGAGGAAACCGAAGATCTATCAGAAAACCCACGCAGGTCACGGGGGGGATGTACAGACTCCGTACAGTCATGTACCCGTAGTCAGGATCCAACCCTGGTCTCTGGCGCTGTAAGGCAGCAACTCTACCGTGCTGCCCTGTTTCGGCCCAACTTGCCAACACTGACCAACATGTGTCATCCACACTATGCCACATACCTATGTTTGACCCGTATCCTTCTAAACCTCTCCTACCTAAGTACGTATCTAAATGTTTCTTAAACATTGCGATAGTTCCTGCCTCAACTACCACCTCCGGTAGTTTGTTCCATACATCCACCACCCTTTGTATAAAAATGTTACCCAAAAGGTTCCAACGAAATCTTTCCCCCCCTCACCTTGAACCTATGTCCTCTGGGTCTCCAATCCCCTACTGCAGGCAAGAGATTCCATGTATTTGCCTGATTTATTCCTGTCATGATTTTGTACACATCTATAATATTACCACTCATCCTCCTGCACTCCTAGCAATAAAGTGCTCGCCTGCTCAACTTCTCCCTGTGTCTCGAGTCCTGGCAACATCCTTGTCATCTTCTCTGCACCCTATCCAGCTTGGCAACATTTCCTTTCAGATGCACCCCAAAACCGAACCCAACACTCAAAATGTGTTCTCACCAGTTGTCTTATACAACTGCAACATGACTTGGCTGTCAACAACCTGGCTCTCAACATCAGCAAGACCAAGGAACTGATTGTGAACTTTAGTCGGAGAAGGATGAGGACCCACAATCCTGTTCATATCAACGGGACGATGGTGGAGAGGGTCAATAACTTCAGATTCCTGGGCGTGCAGATCTCAGAAGATCTTTCCTCGACCCAGCACACCGATGCAATTGTAAAGTAGGCACATCAGCGACTCTACTTCCTGAGAAGATTACGGAGATTCGGCAGGTCGAAGAGGATTCTCCTAAACTTCTACAGGTGCACGGTAGAGAGCATTCTGACTGGTTGCATCGTGGCCTGGTTCGGCAACTTGAACGTCCAGGAGCGAAAAAGACTATAAAAAGTTGTGACCACTGCCCAGTCCATCACCGGCTTAGACCTCCCCACCGTCGGAGGGATCTATCGAAGTCTCTGCCTCAAAAAGGCGGCCAACATCATCAAGGACCCACACCAACCTGGCCACGCTCTCATTTCACCACTGCCATCGGGAAGAAGGTAAAGGAGCCTGAAGACTGTAACGTCCAGGTTCAGGAACAGCTTCTTTCCTACAAGTATCAGGCTATTAAACACAACAACGAATAAGCTATGAGCTCTGAGCTGCAAAATACTATATTATTATTTGTTATTTGCACTATATTTGTTATTTATTGAACTTTTTATTTTTTTCTCTTTATGTACAATCTTTACACATTCACTTATTCTGTTGTGCTGCAGCAAGTAAGAATTTCATTGTCCTTCCATCACTTCTATCCTCGATACTCTGAGTGATGAAGTCCTTTTGACCACCCCATCTACCTGTGTCGCTACTCTCAAGGGAAGTACATCCATTTCCCCCACCTCCTCTGGCGACGAGTTCCAGTTACTAACTGCTCCCTGTGTTAAAAAAAAAAATGTACTCCTCAGATCCCTTTTAAAACTCCTTCCTCTCACTTTAAAACTCTGCCCTTTTGTTTTTGATAGAGTATTTCCATTCTTGAAAGATGTGGAGCTAAGGAAGGCTTGGGGTGGGAGATTGCAACCTTGACGTGGCCCGCCCTGTTTCGACTAATGCAATCAACTCGACGTGCACAAACGGAAGATCAAATAGAAGAAGTTGTCCAACAACTTTAGGCTGTGCACGCCACACGACAGAAGTGGAAGAAGAAGAAGGCTTGTGCCAACTCTTGCACGACTGACCCAGAGAGGAAATTCCACCCCCCTACTCTGTCCCCAGAGCCCCTAACAATCTCTCGCTTTGAGAACCTTTCTTTTCAAAGGTTGTTTCAAATCAACTTCTGCAACTTTTCTGGTAGAACCTATCTTTCTGGGGGATAGAGGGAAGATACTAGCATGGAGAGCCGGTTGGCTGGATGGCAGAAGGCTAAGAGTGTCAATACAGAGAGCTTTCTCTGGATGGCTGCCAGTGACTAGTGGTGTTCTGGAAGGGTTGGTGCTGGGGCCGCTACTCTTCATTCTCTTCTTCAGCCTAAAGTTGAGGTCAACTTGTTCTATTTGATCTTGTTTGATTGTGCATTAGTCGAAACAGGGCGGACCACGTGAAGGTTGCAATCTCCCACCCCTTCATTCCCTAAAAGCCCCTTAAATGCCACTTCAATGTAGGACGGTGTGCAACGGACCTTGGTCAGGCCGTATTTGGAATAGTGCATGTCATTCTGGTCGCCCATTATAGGACAGATGTAATTACCATTATAGGAGGCTATGGAGATGGTGCAAAGGAGATTTACCAGAATGTGTAGGATCGTATCGTATCCTATTTCTCCTAATACGATACGATATGATACGATAGAACTTTATTTATCCCAAGAGGGAAATTGGTCTGCCAACAGTCATCAAACACACGTGTGCAGGAAAGAACTGCAGTTGCTGGTTAAAACCAAAGATAGACACAAAAAACTCAGCGGGACAGGCAGCATCTCTGGGGAGAAGGAATGGGTGACGTTTTTGGGTCGAGATACCTGGATTAGAGTATTTCAGCTATAATGAGAGACAATATACAATAGACAATAGGTGCAGGAGTAGGCCATTCGGCCCTTCGAGCCAGCACCGCCATTCAATGTGATCATAGCTGATCATCCCCAATCAATACCCCGTTCCTGCCTTTTCCCCGTATCCCCTGACTCCGCTATTTTTAAGAGAGGTTGGACAAGTTGATTGTTTTATCTGGAATGATTGAGGGGGGACTTGATAGAAACATATAAAACGATGATAGGCAGAGATAGGGTAGACAGTCAGAACCTTTGTCCAAGGTTGTAAATGTCCAAGACTAGAGAGGCAGAGCAATAAGGTAGGAGAGGGGGAAAGTTTAATGGAGATGTGCGGGGCAAGTTTTTTTACACAGAGAATGGTGGAGGTCTGGAATGAGCTGCCGGGGGAGGTGGTGGAGGCAGATATGATGGTGGCATTTAAGGGGCTTTTAGAAAGGCATATGGAAATGCAGGAAATAAAGGGATATGGATCATGCAGGCAGATGAGATTAGTTTACCTTGACTTATCATGTTTGGCACAAACATTGTGAGCTTCTTCTTTCGTGTGGCGTGCACAGCCTAAAGTTGTCGGACAACCTGTTCTATTTGATCTTCTGTTTCTGCACGTTGAGTTGATTGCATTAGTCGAAACAGGGCGGGCCACGTGAAGGTTGCAATCTTCCACCCCATTGTAAGCTGAAGATCCCATTTCTTGTGCTGTTCTATGTTCTATGTCTCATTAAGGGCCTGTCCCACTTAGGCGACTCCTTAGGCGGCTGCTAGGGATTCGTTTTAATGGAATTCACCTATGACACCTGGCGACAAGCTACGACGGCGCCTACGCCAACCTACGCCAACCTGCGCCAACCAACGACAACCTACGACAACCTACGACAACCTGCGCCAACCTGCGCCAACCTGCGCCAACCTACGACAACCTACGCCAACCTACGACAGCAAAAATAGTCACCACTGTTGCTGAAAATTGTTCAACATGTTGAAAAGTTTGCGCCAATCGCCTGTAGTAGCCCAAAAAATCGCCTAAGAAGGACAGGCCCATTAGACTAATCAGATAGATTGCCTGTACCCAATCCATACTTCAATTCACACCAATAGCGGCCTGGTTTGAAGATCTTTGCGTTCACGCGTAATATATTTTTATCATTCCCGTTCCCAGGGGTCGCAGATTAAGAATAAGGGGTAGACCATTTAGGACAGAAATAATGTTTTCATGCAAACATTTGTGAATCTGTGGAATTCTCTGCCACAGAAGGCAGTGGAAGTCAATTCACTGGATGTTTTCAAGAGAGTTAGAGTTAGCTCTTCGGGCTAATGGAATCAAGGGATATGGGGAGAAGGCAGGAACAGGGTACTGATTTAGGATGATCAGCCATGATCATATTGAATGGCGGTGCTGGCTCGAAGGACCGGACGGCCGACGCCTGCACCTATTTTCTACGTTTCTATCTAACCGAAGTCCACCTCTTCTGCGGCACTACGTATTGATGCTGCCTTCATGACCACCACGTTATGTTGCAAGAACTCAAGTCGCTCTGTGTAAAAAAACTATCCCAAGCATCTCCGTTGCACTGTTCCCCTGCCCCATATTTTGTCTCTTCCTTATCCAATTTCTGATCCTCAACCACTCCCCGTTAATTGTGCAGACTTCAGCTTTGCAAATGATGTCGTAAAAGGCCTGTCCCACTGCACGAGGTAATTCACGAGTTCTCCCACGTTTTCCCCTGATTCAAACTCGGGGAATGTCCGTAGCGGGTCCGTAGGAGTTCGTGGATGTCTCCTAGCAGCTCGTACAAGTAAAAAGTAACACATTTTTTCATCACAAGTATTTTTTACTCGTGGACATTTTTTGCAGGGATGAAAAAACGTCACCAGTTACCAGATTTCCCGAGTACCTACCGTTACTCGTACGAGCTGCTACGAGACATCCACGAACTCCAACGGACCCGCTACAGACATTCTCCGAGTTCGAATCAGGGGAAAACTCGGGAGAACTCTTGAATTACCTCATACAGTGGGACAGGGGCTTAATTCCATCTAGTCATTCATGAAAGTCAACACAGACAAGATTAATAGTAAGATTAAATGAGAACTTACCAGTTTGAAGTTTGATCTTTATTTTATGAGGAGTTGCGATGAGGGATTTCGTGAAGACCCCGCCAGGCACGCATGCGCGACATTCTTCAAAGCAGCGGTGTGGAATCACAGATAACAACAATGACTGAAGATAGTAAGATTAAAGAACTCGAATATACCAGTTGACCTTATGATAGAGGGTTGGGAGCGGAGGGCACGAAGTCCCTCATCGCAACTCCTCATAAAATAAAGATCAAACTTCAAACTGGTAAGTTCTCGTTTAATCTTACTATTTTACTTCGGAGTCACGTGAGTGACTTCGTGAAGATTTCAAAGCTCTGTGATTCCATGCCCTGGACCACGTCCATGCTCACACACTGCTGTAATACTGATGGAGGAAGTATGTTAACGTATTTCAGACTTGAACAAGCTGAAAAATAATAATATTTGTTAATACAACAATAAAACCCCTGAACTCGGGGACAAAACTGAATCCGCCAACGTTGCGGGAGCGGACACAGGTCTGTTATAAAACCACTGAAATGTAGCTTCACTGGCCCAGCCCGCTATTGCGAGGACATAATCCATGAACACCTCCATGGTCCTCGCCGCTGATGTGGATGCAGCCCTGGTAGAATGACATTTTAAAATGTTAGTGTCTTACCTGCTGCACCGAATACCACCTTGAACCATCTCCTGATGCCCATTCTCAGATCTGTAGTCGCAGGTCTGTGTAGTTTAAGCAGTGACTTTATTGTGGGTCGAAATCATTCTATCCAGGCAATTCCTGTAGAGTTTGGACCCGTTGTACTGTCTTCAGTGCCAGTACCATCACCACTTTGAAGGTGAATAAGTTCAGTGGTAAATCCGCCAAAGGCGACCAGCTCCTGAGTAGGGTCAACACCACCCCCTATATCTCTGGTAATATATCGAGGTCGGGGAGGGATAGAACATACCCTTCAGTGTGGATACCAGCTCGTGAGATCCCAATCCAATGTTGAGATAGGATGGCAGTGCACTCCTGGCACTGTATATGGCACTGTAACTGAGGGACTCATCATAATGCAGGCCCGTGAGGATTCCAGCACATTGGAGATCGTAATAGATATGTAGGTGGTCTAGGTCCGACTATGGTAACCTCACATATCCTGATGTGGGTAAGGTACTGCTTCCTAGTGGACTCTCTCTGCACGCTGCTGTATGATGTCCATCTTTCTATTGCAGATCTGGTTGCGTTTTCTGCAACACCTGTCTGATGAAGCAGAATGGGGGAAAGCATAGAAAACCCCCCAATGTAGCGAGAACGCGTCCATCGCCACTGCCCCAGGATCTGGTTCTCAAGAGACATATGTTGGTATCCAATGGTTCAACCTGGACGCAAGGAGGTCAATATCTGGTGTTCCATATTAGGCTATAGTTTTAGCAAATATTTGGAGGTTCAACATCCACTTGATGTCGTTATTAAATACTTGTGACCTGGTGTCCGCCACTGTATTGAGCTTAACCGGAAGGTACGTAGCTGATATCCAAATATTTCTTTCAATCCACTAGAGCCAAATTAATTTTTCCAATTCATCACAAGATATTGACTTGATACCACCCATAAGGTTTAAATACGCCACCTCAGTGGTATTATTAAAGACGGACATGCGTATGATGCGGATTAGTGCATTAAGCCCGTAGCCCATGACATGCTCCCAGCATTTCTAAATCGTTTATATCTTGTGATTGAAGAAAAGTAGACTCGTGCAAATCCCATCTACCATCCCAACTGGAAATGGTGTCGGTAGCTCCCCAGCCCTTGGTGCCTGCGTCGGTTTGTAACACGACTAATGGGTTTGATGTAATGATGGGATTTAACAATCACAAACATAGCGAATCCACTATTGTAGCTCAATTTATGCCTTGATTGGCGGCTGCATAGGCCCATAAAAATGTCCAGCATTCGCTTTTAATGCCGAGATTTTGCTCTTTGCAAGCTTAGATAGTGTAATGGCCCAATTATGTAGCTAGAATGTAGCTACAAGTTTAGCAATTATTTTAGCAGTATGTCTAATAGTCGGTTTCCTGGCGCAAGCAAGGCTGTTACATGCCTCTATTATGTCTATAGCTTTGTTCCCTGGGATAGTGACAATCAGCTGCCTTGCATCCCAGAATGTATATAACCGCTCTCCTACTTGTGAGGTTAAACATGCAGCACTTCCAAGAGAACCAGACCCCCTTACCTCCATGGTTACCGGCGGGCCTGACGTTCTGGTTCCTGGTGTTCCGTTGAATTGTGTTGAGGTGCTGCCAGGCGTGTAGGTCCTTACTGGTCTTTCAGGTGGCCCCCGAGGTCTTGCATATGGTGTTTGTCTGCGCACTGCCGGCCTGCTGGAGGGAGGTGGGTTCATCAACCCGTCTGCCTCCGCCTCCTAATCCAGGTCCTAGACCTGTTTGGGCAGGTCCTCACCGAACAGCTGTCTCGGTGGTGGCGTCGCAGATGCCTAGTACAACCCCGCAAATATGGGGTTTGGAGTCGGTTTGATGGCGATACTCCGGGAAGTGTTAACTTCATGACTAACATTGCAAGAGCATCCTCCTGTTCTGCCGTCATTTCCATGCCATCAACCGACCTGGCAAAGGCAGTAATCCCCGACGTCAGCAATTTCAGGATGTTTTAGGAACTTCAGCTCCTGTGCCCTATCCCCGGACTGATGTTGCCCCAGATGGGCGTGTTGACTGTCGGAACACACACAACGATATGTAGTTGTTTGGGCCTGGTATATGTTGATCGCCTCGGTAAAGACCTGTTCCTGCAGCTGGTGTGTGGTGAGGTAGTCTATGCTGGGCCACTGGTTTGGGCTGAGTGCTTCGGCTGGGCGAACTTGGAGACCACATTCAGCAGTTCCTCCTGGGTTTTCTCAGGTACTGTAGGTTCCTGCTCCAGCCCGTCTTACGTGTCCGCCAGCTGCTGATCCGTGGCATCCCCACCGATGACGTGGACATGCTGGGTGGCTCAGCCGCAGGTCTCCTGGACTGGAGGACATCTGGTCCAGGTGCAGAGATTGTGCTCTAGGATACGCTCCATCCGAGCCATGTGACCGCTGCCGCATCTGCGGATGACAAGTCGACTTCCTCAGGTTCTGGAGAATCCCTGAGGCTTCTGTCATCGCCCCGCACCTCGTCGAGGTGATAACAAGGGTGCCTAGACAGGATGTCGCTGCCTGCCGCTTCTGCGTGGCTAAGCGACTCCCGCGCGGACCTGCCGCTGGTCCGCCGTCTTCCGGACGGAGGAGGCCCGCTACTCTAATAAGACATGAGCGGTGATGAGTCGGTCCCGGCCGCCAAAGCGTGGTACCCCGACGTCCGCGCGGGCTTGCCGCCTGTCCCGACGTTCGGTCACATCCTGCCGCTAAAGGGGGGTGTACTGACCGAGATGAGACTACACTGGCCCGCGTTCTGGCAGGCTCCCCCGGCGGTGAGTCTGTGCCGGCCGCACATGCGGGCTTGCAGACCCAGGCCTCAATCCTTCACCGGTCCGTGAACCGGCGGCTGCTCTGGTGGAAAGTCGACCCCGGCTCCTACAGCGGGGCTTCACCGACTGTTGTGCAATTCTTCCCCTGGTCCTCTCTCTGGTGACCTGCATAGTTGGGGAGCGAGAGCGTGCCGCCAGGCGAATAACACGTTTACGCACCTTTGCTCCACTGTCCCTATGCTTAGGTGACAGTGGTAGGGAGTCAGGGTCTTGCCTACCCTGCTCCTGCGCGGTGCTCCTACCACTCTATGGCTCCACGGCCAGCTGTAGAGTGCCTGCGGCCTGCGAATGGCGAGTGTGAGCCCGGACTCTACCGGGTCAACAAGCTGTCCAACCGCCCCGGTGTAGAACTGAAGTCACGGCAACGGCGTAGGTAGAACCATCAGCCCACAGTGTCCTGCGGGCTGCGGTGCAGAGTCCTTTATGCATGCCGCCAGCCCGTGGTGTCCTGCGGGCTGCGGTGTAGAGTCGGGCTGCCTCTGCCGTCCCTCCGACCGGCGAGTGTGAACCCGGACCCACCTGGGTCAACGGGCTCTTCCCGACTCCAGTCTGTTGCAGCCGCCGCTGACTGCCCGCATCCCGCGGTCCGCAGTCAGTGCCGAAGTGGCCTGGAGTACTCTGAGAACAGAGTCCCTAAAATGAAAAAAGGACCGCAGGTTAGTTTTTTCTTACCTGCAGGTCCCTGCAGTAGATGAACAACGCTCCTCACTGCCCGTCGCTCACATGCGTGCCTGGCGGGGTCTTCACGAAGTCACTCACGTGACTCCGAAGTAAAATAGCACCACCCCTTTATTTTGTGCACTGTGGCACCAGTGGGGCGGGCACGGTGGCGCAGGGGTTGGGTCGCTGCCTTGCAGCACCAGAGACCCAGGTTCGATCCTGGCTACGGGCGCTGTCTGTCCGGAGTCTGTACTTGCTCTCTGTGACCTGCGTGGGTTTTCTCCGGGTGCTCCGGTTTCCTCCCACACTCACCCACACAAGACATGCAGGTTTGTATGTTCATTGGCTTCTGTAAACCGTCTCAAGCATGCAGTATAGTGTTTGTATACGGGGTGATCGCTGGTCGGCGAGGACTCGGTGGGCCGAGGGGTCTGTTTACATGCTGAATCTCTAAACTAAGCCAAACTAAGCTATTACTTTCCCTCTAACTTCATCGAAAAATGTAAAGATATTTGTAAAAAAACACATTGCCTTTCACAAATCCCTGATTTTTTTAAATTTATTAACTTGGATTTTCTAAATGCAATTAATTTTGTTCCTCATTATTAGCTCTGAGCGTTTACTGGCATTAGGCTGACCTGTTGTTAACCAGTTTCTTCTCCTCCTTGTTTTAAATAGAAAACTATGAACCATTGTCACTCGGACTCTACCCACTCACACACACAGGCTGTTCTCGGCTAAAGCATCCAATTTTGCCCCGGTCACTGGAGCGCCAAGTACCAAAGTGCTACTGAATGGCACTGTGGTAGAGTTGCTGCCTCACAGCACCAGAGACCCGGGTTCAATCCTGACTACGGGTGCTGTCTGTATGGAGTTTGCACGTTCTCCCCGTGACCGCGTGGGTTTTCCCCGGTTGCTCCGGTTTCCTCCCACACTCCAAAAACGTGCAGATTTATAGGTTAATTGGCTTCTGTGAAATGTCCCTCTCATATTGGGTAGAACCAATATATGGGTGATCGCTGGTCAGCGCAGGCTCGGTGGGTCGAAGCATCTGTTTCCACACTGTATCTCTAAACTAAGTTAAACTTACTTTCCCTCAAATTTAATCGAAGAATTTAGACAATAGACAATAGACAATAGGTGCAGGAGTAGGCCATTCGGCCCTTCGAGCCAGCACCGCCATTCAATGTGATCATGGCAGATCATCCCCAGTCAGTACCCCGTTCCTGCCTTCTCCCCACATCCCCTGACTCCGCTATCTTTAAGAGCCCTATCTAGCTCTCTCTTGAAAGCATCCAGAGAACCGGCCTCCACCGCCCTCTGAGGCAGAGAATTCCACAGACTCACCACTCTCTGTGAGAAAAAGTGTTTCCTCGTCTCAGTTCTAAATGGCCGACTCCTTATTCTTAAACTGTGGCCCCCGGTTCTGGAGAATTTAAAGAAATTTGTTAAATAAACACATTTCCTTTCACAAATCCATGCTTTAAAAACATTTATTAACCTGAATTTTCTAAATGCAATACATTTTGTTCTGCATTATTACCTCTGAAAGTTTTCCGGCATTAGCTTGACCGGCCTGTTGTTAACCAGTTTCATCTGATCCTTGTTTTAAATAGAAAACAATGAATTATTGTCACTAGGACACTGCCCACACACACACACGCACAGCCAGTTCTCAGCTAAAGCATCCAGTCATGCTGTGGTCATTGAAGTCAAGTACTTTATTCTTACTGAATAATCTGCCGGTAATTTTTCGAATGTTTCCTAGGTATTGCGTCAAACTTATCAGAAACCTCAATCCTCCACTTCATGGGCTATGCTAAGAATAAGTTACTTATTGTCAGTAAAAAAATGGTACTCTCACCTTTCCTTGTCTCTGCTTCCTGTGCCCTGTCGCGGAGCCAGAGAACGAACTCCCTTGTGTTCAGCACAGTCCGTTTTCCCACAAAGGCGCCATTACTCAGCAGAACTACTTCCTCGTTTTTTGCCCTCCCGGAGCTAACCGGCAGCAGAGGTTCTATATTTCCAATTTAATTCAAAATGATTCTCGGAGTTAACTGTGGTTACGATCTGGAACTCAGTCCAAGTGTAACGGGCCTGTCCCACTTGGGCGATTTTTTGCGCGACTTCCGCAAACTTTTCAACGCGTTGAAAAATCTTTGGCGACTGCGGTGACAAGTTTTGCTGTCGTAGGTGAATTTCATTAAAACTGGTCCCTGGCAGTCGCCTAAAGAGTCGCCTAAGTGGGACAGGCCCACCAGGGTGTCGGAAACAGAGTCAGTCAAGGTTTTCAGAGAGGAATTGGACAAGGGAGAATATTTTGTCGGGCTGTCGGGTTGGAGTTGGGCCGATGTGACTGAGTCTGTTGGCTCAAGAAGGAGACAACATGGACTCGATGGGACGATTGGCCTCCTTATCGTTCTAATGAATCCGTGAACCATGTTTCTCACTGTCTTGATAAATAATTGATGCCCCTTGTAAGATCGCTTCTCACAAAAGGGCCTGTCCCACTTACACGCGACTTTTTCTGTGATTGTGCGGGCAACCGTCGCATGTTGAAAATTCAGCGGCGACCAGAAAGACGTTACGACTCCTTGGGTGACTATGAGACTACTCACGACCATACAGGCGACACCCTGGCGACATGTCGCGGGGTGACCCCTGTATGGTCTTGAGTAGTCGCCCAAAGAGTCGTACCTTGTTCTGGTCGCCGCTGGATTTTCAACATGTTGACAATTTTCGGAGACCTGCTGCGACTATGGGCGGTGCCGGCTAGCTGCCGAAAACATCGCGCAAGTGGGACAGGCCCATTAGAGTCACAGAGCCATACAGCATGAAAACAGGCCCTTCGGCCCAACCGGCCCATGGTGCCCCATCGACACTAGTTCCCACCTGCCTGGGTTTGGCCCATATCCCCCTAAACTTCTCCTATCCATGTACAGGTCCACCACCGATTTTCCGGCACCCTTGGTTCCAGAGCCTTTCTGATTATCTGTTTATGCCAGATCTACATAAAACATATATACTCACATTAAAACAAACAAGCAATACTAGTGAAAAAGACAAAACCAATGCTACATCGGTGAGACCAAGCGCAGGCTTGGCGATCGCTTCGCCCAACACTTCCACTCAGTCCGCAATAACCAACCTGATCTCCCGGTGGCTCAGCACTTCAACTCCCCCTCCCATTCCGAATCTGACCTTTCTGTCCTGGGCCTCCTCCATGGCCAGTGTGAGTCCCACCACAAATTGGAGGAGCAGCACCTCATATTTCGCTGGGGCAGTTTACACCCCAGCGGTATGAACATTGACTTCTCCAATTTCAGGTAGACCTTGCTTACTCCCTCTTTCCCCTCCCCTTCCCAGCTCTCCCACAGCCCACTGTCTCCACCTCTTCCTTTCGTCTTCCTGCCCCCGCACCACATCAGTCTGAAGAAGGGTCTCGACCCAAAGCGTTGCCTATTCCTTCGCTCCATAGATGCTGCCTCACCCGCTGAGTTTCTCCAGCATTTTTGTCCACCCCAAGTCTATTGTACTTTAGAGCGTATTTGGAGGCTGTAGCGTTTAATAGCCTGTTGGTTGTAGGGAAGAAGCTGTTCCTGAACCTGGACGTTACAGTTTTCAGGCTCCAATAATTTCTTCCCGATGGCAGGAGCGAAATGAGAGCGTGGCCAGGGTGGCCGGCACAAATACATTCTGGAACAGTTGGATTGGAGACTCTCTGATGGAAGATGGTCCAAAGAGATCTGCTCACCATTAGTGTTGGTGTGTAGGAGAAACTTCTACACAGCCACAAGGTGATTCCTCAGCCACTGCCCAAGAAGCTTATTCCTCCCACTCGCGTATATGTTAACTGAGGCCCATTTACAGTGGATTGAAGACACTCAAACCAATTTGATTGGGACATTTATTTACAGTGTTGGACTTAAACCTGGACCCAGAAGCATTTTTTTTGTATTCCATCTGCTTGCCTTCACAAATTTCGAGGATTTGGAGATTACACTCATAACCATATAACCATATAACAATTACAGCACGGAAACAGGCCCTCTCGGCCCTTCCAGTCCGTGCCGACCATTTGTTTTCCCCTAGTCCCATCTACCTGCACTCAGACCATACCCCTCCATTCCCTTCACGTCCATATACCTATCCACTTTACTTTTAAATGTTAAAATCGATCCTGCCTCCACCACTTCTGCTGGAAGCTCATTCCACACAGCCACCACCCTCTGAGTAAAGAAGTTCCCCCTCACGTTACCCCTAAACTTCTGTCCCTTAATTCTCATGTCATGCCCTCTTGTTTGAATCTTCCCTACCCTCAATGGGAAAAACGTATCCACGTCAACTCTGTCTATCCCTTTCATCATTTTAAAGACCTCAATCAAGTCCCCCCTTCTTCTGGGATCTCCCAAGTTCATAAGTCATAGGAGCAGAATTAGGCCGTTCAGCCCATCAAGTCAACTCCGCCATTCAATCATGGCTGATCTATCTTTCCTTCTCCTGCCTTCTCCTCGTAACCTTTGACTACCCGTACTAACCCTCAACCTGGCAAAGCTGAAGATCTCTGCTTTACAAATACTCATTGACTTGGCCTCCACAGCCGTCAGTGACAGTGAATTCCACAATGACCTTTGGTTCGAACCTTCTCTCCTTGCTATCTCTTCACTTTCCCAGCATCATTCACCTCTCCTCCCTCTCCAAGAAGTGCATTTTTTTAATTCCTTCATGCCTGTTCCATTATGGCATAAGATCATGGCTTAACTGTGTTTTAATTCTACCCATATCATGGTTTTACAACCCTTGGAATCCGTATGTAAGAAGTTTCAATGAATGGAATAAGAAGGAACTTCAGACGTTGGTTTCTAAGCATCCTTACAGTCTGAAGAAGGGTCCCGACCCGAAATGTCACCTATTCATTTTCTCCTGAGTTGCTGACTGATCTGTTGAGTTACTCCAGGACTTTAGAAACATAGAAACATAGAAAATAGGTGCAGGAGGAGGCCATTCGACCCTTCGAACCATCACCGCCATTCATTGTGATCATGGCTGATCGTCCCCTATTAATAACCCATGCCTGCCTTCTCCCCATATCCCTTGACTCCACTAGCCCCTAGAGCTTTATCTAACTCTCTCTTAAATCCATCCAGTGATTTGGCCTCCACTGCCCTCTGTGGCAGGGAATTCCACAAATTCACAACTCTCTGGGTGAAAAAGTTTTTTCCCACCTCAGTCCTAAATGACCTCCCCTTCATTCTAAGACTGTGGCCCCTGGTTCTGGACTCGTGCAACATTGGGAACATTTTTCCTGCATCTAGCCTGTCCAGTACTTTTATAATTTTATATGTTTCTATAAGATCCCCCCTCATCCTTCTAAGCTCCACTGAATGCAAGCATTGTCTTTTCAATCTTTCCTCATATGACAGTCCCGCCATCCCAGGGATCAATCTCGTGAACCTACGCTGCACTGCCTCAATCACAAGGATGTCCTTCCTCAAATTAGGAGACCAAAACTGTACACAATACTCCAGATGTGGTCTTACCAGAGCCCTATACAACTGCAGAAGAAGTTTGAAGAAGAGGTTTGTGTCAAAGTTTCCATGTCCGAAGTTTTTAAATATTCAAGTGACCCATATCTCTTTTGGGAGTACATCACGGATACTGTCCCTTCAGCCCACTTTGTCCTTGCTTTCTTTTGCTGCTATCTCCGGTCTAAATTACAACCGCATTGTAGGAAGGAACTGCAGATGCTGGTTTAAACAGAAAATAGACACAAAATGCTGGAGTAACTCAGCGGGACAGGCAGCTTCTCCGGATGGAAGGAATGGGAGACGTTTTGGGTCGAGACCCTTCTTCAGACTTCAGAATCACCCATTCCTTCTATCCAGAGATGCTGCCTGTCCCACTGAGCTACTCCAGCATTGTGTGTCTCTCTTCTAAATTACAAGTGCAGCAACTTGGGTAGGCTGACCTGCCTCCTGGCCAGGTAACTTACCTTACATTCTACCTGTTGATTACTGCGGCCGCTTCTACTATTTCTGGTTATCCTGTGGTCGCAACTGTTCTGCAGCAAGAACCAACAACCATGTTCCCTTCACAGCATCAATCCTCATCCCACCTCCCAGAAGATGCACTGCACCAGCTCTGCCTCAGAGGCAACCCCCCAAAGCTCTGACCACCGACATCTGAAAGAACAAGGCCATCGAGATCAGAGGAACACCATTCCATCACATTTCTCTATAATGCCCCTGTCCCACTTAGGAAACCTGAACGGAAACCTCTGGAGACTTTGCGCCCCACCCAAGGTTTCCATGCAGTTCCCGGAGGTTTTTGTCAGTCTCCCCAATGGTCGAAAATGGTTTCCGCTCCTTCTATGTTCCACCGATTATTTCAAAAAATTCAAATCCGGCCGCGACTAAAAATAGGTTGCCGTTTTAAAAATCGGTAATTTTCTAGTCGAAGCCGGTTGCGATGCTAGTTGAAGGTGGTTGCCAGAGGTTGCAGGTAGTGGAAGGTAAGACCTTTTTTTCACCCAGTTTTATTCCACCAGGGGGGTTTTACCTTCCACTACCTGCAACCTCCGGCAACCACCTTCAACTAGCATCGCAACCGGCTTCAATTAAAAAATGACCGATTTTTAAAACGGCAACTTATTTTTAGTCGCGGCCGGTTTTGAATTTTTTGAAATAATCACCGGAACATAGAAGAAGCGGAAACCACTTTCGACCATTAGGGAGACTGACAAAAACCTCCGGGAACCGCACGGAAACCTTGGGTGGGGCGCAAAGTCTCCAGAGGTTTCCGTTTAGGTTTCCTAAGTGGGACAGGGGCATAAGGCTTGCACCCTTCTGATTTGGAAACACAATCTGCCACAGGCAATGATGGTCCAATTCTACACGGCCATCGTAGAGTCTGTCCTCGCCTTCTCCATCACGGTCTGGTTTGGCTTGGCCACCAAGTACGACACCTGGAGGCTGCAGCGAATCGTCCGATCAGCAGAGAAGATTATTGGCTGCAACCTTCCCTCCATTGATGAACTGTACACTGCAAGGGCCAGGAAGCGAGCGGGTAAGATCATCTCTGACCCTCTCACCCTGGCCACAAACTCTTTGAATCACTTCCCTCTGGAAGGCGACTCCGGACTGTCAAAGCTGCCACAGCCAGACATAAAAACAGTTTTTATCCACGAGTAGTTGCTCTACTCAACAGCCAAAAATCTGTAGCCTCCCTTTGATCTGGTATTTTGTTGGTTCACATGCTTGATCAATGGTGTTTTATCATTAATGTTTTATTATTATTAATGTTTAGTGTTTTCTGAGTCATTCGCAACTGTCACTCGATGTCATGTTGTTACTTGTGGGCGGAGCACCAAGGCAAATTCCTTGTATGTGAATACTTGGCCAATAAACCTACTTACTTACTTAATTTAGTTTCCTTTGGTTTAGTTCAGTTTAGTTTAGTTTAGTTTAGAGATCAGGAAAATAGACCCCTCCCTCCACACCGACCAGTGATCTACAACTATCCTACACACTAGGGACAATGTATAGAAGCCAATTAACCTACAACCATGCACAGCTTTGGAACGTGCGAGGAAACCAGAGCAGACGAGAAAATCCACGCGATCACAGCGAGGACGTACAAACTCCATGCAGACATCACCCATAGTCAGGATCGAACCTGGGTCTTTGGCGCTGTAGGGCAGCAACGTTACCCGCTGCGCCACCGTGCTGCCCCAAACAAAATGGAATTCAAAACCTGGCAAATTTTTGTTGGACAATCTTTGCTGAGTTTATTGACTCTCTCTTTCTCTCTGTCTCTCTCTCTCTCTCTCTCTCTCTCTCTCTCTCTCCCTCCCCCTCCCCTCACTCTCTCTCTCTCTCTCACTCTCCCTCTCTCCCACTCTTTCTCTCTCTCTCTCTCACACACACTCTTTCTCTCTCCTCTCTCTCACTCTCTTTCTCTCCCTCTCCTTTCTCGCTCCCTCCCCTCTCCCCCTCCCCCCTATCTCTCACACTCTCTTTTTTCATTCACTCTCTCCTATTCGCTCTTTCACTCTCTCCCTCTCTCCCCCTCCCTCTCCCTCTCTCTCACTTTCTCTTTCTTTCTGTCCTGCACACACACACACACACACACACACACACACACACACACACACACACACACACACACACACACACACACACACAGCAATGAATGGGCAATAGCCGGAGACTAGAGTGGATCTAACTGGACTGACAGCAACCTGGCAAGGAGGTTGGCCTTGCGGTGATCCCTGCACGTCCTCTGACCCACGATGAGCAGTGGACACCTTGTGCACCTGTCCTCAGTACCAGGTGAGTCAAGCCCCACCTGCAAGCACCTGCGAGGTTCAGGCGGACGTGAGTGTATTTGCCTCCGCCAGCCTGACTTTGGCCTTACGCTGAGCTTCACAACAGCAAGACACGTCAAGAGGGCTTGAAGTCTCAGCTCAATAGTTAGCCAAACGCTCCTGTCTCATCGAGGGCACTCCGGCAAGAGTCATTCCTGCGACACATCACCACTTTAAAGAGACGTTTCAGACGAGTCAAACTGCACGCAGTGTCCAGCTCCTCACACTCGGCCATTTATTCTGTCTCCAAGTCCTTCTTGTGGAACCGCTATGGACCCAGTGCCAACTGACAGAAAGTTAGAGCAGGGAAAGAACGAGCTTTCCTGTTAGTGCACGGATGTGTGGCTGTAAATGTGGGATACTGTGGAGGAAGGAACTGCAGATGCTGGTTCACACCGAACACAGACGCCAAATGCTGGAGCAACTCAGCGGGACAGGCAGCAGCACCTCTGGAGAGAAGGAATGGGGCGAGACCCTTCTCCAGACTCCCGCCACTGTTGGCAAATATACAGATCACATCTGTACTATCATCATCCCAGCCCAAAGAACAGCAATAGCTCAAGTATCCCAGGCAGAGAAGATGATCAGATTAAAGTATAAATTGTAAGCATGGTATTTTGTTATATATACTGGCTCTATCACTCTATGCTCTATGTTCTAACTGGGACTAGCTGTGATGGGTCAGCATGGATGAGTTGGGCCGAAGGGCCTGCTCCCCTGCTTTATGACTCTATGACTATTCAGGGGTGGAACAGTAGTCCAGCTTCCTCACAGCTCCAGCCATCCAGGTTCTATCCTGACCTTCCTGGGCATCACCGTGGCACAGTGTTAGAGGTGCTGCCTCACAGCGCCAGAATCCCGGGTTCAATCCCAACTACGGGTGCTGTCTGTGTGGAGTTGGCACGTTCTCCCCGTGACCGGCGTGGGTTTTCTCCAAGATCTTTGGTTTCCTCCCACACTTGAAAGATGTGCAGGTTTGTAGGTTAGTTGGCGAGGCTATAACTGTAAAATTGTCCCTAGTGTGTGTAGAGTAGTGTTAGTGTGCGAGGATCGCAGGCCGGTGCGCACTCGGTGGGCCGAAGGGCCTGTTTCCTTGCTGTCCCCACTGAACTAAACTAAACTAAACTGTAAGTTGTGGTACATTGTATTTCGTCATTCATTCGGATATAAATGGGATGCTCTATGTTCTAAATGGGACTAGTTTAGATGGGTCAGTATGGATGAGTTGGGCTGAAGGGACTGCTCCCGTGCTGTATCGCTCTACATCGCTATTCCAGGGGATGGCACAATTGCCCCGGCAGCAATCCACCGGCCTCACAGCTCACGCAATCCAAGTTCTATCCTGACCTCCGGTGCTGTCGGTGTGGAGTCTGCACGTTCTCACTATGACCAAGGGGTGCTCTGATTTATTCGCACCTCTCACAGATGTGTGTGGATCAGCAGGTTAATTGGTTAAATGTTCATCGTGTGAAGATAGTGGTGGAACTGAAGGGAGCGTGCGGAGAGGATGTTTCCACTAGTGGGAGAGTCTAGGACCAGAGGTCATACCCTCAGAATAAAAGGACGTACCTCTAGAAAGGAGATGAGGAGGAATTTCTTTAATCAGGGGGTGGTGAATTTGTGTAATTCATTGCCACAGACGGCTGTGGAGGCCAAGTCAATGGATATTTTTAAGGCAGAGATTGATAGATTCTTGATTAGTACGGGTGTCAGGGGTTATGGGGAGAAGGCAGGAGAATGGGGTTAGGAGGGAGAGATAGATCAGCCACGATTGAATGGCAGAGTAGACATGATGGGCCGAATGGCCTAATTCTGCTGCTAGAACTTATGAATTTACGAGTTGATGAGAATAAAGTGGGATTGATGTAGAATGAGTGTAAACGGATGTTGGATGGTCAGCATGTGTTTAACGGGCTGAATGGCCCATCTCGCCCCAATTTGGCTCCATGACTAACTCTAACCTTGGGCCTTAGTCGTTCAGACATTGCTGGCCCCTTCTAGCTGTCTTCATAATATTGGCAGTGATCTTATTCTCAATTCAGAGGCCACTTCAATTAATTCCAGATTCAGGAACAGTTTCTTCCCAGCTGTTATCAGGCAACTGAATCATCCTGCCACGACCAGAGAGCGGTGCTGAACTACTATCTACCTCATTGGTGACCGTCAGACTATCTTTGATTGGACTTTGCTGGCTTCACCTTGCATTAAACGTTATTCCCTTATCACGTATCTGCACACTGTAATGGCTTGATTGTAATCATGTATTGATTTTCCACTGACTGGATAGCACGCAACAAAAGCTTTTCAATGTATCTCACTGCACATGACCACCAAATCCGCGCCGACCAGCGATCCCCGCACACTATCCTACACACACTAGGAACAATTTACAATTTTACCGAAGCCAATTAACCTACAAACTAATTATTGGGTGGCACAGTATTACAGCGGTGTTGTTGCTGCCTCACACCACCAGAGACCCGGGTTCGATCCTGACTACGGGTTCTGTCTGTGTGGAGTTTGTACGTTCTTCCTGGGACCGAGTAGGTGCTTCAGTTCACTTGCACACATTCCACAGACGTGCTGATTTGGAGGCTAATTGGCTTCTGTGACGGGGCTGTCCCACTTGGGCGACCTAATCCGCGAGTTCTGGCGAGTTTGCCCTCGACTCATACTCGCAGCATGGTCGACACGAGGTCGTAGGAGGTCTTCGTAACTCTCCTTCATGCTCGAGAGTGGTCTCCGCGTACTCGAGGCCTCAGCTAGGTCACGGCGTTTTTTTCAATATGTTAAAAAATGCCCGCGAGTAAAAAAAGGTCGCCATGGAAAAAAATCGATACTTTTTTTACTCGTAGGTTTAGTCGTAGTGGGTCGGCATGTCAGTCGTAGGTAATCGAGGGTAGTTGAAGGTAGTCTTAGATAGTCTTCAACATAGTCGAAGGGAGGTCGAAGGAGATCAAAGGAGGTCGTCTTCACTCTCCACTATTCGGTGTCCAATTTTCCCGAAGTTAGTCGAAGGTAGTCGAAGCTGGTCTTCAACATAGTCGAAGGAGGTTGAAGCTGGTCTTCAACATAGTCGAAGGAGGTTGAAGCTGGTCTTCAACATAGTCGAAGGAGGTTGAAGCTAGTCTTCAACATAGTCGAAGGAGGTCTTCAACATGACATTTCTTCAAACTCTCCTAAACTCGCCAATTAGGTCGCCCAAGTGGGACAGCCCCTTAAGTTGGCCCTAGTGTGTAGGATTGAACCAGTGTATGTGCGATCGCTGGTCGGCGCAGATTCGATGGGCCGAAGGGCCTGTTTCCACGCTGTATCTCTAAACTAAACTTTAAAGCCCGTGCTTGCAATGGAAGTGACGTGCTATTTCAGACAGCACCATATGAGTCACACAAAAACCAGACCAGTAACCATAGACGAGATGGGTGCACAATGATTCAACAGTTTCACAGATTTATTGCTGGATTTTAATTGAAATTAAAATCTTCAAATACCACAGAGGGATTTGAACTCTCACATTAACTAGACTAACCTCTCGGTTATTAATCCACAGGTTTTGTGCTCCCCAGCTTCCAAAACCTGGCGGCTCTTGTATACGGTCTCCCTGGGCTATTTCTGTACACATTGTACTTAACCTGGGATTGTGTTTCTGTACAGTTACCATTGATGAAACTGTATGTCAGAAACAAGAATGTCACTGTACATGCAATAATAAAGATCCATTGACCTTTGTGTGGGAAGGAACTGCAGATGCTGGTTTACACCGAAGACAGGCACAAAGTGCTGGAGTAACTCAGAGGGACAGGCAGCATCTCTGGAGAGAAGGGGGGTGGAAGATTGCAACCTTCACGTGGCCCGCCCTGTTTCGACTAATGCAATCAACTCGACGTGCACAAACGGAAGATCAAATAGAACAAGTTGTCCAACAACTTTAGGCTGCGCACGCCACACGACAGAAGAAGAAGAAGAAGAAGATTGGAGAGAAGGAATGGGCGACAATTCGGGTCAAGACACTCCAGACTCCCTAAGCGCCCCAGACATCACCCAAACCTTCTCTCCAGAGATGCTGCCTGTCCCGCTGAGTTACTCCAGCTGTTTGTGTCTATCTATAGGAGCAACTTCTTCCCAGCAGCCATCATGCTATTAAAACCTGCAACCTCCAAATAAGGCCTGAACTACAATACATAGACTTGGGGGCATTATTTTTGTCTTTGCAGGAATATGTTTGTTCCTTTGTTTATAAATAGTATAAATATATGACAATAAAACACTCAAGTCTTAACTCTTGTAGGTTAATTGGCTTCTGTTAACTGTCCCTAGTGTGTAGGATAGTGTTGGTGTGCGGGGTGATCGCTGGTCAGCATGGGCTCGATGGGCCGAAGGGCCTGTGGCCGCACTGTATCTCTAAACTAAACTAAGGAATTGCAGATGCTAGTTTACAAAAATATGACACATTCTGCTGGAGTAACTCAGCCGGTCGGGCAGCATGTTACACATTTAAGTTTTTATAGTCTATGGATGTTTCATTTTAACTCTATTTCACTCACAGATTTGTTCATTGCTTTTTTTTAAAATATCTTTATTTATTAGAGGTACCGCAAGTTACATCAGTGTACATCCCATGTATATTATTACAATCATTGTACCCCTTAATTTTTTAAGGCTTCAGAAAAAAGAAAGAAATAGCAACAAAATGTGGAGAAAGTGAGAAAGCCTGTCAATGGGAAAGGGAGCACTTGGTCGAAGAGTTAGAGAAAGGAGATTAAGAGATAGACCCTGGAGAGGAGGAAAAAAAGGAGGAAAGAGAGAGAAGGAAAAAGGAAAAGCCAGTTACTTTATTATAAACATCACGCAAAAGGAATCCACCAACTCGACAGATTTTCTTCCCCCTTTACTAAGACCAGACACCCGTACTTTCAGGTTTGTTCATTGCTAACGTTCCAAAGTTGTTATTTTCTTATTTCACACTGACCGCAGAAATTCCCCGGAATAGAGTCAGCATATTTCTGAGCCAAGACCGCAGAAACAAATCAGCTTGGGGATATGATCTCTTGAAACATTCTCTGCCGCTTGATGTCAGGAACAAGCCTGGACCTTTCTCCAGATTTAAACATTTTTGATGTCATCCACTGGCCTCTGGTGGCAGCGACTCTGCATTACACCACTGATTCTTTCGCTAGGACAAGGCACAAAGTACTGGAGTAACTCAGCGGGTCAGGCAGCATCTCTGGGGAACATGGACAGGTGTTGCAGTAAACTACCTGCATCCTACATTAATTTTATCCGTTCAGTTTAGTTTATTGTCATATCTACAGTGAAAAGCTTTCGTTGTGTGCTAACCAGTCAGCGGAAAGACAATACGTGATTACAATCCAGCCATTTACAGTGTGCAGATACATGATAAGGGAATAGCGTTCAGTGGGAAGGCAAAGCCAGCAAAGTTCAATCAAGGATAGTCCGAGGGTCATCAAAGTGGTAGATGTCGTTCAGCACTGATCTCTAGTTGTGGTAGAATGATTCAGGTAGAATAACAGCTGGGAAGAAACTGTGCCTGAATCTGGTGGTGTGTGTTTTCACATTTCGATATTCTTTCCATATTGCCATCGTCTCGTAAGATTTGACCATTCATAAATATGGAAGGCAATTTGCAAAGGCCAATTAACAAATCAAACTGCTTGTCTTTGGGATGTGGGAGTGACCCGCAGTCAATCCAGGCCGTCACAGGATGAGCGTGCAAACTCCACGCAGACAGCACAGGAGGTCAGGATCGAACACAAGGTCTCTGGTGAGGTGAGATGGCAGCTCTGCTAGCTGCACTACACTTTTTTTTTCTCCAGAGTTCCGCTAGCTCCATCCAAAGCCGCAAGGGTTTGGAGACACTAGAGGCAGGAAACATGTTCCCGATGTTGGGGGAGTCCAGAACCAGGGGCCACAGTTTAAGAATAAGGAGTAAGCTAATGCCGGAAAACTTTTAGAGGTAATAATGCAGAACAAAATGTATTGCATTTAGAAAATTCAGGTTAATAAATGTTTTAAAAGCATGGATTTGTGAAAGGCAATGTGTTTATTTAACAAATTTCTTTAAATTCTCCAGTACCAGGGGCCACAGTTTAAGAATAAGGAGTAAGCCATTTAGAATGGAGATGAGGAAACACTTTTTCTCACAGAGAGTGGTGAGTCTGTGGAATTCTCTGCCTCAGAGGGCGGTGGAGGCCGGTTCTCTGCATGCTTTCAAGAGGGAGCTAGATAGGGCTCTTAAAAATAGCGGTCAGGGGATATGGGGAGAAGGCAGGAACGGGGTACTGATTGGGGATGATCTGCCATGATCACATTGAATGGCGGTGCTGGCTCGAAGGGCCGAATGGCCTACTCCTGCACCTATTGTCTATTGTCTAAATTGCAGAGAGTCGTAGACGCAGCCCAGACCATCGAGCAAACCAACCTCCCTTCCATTGATTCCATCTACACCTCACGCTGCCTGGGTCAAAGCCAGCAGCATAATCAAGGACCAGTCTCACCCCGGTCACTCCCTCTTCTCCCCTCTCCCATCAGGCAAGAGGTACAGAAGTGCGAAAACACACACCTCCAGATTCAGGGGCAGTTTCTTCCCAGCTGTTATCAAGCAAGTGAATCATCCTATCAACAAACGACCTAATTGAAGACCATCGGACTATCATTAACTGGACTTTAGTGGCTTTGCCTTGCATTAAACATTACTCACATTATTCCCTTTATCGTGTATCTGTACACTGTGAGCGGCTCGATTGTAATCACGTACTGTCTTTCAGCTGACTGTACGCCACGCACCAAAAGCTTTTCACTGTACCTCGGTGCACGTGACAATAAACTAAACTAAACTAAACCAAGGTAAGATTTCACGAACACATTGGGCCACCGACCTTGCCAACACCGATGAGGGCGGCACAGTGGAGGAGCTGGTAGAGTCGCTGCCTCACCGCGCCAGAGACGCAGGTTCGATCCTGACATCGGGGTCTCCCCGTGTGGAGTCTGCTCGTACCCCGCGTAACCGCGGGGATTTCCTCCAGATTTCCGCCCACATCCCAAAGACGTGCTTGTAGAGTTTGTAGGTTAATTGGCCCTAATATACATGGAAGAGAAAGTAAGATAACATAGAACTAGTGTAAACAGGTGATCGATGGTCGGCGTGGACAAACTCTTCACGACCCACGACCAAGGTCAGGTCGAACCCAGGCCTCTGGAGCCTCGAGGTAGCTGCACTGCTCCTCGGTGATCATTAAATAAGTGATAGAAGCAGAATTAGGCCATTTGGCCCCACCTTTTTTATAGGCACATGGATATGAAGGTGATGGAGATGAGTTGATCTTGGCATTATGTTCTGTACAGACATTGGGGGCTGAAGGCCCAGTTCTTGTTCATAAATTCATGTGATAGGACCAGAATTAGGCCATTCGGCCCATCAAGTCTACTCCACCATTCAATCATGGCTGATCTATCTCTCCCTCCTAACCCCATTCTCCTGCCTTCTCCCCGTAACCCCTGACACCCGTACTAGTCGAGAATCTATCTACCTCTGCCTTAAAAATATCCATTGACTTGGCCTCCACAGCCGTCTGTGGCAAAGAATTCCACAGATTCACCACCAAATAGAGGGAAATAGCATCAAATGATCGTGAGGCAGATGAATAAAGTATTGAGTGGAAATATTGCACTCATGTGAAACACTAAACACTAATTTAATTTAGTTTAGTTTAGTTTAGTTTAGTTTAGAGATACAGTGTGGAGACAGGCCCTTCGGCCCACCGGGTCTGCGCTGACCAGCGATCCCCGTACATTAACACAATGTTTACACTTACCAAGCCAATTAACCTGCAAACCTGAATGTTCTTTGTTCAGTTTTTGTCTACACTAGTTTAGAGATGAAGACTCACAAAGTACTGGAGTAACTCAGCGGTTCAGGAAGCATCTACAGAGAACATGGATAGGTGACGTTTCAAGTCAAGACCCTTCTTCAGACTGATTGTGGGGAGGGGGGCGTGGGGGGGAAGTAAGATGGAAGAGAGGGGAGGCAGGAGAAAGCCTGCCTGGTAATAGCTGAATAAAGGTATGAAGAGCTTTTTGATAGGGATTCTGGAAACTGGTCATGTTAAAAAAGGTTAAGATATTTAACCTTTTTTTTTAACCAAAGACCGCTCCCTCCGCAACTCCCTTGTCAATTCTTCCCTCCCCTCCCGCTCTACCCCTTCCCCGGGCACTTTCCCTTGCAACCGCAAGAAATGCAACACTTGTCCCTTCACCTCCCCCTCCACTCCTTTCAGGGACCCAAGCAGTCCTTCCAGGTCCGACAGAGGTTCACCTGCACCTCCTCCAACCTCATCTACTGCATCCGCTGCTCCAGATGCCAGATGATCTATATCGGTGAGACCAAGCGGAGGCTTGGCGATCGTTTCGCCGAACACCTCCACTCGGTCCGCAATAACCAACCCGACCTCCCGGTGGCTCAGCACTTCAACTCCCCCTCCCATTCCGTATCCGACCTCTAGGTCCTGGGCCTCCTCCACGGCCAGAGTGAGCAACACCGCAAGTTGGAGGAACAGCACCTCATATTCCGCTTGGGGAGTCTGCATCCTTTGGGCTTGAACATTGAATTTCCTCAATTCTGTTAACCCTTGCTGTCTCCTCCCCTTCCCACCTCTCCCTCAGCCCTCGGGCCCTGGCATTCCCTCTATCTCTATCTCCCTCCCACACCCCAGTCGCACCAGCTTCTCATTTTCACACCACAAACAGCTTACAATGGCTTGTTCCCTTTATCACCGATACTTTTTTGCATATCTTTCATTCATTGTTCTTTATCTCTCCACATCACCGTCTATATCTCTCGTTTCCCTGATCCCTGACCAGTCTGAAGAAGGGTCTCGACCCGAAACGTCGCCTATCTCCTTCGCTCCTTAGATGCTGCTGCACCCGCTGAGTTTCTCCAGCCTTTTGTGTAAAGGTTAAGATATTTGAGTTAGGCCGATAGTTTGAGCTCAGTTTGGGTTTAGTTTATTGTCCCGTGTACCGAGGTACAATGAAAAGCTTTGGTATAAAAGAAAGTTTTAAAGTGTGGTGAAACTCGGGCAGTCAGTTCTTCACATGGGTGTTGAAGTCTATGATCTGGCAGTGGGGGAAGTTGTTTTGAATGCTCAAAACATTCAAATTTCACAAAAGCAATTGAAGTTTGTGGACAACACTGACACCCATGGTGACTGTTGGAAGTACAGGCATCGTAACACTGGCGGTATGACCACAGTCTGGGGATTGTCAATCTTGACAATGAGGGGATTGACAATTAATTGACCATTAGGGAATTGTCACTGGGAATAAAACAACAACATGGTATGGTCCAGCTCCGAAGGACCAAAGAGCAGAGAGTAATGTATATCAAGTAATGTATTACTTCAGACTTAGTTGAGTTGAAATGAGTTGAGTCGACACAAAAAGCTGGAGTAACTCAGCGGGACAGGCAGCATCTCTGGATAAAACGAATGGGTGACGTTTCGGGTCAAGATCCTTCTTCAGAGAGTGGGTGAGGGTAGAGTAGGTAAGAGGAGTGGAAAAATAGTCTGAAGAAGGGTCTCGACCCGAAAACGTCACCTATTCCATCTCTCAAGTGAAGCTGCCTGTCCCGCTGAGTTACTCCAGCTTTCTGTGTCTATCTTCAGTTCAAACCAGCATCTGTAGTTCCTTCATACACATGGGTTGAGTTTAGTTTTGTTTAGATTAGTTAAGTTTAGTTTAGTTTATTTTCATGTGTACAGTGCCCATGCACAGTGAACATTTTTGTTGATGCGGGCTATCCAGTCAGCGGGATGACTACACAATCAAGCCATACGCTACGTACAGATACAAGATAAAAATAATGTTTAATGCAAGATAAAGTCCAGTCAAGTCTGATTAGCGATAGTCCGAGGATCTCCAATGAGATCAGGAGCGCTCTCTGGTTGTGGTAGGATGGTCCAGTTGCCTGATAACAGCTGGGAAGAAACTGTCCCTGAATCTGGAGGTGTGCGTTTTCACATGTCTTTATCTCCCATGTTGGTGCCATTTATTTAGTTATTGTTTTAGTTTAGAGATACAGAGCGGCAACGGTCCGTTCGGCCCACCGTGTCCACACCGACCAGCGATCCCCGCGCATTAACACTACCCCACACACACACTAGGGACAATTGATACTTACACCAAGCCAATTAACCCGCAAACCTGTACATCTTTGGAGTGCGGGAGGAAACCGAAGATCTCGGAAAAAATCCCACGCGTTCACGGAGAGAAGGTACAAATGGCGTACAGACAGCACCCGTAGTCGGGATCGAACCCGGGTGTCCAGCGCTGCAAGAGCGTTAAGGCAGCAACTCTACCGCTGCGCCACCATGTCCGCCCTCAAACTGTGGTCTGTGACATCTATCATCTCCGCAATGCTCAGTGCACCTTAGGGGGTCTTTATACTTTGACAGGATTTATTCCAATGGCAAATTGACCCTTAGACAATAGGAGTTAAACCTTAAATGCTTGGATGGTTGAAGCCCTTCTGATGATGGTGGCCCCCACTGTGCTTTGGGGCAGCATTTAGACCCTCATGAGGGACCAGCAATGTATTTTCAAGATGGGATAGTGCACGATGTGATGGGAACTCTACAAGTGGTGTTGATTGCTTGGTGCAATCTTGGTGCCCTTGTCTTTATCGGTGGTTGAAGTCACAGGTTCTGGAGGTGTATAGGGAGGAACTGCAGATGCTGGTTTACACCGAAGATATAGACAAAATGCTGGAGTAAATCAGCGGGGCAGGCAGCATCTCTGGAGAGAAGAAATGGGTGACGTTTCGGGTCGAGACCCTTCTTCAGGCCTTCTGGAGGTGTGGTTGGAGAGCAATGGTGGTGCGTGTGTGTTGGGCTTGGTAGAAGCCATAGCAATCAAGTAGGTTGCCTCGTCTGTCTCATTTCAAGCTTGTTAGAGTCATAGAGTCTTACAGTGTGGAAACAGGCCCTTCGGCCCAACTTTCCAACAGTTCGGCCAACATGTGCCATCTACACTAGTCTCACCTGCCTGCCTTTGGCCCATATCCTTCTAAACCTGTCCTATCCATGTACTTGTCTAAATGGTTCTTGAACTTTGCGATAGTATCTCCTTCAGTCAGGTGGGATCTGCATTCATCCAGGTAAATGTCCGGTGTCCTGTTACACTCATTACATGCTTTGTATGTAGTGGAAGGCCTCAGGGGTGACAGTGATCACTCATTGTCATAAGGTCATAAGGAATTGGAGCATTCAGTCCGCCATCCACTCCGCCATTCAATCATGGCTGATCTATCTCTCCCTCCGAACCCCATTCTCCTGCATTCTCCCCATAACCTCTGATGCCTGTACTAATCAAGAATCTATCTATCTCTGCCTTAAAAATATCCAATGACTTGACCTCTACAGCCTTCCACAGATTCCACAGATTCACCACCCTCTGACTGAAGAAAGTTCTCCTCGTCTCCTTTCTAAAAGAACGGCCTTTAATTCTGAGGCTATGACCTCTAGTTCTTGACTCTCCCACTAATGGAAACATCCTCTCCACATCCACCCTATCCAGGCCTTTCACTATTCTGTAAGTTTCAATGAGGTCCCCCCTCATCCTTCTAAACTCCAGCGAGTACAGGCCCAGTGCCGACAAACGTTCACCATAGGTTAACCTGCTCATTCCTGGGATCATTCTTGTAAACTTCCTCTGGACCTTCTCCAGAACCAGCACATCCTTCCCCTGATATGCTGCCCAAAATTGCTCACAATATTCCAAATTCAGCCTATATTCTTAATGTGGGCTTGTATACACTGGAATTTAGAAGGATGAGAGAGGATCTAAAGAAACATATAAAACTATTAAGGGTTTGGACACGCTAGAGGCAGGGAACATTCCCGATGTTGGGGTAGTCCAGAACCAGGGGCCACAGTTTAAGAATTATAGCCCTGTCTCATTGTACGAGATAATTCAAGAGCTCTCCCAAGTTTAAAAAAAAATCAAACTCGTGGTAAGCACGTAGAATGTACGTAGCGGGTACGTCGGAGCTCGGGGACGTCTCTTAGCGGCTCGTAACGCTAACGGCAGGTACTCGGGAAACGCAGTAAGCTCGGGAAGACGCGTGAAGAATTTGCAACATGTTGAAAAATGTCCACGAGAGCCCCGAGTACTGACGAGCGGCCATTACCGTAAATCTCAGAGTTCGAATCAGGGCAAACTCGGGAGAACTCTTGAATTAACTCGTACAGTGGGACAGGGCTTTAAGGAGTAGGTCATTTAGAACGGAGATGAGGAAAAACGTTTTCACTCAGAGAGTGGTGAGTCTGTGGAATTCTCTGCCTCAGAGGGCAGTGGAGGCCAATTCTCTGGATGTTTTCAAGAGAGAGTTAGATAGAGCTCCTAAAAATAGCGAAGTCAAGGGATATGGGGAGAAGGCAGGAACAGGGTACTGATTGTGGATGATCAGCCATGATTACAGTGAATGGTGGTGCTGGCTTGAAGGGCCGAATGGCCTACTCCTGCACCTATTGTCTATTGTCGTTTGTCTAATACCATCATTTTATGTCTATCTTTGATTTAAACCAGCATCTGCATTTCCGTCAGACACAATTTTCAATCAAAGATAGATCAAAGGTCTCCAAGTCACATTGTGTCATTTTTTTTCTAATGCAGCAAAGCAGTTCCTTGCTTCTAAACTCCATGGGTGAGTTGACTTGATGCATCATTCCTGTCCATTTGCTTTATCCGATATCGTGGAACGGTGCGACGAAGACATTGTACAACACATATTAAGTGTGGAGTGGTGTGACCTGCGTGTGGTATGACAGGATGCTGCACAAAACCCAGCAGGATCCTGGCAATATGTATTAGTAGGTTTAACATGTGTAGACAGGCTATTTATTGAAGACCAGACCATTACCCGATGATTAATATCTTGAAATTGCTTCATTAATGATGTGGATAAAGGATGAGTGTTCTCGCTTCCCACATGGTGAATGCGGGTGTTACTCCATCTGTTACTGTAGTACTGCCAGAGCATGGTACCCTCACATCCTAGCCCCCGTTACCGAGAGCCATTTGGCTCACTGTGTTGCTGAGCAAAGAGTAAAAAATGCCAGCCCCGACCCCTCTTCAAAGCTGTCCGCCTGGATGCCAGACCAGCCTCAATTGCCTTGTGGCCTCACAGCGCCAGAGACCCGGGTTCGATCCTGGTAAAGAATATAGGAGCAAAGAGGTCCTTCTGCAGTTGTACAGGGCCCTAGTGAGACCACACCTGGAGTTTTGTGTGCAGTTTTGGTCCCCTAATTTGAGGACGGACACTCTTGCTATTGAGGGAGTGCAGCGTAGGTTTACAAGGTTAATTCCCGGGATGGCGGGACTGTCATATGCTGAGAGAATGGAGTGGCTGGGCTTGTACACTCTGGAGTTTAGAAGGATGAGAGGGGATCTCTTTGAAACATATAAGATTGTTAAGGGCTTGGACACGCTAGAGGCAGGAAACATGTTCCCGATGTTGGGGGAGTCCAGAACCAGGGCCACAGTTTAAGAATAAGGAGTAATCCATTTAGAATGGAGACGAGAAAACACTTTTTCTCACAGAGTGTGGTGAGTGTGGAATTCTCTGCCTCAGAGGGCGGTGGAGGCAGGTTCTCTGGATGCTTTCAAGAGAGAGCTAGATAGGGCTCTTAAGGATAGCGGAGTCAGGGGATATGGGGAGAAGGCAGGAACGGGGTACTGATTGGGGACGATCAGCCATGATCACATTGAATGGCGGTGCTGGCTCGAAGGGCCAAATGGCCTACTCCTGCACCTATTGTCTATTGTCTACAGGCTCTGTCTGTGTAGTAGCCATTTAGTGCTGGAGTACCTCAACAGATCAGTCAGCAACTCTGGAGAAAATGAATAGGCGACGTTTCGGGTCGCGACCCTTCTTCAGACTGATTGGAGTAGGGGGAGAAAGTTGGAAGAGAGGTGGGGGTTAACAAGCCTATCAGTTGTCAATATATATATGCAACACTGTACATAAATACACCCAGGCCAAATTCGTACAATAGGTAGACCAAAGGAAAAGACACAGGGTGCAGAACTGTTGGCATCATAGCACAACAGTTCCAGAGACAAATGTCCATAGAAACATAGAAACATAGACAATAGGTGCAGGAGTAGGCCATTCGGCCCTTCGAGCCTGCACTGCCATTCAATATGATCACGGCTGATCATCCAACTCAGTATCCTGTACCTGCCTTCTCTCCGTACCCCCTGATCCCCTTAGCCACAAGGGCCACATCTAACTCCCTCTTAAATATAGCCAATGAACTGGCCTCAACTACCTTCTGTGGCAGAGAATTCCAGAGATTCACCACTCTCTGTGTGAAAATTTTTTTTCTCATCTCGGTCCTAAAAGACTTCCCCCTTATCCTTAAACTGTGACCCCTTGTTCTGGATGTCCAATGTCCGTATTGTCTGCAAAATCATGTGGTCACGGAGGAAGATACAAACTCCATACAGAAAGCACCCGTAGTCAGGATCGAACCGGTGTCTCTGGCGCTGTAAGGCAGTAGTCAGTAGTGCTGTGCCTCCCCGGCATAACGTCTCACTTCTGTTTAGGTTTCTAATTTGAGGTTTCCAGCGTCCGCAGATTTCTTTTTTATTTCTAAGGACTCATCAAGTTTCCTGTGGTGGAATGTATCCAAGAATTTGCAACAGGAACAAGCTTTGGCGAAGCGCTTTCACTACCGATCGATAGAGTCATATTGAGGGGAAACAGGCCCTTCAGCCCAACTTGCCCACACCGGCCAACATGTCCCAGCTACACTAGTCCCACCTGCCTGCATTTGGTCCTTAACCCTCCAAACCTGTCCTATCCATGTAACTGTCTAACGGTTTCTTAAACGTTGGGATAGAGCCAGCCCCAACTACCTCCCCTGGCAGCTCGTTCCGTACACCCACCACCCTTTGTGTGAAAAAGTTACCCCTCAGATTCCAAGTAAATGTTTTCCCCTTCACCCTAAACCTACAGTCTGTCCCCTGGTCCTCGATTCCCCTAACTCTTGGCAAGAGCTTCTGTGCATCAATGATGATGGTAATGTCTAAAAATCAGAGGCACAGACTCAGAGATTCATTCTAAAGGGCCTGTCCCACTTGCATGCGTCTGGCGCGACCAACCGTGGTCGCTTGAGGGGTACGGGCCGCGCGGGGCCGGTCCCACTTCCAAGCGCGGAGGCGTGTAGAGTTGTGCGGGGCTGGTCCCGACATCGCGCGGGGCTCTGAAAATCCCGCACTGCCCGAGAATTTCGCGCGGCAACGGCCTGTCGGCCCGCAGGCGCATTGAGGGCGTACGTAGCATCTCGACGGGCGTACTCAGCGTCTTGACGCCGTACGCCTGGCGCGTGGCATGGCGTTGCGCGATGATGTCACTGCCCGACGCCGTGCGCCGCCCAAATTGAGTCGGCCCGACTCCTGCCCAGCTGATTGGTGAGTATGACGCGAATTACGTCACGCGCGAACATAGCGCGAACTTACCGCGTACTTACCGTGAACTTACCGCGTACTTACCGTGAACTTAGCGCTAACTCCGCTTCCGTTTGGTCACGCCGAACGCAAGCAATCGCACGCAAGTGGGACAGGCCCTTTAGTATCCTTCACTGCCATCTACATGTAATTCCTTGGACACAGAGCCACTAGTAAAATGAAATATACATTAGCAATCCTGTTGATCAGATTCACGGCGAACATTTCACAAGTAGCCCTGATGCTCACGTTATTTTGACATCAACGTCATACACTGAGTAGTCAGCCTGGATGTGACTGGCGAAGTGAAGACATTGTTGCCGGGCTATGGTTTATTATTGTCACAGCTACGGACATACGATGAAAAGCAATCCAAACTGGTTTTTAAGAAGGAACTGCAGATTGCTGGAAAATCGAAGGTAGACAAAAGTGCTGGAGAAACTCAGCGGGTGCAGCAGCGTCTGTGGAATGAAGGAAATAGGCAACGTTTCGGGCCAAAACCCTGAAGGAAATAGGCAACTTTCTGGAAATAGGAAACACTGAGGGAAATAGGCAACGTTTTGGGCCGAAACCCTGAAGGGTTTCGGCCCGAAACGTTACCTATTTCCTTCGCTCCATAGATGCTGCTGCACCCGCTGAGTTTCTCCAGCACTTTTGTCTATCCCCAAACTGGTTTGAGTTTATTGTTTTTAGTTTTAGAGATACTATGCAGAGACAGGCCCTTCGGCCCGCCTTGTCCGTGCCGACCACCGATCCCCGCACACTAACACCATCCTACACAGACTAGGGACAACTTATAATTTTCCCAAACCAATTAACCTACAAACCTCCACGTCTTTGGCGTGTGGGAGGAAACCGGAGCACCCGGAGAAAACCCACGCGGTCACGGGGAGAAGGTACTAAGTCCGTACAGAAGGTCAGGATCGAACCTGGGTCTCTGGCACCATAATAGCCCTGTCCCACGGTGCGAGTTCATTCCAAGAGCTCTCCCGAGTTTGCAAAAAATCAAACTCGTGGTGGCAAGCACGGAGAATGAACGTAGCGGGTACGTCGGAGCTCGGGGGCGTCTCTTAGCGCTAACGGCAGGTACGCGGGAAGACTCGCCAACGGCAGGTAAGCACGGGAAGACTCGTGAAGATTTTTCAACGTGATGAGAAATGTCCACGAGAGCCCCGAGTACCAACGAGTAGCCGTTACCGTACATCTCCGAATTTGAATCAGGGCAAACTCGGGAGAGCTCTTGGAATAAACTCGTACCGTGGGACAGGGCTTTAAGGCAGCGACTCTCAATCACACTCATACAATAGGTAGAGCAAAGGGGAAGATATAAAGTGCAGAGTCCAGTTCTCAGCATTGTAGCGCATCAGTTGCTGAAACAAAGTCCAACATCCACAATGGAGAAGTGGTGAATTGGACAGTCCCCTAGTTTATGGAAGGACTGTTCAGAAACAAGAGAGGAAGAAGCTGCTCCTGAGTCTGGTGGTGTGCGCTTTCAAAGTGACCTTGCATCGTGGCACTGAGGGACTGTGACACTGTTGGAGATGCCGCATATAGATATAACCTGGCACATCTAACCCACCTTCTCAAACAACAGCAGGTTTGCGGCATGTCCAAAGACATTATACGCAGGTCCCATAAAAATTGGGAATACAGTTGAGAAGGCCGAGGAGGCTTAAAACAAGCAGTCAAAGTCATGAACATCTTTGAGAGAGCAAAGGAAGATGGTTCCAGTGGCTTGAGTCAAGTCAAGTCAAGTCACATTTATTTATATAGCACATTTACAAAGCAACTCTCGTTGGCCAAAGTGCTTTACATTGGTATAAGAATAGTATAACAAACAACAGTGGTCCATAGATTAAATACAAACATCACTACATACATATAGCCCTCGCTCAGAGGACGTCAAGAAAGGCTTGGGAGCAGAGATGAGTTTTTAGTCTCGACTTAAAGGAGTCGATGGAGGGGGCAGTTCTGATGGGAAGAGGGATGCTGTTCCACAGTGTAGGGTCGGGCACAGTGGAATCTGGATACAAGGGAGAAACATCAACGGCAGACGCTGGTTTACACAAAAGAACACAAAGTGTTGAAGTAATTCAAGTGACCAGGCAGCATCTCTGGAGAACATGCATAAGCAGCGTTTTGGGTCGGGACTCTTCAGAGTCTGAAGAACGGTCTGGACCTGAAACGTATGGCTGTCCAATCCCTCCACAGATGCTGCCCCCAGATGGGTTTCTCCAGCAGTTTTGTTTTTCTTTGCTCAAGAAACATCTTCTCAGTGGGGCTTTAGTCCTTCAACCTACTGACCAGCACAGACTGGATCGGGGCATTAGGATTCCCCTCTGTTTAGATTGTCGAGTCATAGTGATACAGCGTGGAAACAGGCCCTTCGGCCCAACCTGCCCACACTGGCCAATGTCCCAGCTACACCAGTCCCACCTGCCCCCATTTGGTCCATCTCCCTCCAAACCTCTCGTATCCATGTACCTGTTTAATTGTTTCTTAAACGTTGCGATAGTCCCTGCCTCGACTATCTCCTCTGGATGCTCATTCCATGCACCTACCACCTTTTGTGTGAAAAAGTCACCCCTTAGATTCCTATTAAGGAACGTACAAACTCCGTACAGACAGCACCCGTGGGCAGGATCGAACCCGGGTCTCTGGCGCCGCGAGGCAGCGACTCTACCGCTGCGCCACCGTGCCGCCCCTTGCTCACCAATTCCACGAATGAACAAACTCAGCCATCCGTGTAGTTTTCTGAATCCCTTGCGGAGAGGGGGGGGGGTGGGGTAGGGGGTTAGTAGGAAGGAAAAGCAATAAAACCACATTAGATCCGTCAGCCTGTATCCGAGACAGCTGTGCCGGGGCAATTTTAACTCCACTCACTTCTCCTTTCAACGCTGCAATGCAGAAGTGTCGCTGCAATCATTTCTTTTCACACTCAGCAAAGTTTAATGGGGAGCAGAATCCCGGATATTAATATTGACCGAGGTGGGGTAATATTCTGAGCTGCTCAAGTTCTGCTGTAATAGATACCAAGGCTGTTGGATTCGTATTGAAGTTCCTCGTGCCAAATTAAAGGAGATGCATGTTGAGGCAGTAAACTCCACACACACATTTAGTTTGAGGCCAGCACAGCGGTATTGCTGCCTTACAATGCCAGAGACCCAGGTTCGATCCTGACTACGGGTGCCTGTCTGTATGGAGATTGTACATCCTCCCTGTGAACGCGTGGGCTTTCTCCAGTGGCTCCGGCTCCTCCGAATGACGTACAGGTTTGTAGGTTAATTGGCTTCTCTAAATTGTAAATTGTCCCTAGTGTGTAGGATAGTGCTAATGTACGGGGCAGGCGCTGGTCGGTGTGGACTCGGTGGGCTGAAGGGCCTGTTGCCACACTGTATCTCTAAACTAATAGTATCTCTAAAGAAACATATACAATTCATAAGGGATTGGACAGGCTAAATGCAGGAAAAATGTTTCCGGTGTTGGGGGAGTCCAGAACCAGGGGTCACAGTTTAAGAATAAGGGGTAAGCATTTTAGTACTGAGATGAGGAATACAAATTTTCACCCAGAGAGTTGTGAATCTGTTGAATTCTCTGCCACAGAAGACAGTGGAGGCCAATTCACTGGATGTTTTCAAGAGTGAGTTTTAGCTCTTTAGTGATTTAGCTCTTAGGGCTAAAGGAATCAAGGGATATGGGGAAAAAGCAGGAAAGGGGTACTGGTTTCAGATGATCAGCCGTGATCATATTGAATGGCGGTGCTGGCTCGAAGGGAAGAATGGCCTACTCCTGCACCTATTTTTTCATGTTTCTATATTTCAATGTAAACTAAACTAAATAATAAACTGGATAAGATGTAAATCCAGTAATATTCAACAATGGTATTAGAGTCATAGAGTGATACAGTGTGGAAACAGGCCCTTCGGCCCAACTCGCCCACACCGGCCAACAATGTCCCAGCTGCACTAGTCCCACTTGCCTGCACTTGGTCCATAACCCTCTAAACTCGTCCTATCCATGTACCTGTCCAACTGTTTCTTAAATGATGGGATAGTCCCAGCCTCAACTACCTTCTCTGGCAGCTTGTCCATACACCCACCACCCTCTGTGTGTGAAAAAGCTACCCCTCGGATTCCTATTAAATAATTTCCCCTTCACCTTGAACCTATGTCCTCTGGTCATCGATTCCCCTACTATGGGCAAAAGACTCTGTGCATCTACCCAATCTATTCCTCCCATGATTTTGTATACCTCTATAAGATCTCCCCTCATCCTCCTATGCTCCATGGAATAGAGACCCAGCCTACCTAACCTCTCCCTACAGCTCATACCCCCCAGTCCTGGCAACATCCTCATATGCCAGCTCGGTGCTGTTGGGAAGAGAGTTCCTGGAGGTAGATATATTGAATATATATATCTGTGGAATTCTTTGCCACAGAAGGCAGTGGAGGCCAAGTCAGTGGATATTTTTAAGGCAGAGATAGATTATGGGGAGAAGGCAGGAGAATGGGGTTAGGAGAGAGCGAGAGATCAGCCATGAATGAATGACGGAGCAGACTTGATGGGCTGAATGGCCTAATTCTACCCCTATCACCTTATGACCTTATGAGTGACTAATTATATATTTCCATGTCAGTGTGGTTAGGAGCAGAGGCCACAGTTTTGGGACTTGTCCACTTCAGCGCTAAAAACTCCAAACAAATGCAAGTTCCTGTCGGTGAAATGAAACATTTTTAACTAAAGCCAGCGCAGAGACGGAGATTTCTCTCGGAACTCTCAGAGCCAAGGCGGTGGGTGTATGGAACAAGCTGCCTGAGGAGGTAGCTGAGGCAGGGACTATCACAACATTTAAGAAACATTTCGGCAAGTGCAAGCCTCTACTTCCAGTTACATGGATAGATCAGGTACAGAGGGATATGGGATTCGGTCTATTCAAGAGTTAGATATAGCTCTGAGGGCTAACGGAATCAGGGGATATGGGGAGTAAACAGCACAGTGGGACAGTGGTAGAGTTGCTGCCTTACAGCGTCAGAGTCGTGGGTTCGATCCTGACTGCGGGTGCTGCCTGTACGGAATTTGCACGGGGTGCTCCGGTTTCCTCCCACGTTCCAAACACGTACAGAATTGACTTCTGCAAATTGTCCCGAGTGTGCAGGATGGAACTAATGTGCGGGGCGATTGTTTTCCTTAGAATAAAGGGGAGGTCATTTAAGACTGAGGTGAGAAAAAACTTTTTCACCCAGAGAGTTGTGAATTTATGGAATTCCCTGCCACAGAAGGTAGTTGAGGCCAATTCACTGGATGGATTAAAGAGAGAGTTAGATAGAGCTCTAGGGGCTGGTGGAAGGGATATTACAACTTACAAAATTCTTAAGGGGTTGGACAGGCTAGATGCAGGAAGATTGTTCCCGATGTTGGGGAACTCCAGAACAAGGGGTCACAGTCTAAGGATAAGGGGGAATTCCTTTAGGACCGAGATGAGGAAAACATTTTTTACACAGAGAGTGGTGAGTCTCTGGAATTCTCTGCCACAGAAGGTAGTTGAGGCCAGTTCATTGGCTATATTTAAGAGGGAGTTAGATGTGGCCCTTGTGGTTAAATGGATCAGGGGGTATGGAGAGAAGGCAGGTACAGGATACTGAGTTGGATGATCAGCCGTGATCATATTGAATGGCAGTGCAGGCTCGAAGGGCCGAATGGCCTACTCCTGCACCTATATTCTATGTTTCTATGTTTCTATATGGGGAGAAGGCAGGCACGGGTTATTGATTGAGGATGATCAGCCATGATCACAATGAATGGCGGTGCAGGCTCGAAGGGCCGAATGGCCGACTCCTGCACCTATTTTCTATGTTTCTATATGGGGAGAAGGCAGGAACTGGACACTGATTTTGGATGGTCAGCCACGATCATATTGAATGGAGGGCCAAATGGCCTACTCCTGTGCCTATTTTCCATGTCTCTATGCTTCTAAATGCTGGCAGTTGGGACTCTAGTGTAGATGGGACATGTTGGTCAGTGTGGGCACTTGACACTTATCTTCAGAGCCTTCTCCTCGAGCTTGGAGCCTGCAATAAATATGGACAATTGTACTTTTATTTTAGCTAAGAAGGAAGTGATACTTCCTCAAAATGATTGAAAGCTGCTTTCTATTTGACAATTGGAAGGAATAACTTTTGATGTAATTTGAAACTTTCTCTCGCGCATTATGGCAAACAATAATCTATAGTATTACAGACCATTCGGCCCATTGTTTCTGTGCTATCTCTTCCAAAGAGCTTTCACGTCTCTATGCCTTCAATGCAAGTATCTAGATTGGAATTGTCAACAATTATTTATTTATAACCTTGGAAACATGGAGTCATAGTTTTACAGTGTTAAAACAGCCCCTTCAGTCCAAGTCTGAAGAAGGGTCTCAACCCAAAACGTCGCCCATCTCCTTCGCTCCTTAGATGCTGCTGCACTCGCTGAGTTTCTCCAGCCTTTTGTGTACCCTCGATTCTCCAGCATCTGCAGTTCCTTCTTTAACCCTTCAGTCCAAGTTGCCCAAACCGACCAACACTAGTCCCACCTGCTTGAGTTTAGCCCAAATCCCTCTAAAGCTGTCCTATCCAGGTACCTGTCTAAATGTTTCTTAAACGTTGCGATAGTACCTGTCTCAACTACCTCCTCTGGCAGCTCGTTCCAGACACCCACCTCCCTTTGCGTGGTAAAGATTCCCCTCAGATTCTAATGTTTAAGAAAGAACTGCAGATGCTGGAAAAAATCGAAGGAAGACAAAAATGCTGGAAAAACTCAGCGGGTGAGGCAGCATCTATGGAGCGAAGGAATAGGTGTCGCACTTCCTACCCTTCTTCAGACCCCCCCCCCCACACCTCCACATCAGTCTGAAGAAGGGTCTCGACCTGAAACGTCACCTATTCCTTCGCTCCATAGATGCTGCCTCATCCGCTGAGTTTCTCCAGCATTTTTGTCTACCTCAGATTCTTATTAAATCTTTCCCCCCTCACTTTAAATCAATGTCCTCTGGTTCTCAATTCCCTACTCTGGGCAAGAGACTCTGTGTCTATCCAATCTATTCCTCCCATAATCTTATGCACCTCTATGAGATCACCCCTCATCCTCCTGCGCTCCAAGGATTAGAATCCTAGCCTGCTCAACCTCTCCCCATAGGTCAGGCCCTCGAGTCCTGGCAATATCATCATACAACTCTTTTGGGAACGGCAATGATGGGACTGTGGTGGAAGGGCAAGTGCATTTCCCAGTGATAGTAACGAGAAAAATGGTTGGGATTTACACTAAATTTCATCCATGGTTACAGTGTCTGGATGTACATTGACCAATATTGGATAGTTTATTGTTGACTTGCGTACCAAGATACAGTAAAAAGCTTTTGTTTGCGTGCTATCCAGTCAAATCTATTAATTCTATGCAAGTGTACAATCAAGTTACACACAAGTACAACAGATAATGCAAAGAGAAAAATAGCAGAGTGCAGAATATGGTGTTACGGCATCACACTGGCAGAGAATGTGCAGATTAAAAAAGTGCAAGGTTTGCAAAGAGGTAGGATGGAAGATCGGGTCTAGACCTTCGCTTATGAGAGGACCATTCAGTACACTGATAACAGCGGGTAGGAACCTGTAATAGACAATAGACAATAGGTGCAGGAGTAGGCCATTCGGCCCTTCGAGCCAGCACCGTCATTCACTGTGATCATGGCTGATCATCCACAATCAGTACCCTGTTCCTGCCTTCTCCCCATATCCCCATAACCTGTTATTAGGTTATTTAACCCGTTAAAGCAGGGGTGTCAAACTCGCGGCCCGCGAAGGGGTTCGATCCGGCCCACGGGATGATATTCCCGATGCCAGAGCGGGCTGCAGCTATCCACGGTGCCAGATTGGACCTGTTCCTGAATCTGGTGGTATATGCTTTCATGCTTCTGTATCTTCTACTGAGAGGAGAGGGGAGAAGAGGGAATGACTGGGGTGAAAATGGTCCCTGATTTTATTGTCTGCTTTCCCAAGGCAGCAGTGGAGTTGGTGGGGGGGGGGGTGAGGGGAGGGGGGATGTTGTCACGTGTGTCACTCTCCGAAAATGTATTGCAGTCTTGGACAGAGATGTTCCCAAAACCAAACTGTGATACATCCCAATAGGATGCTTTCGATGGGATGTCTGTGGAAGTCTGAGGAACGAAAGCTTTGCACTGTACCTCAGTACAAGTGACACTAAACTAAACTTAAACTTCGATCCCGACTATGGGTGCTGTCTGTATGGAGTTTGTATGTTCTCCCCGTGACCTGCGTGGGTTTTCTCCGAGATCTTCGGTTTCCTCCCACACTCCAAAGACGCACAGGTTTGTAGGTTAATTGGCTTGGTAAATGTGAAAACAAAATGTCCCTAGTGGGTGTAGGTGTTAATGCGCGGGGATCGCTGGTTGGCACGGACCCGGTCAGCCGGAGGGCCTGTTTCCGCTCTGTATCTCTAAACTAAAGTAAACTGGAGGGATATGGGACCAAACATAGGCAGGTGAGGCTAGAGTAGATGGGGCATCTTGGTCAGCGTGGGCAAGTTGGGCCAAAGGGACATGTTTCCATGCTGTATGACTATGACTCTGTAAGTTGGCATGAGTCATTGGAGACAGGCCAAACTTCCTCCGTATTCCCAGGAAGTAGAGGCTGCCTTCAATCCCGGTTTTATGCTTGAGGTTGATACTTGCGGCGTTACCAGTTTAACGATGTGTTAGGACAAAGTGGAAGATAGGATGTGAGTGTTTAGCATTTGTTAGAGTGAATTAATCAGTGGCTTCCTTTATTCAGTAGATACTGGTAGCACAGGTGGTGAGAGCAGGTATTGAGGGGGGTTGTTCTGGAACACCAGAACCAACTGTTAGACAATAGACAATAGACAATAGACAATAGGTGCAGGAGTAGGCCATTCGGCCCTCCGTGCCAGCACCACCATTCAATGTGATCATGGCTGATCATCCCCAATCAGTACCCCGTTCCTGCCTTCTCCCCATATCCCCTGACTCCGCTATCTTTAAGAGCCCTTTCTAGCTCTTTCTTGAAAGTATGCAGAGAACCAGCCTCCACCGCCCTCTGAGGCAGAGAATTCCACAGAATCACAACTCTCTGTGTGAAAAAGTGTTTCCTCGTCACCTTTCTAAATGGCTTACTCCTTATTCTTAAAGTTGAGTCTTCCTGAGTTGTTATGGGCCTAACTCAACGAAACACCAGTGAAGGGAGGTGCCCACTTAATAACCCCAATGATATACTTGCATCAGTATTTTTAAAATGTGCTTGTTAACAAGTAGGTAGTTGATTATTTCATGTAGAGTTAGTTATTGTCCTTAGCATAAGTTGGTCTAATCAGTTTAGATAGTAATTTGGCTTTGGGCCTGGTTTTCTTGGTCGAGTACTTAACCTAGTGGTGAAGCAAAAGTACTTTGAGTTTTGATTGTAATTTGGCTAGTCCAGGGCCATTCAATCATAACTATTACTGCTGGAAAAGTACAACAAGGAGACATCAAGACAGATTCACCACCCTCTGGCTAAATAAAATCCTCCTCTTCTTTGTTCCAAAGGTGCACGTTTTTATTCTGAAGATGTACCCTCTGGTCCTAGACTCTCCCACTACTGGGATCATCCTCTCCACACCCACTCTATCTAGGCCGCTAGAGTCAGGCAGCATCTCTGGAGAACATGTACAGGCAACGTTTGGGGTCGGGACCCTTCTTCATCACGAGCTGGGCATTCATTTTGTTGATTTACCAGGCAACTTCCATTTTTTGGTAAAGATTGCACTTCAGGGTGACCAAGAGGTACAGCAGGTAGTGCAGCTTTCTCTTAGCCCTAACAATTCAGGTTTAATCCTGACCTCCAGTGCTGTCTGTGCAGAGTTTGCATGATCTCCCTGTGACCGCGCGGGTTTCCTCCGGGTGCTCCGGTTTCCTCCCACACTCCACAGACGTGCAGGTTTGTAGGTTAGTTGGCTTCTGTAAAGTGCAAGTTGCTCCCTGGAGTGTAGGGTAGTGCGAGTGTGCGGGGTGATCGCTGGTCGATGCGGACTCAGTGGGCCGAAGGGCCTGTTTCTGCGCTGTATCTCTGAACTAAACTGAATGAAGCTCATCGAGAGAGAGCGAGAGAGAGATAAAGAGATAGAGAGATAGAGAGAGAGAGAGAGTCATACAGCATGCAGACAGGCCCTTCGGCCCAACTTGCCCACACTGACCAACATGCCCCATCCACAGTAGGTGCACCCTGTCTGTGGAATTCTCTGCCTCAGAGGGCGGTGGAGGCCGGTTCTCTGGATGCTTTCAAGAGAGAGCTAGATAGGGCTCTTAAAAATAGCGGAGTCAGGGGATATGGGGAGAAGGCAGGAACGGGGTACTGATTGGAGATGATTAGCCATGATCACATTGAATGGCGGTCCTGGCTCGAAGGGCCGAATGGCCTACTCCTGCACCTATTGTCTATTGTCTATTGTCACCTAAACCCAGGTCTCTTTCTGTCTTTCCGCTGATTGGATAACACGTAACAAAAGCATTTCACTGTACTTTGGCATACGGGACAATAAGCTAAACTGAACCAGTTCATGAAATGCCTTTGATGTGCTGTCCCTGTGGCAACGTAGGAAAAATACAGGCGGCCATAGCGTGCATCAGAGGGCCACATAACGTGATTTTACTCGGCAAACACAAAGAGCCCACAAATGTGAACTCAACCAGAAAAAGCTCCCTGTTGAACTCTCCACTGAGGAGCACTCAAACTGAAAAATAACAATCTGGAACATTATTCTTGGAACTCACCAAGTGGCTTTTTTTTTCTCAGAAACACTAGTTTAGCTCACACCAGGATTTATCACGGGACATGGATCAATGCAAGCGGTTCTGCTTGAATAGAAATGTACAGGACAGTCAACGAGCTATTAACTCCAGTTGCTTGTCGCTCTCTCCTTTTATCTCCCTAGGGTGGGGGAGCGGTAGTGGGGGGGGGGGGGGGGTAGGGAGTGGGTGAGAGGAGTGAGTGGGGGGGGGGGTTTGAGGGAGTGGTGTGTGGGGGGGCAGAGTGACGGGGTTTCGTCTGCCTCTACTCCACTCAAGGATTTAGTTTAGTTTAGTTTAGAGATACAGCGCAGAAACAGGCCCTTCGGCCCACCCAGTCTGCAGCGACCAGCGATCCCTGCACCCTGACACTATCCTACACACACTAGGGACATTTCTTTACATTTACTCCAAGCCAATTAACCTACAAGTGGCCCTTCAGCCCATCTTGCCCACACCAACCAACACTAATCATCTACAGTAGTTTAGTCTAGTTTAGAGATACAACACTCTACAGGGCCACTGTGTAGGTCCTACCCTGGTCTGACTATGAAATTCAATACCTCACACTTATCTGCAATAAACTGCATTAACCATTCTTCAGCCCACGTGCCCAACTGTGACAGATGTAACTCTGAAGTGGCCTCACTTTTGGAAAAATATTGGAAAGACATTTTTGACACTATTTCTGTAGTTTTAGGTATTGAGTTACAACCTCACCCTATTACTGCAATTTTTGGTTCTACTCAATGTTAGATTCTACTCATCGGTCCCGTTCTAACCCATCGGCTCACTGCTTTCACTACATTAATTGGCAGAAGATCTTTTTTTATTTATATGGAAACCCTCCGACCACACTCCATTGGTACTCTGAAACAATATCATGTTTAAATTTAGAAAAAATTAGGAGTGACATTGTTGAACCGTTGGTTAAATTTGATCGGACTTGGGGAAGATTTATTCAACATTTTCATACAATATAAATTGTCCCCTCTCCAAGCGTTATAATAATTCTTTTACCTTTATACGGTGGAACGGATTTGACGACAAACAGGGACTTAAATTGTAGAAATTCTTTTTTTTTAATTTTTTTTACATTTTTTTTATTAGAAGTAAGTACATGATAAAAAAACATTTTGTTTGTGGTGGTATTGCCTATATTATCAATTGTTTAATGTTTGTACTTCTATATATTTTTTTTATTTTTTAAAAAGATAGAAAATAATAGAGAGAGAAAAGAAACCAAAAAAAAAATAATTCAGAAGGTATAATAAAAGAGAATGGAATAATTAGCTAATTATACATCATTGGAGTAAATTGGAGAAATTATTTGTAGCTCAGATTCTGTTTTGTTTTTTTTTAGTTTAAGGGGTTTTGGTTTTCTCTTTTGTTCTCTTTTTTTCCTTTTTTTTTCCTTGTTATCTTTTTGTTTTTACACATACAAATTCTTTTTTAAACACTTAACTATATTTACATAGAGGCTGGGAGGTCTATACCCAATGTGTATTTTGACACTGGACTCATACTTATGTTATACTTATTAATGTAATCCTGATCCATATGTATTAATATCACTGTTATGTTTATCATTATTTTGTTGTTGTTGTTTTGTTTTTGCTTTTGAAAAAAATTAATTAAAAGATTTTTAAAGACACTTAACCTACAAAGTGGCCCTTCAGCCCATCTTGCCCATGCCGACCAACACTAATCATCTAGTTTAGTCTAGTTTAGTGATACAACACTCTACAGGGCCCTGCCATTCATTCTACCCTGGTTTGACTATGTAATGCAACACTTCACAATTATCTGCATTAAACTCCACTAACCATTCTTTAGCCCACTTGCCCAACTGTCGAAGATCCTAAGTCAACTCAACATCTGTGCAGAGAGAAAGAGTGTGAACATTTCAATCTCCCCCTCAAGAGGAAAAATACTGCAAGCACTTGGCTTTAACTTTACCTCAACCCTTTACATTGGTCACCTTAGCCTTGTGGTACTGATCCACCGCTCCAGTCCCAGAAGACTCCTGAGGTCTGATGTTCCTCGGTCTGTCCCAGCCAGCTGGGTTAGACACAAAAAGCCGGAGTAACTCAGCGGGTCAGACGGCATCTCCGGAGAAAAGGATTAGGTGACGTTTCGGGTCGAGATCCTTCTTCAGACTGAGAGTCAGGGGAGAGGGAACTGCGTGATATAGACGGTGATGTAGAGAAATATAGAGCAAATGAATGAAAACTAAGCAAAAAAAGTAACGATGATAAAGGAAACAGGCCTTTGCTTGCTGTGAACAAGTTGAGAATGAGCTACAGACAATGAGACTCAACAAGACGACTGAAGCTGGTACGACTTGGATGGGGGAGCGATGTGAGTGAGAGGGGATGCAAACGTTACTTGAAGTTAGATCCCACCATGTAGCTCATCCGTCTCCTGAATTTCACCAGCCTGAAAGATCCCTCCCTCCTGTTCCTTGCTCCACAAGACTGTGGACTTGACTTGACCTTGAAGACAGAGAGATACAGCACAAAAACAGGCCCCTTGGTTCACCGAGTCCACACAAACCAGTGGACATCCCACACACTAACACTAGGTCAATGTACAATTTTTACTGAAGCCAATAAACCTGAAAACCTGCACGTCTAGTTTTTAGATGAGGGAGGGGAAGATTTAACAAGAACCCGAGGAGACATTGAAAAGACATTGAGAAGCACATGGATAGGACAGGTATAGAGGGATATGGGCCAAAACGAAGGCAGGTGGGACTAGTGTAGATGGGACACCTTGGTCAGCGTGGACAAGTTGGGCCGAAGGGACTGTTTCCATGCTGTGTGACTCTACGATGTCGTCATCTATGCAATAGAAAGAAGTAAGCAATGAGAAAGAATAAAGTGTAGGAAGGAACTGCAGATGCTGGCTTAAACCGAAGATTGACACAAAATGCTGGAGTAACTCAGCGGGACAGGCAGCGTCTCTGGAGAGAAGGAAGGTGACGTTTTGGGTCTTCTTCTTCTACTTGCTTGTGGCGTGCACAGCCTACAGTTGTAGGACAACTTTTTCTATTTGATTGTGCAACTTTTTCTATTTGATTGCATTTGTCGAAACAGGAAGGTTGCAATCTCCCACCCCACGTTTTGGGTCGGGATCCTTCTTCAGACTAAGAAAGAATAATGGTTAGGGTAACACTGCCTTAGCGCTGGTCTCCTCTGCAAACACTATTTTGTAGTTTTAATTTACTTTTTGAGAAATGGAAAAAAATAATTTAGAACTAATGGAAAATATTCGTTTTTTGAAACATTCCCTTCAGCCCAACGAGTTCACGCTGTTCAGTAATCACCAGTTCTATCCTACACACGAGGGACAACTTACAGAAGCCAATTAACCTACAAACCTGCACGTCTTTGGGGTCTGGGAGGAAACCGGAGCACCCGGAGAAAACCCACGCAGTCAGAGGGAGAACGTACAAACTCCGTACAGACAGTACCCGTAGTCAGGATCGAACCTGGGTCTCTGGCGCTGTGAGTCAGCAACTCTACCGCTGCGCCATTGTATCTACCAATTGGGCTGGGATTTCTCCGCCTGTTGGATTTGGTGGACTCTTGACTACAGCTGAAGTTTACTGTTTCTGACCTGGAACTTGCCTGGGTTACGATCTGTACTTCAAAGATTCAAAGGTCAGTTTATTGTCCCATGTGCCAATTAAGGTACAGTGAAACTCAAATTACTTGAGAAGGGTTCTGGGGTTGAGAACGAGCCCACATTTCAGTCACCCTGACATCTGTGATACAGGAAGGCAGGAGATCTGGCCCCAAAATATCCCCAAATCATTCCGTACGAGAAGCCACGGAAAGGCATTATTTCTGTTACATCTCAGAAATAAATCTACAGGTTGAGAATATATTGACTGGTTGTATCACGGCCTGGTCCAGCAACTCACTGTGCTGGCTCGAAGGGCCAAATGGCCTACTCTTGCACCTATTGTCTATTAACTCGAACGCCCAGGATTGAAGGAGATTACATAACATGTTTGATACTGCCTGGTCCCATCACAGGTACAGACCTCCTCATCATCGATGGGATATCGTCAAGGTTATGGTTTTTTATTGTCATATATCCTGAAGCAGAACAATGAAGTTTGTACTTGCGGCAGCATAATAGATATGTAAGCACAGTACTCTGTAAAAGCTATAATTTAAAAAAATCTGAATATATATATCATGTATATGACACAGTTTATGATATATATATTTTTTGCTATATATATATATATATATATATATACTTTTTTGCATATCTTTCATTTATTGTTCTTTATCCCTCTACATCTCTACATCTCTCATCATCTATATCTCTCATTTCCCTTCTCCCTAACCAGTCTACATTTCCTTATCATCGTCTGCTTTGATCTCTCGTTTTCACACCTCACCCTTCCATATCTCAAGACTCCCTCTCCCCTGACTCTCGTCCTGTCACCTGTTCCTTCTCTCCAGAGAAGCTGCTTGTACCATTGAGTTACTCCAGCTTTTGTGTCTATCCTAGGTTTAAACCAGCATCTGCAGTTCCTTCCCACACAAATATATATATATATATAAACAAACTAACAAATAAATATAGAAGGCACTACCTCAAAATACCTGTCATTATCTTCAAAGACACACAAGAGTGGTTGTCACTGCTCAGTTCCATCACAGTTAGTTTAGTTTAGTCTAGTTTATTGTCACGTGTACAGAGGTACAGTGAAAAGCTTTTTGTTGCGTGCTAACCATTCCACAGAAAGACAAAGAAATAGGCAACGTTTCGGGCCGAAAACCTTCTTCAGGCTCTGAAACTCTTCTTCAGACTGTCTTGACCTGTTTTGACCAGAAACGGACGGTTTTGACCTGAAACGTTGCCTATTTCCTTTGCTCCATAGATGCTGCTACACCAGCTGAGTTTCTCCAGCATTTTTGTCTACCTTCGAATTTCCAGCATCTGCAGTTCCTTCTTAAACTCTTAACCACAGAAAGACAACACATGATTACAATCAAGCCATTTACAGCGTACTGATACATGATAAGGGAATAACGTTTAGTGCAAGATAAAGCCAGCAAAGTCTGATCAAAGGTAGTCCAAGGTAGACAAAAATGCTGGAGGAACTCAGCGGGTGAGGCAGCATCTATGGAGCGAAGGGATAGGTGACGTTTCGGGTCGAAACCCTTCTTCAGACTGATCTATATATTCTTCACCTATTCCTTCGCTCCATAGATGCTGCCTCACCCGCTGAGTTTCGCCAGCATTTTTGTCTACCTTCATTTTTCCAGCATCCGCAGTTCTTTCTTAAGCAAGGATAGTCCGAGGGTCAGCAAGGTGGTAGATAGTTTTCAGCACTTCTCTCCGGTTGTGGGACGATTGTATGACTGACCTCCCCACCATCGAAGGGATCGAGTCAGAGGTTCTGGAATGTGAGGGAGTAACTCTACCGCTGCACCACCTGCATGCCGCTTGTTACTGGGCCCAAGACAGTTCCACATAAATTAGCAAAGCTGCAGCAAGAGGCTGGGTTGGTAAAAGGTCTTTCTCCTAATACGATACGATACGATAGATCATTATTTGTCCCAAGAGGGAAATTGGTCTGCCAACAGTCATCAAACATAACAAGTGTGTAGGAAAGAACTGCAGATGCTGGTTTCAATTGAAGATGGACACAAAATGCTGGAGTAGCTCAGCGGGACAGACAGCATCTCTGGAGAGAAGGAATGGGTGACATTTCGGGTCGAGACCCTTCCTCAGACTGAGTTCTGAGTCATAAGGTAGTTGAGGCCAGTTCATTGGCTATATTTAAGAGGGAGTTAGATGTGGCCCTTGTGGCTAAAGGGAGCAGGGGGTATGGAGAGAAGGCAGGTACAGGATACTGAGTTGGATGATCAGCCATGATCATATTGAATGGCGGTGCAGGCTCGAAGGGCAATGACGTACTCCTGCACCTATTTTCTATGTTTCTATGTTTTTATAAAACACAAGATACATGAAACATGAAATTAGATTAAAGTGACGTGTAAAGTCCAGGATTTGGGATGTGCAAAAATTGGGTGGGGGTGGGGGGGGGGGAAGGGGCGTCAGTCTCAGTCTACCCCATGACAGAAGGGGGAGGAGTTGTACAGTTTGATAGCCACAGGCAAGAAGGATCTCCTGTGGCGTTCTGCGCTGCATGTTGGTGGAACCAGTCTGTTGCTGAAGGTGCTCCTCAGGTTGACCAGTGTGTCACGGAGGGGGTGAGCTGCATTGTCCAGGATGCTCCAGCGTTTGAGGAGCATCCTCCCCTTCAGGACCACCTCCCGTGAATCCAACTCCAACTCCGCCCCCAGGACGGAGTCAGCCTTCCCAATGAAAGTGGGCTTTGGCCCGACCCTGTCACCACCTTTTAATGTGAACTTTGGGATTGATTGCCAAAGTGGTCAAATTTCCCCCACAACTTTCCCAGACGGAATGTCTGATAGATTCACAACTTCATTATTAACTCGGCCTAGTTTTTTGTTAAAGAGAGGGCACCCAATCAGTAACCGGTATTAAATTACCGAGCATTTAATCTGCTGATCTGCCTGGAGGTTTGATGTGTCTGGGACCAGAGGCAGCGGTCGCTGGCAGGGAGGGTGGAGGGAGTGGGGCCAGGGGAAGGGGAGGCAAGGTGAGAAGCCAAACCCAGCCCAGCAAATAACAGCCTCATTAATGCACCGACACAGCTTTCGCGGGGCACTGATCTCACCGGACTGGGGCCGTAAATCTGGGGCATGCAGAACCTGACGCTGGCTGATAGCAGGGGTAGTGGTGGAACATGGAGACATAGACCCAGAGACCCAGAGACACAGAATCACAGTCACAGAGTCACAGAGACACAGAGTCACAGAGACACAGAATCACAGTCACAGAGACACAGAGTCACAGAGTCACAGAGACACAGTCACAGAGACACAGAGTCACAGAGACACAGAATCACAGTCACAGAGACACAGAGTCACAGAGTCACAGAGACACAGTCACAGAGACACAGGGACTCAGAGACACAGAGCCACAGTCACAGAGACACAGAGACACAGAGACACAGAGTCACAGAGACACAGAGACACAGAGACACAGAGACACAGTCACAGAGACACAGAGACACAGAGACACAGAGTCACAGAGACACAGAGACACAGAGTCACAGAGACACAGAGTCACAGAGACACAGTCACAGAGACACAGAGTCACAGAGACACAGTCACAGAGACACAGAGACACAGAGACACAGTCACAGAGACACAGAGACACAGAGACACAGAGACACAGTCACAGAGACACAGAGTCACAGAGACACAGAGTCACAGTCACAGAGACACAGAGTCACAGAGTCACAGAGACACAGTCACAGAGACACAGGGACACAGAGACACAGAGCCACAGTCACAGAGACACAGAGTCACAGAGACACAGAGACACAGTCACAGAGACACAGAGTCACAGAGTCACAGAGACACAGTCACAGAGACACAGAGACACAGAGACACAGAGACACAGTCACAGAGACACAGAGACACAGAGACACAGAGTCACAGAGACACAGGGACACAGAGACATAGAGCCACAGTCACAGAGACACAGAGACACAGAGACACAGAGTCACAGAGACACAGGGACACAGAGTCACAGAGACACAGAGTCACAGAGACACAGTCACAGAGACACAGAGTCACAGAGACACAGTCACAGAGACACAGAGACACAGAGACACAGTCACAGAGACACAGAGACACAGAGACACAGAGACACAGAGTCACAGAGACACAGGGACACAGAGTCACAGAGACACAGAGTCACAGAGACACAGTCACAGAGACACAGAGTCACAGAGACACAGTCACAGAGACACAGAGACATAGAGACACAGTCACAGAGACACAGTCACAGAGACAGTCACAGAGACACAGAGACACAGAGACACAGAGACACAGTCACAGCCACAGAGTCACAGAGACACAGACTCACAATGTCATAGAGTCACAGGGTCACAGGGCTTAGAAACAGGCCTTTCAGCCCAACCTGCCCTCACCAACCAACATGGCCCCATCTACACTAGCTCCACCTGCCAAAACTGGTCCCATCCCTCTAATTTGTCTCATCCATGCATTTGCGGGTCTTTTGACAATAGACAATAGACAATAGGTGCAGGAGTAGGACATTCGGCCCTTTTGAGCCAGCACCGCCATTCTATGTGATCATGGCTGATCATCCACAATCAGTACCCCGTTGCTGCCTTCTCCCCCATATCCCCGGACTCCGCTTTCAAACTCTCTCTTGAAAGCATCCAGGGAACCGGCCTCCACCGCCCTTTGAAGCGTTGAGATAGTACCTGCCTCAACTACCTCGTACATCACCCGGCGCGGCCTCAGTGGTCGTGGGACTTAACACCGCCCACCTGGGGCTTCGACATCGGGAGAGAAATGGTGCGGGGGAGAGAGAAGAGCTTTGCCTTCCATCACAGTGAGCAGGAGATTCACTGTGATGGATGTTTGTGTGAATTGAATTGTTTGTGTGTTTTTTTATGAATTGTTTTGTTTGTATGGCTTGTAGAAACGGAGTTTCGTTCGAGCCGCTCTGAGGTTCGAATGACGAGTAATAAAATCTAATCTATCTAATCTAATCTGCCTCCTGCAACGGCTCGCTCCATACGCCCACCGCCCTCTGTGTAAAAATGTTGTCCCTCGGGTTCCTATTAAATCTTTTCCCCCTCACCTTAAACCTTTGTCCTGAACTGCACAGAGGCGCAGCGGTAGAGTTGCAGCCTCACAGCGCCAGAGACTCGGGTTCGACCCTGACTACAGGCGCTGTCTGTATAGAGTGCGTACACTCTGCCCGTGACCTGCGCGGGTTTTCACCGGAACCTCTGGTTTTCTCCCACACTCCAAAGACATGCAGGTTTATAGATTCATTGGCTTGGTATAATTGTAAATTGTCCTTAGCGTGTGTGTAGGACAGTGTTAGTGTGCAGGCTGGTCGTCGCGGACTCGGGGGTCGCTGGTCGGCGCGGACTCAGTGGGCCGAAGTGCCTGTTTCCGTGCTGTATCTCTAAATCAAACTAATGTGTCAACTGAAGGGCCTGTCCCACTTGGGTGTCATTTGCGCGTCATTTACGCGACATCATTCATGCGTCACGACGCACAACGCGCGCGGTGACGTAGGCATTGATGCGCCGTCGCGCACGCCGTCCCAGGTTTTTGGAATGTGCAAAATGACGCCCAAGTGGGACAGGCCCGTGAAGGTTTTCAATAAGATTTCACAAGATACAAGATACATTTATTTGTCCCATGCACCAGTTGGCAGAGTGGAATGTGGTCACCATACAGCCATACAACAAAAATAAAGAACACAACACACGATAGATTTAAACATAAAACATCCCCACACAGCAGAATCAAATGTTTCCCACTGTGAGGGAAGGCACCAAAGTCTGTCTCTTCCTCGATGTTCACCCGTGGTTGGGGCCTCCGGAGCCCTCCGCAGTCGCCACTATGGGCAGCCCGCCGCTCAGGCCCGCTCGCCGGGATGTTGGAACTCCGACGTCGGAGCGGGAGGCCAAACTCAGCGGCTTGGACCTCCGAATCGGCCGCTTCCCACCGGAGTCTGCAGCTGCCGACGTCCGCGGTCCGCGCCGGGTGGAGACTCACGCTGGTGGCCCTCGGCAAAGGGCCCCAGGGACTCCGCAATGTCGGTGTCCTTCCCCCTTCTCCACTTTACCCAGTCACGGCCCCAGCCTCCCTGAGTCAGGGGGGGACTCTTCTGTTTCCAAGAAGGTGCAGAACAGCCTTAATTTTTTGTTTTCCCATCCCTTCCCCAGTAATCTCTTCCCACGACAAAGCACGGATCAGAGAGTCAGTGTTCGCAGTTTGGTTCAGGGTACGTGAGCCTGCCCAATGGAAGCAACTTGTCTTAATTCATGGGTACACAAAAAGCTGGAGAAACTCAGCGGGTGCAGCAGCATCTAAGGAGCGAAGGAGATAGGCGACGTAATTCAGACGTAATAATAAGACGTAATTGTCTTAATTCATCTTTAATTCAATGGAAGTAATTAGTCTTCATTAGTCCCAATCATACCCTCACTGCCACTCTCAATGTCTTGCTCACACCTCACCTCACTAACATTCCACCTCACCCGGACAATACGTGTTACCCTCGCAACTTAGAGTACCTTAGTCTAGTTTACTTTACTTTCATGTATTTTGTGTTTTTATGACTGTTGGCAGATCAATTTCCCTCCTGGGATAAATAAAGTTCTATTGTATCGTAGCATTTAGTTTAGTTTTGTTTCGTTTTGTTTCTTGTCAATTGAAACGGGGTACAGTGAAAAGCTCTTGTTGCGTGCCGACAAGTCAAGCAGAAAGACGACACATGATTACAATCAGGCCATCCACAGTGTACAGATACATGATAAAAGGAATTATGCTTAATGCAAGATAAAGCCAGTAAAGTCTGATCAAGGATAGTCCGAGGGTCTCCAGTGAGGTAGATAGTAGTTCAGGACCGCTCTCCAGTTGTGGTAGGATGGTTCAGTTGCCTGATCACAGCTCGGATGAAACTGATCTGCTAAGAATCCGTTAAGATCTACATTTAAGGGTAAAACACAGTTAAAGTTCTTCTACGGTAGACAAAAATGCTGGAGAAACTCAGCGGGTGCAGCAGCATCTATGGAGCAAAGTTCTTCCTCGATCACTTTCAATAACTCTCCTATGTTCATCATCAGTAACTCCTTCAGATACCCTCAAAGATTCCCTTACACCCTCACCATTTAGTAAATCTTTCAAACCCTCTCTCTGTCACCCTCACATGCTCATTCCCAATAACTACCACACACACATTATCAATAACTCCATCACAAACATGATCAATTACTCCCCGATGCAACTTATCAATAACTCACCCACACATATTATCAATAGCACCCCCTTGCATATTATCAATAACTCCATCACACACATTATCAATAACTCCCTTGTGCAAATTATCAATAACTATCCCACACATTATCAATAACTGCATATTATCAATAACTTCCTTTCGCATATTATCAATAACCCTCGTGTATCAATAATTCCCTCACAACCATTACCAATAACTCCCTCATGCATATTATCAGTAACTATCTCAACACATTATCAATAGCTCCCTCACACACATTATCAATATTTCCCTCACACATATTATCAATAACCCGTATGCATATTATCAATAACTATGCCCCACACACATTATCAATAACTCCCGTGATCATGTTACCAATAACTATCCCACATGCATTATCAATAACACCCTCACAAGCATTATCAATAACTCCTCCACACACATTATCAATAACTGCCCCACATAAATTATACCTAACATACAGTAGTTTCTTGAAATAGGTAGATAAAGTAGACAAGAAGGTTTTCAGTTCATTGGACTTCCTCAGTCAGGGTATTGAGTATAGAAGTTGGGATGGACACAAAATGCTGGAGTAACTCAGCGGGTCAGGCAGCATCTCTGGAGAGAAGGAATGGGTGATGTTTCGGGTCGAGATCCTTCTTCAGTTGGGATTTCATGTTACAGTTGCACAAGGCATTGGTGAGACCGCAATTGGAATATTATGTTCAGTTTTGGTCATCATCCTGTTATAGGAAGGATTTTAAGCTGGAAAGAGTGTGGAGATTTACAGTCTGAGGATGCTGTCTGGCTCGCTGAGTTACTCCAGCACACACATGATCTTTTCTTTTGCAAACCAGCATCTGCAGTTCATTCTTTCTCAATGGCTCATTGGTCTCTTCAGTACCACGTGGACCAAGGTACAGCGAGATACTTCTTTTGCGTTCAGCTCAGCAAGACCATCACCGTACATAACCGCAATCCTTAGTACAGAATGTACAGAACGGCCCACTGAGTCCATATGCAAGAGATGCCATTTTGGGGCGATTTCCAAGTCCCAGATGAAGCCGGCCACAACCAAAGATCCTATAGCAAGCAAGATAGTCCACTCGACGAAAAAGGCGTAGTACGGTCATGGGCAGATTCACGGGTAATTTAAGGCCCCATTTCCGTAACCGGCTTCCGTCTCCGCACCAAAGATCCCACAGGATACTAGCGCAGGGACGGAAGCCGGTTACGGAAACATCCTCGCAAAAATATAAGTTATTTGGTAAAAATCTTCTCCTCACTTACAGAATTATAATTTATTAACACAAACTGATCGCCCGCAACGTTGATTACACTGCGAGTCGGGTCCCGTTACGGAAATGGATGAAAAAAAGGCCCACGTTCCGTTCCGTTGCGTACTACACGTCAGCCCATTGCATTTAGCAGGAGTGGTCTATCTTGCTCCGCTGTAGGGTCTTTGGCCACAATGGCCCATTGCAGCCATCGCCTCCATTCCAGTCGTCCCGCGAACCCTCGTCCCTCTCCTCACCCGGCCCTCTTCAGCCCTTGTTCCCCGGGGTGAGAGGGGGGGGGGGGGAATCCGTTCTGCAGCCGACCTTGAGGGCGCTGAAGATAAGACCCCCCTCCAGTTCTTCTCACCGGGCCCTTTGTCCAGCTTCTGCCACCGTCCCCCTCCGTCCTCCTCTCCGTGACTCCCCTCTCCGGGCGGGTTCCCGGTTCCCTGGCATTGGGATATGGCCACCGAGATTTCCATGAAAACAGGCAGCAAGGACCACCAAGGCCGCACTGACCATCAAACACCCATTTGCACTCATACATTATTAATCCCATTTTTGACCCCCCCCCCCCCACATTCCTGTTAACTTCATCCCCTTTCTACTCCTCTGCTCTGTGGGATAGCAGCTCTACCAGCACACCTCCAGATGCAAGGACAGTTTCTTCCCAGCTGTTATCAGGCAAACAAACCATCCCACCACAACCAGAGAGCCGTCCTGAACTACTATCTACTATCTACAGGTGAACCTCGGACTATCCTTTGCTGGCTTTAGCTTGCATTAAACGTTACTCCCTTATCATGTGTCTGCACACTGTTAATGGCTCGATTGTAATCATGTATTGTCTTTCTGCTTTCCAAACTAAACTAAAGAGGCAGGCAATGTTAATTTTAGTTTAGTGCAAAGATAGAAGCCCTTGGGCCCACCGAGTCTACACTGACCAGCGATCCCCGCACATTAACACTACAAGAGACAATATTACATTTTTTTACATTTATACCCGGCCAATTAACCTTTGCACGTCTTTGGAGTGTGGGAGGAACGCAAAGATTCATGACTCTCTATCTCGGAGAAAACCCATGCACGTCATGGTGAAGAACGTGCAAACTCCGTACAGCCAGCACCCATAGTCAGGATCGAACCCTGGTCTCTGGCGCTGTAGAACAGTAGCTCTACCCCTGCGCCACTGTGCCATCCTAATGTGGTTGATAAGGAACTCCCTGAAGGAGAGACTCACCTGGAAAATCACCAAGGACACTCTTACTGATTTTATTTTAGCCACTTACACTGCCTTTAGCAGCAGACACAAATCAGCTTGGTTAGTGCTCTATAAAAAGGTCCAAACCAATCTCCAGGCACTAAATGTTTCCTCCCTCACCGGTACTTGACATTTTTACTTCCTTATAATGTCACGGTCTGCGTCAACCTCTCTTCGAAAGAGTAGGTGGAATTTACCTGGAAATGTAGAGCCGGCACGGTGGCGCAGAGGTAGAGTTGCTGCCTCACAGTTTTGGGGACCCGGGTTCGATCCTGACCAGGGGTGCTGTCTGTGCGGGGTGTGTACGTTCTCCCTGTGACTGCCTGGGTTGTTTCCGGGTGCTCCGGTTTCCTCACACGTTCCAGAGACGTGGGAATTCTTGGTATTGAGTAACCACTTGTGGAAAACAGCCAACAGCATGCTTACAATAACATCAAGGAAGTAATTCAGGATTAGGAAAAAGGTTACAACACTCCTTCCAACATTAAATACTCTTGCCTCTTGAGAGGCATGTGTTGATGTTACATATGAGTCTCTGACTATATAACTCCCCAATTAGATGACTAAAATAGACACAAAGTGCCAGAGTAACTCAGCAGGTCAGGCAGCATCTCGAGAGAACAAGGATGGGTGACATTTCAGGTCAGGACCCTTCTTCAGTCTGGGTTCTTCAGACTTGGCTAGTCTGAAGAAGGGTTACGACCCAAAATGTCACCCATCCTTTTACTCCAGAGATGTTACCTGACCCGCTGAGTTACTCCAGCACCTTGTGCCTTTCTTCGTTATGAACAAGCGTCTGCAGTTCCGCATACTAATCCCTAACTAACTAATCCCATGCGCTGTACAACTAAAGGTGCTAGTTTAGACCAAAAAAAGGCACAAAGTGCTGGAGTAACTCAGTGGGGCAGGCAGCATCTCTGGAGAACATGGATAGGCGACATTTCATGTTGGGACCCTTCTTCAGATATTTCTTCAGGTTGGATTATGAGTTGTATATATGATTCAAGAGTCGAGTGTGTTTTATTATCATATGTCCCAAAACAGAATAATAAAACTATCGCTTCACGAGCAAAGAACAAGAGAGGCTGGGTAAGTTACGGAGCTGGAAAATCAATAAGGCCGTCAAATCTTACAGAGCGAAGGCAGGAAAATGGGGCTGAGAGGGAAAAATAGATAACCTGTGATCGAATGGCGAATAGACTCGATAGGCCGAATGGCCTCATTCTGCTGCTCTGTCTTATGGTCTCATTCAGCTTATGAATGTTCGGCAGTACGGTGGCGCGGGTTGTCACCGGAATCTCCGGTTGGCTCCCACACGGCAAAGGCATTCAAGTTTGTCGGCTAATTGCCCTAGTGTGTGTAGGATAGTGTTAATGTGCGGGGATCGCTGGTCGGCGCGGACTCAGCGGGCTCTGTTACCTTGCTGTATCTCTAAACTAAACTGAATTGTTCAGTTCCGTTTATTGGCACGTGTACCGAGACACAGTGAAAAGTTTAGGTTACGTGCTAACCAGTCGGTAGAAAAACAGTACGTGATTAAAATCGAGCCAATCACAGCGCACGATAAACTAGTAACATTTAATGCCAGATCCAGCCAGTAAAGTCCGATCAAAGATAGTCCGAGGATGGCTGATTGCAGCCCGCACAGAATGGACAGTCCTTTTCAAAGTGCTTTGCTGCTTTCTAGAGGCCGAAGACAGAAATGTCACTGTGAGTGATGCAATGTTTTGTAACCTTGATGGTGAAGGTATTTGAATGAGATTATGATTGTAATATCGTAAGTTTGCAGAGCCAAGCCTGGGCCATGAGGTAAAACGGGTAGAGTTTCCTTCAAAAGAAAAACTTTAATAAAAACTATAAAACATTTGAGAATCTTGCCATCATCTCTCAGACTATCTCGGATTTTATCACTTCCGACAGTCTGCCCTTCACAGCCTCCAACCTTTTATTATTCTCCAGCCCCGCACAGCCCGGTTTTATCTTCTCCCCAAAATCCACAAACAGAACTGCCCTGGAAGAAAGAAGGGTTTTGACCCAAAGCGTCACCTATCCTTTCTCTCCAGAGATGCTGCTTGATCCACTGAGTTACTCCAGCACCTTGGGCCTGTCATAGTTTCCTCTAATGTCTTTGACATTTTGTTGGAACAATATGAGTCGACCTTATAGAGCAGCACAAAATGCATGATAGTGGTCTGTTCCACACCTGCAATGTTCAGTCTTTGGCCAAGAATGATAATGAGACGGCCAAGAGACTGCGGATGCTGCAATCTCTCCAGAGATGCTGTCTGACCCGCTGAGTTACTCCAGCTTTTTGTGCCTATCTTTGGTTTAAAGCAGCAACTGCAGTTTACTTCCAACACAGAAAAATAATATATACATTGTACATAAATTACACATAGATTCTACTAGACAGTGAAAAGAATTAGATTGTGCCAAAGAAAGCAAGGCGTTAAGGGCCTGTCCTACTTGGGCAACCTAATCGGCGAGGTAAAAAGAGTGTCTTCGACCTTCCAGCTCAAGGGCACTCACGTGGGAAGCCTCGAACTGGATCGACCGTCCGCGCTGAAACCGCGAGCTGGATCGACCGACCGCACACACACACACACACACACACACACACACACACACACACACACACACACACACACACACACACACACACACACACACACACACACACACACACACACAAACACATCGCAAAGGAAGGCGGAGGAGCGCTGTCTGCGCGATTGAAGAGGAAGGTAAACAGACGTGTAGGGGGGGGAGAGAATAGGAGAGAAGGGAGGGAGAAGGGGAGAGTAGGGGTATCGATTTTTCCCATGGCGACCTATTTTTACTCGCGGTCATTTTTATCGTCCTGAAAAAAACACCGCGACCTAGCTGAGGCCTCGAGTACGCGGAGACCCCTCTCGAGCATGAAGGAGAGTTACGAAGACCTCCTACGACCAGGTGGTGACCATGCTGCGAGTATGGGTCACGGGCAAACTCACCAGAACTCGTGGTAGAGGTCGCCCAAGTGGGACAGGCCCTTTAGTGTGAAACACAATTGGAAAACGTCCATCGTAGTGCAAGAGGTGGCCTGTAGTGTTCTGTTGCTGAGGTGGGGCTAGGGGTTGGGTTGGGCAGCCCTGTTCAAGAACCTGATGGTGGTAGGAATGTAGCTGTACCTGTACCTGCTGGTGTGGGACTTTAGACTGTACCTCCAGTCCAGGTAGTAGCAGTGAGAAGAGGGCACGGCCCAGATGGTGGGGATTCTTGATGATAGATACCACCTTCGTGAGGAAGCTGGTGGAAAGAGTTGAGTCTGTGATGGACTGGGCTAATTCCACCGCTCTCTGGGCCTCCTGCATTCCTGTGTGTTTGAATTGCATTGCAGACCATGACATAACCTCTCTGGGTTTAGTTTAGTTTAGTTTAGTTTAGTTTTGAGATACAGCACGGAAACAGGCCCTTCGGCCCACCGAGTCCACGCCGACCAGCGACCCCCGTACATTAACACTATCCTACATGCACTCGGGATGATTTTTACATTTACCAAGCCAATTTACCTACATACCTGAACGTCTTTGGAGTGTTGAAGGAAACCGAAGATCTCGGAGAAAACCCACATGGGTCACGGGGAGAACATACAAGTAATCGCCCTGTCCCACGGTACGAGTTAATTCCAAGAGCTCTCCCGAGTTAAAAAAAAATCAAACTCATGGTAAGCACGGAGAATGAACGTAGCGGGTACGTCGGAGCTCAGGGACGTCTCTTAGCAGCTCGTAACGCTAACGGCAGGTACTCGGGAAGACTCGCCAATGGTAGGTAAGCACGGGAAGACTCGTGAAGATTTTTCAACATGTTGAAAAATATCCACGAGAGCCCCGAGTACCGACGTGTGGCCATTATCGTAAATCTCCGAGTTCGAATCAGGGCAAACTCGGGAGAGCTCTTGGAATGAACTCGTACCGTGGGACAGGGCTTTTACATGTGTTTCCTTAATGCCACTTGGATGTAATGTGATTGATGAATGATTGACTACATGGGCCAAATTGGGAATAACATGATTTTGATTGGGAATTAAAGAACCACTTTAAAGTTAGGGAAAAGCAGTCTTGGGCAAAAACAGTCTCTGAAAAAAAATGGTTTCCGTGGAACCACCCTGCAGTAATCAGGCCATACAGGTGATCATCAAAATCGCTGAGCAGTTGTTTATTTTGGCACTTGGGCAATGATATCCTATTAAACCATGTCACAATCATGCTTTTAATCAGTATTTCTAGCGTGCAGTAACTTTTAGCTATTAAAAGCGACCATTCTTTTTGAAAATCTTGGAGGATAAATAACTTTATTACAAAGTCTGAAACTCTCTAGCTACTAACCCTCTTTTCCCATTAATATTTTTGCTTTTACAACACAATGTGCTATAAAGCACAGTTAGTTAGGAACGCAACCATTGCCTTAGAGCAGAAATCCCATTTACTTTCTAAACTGCATGTGTAGAAGTTTGTTCGCGTATTTAATGACATGCAGAATCTCTTTAAACTTTTAAATAACTTTTTCGTAACATTATAAGCCATTTCCTTTGGTCGGATACTGTTTTGTGTCCTGAAGGGATATATATGTGTTCTCAGCTAAGTACTAAATCCTTGAAATGTTAACCATTGTTTCTTCACTATTGTACCTTTTAAAGATAATTTCCCAATTTCCCAATCTCGCACCTTCATACCTTTGTAATTTGCTTCGCTTAGATTCAAGCTTCTGGTTTGGGTACGAACCACTTCACTTTCAGTAGCTTTGTAAAGTTTCCACATTGATCACTATTCCCCACAGGAGCTTTCAACTACCGGATTTTAATGAACCAATTTCTCTTTGTACAATGCTAGATCTAAAATAGCCTCCTCCCGCACTTGTTCCTGCAAATACTGATCTAGAAAACCATCCCTTATACACCTCATCAATTCATCTGCCATCCTATTACTGCTAATTTGGTTTTGCACAGTCTATATGCAAATTAAAGTCATCCAAGATTATCACAAATCCCTCTGATGCTGTGATTTATACCAAGCACCGCATTGCCACTGCTCTTTGGGGACGTATAGACAACTCCTACTACTGGTTCCCAACTCTTGCAATTTCTTAACTCCATTTCAACCGCATGTAGTTGTTTTTCTGAGCTGCGTTCGTTTCCCTGACTTCCGAGTCAGAGAGTGATACAGCGTGGAAACAGGCCCTGCGACCCAACTTGCCCACATGTCCCATCTACACTAGTCCCACCTGCCTGTGTTTGGCCCATATCCCTCCTTCTTCTTCTTGCGTATGGCGTGCACATCCTGAAGTTGCAGGACAACTTGTTCTATTTGATCTTATTTGATTGTGCACGCCAGGTTGATTGCATTCGTCGAAATAGGGCGGACCACGTGAACGTTAAAATCTCCCACGCCCATATCCCTCCAAACCTATCCATGTATCTGTCTAACTGTTTCTTAAACTTTGCCACAGTTAGACAGGTAGTTAATCCCATTCCTTACAATCAATTAATATAGAGGGCCACGGTAGAGTTGCTGCCTTACAGCGCCAGAGACCCGGGTTCGATCCTGACCATGGGTGCTTTCTGTATGGAGTTTGTACATTCTCCCTGTGACCTACGTGGGTTTTCTCCAGGAGTTCGGGTTTCCTCTCACACTCCAAAGATGTACAGGTTTGGGCTAATCGGCTTCAGTAAACATTGTAAATTGTCCCTAGTGTGTAGGATAGTGTTCATGTGTGGGTTGATCCCTGGTCGGCGCAAACTCAATGGGCCAAAGGGCCTATTTCCATGCTATACCTGTATCTCTAAACTAAACTAAAGTAAACACATCCTATTGCATTTGGGTGGTCTTCTTGACCTAAAGCATCACCTATCCAGGGATACTGCCTAACCCGCTGAGTTATTCCAGCACTTTTGTATTAACATGTCCACTTTCTGATGTGGTCTGCTAGTGTCCAGCAATGTGATGTGTTCTCTTATCTTTCTTCTTCTTTCCATCAGTTAGAGTATTGAGTATGTAAACATAGAAACATAGAAAAATAGGTGTAGGAGTAGGCCATTCTGCCCTTCGGGCCATTCAATATGATCATGGCTGATCATCTAAAATCAGTACCCCATTCCTGCTTTCTCCCCATATCCCTTGATTTCTTTATCCTTAAGAGCTAAATCTAACTCTCTCTTGAAAACATCCAGTGAATTGGCTGAGAATTCCTTCTGTGGCTGAGAATTCCACAAATTCACAACTCTCTGTGTGAAGAGGTTTTTCCTCATCTCAGTCCTAAATGGCCTACCCCTTATTCTTAAACTGTGACCCCTGGTTCTGGACTCCCCCAACATTGGGGACATTTTTCCTGCATCTAGCCTGTCCAATCCTTGAAGAATTTATATACGTTTCTAAAAGGTCCCCTCTCATCCTTCTAAATTCCAGTGAAGATCTCATCCTTTTAAATTCCAGTGAATAAGCCCAGTCGACCCATTCTTTCATCATATGTCAGTCCCGCCATGCCGGGAATTGACCCGGTAAATCTACGCTGCACTCCCTCAATAGCAATAATGTCCTTCCTCAAATTAGGAGACCAAAATTTCATACAATAGAAGTTGGGAGGTCATGTTACAGTTGTATAAGACCCTGGTGAGGCAACATTTAGATTATTGCGTTCTGTTTTGGCTACCATGTTATAGGAAAGATGTTGGCAAGCTGGAAAAGATGCAAAGAAGATTTGCGAGGATGTTGCCAGGACTTGAGGGCCTGAGCTATGGGGAGAGGTTGAGCAGACTAGGACTTTATTCCTTGGTGCCCTGAAGGATGAGGGGCGATCTTATAGAGGTGTACAAAATTATGAGAGGAATAGATTGGTTAACACACAAGAGTCTCTAGCCCAGAATATGGGAATCAAGAACCAGAGGTCTTAGGCTTAAGGTGAGGGGGAAAATATTTAATAGGAGCCTGAGGTGTACCTTTTTTACGCAATGGGTGTATGGAACGATCTGCCGGAAGAGATAGTTGAGGCAGATACCATTGCAACATTTAAGAAACATTTGGGCAGGTATATGGGTAGGACAGGTTTGGAGGGATATGGACCAAATGCAGGCAGGAGGGACCAGTGTAGATGGGACATGTTGGTCCAGCATGGCCCCTACGTCACCACGCACCATGCGCACCATGACGCGTAAATTATGTCGCGTAAATTACGCGCAAATGACGCCGAAGTGGGACAGGCCCTTTAGACTCCATGAAGTCAGTCTGATCATCAGTCTGCAGAAGGGTTTCGGCCCGAAACGTTGCCTATTTCCTTCGCTCCATAGATGCTGCCGCACCCGCTGAGTTTCTCCAGCATTTTTGTCTGCCTTCGATTTTCCAGCATCTGCAGTTCCTTCTTGAAGACTATGACTCTGTGACTCCATGGCTTAGCTCAGTGCTTCTTAACCTATTTCAGTGTCATTCAGACATGTCTTTATCACAAAATTTAATTCACCCTCGACTAAATTTTCTTATGTTTTTTGGTAATTTTCGTAAATTCTCCCTGGTGTATAATTTTATATATAATTTATTTTGTCACATAAGCAAAAAATATAAATTAACTCATTCACCCCAAAATAATTTCATTCACCCTTGGGTGAACCATTCACCAGTTTAAGAAGCAATGATTAGTTGACATCCTTTTGTCGCCTTTTCATGTCTAGCCTTTGCCACTTACTCCTCCCATTTAACAATCAAATTCCCCCCTCCCCCCCCCCCCCCAACTGCAACTGCAGATGTTGGTTTAAACTGGCAGGCGCAAAAAGCTGGAGTAACTCAGCGGGTCAGGCAGCATCTCTGGAGGAAAGGAATAGGTGACATTTCGGGTCGAGACCCTTCTTCAGACTGAGAGTCAGGGGAAAGTTCTATATCTTTACATCACTGTGTATATCTCGCATTGCTCTTTCTCCCAATATCCTGCCTTCTCCCCACATCCCCTGATTCCGCTGTCTTTAACAGACATATCCAGCTCTCTCGTGAAAGTATCCAGAGAACCCGCCTCCGCCGCCCTCCACCGCCTTCTTTTCCTACAAACAGTCCAGTAGAGTATTGCCGTACCCAAACACATCCCAGATAAGCAAGTGTACAGAAATAGTCCACTAATCCCGCATGCAAGAGGTTCCGCGTTTTGCCGCCATTTACAGAGTCCAGCCCTCGCTCTAGGTATTGTGAGCGGTGCCCGATCCAGGCGAGCCCCAGGCTGCTGCAGGGCCTCCAGCCGTCTCCGTCCCTTGGACGGCCGGATCGTCCAGCGAACCCACGTCCCCCTCCTCGCCAGTCCACCTTTGCTCCCTGGGGGGGTGGGAGCCTCCCGCAGCCGACCTCGAGGGCACGGTGGGCCAGACCCCGGTTCCCTCTCCTCCTCTCCCACCGGCCACGCTCCTGGCCCACCATGTCAGTCATCGTCACTGCCAGCTCCATCCTCCCTCCCGCTCTCTGGTCTACGGGGGATGAACACTTTACGTTATGCTCAAGATTTCAGCACCTGTACTTCCTACCGTCTTCAATATGATGTGTTCTCCAGTTTAGTTTATTGTCACATGTATGGAGGTGAGGTGAAAAGTTTTTGTTGCATGCTGGCCAGTCACATCAACCTCATCTTCTGTATCTGTTGTTCCAGGTGCGGACTCTTATACATCACCAAGACCAAACATAGACTGGCCGATTGTTTCGCTGAACACTTACGTTCAGACCTACCTGATCTCCCGGTTGCCAAACACTTTAACTCCCCTTCCCATTCCCGCACTGACCTTTCTGTCCTGGGCCTCCTCCACTATCAGAGTGAGGCCCGACGCAAACTGGAGGAACAGCGCCTCATATTGCACTTGGGCAGCTTACACCCCAGCGGAATGAACGTTGATTTCTCTAACTTCAAATAGCCCTTGCATGCCTTGACTCTCCGTCCATCCCCTACCCTAGTCATTGTACAGGTGCTCCTCAACCTACGATGGGGTTACGTTCTGACAAACCCATCGTAAATCAAAAATATCGGACGCAGTCGAAAATGCATTTAATACACCTAACCCACCAAACATTCTCTCTCTTCTGATATCCGACACGGTACACTGTAGAGTATCGGTTGCACACACTCGTGGTGGCGTGGCTGACTGGGAGCTGTGGCTCACTGCCGTCGCCTTGTGTCACAAGAGAATATCGTACCGCATATCGCCATCCCGGGAAAAGATCAAAATTGAAAATTCGAAGTACGGTTTCTACAGAATGTGCATCGCTTTTGCACCATCGTAAAGTCAAAATAGCGTAAAGTCGAAGCATCGTAAGTCGACGAGCACCTGTACTCATTTCAATGTCGCCCTGGTGAGTTTCATTGTCTGTAACCAGTTTTCACCTAGCTCACAGCTAACCACGGACAGCTTCCTTGATCTTCAGTACTTTTTTGCATATCATTAATTTCTTTGTTCTATGTCTCTCTGCATCACTGACTATATCTCTATGAGTCATAGAGTCATACAGTGTGGAAACAGGCCCTTCGGCCCAACTCGCCCACACCGGCCAACAATGTCCCAGCTACCCTAGTCCCACTTGTCTGCGCTTGGTCCATAACCCTCCAAACCTGTTCTCTATGACTCTATCTCTCTCTACATCACCGTCTATATCTCTTGTTCCCCTTTCTCCTGACTCTCAGTCTGAAGAAGGGTCTCGACCCGAAACGTCACCTATTCCTTTTCTCCAGAGATGCTGCCTGTCCCGCTGAGTTACGCCAACATTTTGTGCCTACCTTCAGTGGAAAGACAACACATGATTACAATTACGCTTGCCACAGTGTACACACAAACACTGCTGCCAGACAAATGTCCCTCCTGCGATAAATAAGGTTCTATCGTAAGATAAAGCCAGTCAGGTCTGATCAAAGATGATCCAAGGGTCTCCAATGAGGTAGAAAGTAGTTAGACGCAAAATGCTGGAGTAACTCAGGGAGTCAGGCAGCATCTCCGGAGAGAAGGAATGGGTGACGATTTGGGTCGAGACCCTTCTTTCCTACATACACAGGGAGATAGTAGTGCTGGATTACTCTATGGTTGCAGTAGGATGGTTCAGTGGCCTTTAAGAAGGAACTGCAGATGCTGGAAAATCGAAGGTAGACAAAACTGCTGGAGAAACTCAGCGGGTGCAGCAGCATCTATGGAGCGAAGGAAATAGGCAACGTTTTGGGCCGAAGGAAATAGGCAATGTTTCGGGCCGAAGGAAATAGGCAATGTTTCGGCTCGAAACGTTGCCTATTTCCTTCGCTCCATAGATGCTGCTGCACCCTCTGAGTTTCTCCAGCATTTTTGTGTCCCTGCTGGTTCAGTGGCCTTAGTCACCCACCCGGTGAGTTTGGGCTGGGCTGAATGTTATGTATTTTGAAGAGCACAGCCCAATCTGAAGCGGCACGTGACGGCTGAAATTCTCTCACCTACCCTGGGAAATAATTGACCTCCCCTCCACAGCGCCCTGTAGCCTGCTGCTGGAGAGGTGCCAAGCAAGAACAGGGAGTGGTGCTTGATGGCCTCATGTGCACACAGGCATATTTTCTCAGCATAAAAATTCAGCAAAACACTCAAAAGCTACAGGGGAACATAAAACAGCGTCAAACAATGGCTTTCGAACACTGGGCTGGGTGGACAATGGCCACTTATTTACCCAATGGGTAAATCGACTAAAACTAATCATTTCTTGGATTTGTGTCCAAATACTGCAACAGTGAATCAAAAACCCGGTGACTCATGTTTTTGTCCATCTTAATAATGCAGGAAGTTAATGGAGCAGAAAGCAGTACAATGCAGGAACAATATTAATCCAAGCTCGGACAAAGCAGTTCTAGCACCTTTCCACAATGCTTATTGTTGTCCGGCTTACACCACATCTAAGTGACAATAGCCGTGCTCTCTGCTAAATCACGCAAACAATTACTGGCTTCAGTCGGAGGGGAGTGACAGAGAGTGCATATGCGAAATTAATCAGAACAAAGGCACAGTGTGAGAGGCACAATGAATTAAACACACAGTGCAATGACTGAGCCAGGACATGTCTTTTCAGAGCCGGCCCGTTTGTGTGTTGCAAACCCAAGTTAATCAACAACAGAGTGCGAGGTGCTTTCTCACATGTGGAGGTATTGTTCTGTGAAGATTAAAGTGAGACGTTTCTGTCCTTGAGTTCAGAATACTCGGGACACAGTCGTGGCATTATAGGGATTGTTGACAATCGTGTGTAGGAAGGAACTGCAGATGCTGGTTTAAACTGAAGATAGACATAAAATTGAAACATATAAGGGTACACAAAAGGCTGGAGAAACCCAGCGGGTGCAGCAGCATCTAAGGAGCGAAGGAGATAGGCAACGTTTCGGGCCGAAACCCTTCTTCAGACCCGAGATTGTTAAGGGCTTGCACACACTAGAGGCAGGAAACATGTTCCCGATGTTGGGGGAGTCCAGAACCAGGGGCCACACAGTTTAAGAATAAGGAGTAAGCCATTTAGAACGGAGACGAGGAAACACTTTTTCTCACAGAGAGTGGTGAGTCTGTGGAATTCTCTGCCTCAAAGGACGGTGGAGGTAGGTTCTCTGGATGCTTTCAAGAGAGAGCTGGATAGGACTCTTAAAAATAGCGGAGTCAGGGGAAATGGGGAGAAGGCAGGAACGGGGTACTGATTGTGGATGATCAGCCATGATTAAATTGAATGGTGGTGCTGGCTCGAAGGGCAAATGGCCTACTCCTGCACCTATTGTCTATTGTCTATTGTCTAACATGCAGGAGTAACTCAGCAGGACAGGCAGCATCTCTGGAGAGAAGGAACGGATGATGTTTCGGGTGTCTGAAGAAGGGTCTCGACCCAAAACTTCACCCATTTCCTTCTCTCCAGAGATGTGGCCTGAACCGCTGTATCTTCTGTCTCTCTTGTTGACATACTCAGTGCAACATAAGTTTCAAATGGCATCTAAAGGGCCTGTCCCACAGTACGAGGTAATTCAAGAGACACTCTCTCGAGTTTCCCCTGATTCGAACTCGGAGAATTACGGGTAATAGCCGTTCGTAGGTACTCGGGGCTCTCGCGGACATTTTTCACAGTGCTGAGAAAACTTCACGAGTTTCCGCATTTCCCAAGTACCTGCCGTCAGCGTTACGAGCCGCTACGGGACATCCACGAGCTCCAACGTAGCCACTACGTACAGTCTACGTACTTACCACGAGTATAATTTTTTTTAAACTCGGGAGAGCTCTTGAATTACCTCGTACAGTGGGACAGGCCCTTAAGTCAACATGTAGAAACATGGAAAATAGGTGCAGGAGTAGGCCATTCAGCCCTTGGAGCCAGCACCACTATTCAATATGATCATGACTGATCATCCAAAATCAGTATCCCGTTCCTGCTTTCTCCCCAGATCACTTGATTCCGTTAGTCCTAAGAATTATAGTCCTAAGAACTGCAAGGACCTACCTGATCTCCCGGTTGCCAAACACTTTAATTCCCCTCCCATTCCCACATTGGTCTTTCTGTCCTAGGCCTCCCCATAGTCAGAGTGAGGTCAAACGCAAATTGGTTCAAAGGTTCAAAGGTTATTTTATTGGTCACGTACACCAGTTGGTGTAAATGTTTCTTGTCAATGCAGCACATAAAAAAAGAATACAGCCATAACAAAAATAAAGAGATTTTAACCATAAAAAACATCCCCCCACAATGGTTCCCATTATGAGGGAAGGCACAACGTCCAGTCCCCACCCCATGTCCTCCCATAGTCGGGCCTATTGAGGCCTCCGCAGTCGCCTTCACGGAGGCGCGATGTTCCAGGCTGTTCTTGCCGGGTGATGGTGCTCCGGCGTCTGGAGAATCCTCTCAGCGGCTTGGGATGCCAGGAACGGCCGCTTCCTTACCGGAGACCGCGTCTTCCGAAGCCAACAAGGCCGCGCTGAATGGAGCCCCCCCACTGGCTCCCGATGTTGAAGTCAGCGCCGCCGCCCGCAGCTGGCCGCTCCACACACCCGCAGCTCCGCGATGTTTTTGTCAGCGGTCGTCAGCTCAATGGAGTTCCAGCGCGGCGACCCGGGCAAGGCATCGCCCGCTCCGCCATAGCGCTCCAGTGCCGCGCCGCTGCCGAAGCCGAGGTTCTGGGCGGTCCCCGCAGGAAACGCCGCTCCAGGCCCGCTGGTAGGCCGCGAGGACGGGTCGAAAGTGCAGCCCGGAGAAAAGCTGCCTCTCCGACCAGGTAGGGACCAGGAAAAGCAGTTTCCCCCTTCCCCACCCGCACATAAAAAAGAATAGAACTCCAAAACAAAACACTTTAACTCACTAAAAGAGTGAAAAACAAACAGCTGCAGGCTGGGCAGCCATACCATACAGGACGGTGCCCCCTATCCCCCTATCATAATTGGAAGAACTTCACTGGGGCAACTTACAACCCAGTGGTATGAATATTGATTTATCTAACGTCAAGTAACACTTGCATCCCCCATCTCGCCCCATCCCTCCCCCACCCAGGTTGTGCCAGCTTCAGTCATCTTGTTGAGTCTCATTGTCTGTAATTCGATTTCACCTAACACACAGCTAGAAGGGTCTCGACCTGAAACGTCGCCTATTTCCTTCGCTCCTTAGATGCTGCTGCACCCGCTGAGTTTCTCCAGCCTTTTGTGTACCCACACAGCTAACAATGGCCTGTTTCCTTTATCATCATTACTTTTTTGCATATCTTTCATTCATTTGTTCTATATCTCTCAACATCATCGTCTATATTTCTCCTTTCCCTTTTTCCTAACTCAGTCTGAAGAAGGGTCTCGACCCGAAACGTCACATACTCCTTCTCTCCAGAGATGCTGCCTGTCCCACTGAGTTACTCCAGCTTTTTGTGTCTACTTGCAGTTCCTTCCTACAGGTGCTGGTTTGTACCAAAAATAGACACAGAGTGCTGAAGTAACTCAGCAGGCCAGGCAGCATCTTGGAGAACCTCTGGAAAATTGGAGTGGAGGGAGTTGGAGATGACTGTCTATCCTAGATAGAGTGGATGTGGAGAGGATGTTTCCATGTGTGGGAGAGTTTAAGACCAGAGGCCATGGTCTCAGAATAAAAGGACATACCTTTAGAAAGGAGATGAAGAGGAATTTATTTAGGCAGTGGGTGGTGAATCTATGGAATTCATTGCCAGATGTGGAGTTCAAGTAGCAATGTTACAAAATGTTGAGATTTTTAAAAAATCAAGTCTGCAATTTATCCCATCAGATAAAGCATACAAAGAAGTTTAATTTGACACCTAATTCACTTTCATATCTTCAGTATTAAAAAAGTTATGGCCATTTTCATACTCGGAAATTAGCATCTTGTTCCCTATTGCTTTTCCATTGACTTAACACAAAAGTTGTGACTGAGGACAGTCAAAAGCCATCTTTCTTAAAAGTTAAGAGAACTGAAAGAAATTTTCAGTTATTATAGATTGAAGCATTCTGAAACTAATATGAAACAATCTTACTTGGATGACCTGAAATTAAAGCATATAATTAGTTAGTTACCCAATTGTAGCTAATTACAAAATTCAATGACTAGATCTAAACATCTATCCATTTCTTAAGAAAATATTAACTTTTTTTTTAAAGCCTAAGTGTCCAAATAACATTCACATAAGAATTCACAATATAACATGATTTTTAAATCTCATTGTTATGAATTTATAGGCCAAATTGAAGGAATTTAGTGTTTAATGCCCATACATGAATGGGCATTTTAAACAGCTTGCGAGTGGGTTTTTCTGGAACGCGATGTATTGGAACGTTGCGGTTGCGGTGAATTTAAACCCAATATCGGCAGAAAAAACACTGCTGGAATATGGGGAATAAATCACCGTTTCGCAACATGAAATATTGATTAAAGTCGCCTAAACAAGCAGGTTTATGTGAAAAAATAAACAGCTTCCACTTACCTGTCCCCTACGTAAAATCCGTCCCCGTTGTCGGCGTTCACGGCAATAGGAGCTATTTTTTATTTTACTGTAGCGCTGAAATAGTCGGGCGATTAAAGTTAATTTTACCGGCAGTTGGAACGAATCTACAGAAATAGTTCGCACTCTGAGAAAATATAATTCCGGTGGCAAGGGAAAAACCGCATTTTAACCCCCCCCCCCCCCCCCCAAAGGCGATAAGGTCGCGCACACGGCCAGTGACAGAACTGCAGCGCCGCTGAAGGTAAGTTTTGTAACGTACCCAGTCCAAGTCAATCGGTATTTTTAAGGCAGACGTGAACATATTCTTGATTAGTACGGGTGTCAGGGGGTTATGGGGAGAAGGCAGGAGAATGGGGTTGGGAGGGAGAGATTTATCAACAATGATTGAATGGCGGAGTAGACTTGATGAACTGAATGGCCTAATTCTGCTCCCAGAACTTATGAACCTATGAACATATGAACGGTCGTGAGGTGCAATGTCAGTAGGAAAGTGAAACGGGGGGATCTTATCTTCCATGCCCTCAAGGTCGGCAGTGGCAGGCACCCTCAGGGCACAAAGTGTGAACACACTCACCTCCAGGTTCAGGGACAGTTTCTTCCCAGCTATTATCAGGAGACAGAACCATCCTACCGACAACTAGCGAGCGGTCCTGAACTACTGTCAACCTCGTTGGAGACCCTCGGACTATCTTTGATCGCTTTATTGTGCACTAAACGTTCTTCCCTCTTATCACGTATCTGTGAATGGCTCGATTGTAATCGTGTATTGTCTTTCCGCTGACTGGTTAGCACGCAACAAAAGCTTTTCACTGTACCTCGGTACACGTGACAATAAAGCAAACTGAACAAAGGTGGTTGGGCGAGAAAACGAGGAATGTCGGTACGCTGAGTGATCCAGGAACTCGCCTGGATCAGCAGCGCTCCACAAGACCTGGGGCACAGACCGGAATTTTGGAAATGGTAGCAAATGTGGAAACCATAAAAAATTTAATATGTGACAATAAAGGACGATTGTATTGTATTGGAGGTATTACGTTTTGGGTCGGGACCTTTAATCTGACTGGAAAACATAGAAACAAGGTGCAGGAGTTGGCCATTCGGCCCTTCTAAGCCACCACCCCTATTCAATGTGATCATGGCTGTTCATACAAAATCAGTACCCAGTTCCTGCTTTCTTCCCATATCCCTTGATTCCGTTAGCCCGAAAAGCTATATCTAAAGGGCCTGTCCCACTTGGGCGACCTAATCCGCGAGTTCTGGCGAGTTTGCCCTCGACTCATACTCGCAGCATGGTCAACACAAAGTCCTAGGAGGTCTTCGTAACTCTCCTTCATGCTCGAGAGTGGTCTCCGCGTACTCGAGGCCTCAGCTAGGTCGCGGCGTATTTTTCAATATGTTAAAAAATGCCCGCGAGTAATAAAAGGTCGCCATGGAAAAAAATCGATACTTTTTTTACTCGTAGGTTTAGTCGTAGTAGGTCGGCATGTTGGTTGTAGGTAATCGAGGGGAGTCGAAGGTAGTTGTAGATAGTCTTCATCATAGTCGAAGGGAGGTCGAAGGAGGTCAAAGGAGGTCGTCTTCAGTCTCCACTATTCGGTGCCCAATTTTCCCGAAGTTAGTCGTAGCTGGTCTTCAACATGTCATTTTTTCAAGCTCTTCTAAACTCACCAATTAGGTCGCCCAAGTGGGACAGCCCCTTAACTCCCTTGGAAACATCCAGTGAATTGGCCTCCACTGCCTTCTGTGGCAGAGAATTACACAGATTCACAACTCTCTGGGTGAAAATGTATTTCCTCATCTCAGTCCAACATGTCCTTATCCTTAAACTGTGACACCTGGTTCTGGACTCCCCCAACATTGGGAACATTTTTCCTGCATCTAGCCTCTCCAATCCGTGAAGAATTTTATATGTTTCTATAAGATCCACTCTCATCCTTCTAAATTCCAGTGAATATAAGCCCTGCCGATCCATTCTTTGGAAGTAGGGGGTGGAGAAGTGAGGTGGGGGGGGGCTGAAGAGCTGGAGGTAAGAACAGACCATGACCACTTAGGGCCGACCACAATGACCTCAGGCAGGTTGGTGTCCTGGTGGGCCCATTGTTGGCTCAGGGAGGTGTGATCTCAAGAGGAATACAATGTTGTGCCGCCGGACCGGGGCTCCCAGAAAAACCGGTAACTCTGTTTATCTCCCCCACCCCGATTCCACCGCCCATCACCAGCACAACGTGACTGCCGAACCTCGCCGTCCCCCGGGACCACCTAACCCCATCGCCGCACCGGGCCCATCCAGCATCGCCGGTGTACTGGGCCCGCCGAAGACCACAGCCGCACCCGCCTCACCTTGCATCGCCGCCGGACCGGGGCTCCCCGAACATGGCCGCCGCACAGCACCCCACTCATCTCGCCGCCTCACCGGTCGGACCGCCCACCCGCCCACCGGGACCTCCAACGCATCGCCCGCCGACCCCGACTCCACTGCCCGCGGACTCCTACCTCCAGGTCCGCCGACCCACGACACTCCACCGCCCTCCAGCAGCCCACAGCCGTCGCCTCACCTGCAGACTGGACTCTGCAGTGGGCCTGAAGCCTCCACGTTGCTAACTCCCCCCACCACTCTGTCTTTAACGGCACTGGGTCCTAGTGCCCGTCTCCCCAGCCCCAGTAACCTTAGTGGCTATTCCACTGGGTCTTCCCCATCCTCCCCCTACCATGTAACCCCTGCTCTTCCCCACCCACACCACAGCCCCCATACCCCCCCACCCCCTGACCACCTCCACCCCCCCACCACACAACGCTCCATCCTCAGTTCACTCACCTGCCTTCCTCCGGCCACAACCCCCATCCTTGCCGCGTGTTCACCATCCCCCCGGACCTCCCCCTCTCCGACATCGAACGGTCTGTCCTCAGCAGAGGTCTCACCTTTGTCCCCCTCCGTCCCCACCTCAATGAGTTCCGCGCCCACCACGACTTGGAGCTCTTCTACCGTCGCCTCCGCCTCACAGCGTTCTTCCACGGGAAGAAGTCCTCGCCCCCCACTGATGATCCCTTTTCCTGTCTCCCACGTACCGCTTCACTTGGACCCCCCCTCGTAGTCTTCCGGCTCTAGAACTATTGATCCAGAACTGCCGTCGGGACATCAACCGCCTCGACTTCTCCACTCCCCTGTCTCACTCCAATCTCTCCACCCCCGAACGTACTGCCATCGACTCACTCCGTAACATCCCAGACTGGGTTATCAAACCCGCCGACAAGGGAGGTGCCGTGGTAGTCTGGCGCGTCGATCTCTACAAAGCGGAGGCCGCGCGCCAACTCTCGGACACCTCCTCCTACTTACCCCTGGACCATGACCCCACTGACGAACACCAGGCCACCATCTCGAGCACCATAACCGACTTCATCAGCTCCGGCTCCCTACCCCCCCGAGCCTCCGACCTCATCGTTTCCCAGCCCCGCACGGCCCGATTTTACCTTCTCCCCAAAATCCACAAACCCGGCTGCCCTGGCAGACCCATTGTCTCTGCCTGTTCGTGCCCCACCGAACACATTTCCACATACCTTGACGCCATCCTATCCCCCTTTGTTAAATCCCTCCCCACCTATGTTCAAGACACCTCAGACACTCTCCGTCGGCTCCGTGTATTCCATTCTCCAGGCCCCCATCCTCTCATCTTTACCATGGACGTCCAGTCACTCTACACCTCCATCCCCCACCAGGACGGTCTCAAAGCCCTCCGGTTCTTCCTCGACCAGAGGAGCAACCCATACCCGTCCACTGACACCCTCCTCCGCCTAGCAGAGTTGGTCCTCACCCTCAATAACTTCTCTTTTGATTCCTCCCATTTCCTCCAAACACAAGGCGTAGCTATGGGCACATGCATGGGCCCCAGATACGCTTGCCTCTTTGTTGGGTACGTTGAACAATCCTTGTTCTCGGCGTACCAGGGCCCCATCCCCGACCTCTACCTCCGTTACATCGACGACTGCTTTGGTGTCACCTCCTGCACCCACACACAACTGACTGACTTCATTCATTTCACCACCAACTTCCATCCGGCACTCAAATACACTTGGACCATTTCCGACAGTTCCCTACCATTCCTTGACCTCACCATCTCTATTGCAGGTGATACACTCCTGACCGACATCCACTACAAACCAACTGACTCCCACAGCTACCTGGACTACTCTTCCTCCCACCCTGCTTCCTGTAAGGACTCCATCCCCTATTCCCAATTCCTCCGTCTACGCCGCATCTGCTCCCAGGATGAGGTGTTCCACACCAGGTCATCACAAATGGCCTCATTCTTCAGAGAACGGGGATTCCCCTCCCCCACTATTGATGAGGCTCGCACCAGGGTCTCCTCCATACCCCGCAACACTGCCCTCTCTCCCCATTCCCCCACTCGCAAACAGGGCAGAGTCCCCCTGGTCCTCACCTTTCACCCCACCAGCCGGCAAATACAACACATAGTCCTCCGCCAGTTTCGCCACCTCCAACGTGACCCCTCCACCCGCCACATCTTCCCATCTCCCCCCCTGTCTGCCTTCTGCAAAGACCGCTCCCTCCGCAACTCCCTTGTCAATTCTTCCCTCCCCTCCCGCTCTACCCCTTCCCCGGGCACTTTCCCTTGCAACCGCAAGAAATGCAACACTTGTCCCTTCACCTCCCCCCTCCACTCCTTTCAGGGACCCAAGCAGTCCTTCCAGGTCCGACAGAGGTTCACCTGCACCTCCTCCAACCTCATCTACTGCATCCGCTGCTCCAGATGCCAGGTGATCTATATCGGTGAGACCAAGCGGAGGCTTGGCGATCGTTTCGCCGAACACCTCCGCTCGGTCCTTTTTTTTTTTTTTTTATTTCAAAATATACTTTATTCGAATGATAAATATATACAATACATTAACCTTGCGGAAAATCCATCCGACATTTTCGGAGGCTGTACAATAGATCAATACAGTTTAGACATTTTCTTTTTCCCAAGTTTCCACAAATCAGTCCCCCACTCATGCCACAATGGCGTGGGATACCTTCCCTTATATTGAGGGGCGTCTCCACCATACCGTTCCCCCCATGTCCAGCAGCGGAAGGGCGTTAGACTGTGGCCCTCCCCCACCGAGCCTTGGCGTTGGCTGCACCGAGCTTCAGTGCGTCCCTCAGCACGTACTCCTGCAGTCTGCAGCGGGCCAGTCGGCAACATTCCCTGACGGACATCTCGCTCTGCTGGGTGGTGAACAATGCTCGGGCAGACCAAAGGGCGTCTTTTACCGAGTTGATGACCCTCCAGCAGCACTCGATGTCAGTCTCTGAATGTGTCCCTGGGAACAGTCCGTAAATCACAGAGTCCTCTGTGACGGAGCTGTTCGGGATAAAGCGTACCAGGGACCCTTGCATTTTTCTCCAGACTCTTTTAGCAAACCCACACTCTGTAAAGAGGTGGGCAACCGTCTCCTCGCCATAGCAGCCGTCCCGAGGGCAGCGTGCGCTGGTAGTGAGGTTCCGACGGTGCAGGAAGGATCTGACTGGGAGGGCTCCCCTCACCGCCAGCCAAGCCAGGTCTTGGTGCTTGTTGGTGAGTTCTGGCGATGAGGCATTTTGCCAGACGAGCCGGGCAGTCTGCTCAGGGAACCACGCCACCGGGTCCATAGAGTCCTTTCCCTGCAGTGCCTGCAGGACATTCTGTGCTGACCACTGCCCGATGGACATGTGGTCAAAGGTGTTGGTCCGGAAGAACCCTTCCACCGACGACAGATGGGGCGGCAATGTCCAGCTGACTGGCACATTGCGTGGCACCTGCGCCAGGCCCATCCTTCTCAACACCGGGGACAGGTAGAACCTCAGCAGGTAGTGACACTTGGTGCCCACGTGCCTTGGCTCTACACTACGCCTGATGCAGCCACACACGAAGGTGGCCATCAGAATGAGGGCGACGTTGGCACGCTTTTACCCCCGTTGTCTGCCGACTTGTACATTGTGGCCCGTCGCACCCGGTCCATCCTCGACCCCAAGATGAAGTGGAAGATGGCCCGGGTGATCCCTGTGGCGTATGAGGGAGGGACAGGCCACACTTGTGCCAAGTACAGCAGCCCCGAGAGCACCTCACACCTGATGACCAAATTCTTTCCCGTTATGGAGAGGGAGCGTTGCCTCCACAGCTCCAGCTTCCTCCCCACCCTGGCTATCCGCTCCAGCCAATTTTTGTTACATGCCTCAGCCCCCCCGAACCAGATCCCCAGCACCTTCAAGAAGTCAGGCTTGATGGTGAAGGGGACGGAAGATCTGTCAGGCCAGTTGCCAAAGAGCATGGCCTCGCTCTTCCTGCGGTTCACCCTGGCTCCCGTGGCCGACTCAAACTGGTCGCAGACACTAATCAGTCTGCGAACCGACCTGGGTCCGAGCAGAAGACAGCGACATCGCCCATGTACAGGGAGGTCTTTACTTGATTGCCCCCACTGCCTGGCAATGTCACTCCTCTTATGCTCGCATCCTTCCTGATGGATTCAGCAAAAGGTTCAATACAGCAGACAAACAAGACAGGAGAGAGAGGGCAACCCTGCCTAACTCCAGACCTTACAGAGAAACTGTCTGATTCGGTCCGCAAAAACCAACCCGACCTCCCGGTCGCTCAGCACTTCAGCTCCCCCTCCCATTCCGTATCTGACCTCTTGGTCCTGGGCCTCCTCCACGGCCAGAGTGAGCAACACCGCAAGTTGGAGGAACAGCACCTCATATTCCGCTTGGGGAGTCTGCATCCTTTGGGCTTGAACATTGAATTTTCTCAATTCTGTTAACCCTTGCTGTCTCCTCCCCTTCCCACCTCTCCCTCAGCCCTCGGGCCCTGGCATTCCCTCTATCTCTATCTCCCTCCCCCACCCTAGTCGCACCAGCTTCTCATTTTCACACCACAAACAGCTTACAATGGCTTGTTCCCTTTATCATCGATACTTTTTTGCATATCTTTCATTCATTGTTCCTTATCTCTCCACATCACCGTCTATATCCCTCGTTTCCCTGATCCCTGACCAGTCTGAAGAAGGGTCTTGACCTGAAACGTCGCCTATCTCCTTCGCTCCTTAGATGCTGCTGCACCCGCTGAGTTTCTCCAGCTTTTTGTGTAACCCTCGATTCTCCAGCATCTGCAGTTCCTCTTCAATACAATGTAACACACCTGAGGGGTGAATCAGAATAGTTTAGTTTAGAGATATAGGGAGGAAACAGGCCATTTGACCCGCCAAGTCTGCACCGACCAGAGATCCCTGCACATTACCACTATCCTACACACACCAGAGACAATTTACATTTATATGAAGCCAATCGTCTTTGGAGTGTGAGAGGAAACCGAAGATCTCAGAGAAAACCCACGTGGTCACGGGGAGAAGGTACAAACTCCGTACAGACAGCGCCCGTAGTCGGGATCGAACCCGGGTCTCCGGCGCGGTAAGGCAGCAACTCTACAGCCCGTGCAAGATTCCTGTGACAGTTTCTGAGGCTAAAGCTGGAAAAGACAACCAGCCCCGGTCTTTAGAAACACAGAACTGCAGATGCTGGCTTACAGAAAAGGACACAAAGAGCTGGAGTAACTCAGCAGGTCTGGTAGCATCTCTGGAGAACACTGATAGGTGACATTTCGAGTCGGCGTTCATCTTCAGTCTGAAAAAGGGTCCCGCCCTGAAAAGTCACCTATCCATGTTCTCCAGGGATGCTGTCTCACCCGTTGATTTACTCCAGCACTTTGTGTCCAATTTATCCATTAATCTTTCCCTGACTAGGCACAGACAGCGTTTTGTCAAGATTACATATATCAGGAGCAAGGAAGTGCGACATTCAGGAAAGCAAGAGGCTGCAGAGCGTGTCGGTCACCATCGAAAGCCTCTACAAGTGGGGATGCCTCAAGAAGGCAGCATCTATCATCGAGGATACATCCACAATCCAAGCTCTGCCCTCATCTCGCTACTACCATCAGGCAGGAGGTACAGAAATATAGCAACATGGAAAAATAGGTGCAGGAGTAGGCCATTCAGCCCTTCAAGCCAGCACCGCCATTCAAAATGATCATGGCCAATCATCCAAGATCAGTATCCCGTTCCTGCTTTCTCCCCAGATACCTTGATTCCATTAGCCCTAAAGAGCTACAGTAAATCTAACTCTCTCTTGAAAACATCCAGTGAATTGGCCTCCACTGCCTTCTGTGGCTGAGAATTCCACAGATTCACAACTCTCTAGGTAAAAATGTTTTTTCCTCCTCTCAGTCCTAAATGGCCTATCCCTTATTCTTAAACTGTGATCCCTGGTTCTGGACTCCCCCAACATGAGGGACATTTTTCCTGCATCTAGCCTGTCCAATCCTTTAAGAATTTAATATGTTTCTATAAGATCCCCTCTCATCCTAAATTCCAGTGAATACAAGCCCAGTTGATCTATTGTTTCATCATATAACAGTCCCGCCATCCCGGGAATTAACCTGGTGAACCTTCGCTGCACTCCCTCAATAGCAATAATGTCCTTCCTCAAATTAGGAGACCAAAATTGTACACAAAACTCCAGGTGCGGTCTCACCAGGGCCCTGTACAATTGCAGTAGGACCTCTTTGCTCCTAAACTCATATCCTCTCGCAATGAAGGCCAGCTTTCACTTTTTTCACTGCCTGCTGTACCTACATGCTTACTTTCAGTGACTGATGTACAAGGACACCCAGGTCTCGTTGCACCTCCCCTTTTCCTAATCTGACACCTTTCAGATAATAATCTGCCTTCCTTTTCTTGCCATCAAATTGGATAACCTCAAATGTATCCACATTATACTCTATCTGCCATGCATCTGCCCACTCACCCAACCTATCCAAGTCACCCTGTAGCCTCATAGCATCCTCCTGGTAGCTCACACTGCCACCCAGCTTTGTGTCATCCGCAAACTTGGAGCTGTCACATTTAATTCCTTCCTCTAAATATATATTGTAAATAGCTGGGGTGCCAGCACCGAGCCTTGCGGCACCCCACTAGTCACCGCCTGCCATTCAGAAAAGGACCCGTTAATTCCTACTCTTTGCTTCCTGTCTGTCAACCAGTTGGCTATCCATGTCAATATCCTACCCCCAATACTATGTGCTCTGATTTTGTAGACTTGCAAAGTCCCCCACGTCACAAAGTGCTGGAGTAAATCAGCGGCTCCCACACTACTAGATTCATGCACAAATACTGTCCTACAACCACCAGGCTCTTGAACCACCCCACACAACTCTAATCCAACCTCTACAATAGTCCACCTTTCAGATTAGTTTAGTTTAGTTCAGAGATACAGCGGAGAAACAGGCCGCACCGACCAGCGATCCCCACTCATTAACACTACCCTACTCACACTAAGTACAATTTTACATTTATACCAAGCCAATTCACCTACAAACCTGTACAACTTTGGATTGTGGAAGGAAACCGAAGTTCTCGGATAAAAAAACAAACTCCGTACACCCAAGCACCCATTAGCCAGGATCGAACGGGTCCTTTTCAGATAGGAGTAAACGGGCCCTTTTCAGAATGGCAGGCAGTGACTAGTGGGGTACCGCAAGGCTCAGTGCTGGGACCCCAGCTATTTACAATATATATTAATGATCTGGATGAGGGAAGCGGGGAGGGCAGTGTTAGCTGTGACGAGGATGCTAGGAGGCTGCAAGGCGGCTTGGATAGGTTGGGTGAGTGGGCAAATGCATGGCAGATGCAGTATAATGTGGATAAATGTGAGGTTATCCACTTTGGTGGCAAAAACAGGAAAGTAGACTATTATCTGAATGGTGGCCGATTAGGAAAAGGGGAGATGCAACGAGACCTGGGTGTCATGGTACACCAGTCATTGAAAGTAGGGATGCAGGTGTAGCAGGCAGTGAAGAAAGGGAATGGTATGTTAGCATTCATAGCAAAAGGATTTGAGTATAAGAGCAGGGAGATTCTACTGCAGTTGTACAGGTTCTTGGTGAGGCCACACCTGGAGTATTGCGTACAGTTTTGGTCTCCTAATCTGAGGAAAGACATTCTTGCCATAGAGGGAGTACAGAGAAGGTTCACCAGACTGATTCCTGGGATGGCAGGACTTTCATATGAAGAAAGACTGGATAGACTCGGCTTGTACTCGCTGGAATTTAGAAGATTGAGGGGGATCTTATAGAAACTTACAAAATTCTTAAGGGGTTGGACAGGCTAGATGCAGGAAGATTGTTCCCAATGTGGGGGAAGTCCAGAACAAGGGGTCACAGTTTAAGGATAAGGGGGAAGTCTTTTAGGACCGAGATGAGAAAATCATTTTTCACACAGAGAGTGGTGAATCTGTGGAATTCTCTGCCACAGAAGGTAGTTGAGGCCAGTTCATTGGCTATATTTAAGAGGGAGTTAGGTGTGGCCCTTGTGGCTAAAGGGATCAGGGGGTATGTAGAGAAGGCAGGTACGGAATACTGAGTTGGATGATCAGCCATGATCGTATTAAATGGCGGTGCAGGCTCGAAGGGCCGAATGGCCTACTCCTGCACCTATATTCTATGTTTCTATGAACCTGGGTCTCTGACACTGTAAGGCATTGGTGCTACCAAAACGCCATCGTGCCCTCCTATCTTCAGTTTGGCTCCTTCCTACACAGGAAGATTTTCATCATCCCTGTACATCACCGTACTTGTGCATCGGACAATAAAGTCAAATTAGCATCGGAAGTGTGCAGCGCAATAATGAAACGTTCTGAATCGTTCGACTGTAGTCGACGAAGGGTTAAATACGCTCGGTGTCAATGTGCCACGAAGGCCTGCCATGTCATAAACTGCTCACAGGACCGGGTTCGGTATGGGATCTGCTTCTAATGAACCTGCATTGTTCTTGTACACATAACTCACAGGGGTTGAAAATGCAAATACATATTATTCGGCACTTTCCCACGCGTGAGAATCCAAGCGAATGCAGCGCTGGTTTACGGGCAAACCTCACTGCTTCAAGCGAGTGGGTGAAGGTAGGACTAGGTGCTTCTCACCATGACTAAAGGATGATCCTCTCTCTCTTTCTGGAAACCCTGAAGAAGATATTCCCCACCTCAAAGGCTGTTGATTAGTATGCGTGTCAGGGGTTTGCAGGAAAAATGTTCCCAATGTTGGGCGAGTCCAGAACCAGGGGCCACAGTCTTAGAATAAAGGGGTCATTTAAGACTGAGGTGAGAAAAAACCTTTTTACCCAGAGAGTTGTGAATTTATGGAATTCCCTGCCACAGAGGGCAGTGGAGGCCAAGTCACTGGATGGATTTAAGAGAGAGTTGGATAGAGCTCTAGGGGCTACTGGAGTCAAAGGATATGGGGAGAAGGCAGGCACGGGTTATTGATAGCGGACGATCAGCCATGATCATATTGAATGGCGGTGCTGGCTCGTAGGGCCGAATGGCCTCCTCCTGCACCTATTTTCTATGTTTCTATGTTTCTATGTTATGGGTAGAAGGCAGGAGAATGGGGTTAGATAGATCGGCCATGATTGAATGGCGGAGCAGACTTGAGGGCCTGTCCCACTTGGGTGTCATTTGCGTGTCACGCAGATGCCGCGCGAAGATTTTGTAGATACCAAAATCCTGGGGCGCCGCACACGACCGCGTGTCACTGCCTACGTCACCACGCCTTTGTGCGTCGTGACGCGTAAATGATGATGCGTAAACTACGCGCAAACGACGCAAATAAAGTGGAATTTATTCTACATTCATATCCTACACATGCGGGGAAATTTACAGAAGCCAATTAAACTACAAACCTGCACACCTTTGACATGTTGGGGGAAACCGGAACACCCAGAGAAAACCCACGCAGTCACAGGGAGAACGTGCAAACTCCACAACGAGGTCAGGATCAAACCCGGGTCTCTGGCGGGAAGGATGAGGACCCACAATCCTGTTCATATCAATGGGACGATGGTGGAGAGGGTCAATAACTTCAAATTCCTGGGCGTGCAGATCTCAGAAGATCTTTCCTGGACCCAGCACACCGATGCAATTGTAAAGTAGGCACATCAGCGCCTCTACTTCCTGAGAAGATTACGGAGATTCGGCATGTCGAAGAGGATTCTCCTAAACTTCTACAGGTGCACGGTAGAGAGCATTCTGACTGGTTGCATCGTGGCCTGTTTCGGCAACTTGAACGTCCAGGATCGAAAAAGACTATAAAAAGTTGTGACCACTGCCCAGTCCATCACCGACTCTGACCTCCCCGCCTTCGGAGGGATCTATTGTAGTCGCTGTCTCAAAAAGGCGGCCAAAATCTTCAAGGTCCCACACCATCCCGGCCACACACTTATCCCACCACTACAATCAGGAAGAAGGTACAGGAGCCTGAAGACTGTAACGTCCAGGTTGAGGAACAGCTTCTTCCGTACAACCATCAGCCTATTAAACACAACAACAAATTAGCTCCGAGCTCTGAACTGCAAAATACTATATTATTATTGCACTATATTTGTTATTTATTGAACTTTTTCTTTTTTTTCTCTTCTCCCGTTATGTACTATGTTTACATATTCACATATTCTGTTGTGCTGCAGCAAGTATGAATGTCATTGTCCCATCTGGGACATAGGACAATAAAACACTCTTGACTCTTGACTCTTGGTATTGTGAGGCAGCAGCTCTACTGCTGTGCCACTGTGCCGCTCTCAAATACTCAGTGAACAAGATTGAGGAAGGCAAAATACGCAGTGCAGCAAATATGCATTGAACAGAGGGAGGCAAAATACGCAGTGCAGCCTTAAGGGCCTGTCCCACACGGGCGACCTAATCCGCGAGTTCTGGCGAGTTTGCTCTCGACTCATACCCGCAGCATGGTCGGCACGAGGTCGGAGGAGGTCTTCGTAACTCTCCTTTATGCTCGAGAGTGGTCTCCGCGTACTCGAGGCCTCAGCTCGGAAGATTGCAACCTTCACGTGGTCCGCCCTGTTTTGACTAATGCAATCAACTGGACGTGCACACACAGAAAATCAAATAGGACAAGTTGTCCAACAACTTTAGGCTGTGCACGCTACACGCAAGCAGAAGAAGAAGCTAGGTCACTGCGTTTTTTTCAATATGCCCGCGAGTAAAAAAAGGTCGCCATGGGAAAAATCGCAACTTTTTTTACTCGGAGGATTAGTCGTAGTAGGTCGGCATGTTACTCGTAGGTAATCGAGGGTAATCGAGGGTAGTCGAAGGTAGTCGTAGATAGTCTTCATCAGAGTCGAAGGAGATCGAAGGAGGTCGTCTTCACTCTCCACTATTCAGTCTCCAATTTTCCCGTAGCTAGTCGTAGCTAGTCGAAGCGAGTCTTCAACATAGTCGAAGGAGGTCTTTAACATGTCAATTTTTTGAAACTCTTCAAAACCCGCCAATCAAGTCACCCAAGTGGGACAGCCCCTTAAAGTGTAAAATCCTCAGTAGTTTGGTGCTGAGAGAGGATTGTGGTTAGGTTGGGCACAATGGTTCAAGAGCCTGATGAAATCGAAAGAGTTAGCTTCTGGAAGAAACATGTCAAACACAGCCACCTAGTGGAAACATTGAGATAAAACAACCAGGCATCCAAACTCAACACTGCACTAACTAATGCGATACCAATTTTAGCCGATGGATTTTAACTACAATGTCTTTGAATAATCCACAAACGAAGGAGAATCTACTGCAGGGGGATTATGTTGACACATTGCTAGTTTTATGGTCCCAATGGTCACCAGAGGTTAGTACCTGGTCCATCACGTGTACTGACCACCCCACCAGCGAAGGGATCTCGAAGTGACGCTGTCTCAATAAGGCAGCCAGCATCATCAAGCACCCACACCACACTGGCCACACACTCAATTCACTCCTGCCATCAGAAGAAGGCACAGGAGTCTGAAAACTGTAACTCTGAGGTTCAGGAACAGCTTCTTCCCAACAACCATCAGGCTATTGAACGCTACGAACACCAACTCAACTCTGAACTACAGACTAGGGAATTTGAGCTCGGACTTTGTTTTGCTTTTGCACTATATTTTCTTCTAAACTAAACGAAACTAAAATGTAATTATTGTGTCACACACTTCAGATGCTAAGTTTACTTTATTGGCCTATTCACAAATATGGTGATGTACAGTAGCAATGAGCATCTTCCAGTGTAGGAAGGAACTGCAGATGCTGGCTTAAACCGAAGATGGACACCAAAAGCTGGAGTGACTCAGCGGCTCTGAAGAGAAGGAATAGGTGACAACTTGGGTTGAAATTCTTTCTTGCAGCAACATCTCAGGCACATATAAGTTAGGCCACACACAAGTTATATATAAATCACACGTACACATTTGTAATTTTTTATTGGACTTCTATTTTTGTTTACTTGTTGTGTTATCTATTAAGTATTGTGTTTATTAGCTGTTGTGCTGCTCCCGTAAGTTTAGCTTATTATAATCACGTGTACTGAGGTACAGTGAAAAGCTTTTGTGTCATGTGCTATCCAGTTAATGAAATGACCATAGATGATTACAATCTAGCTGCCCACAGTGCACAGGTACATGAGAAAGGGAATAACGTTTAGTGCAAAATAAAGTCCAGAAAAGTCCGATTAAAGGTAGCCCAAGGGTCTCCAATGAGGGAGATGGTAGGTCAAGGCCACTCTCTAGTCTTCAATAGCAGGGCATATAAAACAGGGGTGACAGAGGTAGAGTAGCAATACCAGAGACCCGGGTTCGATCCTAACTGTGGGTGTTGTCTGTACGGTGTTTATACAATCTCCCTGTGACCACATCAGTTTTTTCCAGGCGCTCCGGTTACCTCCTGCACTCCAAAGACCTACACGTTCTCGATGTTTAAATGGAGTTGGTTGAGGAGATTCACTGCACGTCCTTCCTTTCAACGAGCTCCAGATACCTTCTCTCATATTTCCTTACAGTAAAGAAGGAGGCCATTCACCCCATCAAGTCTATGCTGCCTCTCAAGAGCCATCTCCTCAAACTGGGCTGCCACACCCTCAATTCTCTCAGATATCCAAGAACTCCCCAGTGAATCTCATCTCACCCATCCATCTACTAAACAGCTTGTCTTTTTGGGAAGTGGGTGGAAAGGGGGTCATCCAAGTCCATGTGGTCAGGGAGAATGTATCATCTCCACATAGACGCCCCCAGAGGTTTGGATGTAAACCAGACCACTGGATCTTTGAGGCAATAGTACTACCTGTTCCACCACTCTGTTGCTCTGTTCATCCAAGAAGTTATCTTGAAAGCGATATTGAAATTGAAAGTTGCTGGGAATGGTCTACCAAATGATGCATGCATTCACTTTCCCATTCAAGTGAAATTTGACCAACGAAATTTGACAGCAAATCCCGAACTCCACATGTTTCGGGCTATCATATGCTGAGAGAATGGAGCGGCTGGGCTTGTACACTCTGGAATTTAGAAGGATGAGAGGGGATCTTTATATGAAACATATAAAATTATTAAGGGTTTGGACACGCTAGAGGCAGGAAACATGTTCCCGATGTTGAGGGAGTCCAGAACCAGGGGTCACAGTTTAAGAATAAGGGGTAGGCCATTTAGAATGGAGATAATGAAAACACACTGAGTTGTGAGTCTGTGGAATTCTCTGCCTCAGAGGGCGGTGGAGGCAGGTTCTCTGGGTACTTTCAAGTGAGAGCTAGATAGGGCTCTTAAAAATAGCGGAGTCAGGGGATATGGGGAGAAGGCAGGGACGGGGTACTGATTGGGGATGATCAGCCATGATCACATTGAATGACTTTGCTGGCTCGAAGGACCGAATGCCCTACTCCTGCACCTATTGTCTATTGTCTAGTTTTTACCCACTTTAGCGCTTCTTAACTCTGAAGAAGGGTCCTGACGTGAAACATTGCAGATGCAGGAACCTTGAGCAAAATGCAAAATGCTGGAGGGCCTGAGCTATAAGGGCAGATTGGGCGGGGTAGGACATCATTCCTTGGAGGCAGGACAGAGGATGCGCGACGATCATATAGAGGTGTGTAAAATGATGGGAGAATTGATAAAGTGAATGCACAGTCTTTTATAACCATATAACCATATAACAATTACAGCACGGAAACAGGCCCTCTCGGCCCTTCCAGTCCGTGCCGACCATTTGTTTTCCCCTAGTCCCATCTACCTGCACTCAGACCATACCCCTCCATTCCCTTCACGTCCATATACCTACCTGGAGGAGGGGAATCAAGAACCAGGGGACATGGGTTTGAGGAGAGAGGAAAGAATTAATAGGAAACTGAGGGACAACCTTTTCACACAGAGGCTGGTGGGTGCATGGAACGAGCTGACAGAGGAGGTATTTGAGGCTGGTACAATGACAACATATAACAGATGATAGGACAGATAAGTAAGTAAGTAAGTTTATTGGCCAAGTATTCACATACAAGGAATTTGCCTTGGTGCTCCGCCCACAAGTAACAACATGACATACAGTGACAGTTACGAATGACTCAGAAAACACAAAACATTAATAATAATAAAACATTAATGATAAAACACCATTGTTCAAGCATGTGAACCAACAAAATACCAGAATCAAGGAAAAGAATGGTTCGGGGGATGAAGGCCAAATGCGGGCAAATAGGATTGGCTTAGATGGGCAGCTTGGTCTGCATGGATGAGGTGGGCTGAAGGGCCTGTTTCTGTGCTGTTCAACTCTGATTCTATGAATCTATGAATAGTGTCGGACAGCATCTCTGGAAGGTGGTGGCAGATGGCACTTGGGGTTGTGACACTTCTTCAGATTCCTCTAAGTATGGCCACTTTAATGCAGAGCGACAGATTGAGAGGAATAGATCTGGAGGATGAACAGTCTCTTGGCCAGAGTAGGAGAATCATGAACCAGAGGGCATTGGTTTAAGGTGAGGGGGGAAGACAGCTCATTCTGTACACCCAACACCCTTTGTGTGAAAGCGTTACCCCTCAGCTTTCTATTAAATCTTCCCCACTTCATATTAAATGATTGTGTCGCTACCAATCTGAAGAATGGTCCTGACTCAAAACGGCAGCAATCCATCTCCTCCAAAGATGCTGCCTGACCCGTGGAGTGACTCCTGCACTTTGCGCTTTGTTTTGCAAGCCAACATCTGCAGCTCCTCTCATCCCCACTTCAATATCTCACTGGGATAGAGAATTCCAGAGGTCCACTGCCAACTGCAAAAAAAAGTTCTCTGCACATCTCAGTTTTGACTATTTCCGTATCTTCAAACTATCTTGTCTTGCTCGAGACTCACCAACGAGTGAAAACATCCAAACATCTGCTCTATCAAGCTCCCTTAGCATCATACATATTTCAATAATATAATCGAAGATAGACATAAAGTGCTGGTGTAACTCAGTGGGACAAACAGCATCTCTGGAGAAAAGGAATAGGTGACGTTTCGTGTCGAGACACTTCTTCAGTCTGAATAAGGGTCTCGACCTGAAATGTCATCTATTCCTTTTCTCCAGAGATGAGTCAGGGGAGAGGGAAACAAGAGATATAGACGGTGGTATAGAGAGATATAGAACATACCCACTTAGGCGATTTTTTTCAGCGACTGCCGGCGACTGGACCCCCCCCCACAACAATGTCTAAAACAAGCTATAACAACCTACCACCTAGTCGAGGTCAAGCTACGGCAAGCTACCGACAACCGGCGACCCATTAGGACGTCCACCTACGACCACACCTACGACAACCTACATCCACACACGACAAGCTACGACAACTGAAGACAACTTAAGACAATTCAGTCGCCGGTACCTGTCGCCGGCTGACGTGGGTTGACCTAGGTAGTCGCCAATGGAATTCACCGATGTCAGCACCGGCGACAACCTACATCATCCTGGCGACAATGTACAACAGCGCCTACGTCAGGAGAAGTCAAGCTACGCTCATTGGCGTCAAGCCCACTGTCTCCAAATGTCTCTGAAAATGTTTGAACATTTCAATATCCAGGGCGACCAGAAAAACGCTACGACTCTTTGGGGGACTGAGGAGACTACTCACTACCATACAGGTGACACCCTGCCTCAGAGGGCGGTGGAGGCTGGTTCTCTGGATACTTTCAAGAGAGAGCTAGATAGGGCTCTTAAAGAGAGCGGAGTCAGGGGATATGGGGAGAAGGCAGGAACGGGGTACTGATTGGGGATGATCAGCCATGATCACATTGAATGGCGGTGCTGCTTTGAAGGACCAAATGGCCTACTCCTGCACCTATTGTCTATTGTCTATTGTCTATTGTCCATGTGGTGACAGCCTAGTCGCCTGTAATCACTTTAAAATCAACTAAGTGAGACAGGCCCTTAACAATGATAAAGGAAACAGGCCAATGTTAGCTGTAGGCGAGGTGAAAATGAGTTACAGACAGCAAGATGACTTTGAGGCTGATACAACAACTTGGGTGGAGGAGGGACTGGAGCGAGAGGGGATACAAGAGTCACTTGAAGTTAGAGAAATCAATATTCATACCGCTGGGTTGTAAGCTGCCTAATATCATCCCTCATTCTTCAAAGACTCCAAAGTATACAGACCCAACTATCAAAGTCACTCCAAGAGGCTTCAGTAGATTTTATCTTGTGTTTTACCTCTAGTGTGATGAAGGGAACTAGTAATATTGTGCTGGCTGCTTACATTCAAAATCGATAAATCTAACTACTATATAACGATTGATAAACTGACAGCACCCGTAGTCAGGATCGAACTCGGGTCTCTGGCGCTGGAAGGCAGCAGCTCTCCTGCCACACCATCGAGGGGTTACTGTTCTCATGAATATAAGCAAAGCAGCTCCTTTAAGTCGAGACTTAAAACGCATCTTTACTCTCAAGCCTTTCTTGACGTCCTCTGAGGGAGGGCTATATGTATGTATTTATGTATGTACTTAATCTATGAACCAATGTTGTATAACGTTAGTGCCTCCACCAATGTAAAGCACTTTGGTCAACGAGAGTTGTTTTTTAAATGTGCTATAGAAATAAAAGTGACTTGACTTGAACCAATGATATTTTCTTCACTTGGCCAGCATAGCATCAACGTAGGCAGTTACCATGGTTACCACCCTTGGCTGGCCTATACTGTTTATTTATGTGAAGAATGTCAATCATCCTTTTGGGTGAATCCTTCTAGGATTACAAAAGCTATGATTTAGTAATTTCTAACTCCGCAGTGAGGTGTTACAATATTTATTAAGCTTTGTAACTGATATTATATCAGCTTTTCCGAGTTCACATCAAAGGGCTCAACTGCTGGTTTCAGAGTTGCTTCACACAGCGCTGTGAGAAATGTTCTTCAATTTTTAATCAGTCCTCCATAAAGGGCAATCCATAATTCAGGAGAAGCCAACACAGTTTCTGATGGTAAGCTGCCACCTTAAATAGAACAGGGTGAAAAGAGAACGATCATTTTAATTTACGTGCAGGAAGGAACTGCAGATGCTGGTTTAAACCGAAGATAGACACAAAATGCTGGAGTAACTCAGCGGGACAGACGGCATCTCTGGGGAAAGAGAATAGGTGACGTTTCGGGTTGAGACCATTCTTCAGTCTGAATAAGGGTCTTGACCCGAAATGTCATCTATTCCTTTTCTCCAGAGATGCTGTCTGACCTGCTGAGTTACTCCAGCTTTTTGTGTCTATTTGAGTTTATGTACTAACAATGCTTTATCTTTGACCTATCGTTGATGTGTTTTAGTTTAGTTTAGAGACACAGCATGGAAACAGGCCCTTCGGCCCACCGAGTCTGTGCCAACCAGTGATCCCCGCACACTTACACTATCCTACACACACTGGGGACAATTTACATTTATACCAAAGCCAGTGAGCCTACAAATTTGTACGTCTTTGGAGCGCGGAAGGAAACCAGAGATCCCGGAGAAAACCCACGCAGGTCACGGGGAGAACGCACAAACTCGGTACAGACAGCGCCTGTGGTGAGGATCGAACCCGGATCTCTGGCGCTGTGAGGCAGCAACTCTACCGCTGCGCCACCGTGGAGTTAATGTTCTCATGAGTAAAAACAGGTAATTTCCACATAGCAATGTCGCAATAATAACTAGATTATAGGTTTGTTTTGGTAATGCTATTGAGGCAGAAATATTGGTCAGAACTCAGATGGTAACTCCCCTATCCTGCTTGCTAAAGATTCTATGACCTGATGTTTTAACTCTATTTCTCGTCCCACAGACGCTGATCGTCCTGTTGAGTGTTACCAGTATTGCCTGGTTTAGTATGTATTTAGTATTTAGTAATCCATGTCATAATCGGCAACTGTCACATTCCCTCAGGACACCCGTGACCTTTTCCATCCATTCTCATGGATGGAAAATGACAGCATCTCAAGAATCGAGAGTGTTTAATAGTCATTGATACCAACACTCATCAATGACATTCTTATTTGCAGCAACACTATAGAACTGCAAACGCAGTACCCAACAGATAACATAATAAAACTAACAAAAAAAACTTCAATAACTGGAATAAATGAATAAATATATTTATATAATCGTATATGGACACACTGATCTGTTCTGTAGTCATGCCTACTATATTCTGTGGTGCTGAAGCAAAGCAAGAAGTTCATTGTCCTATCTGGGACACATGACAATAAACTCTCTTGAATCTTGAATCTTGAATCTTGAATCTTGAGGGCTGTGGAGGCCAAGTCACTGGGTATTTTTAAAGCAGAGATTGATGTTCTTGTTTAGTTTAGTTTCATTTATGCAAATTACTAAGAATACAATCTGAAGTTCAAGATCATCGTTAATCAGTGTCCATATTATATCGGTACAGCAGGTCGTTAGTTGTGAGTACATCATGACCGCTTCCAAGACTGACTAGTGTCGGAAGTGTGTGTTAGTATGAATCGTACATTAGGGTGGGGATTGTGATGCTATTCTACTATGATTGGCTCTCATGCATAAACCAATCTACATCTTTCCCCGTGAAGAGTGAATATGGCAAGCACACATGTCGTAAGAATTCGAACATATTCGCCATATCTCTCGAGCGGTCTACTAACGCGGCCCGAAAGCGTAAAGACCAAGCCCTCTCCCCCCTTCGCCAGAAAGATTAAAAGGAGGTGGTGAACCCGGAGGTGAAGCAGCAGGGGACGCCCGTGGTGGCCGACAGGGGGAGCATGCAGGAGAGGTAATGTTGTGGTTAGTCATGGCCGCCAGTCGTGGTGGGGTACGGGACATGCTGGGGCTGGAGGCGACCGAGGAAGCAGACGGCTGGAACTGTGGAGGTGGAGCATAAGGATCGGCTGGTGGTGGACGTGGCTCCTTCACAGCCAGCAAGAGTTGGCTGCTCCGACGGTACAGGATGCCATCATAGTCCACAAGGTAAGATCGTGACTCTTCAGCCAGGCCAACAACACTACCCAAACGGGAATGTCCCACGGACGTTTGTAAGCGAACGACTTGGCCCGGCAGTAGGGGTTTGAGCGGTTTGCTGGACTTGTCATGCGAGCGTTTCTGTATGTCGTGTTTCTCCTGGATACGTTTTTGGATCGTAGCTGGCTTTAGCACCTGTGGCACCAGCTTCTGCTGGGCAATCGGAATCGGAGGTCTCGTTGTCCTGCACATCAGTCGCAGGGCCGGCGAGCCCAGGATTCCGTCTCTAGCAATGTTCCTTAGGTTTAAGAGGTCGAGATACACATCTGACTTGGCTAGGTGGGTGCGTTCCATTAGCTGTTTGGCGCTTCTGACAGCTCGTTCAGCGACCCTGTTACTTTGTGGGTATTCGGGGCTGCTCGTGACGTGGTGGAAATTCCATCGGTTAGCAAAGAGCCTAAGGGCGTGACTGGTAAACTGTCTTCTGTTGTCAGTCTGCAAGCGGACAGGTGCGCTGAATGTAGAGAAGTGTTTCTGTAACTTTTGAATGACCATTTCTGATGTGATAGAGGTCAGTAAGTCGAGTTCGAATCCCACTTCTAACACCATGTAAATGACTAAGAATACAATCTGAAGTTCAAGATCATCTTTAATCAGTTAGTTGTTAATACATCGTGATCGCTTTCAAGACTGACTAGTGTAGGAAGTGGGTGTTAGTATAAATCGTACAGTAAGGTGGGGTTTGTGATGTTATTCTACTATGATTGGTTCCCATGCATAAACCAATCTACAGTTTAGTTTGCAGAAACAGGCCCTTCGGCCCACCGGGTCCGCGCCGACCAGCGATCCCCGCACATGAACACCATCCTACACCCACGTGGGACAATTTTTACATTTACCAAGCCAATTAACTCACAAACCTGCACATCTTTGGAGTGTGGGAGGAATCCGAAGATCTCACACTGGTCACGGGGGGGACCGTACAAACTCCGTACAGACAGCACCCATAGTCGGGATCGAACCCGGGTCTCCGGCGCTGCGTTCGCTGTAAGGCGGCAACTGTACTGCTGCTCCGCCCGCAACTGCCCCCGGGTGTCAAAGGTCATGGAGAGAAGGCTGGAGAATAGCATTGAGCGGTAAGAATAGATCAGACACGATGGAATGGGGGAGTAGACTTGATGGGTCGAATGGCCTAATTCAGCTTGTATAACTTATGAAAGCAAAAAAAAAACAATATTAGGGCAAAACAAAACAAAACTAATATCCGGGCACCAGTTTGTAGTTTGAGGTTCAGTTGTAGTGTTTAATTGCCTGCGAGATGTTGGCGACCTCTTGGTGTGTTGGCATCATGGTTGTGTAGCTTGTAGAGTCACTAATTCGCGGCTCAGAGCATCGAAGTTTATCCCTACCCTTGGGTGCTCTCTGTGTGGAGTTTGCACCTTCTCACAGGGTAATGGAGTCTCCGCCAAGCTCTCCAATTTCATTCCGCATCCCAAAGACGTGGGGGTTGATGGGTTAGTTGGTTGTCGTTTATTGCCCCTAGAATGCAGGTGGGTGGAGTGAGAGGCAAATAGGTTTCAGGGAAACTGAGTGGGGAAAGGGATTAATGTGGACAGGAGCCTGAAAACTGTAACGTCCAGATTCAGGAGCAGCTTCTTCCCTACAATCATCAGACTATTAAACACAACAACCTCCAAATATGCTCCAAACTGTAGAGATTTGGGGACATCATATTTGACTTTGCACTATTATTGTCCATTTATTTGTCTATTTATTTTATATATATATCAAACTTTTTTTTTGTTTATTATGGGTTTTTGCAGAGTACTTTGTTTACACTCTCTCTCCGGGTGCTCTTGGCCACCCACACTCCAAAGACATGCAGGTTTGTAGATTAATTGGCTTTGGTAAAGATTGTAAATTGTCCCTAATGTGTAGGATAGTGCTAGTGTATGGAGATCGCTGGTCAGTGCGGTCTCGGTGGGCCATAAAGCCTGTATCTCGAAACTAAACTACACTAAATATCTGTTGTGCTGCTGCAAGTAAGAATGTTAAGGGCCTGTCCCACTTACAAGAACTTTTTGGCGACTGCGGGCACCTGTCATAGGTCGCTGAAGATTTTCAACATGTTGAAAATTCAGCGGCGACCAGAAAGACGCTACGACTCTTTGGGTGACTATGATGCTACTCACGACCATACAGGCGACACCCTGGTGACCTCTCATGACCATACAGGCGACCCCCTGGCGACATGCCCCCTGGTGACACCCCGCGACATGTCGCCAGGGGGTCGCCTGTATGGTTATGAGAGATCGCCAAGGGGTGATACTAGTCTCCGCGCTAGTATCCTTTGGGATCTTTGGTGCCGAGACGGAAGCCGGTTACGGAAATGGGGCCGAAAATTACCCGTGAATCTGCCCATGACCGTACTATGTATTTTTGGTGAAGTGGTCTATCTTGCTTGCTATAGGGTCTTTGGTATAGATGATCTAATGGAAAAGGTTTGAAGGGATTGACACAGAATGCTGGAGTAACTCAGCGGGACAGGCAGCATCTCTGGAGAGAAGGAACATCTCTGGCGTTTCGGGTCGAGGCCCTTCTTCAGGGCTGAATGGCTGTACCACTGTTCCAATCGCTTCAGAAGAAAAGGGCTTTGTTTCGTCATCCATCCGCTTGTTGTTACAAAACACGCACATCTTTTAATGGTTCCATCGTCAATATTGCACCCCGAAGAGAGGTCCATGCCCAATATTCGCAGTCTCCATTTGTGGAGGAAGGAACTGTGCAGATGCTGGTTCGCATCAAAGATAGACACAAAAAGCTGGAGTAACTCAGCGGGTCAGACAGCATCAGGTCATAGGTCACAAGTGATAGGACTATGCCATTCAATCATGGCTGATCTATCTCTCCTTCCTAACCCCATTATCTTGCCTTCTCCCCATAACCTGTAGCATCTGTACAAACAACAATCTCCCTTAAGAAGCATTCTGCTTTGGGCAGTACAGTGGCACAGCAGTTGCTGCCTTACAACGCCAGAGACCCGGGTTTGAACCTGACTACAGGTGCTGTCTGTACGGTGTTTGTGATCATGTGGGTTTTCTACGGGTGCTCTGGTTACCCCCCACATTCCAAGGAGGTGCAGGTTTGTAAACTAATTGGATTCTGTAAATTGTCCCTAGTGCGTACGATAGAATAGGGCGGCACATTGGCGCAGCGGTAGAGTTGCTGCCTTACAGCGCCAGAGCGCCAGGTTACATCCTGACTACGGGTGCTGTTTGTACGGAGTTTGTACGTTCTCCCCGTGACCTGCGTGGGTTTTCTCCGGGATCTCTGGTTTCCTCTCACACTCAAAAGACATATGGGTTTGTAGTTTCATTGGCTTGGTATAATTGTAAATTGTCCCTGGTATGTGTTGGATAGTGTAAGTGTGCGGGGGTCGCTGGTCGGCGTGGACTCAGTGGGCTGAAGGGCCTGTTTGCTCGCTGTATTTCTAAAACTAAACCTAAAAAATAATATCCAGCTCCCAATAAGAGAACAAGATTCTTGATTCCAAGCCCTTTAATGCAGCCTTAGGTACATCACTTGGCAATTAGTGCTGAGAATTACTATTAAAACACAACGTATGTGCTATAACACCAGGATAAGCTCTCAACCCAAGAAAACCAAGCCTGTTGCCAAAGTAGCATCTAAACTACCTATACATACTTATGCTATGGGACAATGTCTAACTTCATATTCTGTAGTTCATGTTGACAAACGCACAAGCTAAATAATATTAATAATAATAACTAGACTAAGTGGACCCATTGGGATGGCTGGCCCCCAAAGCAATATTCCACCTCTCCACCAAATTCCAATATTGGTGGTCAGTGGAGGGGGGGCTCTCTGGAGAGCTAGTATGGGTGTTGTGGGCTGAAGGGACTGGTTTCCAGAGAGCTAGTATGGTCATTGTGGGCCAAATGGATTCTTGGGGTTTCCTACCACTTCAAGCAAGGTGCAAGACCACCAAATTCAAGTGCAGTTTCCGACCACTTCAAGCAGGGTGCAGGGCCACCAAATTCAAGTGCAGTTTCCGACCACTTCAAGCAGGGTGCAGGGCCACCGAACTCAAGTGCGGTTTCATACCACTTCAAGCAGGGTGCAAGGCCACCGAACTCAGATGCAGTTTCATGCCACTTCAAGCAGGGTGCAAGGCCATTGAACTCAAGTGCAGTTTCATGCCACTTCAAGCAGAGTGCAAGGCCACCAAATTCAAGTGCAGTTTCATGCCATTTCAAGCAGGGTGCAAGGCCACCAAATTCAAGTGCAGTTTCATGCCATTTCAAGCAGAGTGCAAGGCCACCAAATTCAAATGCAGTTTCATGCCATTTCATGCAGGGTGCAAGGCCACCAAATTCAAATGCAGTTTCATACCATTTCAAGCAGGGTGAAACCACCATAAAACCACCATCCAACCACCACCAACCATTTGCTGTGCTTTTATTTCAAACCAACCACATTTTCATTTTCAAACCACATTAAGGGCACTCAAGGTCAGTAAAACCACACTCACAGTTTAGTAGACATGTGTTCAGTGCTATTCACAGCTCAGACTGAGAGACGTGATCCTCTCGCTCCCCCATCTTGCAGAGACTGACTGAGGCACTCAGCACTTCTGGGTTTTATAGTCCCTCCGGAAGGGACGTGGCCTTCAGGAGAGAGAATCTCAACATTTTTTAAACACTAATAACTCTTTTATTTTTCATCGATGGGAAAAATCCTCTTGTCCTGCGCAGCAGAGGGGGACTGAGTAAGATGGCCAAAAATCACAGCCGTAAGTGGCAGCATTTTTTCTAAAATCAATATACAGAACAACAGTAAAGTGGTCAAGATCAGACTTTTATAAACATAGATAATAAATTTATTTGTATAGCACATCTAAAAACAACTCACGTTGACCAAAGTCCTTCACATCAGTGCAGGTACTGATTTGATACATACAACGGTAGACAGACCTAACAATACAAACATAAACTGTTTACAGCGCCCCCTCAGAGGGGCTCAAAAACGCTAGGGAGTAGAAATAGGTTTTGCGTCGTGACTTAAAGGAGTCGATGGTGGGGGCAGTTCTGATGAGGAGAGGGATCCTGTTCCACAGTCTAGCTGCTGCAATGGGGTCTCGACCAAACACATCACCCATTCCTTCTCTCCAGAGATGCTGCCTGTCCCGCTGAGTTACTCCCGTTTTTTGTGTCTATCGTCATCTTAAGCTAAGTGTTTAACCATTAAACCTAATCCCAATGCCAGATGTGGGGGGGGCTGGTGGGCCGCAAGGCCTCTCTCCTGTTCCCAACTCTAAACTAAACTAAACCACTAAACTAAACTAAACTGGGAGCACAAAGCCCTCTAGTAACCTCGCTGCATTGTCGAGTAGTCAGTGTTCATATCCATTTTCTTGTGTACACTTCAGGTATCACTATCCCACTGCAATGGTTGTAGGTATCTTACACAACTCTTTGCGGCTCTATGTAAGCGATAGGGCATTTTTATGTCAAAACCATGCCGGGCAAGTTACTCATCCATGCTCCCCAGCTGTCCTTGCTATCCAGTTACTCCTGCATTGAGAAACAAGGATCTGAATAGGGGGAAAAGAGGTAGGGAGAGCTGGCACTGTCTCAGCTCTTACATTACATTAATAGAGCTGACATCCTACTTTCCTGACACGCAGCCAAACGATCTTTAATTTCCTTGAACTATTTCTAAATAAGTGGACCAAGTCATGAACACTGCCTGACTCTGTGAGGGAACGGTTGCCTGTACGTTGGCCCGGAGCTGGCTTTCCATCAGAATTTGCCATCAAGGTGACTCTAGAGTGTGCCCAGGCCAAAGTTGGGGCAACCTTGATTCTGAGCGTTTGTCGGCACTGGGCCTGTACTCGCTGGAGTTTGGAAGGAAGAGGGGGAGAACTCATTGAAACTCACCGAACAGGGAAAAGGCCTGGAGAGAGTGGATGTGGAGAGGATGCTTCCACTAGTGGGAGAGTCTAGTTTAGTTTAGTTCAGCGATACAGCATGATAACAGGCCCTTCGGCCCACCGAGTCCGCACCGATCTGCGATCCCCGCACACTGACACTATTCTACACACACTAGCGACAATTTACATTTGTGCCAAGCCAATTAACCTACAAACCGGTAGGTCTTTGGAGTGTGGGAGGAAACCAAAGATCTTGGAGAAAACACACGCGGGCACGGGGAGAACGTACAAACTCTGTACAGACAGCATCTGTAGTCAGGATCGAACCCGGGGCTCCTGTGCTGCAAGTGCTGTAAGGCAGCAACTCTACCGCTGCGCCGCCGTGCCCCCCACTAGGACCTAGAGAGTCTAGGACCAGAGGCCACAGCCTCAGAACTCAGCCTCTGCTCAGCCCCCTGCTGTACTCACTCTATACTCATGACTGCGCAGCCGGTCACAGTGCGAACTCCATCATCAAGTTCGCTGACGACACCACTGTTGTGGGACGTATCACTGATGGGGATGAGTCAGAGTATAGAAGAGAGATCGAGCGACTGTCCATATGGTGCCAGCACAACAACCTGCCCCTCAACACCAGCAAAACCAAGGAACTGATTGTGGACTTTGGAAGGAGTAGGATGGGGACCCACAGTCCCATTTATATCAACGGGTCGATGGTTGAAAGGGCCAAAAGCTTCAAATTCCTGGGAGTGCACATCTCTGAAGATCTCTCCTGGTCCGAGAACACTAATGCAATTATCAAGAAAGCACATCAGCGCCTCTACTTCCTGAGAAGATTACGGAGATTCGGTCTGTCAAGGAGGACTCTCTCTAACTTCTACAGGTGCACAGTAGAGAGCTTGCTGACTGGTCTCATCGTGGCTTGGTTCAGCAACTTGAGCGCCCTGGAGAGGAAAAGACTACAAAAAGTAGTAAACACTGCCCAGTCCATCATCGGCTCTGACCTTCCTTCCATCGAGGGGATTTATCGCAGTCGCTGCCTCAAAAAGGCTGGCAGCATCATCAAGGACCCACACCATCCTGGCCACACACTCATCTCCCTGCTACCTTCAGGTAGAAGGTACAGGAGCCTGAAGACTGCAACGTCCAGGTTCAGGAATAGCTACTTCCCCATAGCCATCGGGCTATTAAACCTGGCTCGGACAAAACTATGATCGTTGATAACCCATTATCTGTTATCTGTTCTTTGCACTTTATATCAGTTTATTTATTCATGTGTGTATGTATTTATATAATGGTATATGGACACACTGATCTGTTCTGTAGTCACTGCCTACTATGTTCTGTTGTGCTGAAGCAAAGCAAGAATGTCATTGTCCTATCAGGGACACATGACAATAAACTCTCTTGAACTCGAATTTGAATCAAAGGATGTATCTTTAGAACGGAGATGAGGAGGAATTTCTTTAGTGAATCTGTGGAATTCCTTGCCACAGAAGGCTGTGGAGGCCAAGTCAATGGATATTTTTAAGGTGGAGCTCGATAGGCTCTTGATTAGTTGGCGTTATGGGAGAAGGCAGGAGAATTGGGCTGAGAAGGAAAGATAGATCAGCCATAATTGAATGTCAGAGTAGACACAATGGGCCGAATGGTCTCATTCTGCTGTGATGAACTAATCAACCTGTCTTTTGATCTCTGACCTTTATCCAACCGTCTGCCTACCTAACCCCCCCCCCCCCCCCACCCCACCTGTATCAATCTATGACCTGCCAGATTTGTCCTGCCCCTCCTCCCCTTTCAAGTTTTCTCCCCCCACCCCGCTCTCCACAATGTCTGAAGAAGGGTCCTGACCTGAAACGTCACTATCCATGCCCTCCAGAGATGCTGCCTGCCCTTCTGTGTTACTCCAGCACTTTGTGTCTTTTTGTTTTGCAAACCAGCATCTGCAGTTCCTCGTTCCTATCCTGTGGGTCTCCCTGGCCCCCAGTGCCCCTGTCCTACTTAGGAAACCTGAATGGAAACCTCTGGAGACTTTGCGTCCCACCCAAGGTTTCCGTGCGGTTCCCAGAGGTTTTTGTCAGTCTACCTAATGGTTGATAGTGGTTTCCGTTTTAAAATTCGGTAATTTTTTAGCCGAAGCCGGTTGCGATGCTAGTTGAAGGTGGTTGCCTGAGGACAAAAACCTCCGGGAACTGCACGGAAAACATGGGTGGGGCGCAAATGCTCCAGAGGTTTCTGTTCAGGGTTCTTAAGTGGGACAGGGGCATAACAGGGCAGGGTCAATGAACGGACGTCACAGGTGACCATGGCTGGTGCTGACCAGCCCTCGTGAAGGGGTGTAGGAAGGAACTGCAGTTGCTGGTTTACACCGAAGATAGGCCCAAAATGCTGGAGTAACTCAGCGGGACAGGCAGAAGGATCTCGACCCGAAACGTCACCCATTCCTTCTGTCCAGAGATGCTGCCTGTCCCGCTGAGTTGCTCCAGCATTTTGCGTCTAGCCCTGGTGAAGAGTTTGGGGGAAGGCAACCTGCCTTTGTAGCACGGAATTTGAAAACCTGTCAGGCGCTTCTTGATTGAATGGCAAAAGTTATTTGATTGGGAAGACTACATTTTTGTTACCTTCCATTGTCCCAGTTCAGATTTCAAAGCAAAGAGTGGGTATAATTGCAACTCATATTGAGGTTACTTGGGTGAATCGTCACAGCTAATGAGCCAAGGCTAGTGGAACACTGTGTGAATATCCAATTTCACATATGAACTTTACATCATGTGCACTTGGTCTAATCTAAGAGTAATTCTTCACCAACGCCTCCAGATATTTATCATTTCCAAACAACAAGTCGGTACGTTGAAGTGTGTAGGGAGGAACTGCAGAAGCTGTTTTAACCCGAAGATAGACACAAAATGCTGGAGTAACTCAGTAGGGCAGGCAGCATCTCTGGGGAGTAGGAATGGGCGACGTTTCGGGTCGAGACCCTTCTTCAGACTCTGACCCGAAACGTCACCCATTCCTTCTCACCAGAGATGCTGCCTGTCCCGCTGAGTTACTCCAGCTTTTTGTGTCTACCTATGACAGGTGAACAAAAAGTTCCTGGCACTAGACACTAACAGAACCTGACACAAAGTAACTCAACGGGTCAGGCAGCATCTCTGGAGAACATGGATCTCTGGAGAACATGGACATTTCAATGTTTTAAGTTCTCTGGAGATGCTGCCTGTCCCGCTGAGTTACTCCAGCATTTTGAGTCTGTACATGTTCAAGTTCTCTCATTTAAGAAAGTCTTGTTTCCCTTTCGTGTTTTATTCCCCCAATAAGATGCAGGCACAGTTTTGACCCCACACTTCACGATCTATCCAAGGGGTGGCCGTCCATTAGTTGGAGAGTCACCCGGAGATAACACGAGAGGGCAGAGAAGATTTATGCCAGGACTCGAGGGCCTGGGCTACAGGGAGAGGTTGGGCAGGCTAGAACTTCATTTCTTGGAGCGCAGGGTATGAAGGGTGACCTTGTAGAGGTGTCCAAGATCATGAGAGGAATTGATCGGTAAAGGACCTGTCCCACCAGCATGCGACTCCATGCGGTGAGCGCAACCTAACGTGGTCGTTTGAGCCGTACGACCTCGCGGGGCCGGTCCCACTTCGATCGCCGGAGCCGTATGGAGTTGTGCGGGGCTGGTCCCGACATCACGCGGTGCTCCGAAAAACTGACCGTGTTCAAAAATCCCGCGCGTCAACGGCCTGTCGGCCCGCAGCCGCATTGAGGGCATACGCAGTGCCTCGACGTCGTACGCAGCATCTTGATGCCGTACGCAACGTCTGGGCGTCGTACGCAGCGTATTGACGGCTTACGCCTAGCACGTGGCGTTGCGCAATGACGTCACCGCCCGGCGTGCTGCTGCGTAATGACGTCACCACCCGACGCCGTGCGACTTCCAAATTCAGTCGGCCCGCCTCCGGCCCAGCTGATTGGTGAGTATGATGTTGGGACCGGCTCCGTACGGCTCCGCCGTTGGAAGTGGGACCGGCCCCGCGAGGCCGAACGCCTCGAGCCACCACGTTTGATCGTGCTCGCCACATGCAGTTGCATGGTAGTGGGACAGGCCCTTTAGTCTTTTACACAGAGAGTAGGAGAATCGAGAACCAGTTTTTTAGTTTAGTTTAGTTTAGTTTAGAGATGCCGCGTGGAAACAGGCCCTTCGGCCCACCGAGTCCACACTGACCAGCGATCCCGCACACTTACACTACCCTACACACACTAGGGACAATTTACATTTTTACCGGGCCATTTAAACAACAAACCTGTGCGTCTTTGGAGTGTGGGAGGAAACCGAAGATCTTGGAGTAAAACCCACACGGACACAGGGAGAGCGTGCAAACTCCGGGCAGACAGCACCTGTAGTCAGGATCGAACCCGGGGCTCTGCCGCTGCACCACCGTGTCGCCCAAGATCTTGTAGGACGAAACTGCAGATGCTGGTTTATACCGAAGATAGACACTAAATGCGGGAGTACCTCAGCAGGTCAGGCAGCATCTCTAGATTGGATAATCTAGACTTATCAGTGTGTTTTATGTTAGCGAACTTGTCAGCACCTTTATGGCTACAAGTCGTTCCAAACCTGTTCTATCATTCAAATGATCATAATTGATCCACATGTGTATGGAGAGAACTGCAAATGCTGACTTACACTGAAGATAGACACAAAAAACGCTGGAGTAACTCAGCAGGACAGGCAGCATCTCAGGAGAGAAGGAATGGGTGATGTTTCGGGTCAAGACCCTTCTTCAGTCTTTCCCTCTTAACCCCATTCTCCCCATAACCCCAACACTCGCACCGATCAAGAATCTATCTAACTCTGCCTTAAAAATATCCATTGAATTGACATCCACAGCCATCTGTGGAAATAAATTCCACAGATTCACCACCCTCTGACTAAATAAATTCCTCCTCATCCCCTTCCTAATGGAGCGTGCTTTAATTCTGAGGCTGTGACCTCTGGTCCTACACTCTCCCACTAGCGGAAACATCATCTCCACATTCACTCTAACCAGGCCTTTCGCTATTTGGTAAGTTTCAATGATGTCCCTCCTCATTCTTCTAAACTCCAGCGAGCGCAGGCCCAGAGCCGTCAAACGCTCATCGTAAGTTAACCCACTAATTCCTGGGATCATTCTAGTAAACCTCACCTGGACCCTCTCCAGAGCCAGAACGTCCTTCCTCAGATATGGGGCTCAAAATTGCTCACAATATTCCAAATGCTGCCTGACCAGCGCCTTATAGAGCCTCAACATTACATCCCTTTTTTTTGTATACAAGCCCTCTTGAAATAAATAATTGAAAACGTCACCCATTCCTTCTCTCCAGAGACACTGCCTGTCCCGCTGAGTTACTCCAGCATTTTGTGTTTGTCTCCGAGTTAAACCAGCGTCTGCAGTTCCTTCCTACACATGTTCTCCAGAGATACTCCCAGACCCGCTGAGTTACACCGGCATTTTGCACCTTTTTTTACCAAAGCCACCTCAGTAATTCGCAGTCATTCCCGCCATTAAAGGATAATGGCACTCTACCGAGATGCTATTGAACTGGTTAAGATCTGAAGTTAATAGATAAATTCCTTGGTGCATTTACTATGACTGGATTATGCATCATTCTCAGTAACTGTGCTGAGGAACGGAGGGGAATATAAATATCAGACTCCCGTTCATTACCGAGATGGGGCTGAGACACATTAAATAGCTTTAAGTAGCTAACTACTGACATAGAGACATTTAGATTGGAAGACATTTATGCAATGGTGCGCTGCGTTTTCAAGCAAAACACTGCATCAATCCCTCGGCACCAATCTACGCTGAAGATATCTGCCCCCAGGATCCTCGCGAGGTGGCTGGGGACTGTCTGACAGGGAGTGAAGGCATTAGAATTATTCTGTGTGGGAGGGAAAGGCTATGTTCCATTTGTAGATCAGAACCTAGTTATTAAGCACACAATCAGACACCTTTTAAAACAGAGGAATATCACACCACAACAGGATATAAATAATTGGTCGGAGGAGTGAAGTGTTTTTTTTTTATCTGAAAGAAAAGCAATCATCTTACATGAGAACAGCTTATCTACAAAATGTACTGTAGGGTAATGGACTGAATAACTCACGGAGACCAACATCCTTGCAGCCAGCCATTCGCGCAGGCTAAGAAATTGAGGGACGGCCTGTTTGTAGGGAAAGCAACACAATTAATGTTGAATCAGTCTGAAGAAGGGTCTCGACCCGCAACGTCACCCGTTCCTTCTCTCCAGAGATGCTGCCTGTCCCGCTGAGTTACTCCAGCATTTTGTGTCTCCCTTCAATTTAATCCAGCTTCTGCAGTTCTTTCCTACACAACTAATGTTGAATATGTTGAATTGCGGGAAACATGTTCCCGATGTTGGGGGAGTCCAGAGCCAGGGGCCACAGTTTAAGAATAAGGGGTACGCCATTTAGAACGGAGATGAGGAAACACTTTTTCTCACAGAGAGTTGTGAGTCTGGAATTCTCTGCATCAGAGGGCGGTGGAGGCAGGTTCTCTGGATGCTTTCAAGAGAGAGCTGGATAGGGCTCTTAAAGATAGCGGAGTCAGGGGATATGGGGAGAAGGCAGGAACGGGGTACTGATTGGGGATGATCAGCCATGATCACATTGAATGGCGGTGCTGGCTTGAAAGGAAGAATGGCCTACTCCTGCCCCTATTGTCTATTGTCTATATGGACTCAAAATGCTGGATTAGCTCAGCGGACGGGCAGCATCTCTGGAGAGAAAGAATGGGTAGGAAGGAACTGCGGATGCTGGTTTACACTGAAGATGGGCACTAAATGTTGGGTTCCTGGCAGCATCTGCCTGACCCACTGAGTTACTCCAGCGTTTTGTGTTCCACGCCTGACTCCAGCACCTGCAGTTCCTTGTGTTCCTTGATAGACACAAAAAGCTGGAGTAACTCAGCGGGACAGGCAGCATCTCTGGAGAGAAGGATTGGGTGACGTGTCTGGTCGAGGCCCCTCTTCGCACTGAGAGTCAGGGGAGACGGAGAGGAGAAATATGGAAGCGAAGGTGTGAAAGTGAGAGATGAGAGAAAATGAGAGAGGGTATGTAGCGAGAGAACATTTTGCAAAACTCGTCGGGGAGAGGAGGAGAATTCTAGGTAGACATACCTTGAGAAGATTTCGCCATGGAGCAGACTAAATGTGCAGGAAGGAACTGCAGATGCTGGTTTACAACAGAGATAGACACAAAGTGCTGGAGTAACAGGCAACTTCTCTGGAGAGAAGGAATGCATGACGTTTCGGGACGAGACCCTTCTTCAGACTGAGAGGCAGGGGAGAGGAAATTAATGTTTATTGGTCAGGCAAAAGGAACCCTGTATCCCTTTATCCTCGTGAGTGGCTGCTTCAAGGTCATTAGCAGGCTGAAGACTGTCCCTTTGTTTTCGTTTCGGGATACAGGCCCTTCAGCCCACCTAGTCCATGCCGACCATCCATTACCTTTGCACCAGTGCTATCCTACATACCTGTGCACCTTTGGAGTGTGGGAGGAAACCGGAGAACCCAAAGTAAACCCAGGCAAGTCACGGGGAGAACGTACAAACTCCGTACAGACAGCACCCGAGGTCAGGATCGAACCCGGGACTCTGGCGCTGTGAGGCAGCAACTCTGATTTGTTCTTTCATTTAGACAATAGACAATAGACAATGGGTGCAGGAGTAGGCCATTAGGCCCTTCGAGCCTTCTTTTTAGTTTTGTTGATTGCCACGTGTGATGAGGTACAGCGAAAAGCTTTTCTGTTGTGCGCCATCCAGTCAGCAGAAAGACTACACCTGATTACAATGGAGCAGCCAACAGTGTACAGATACAGGGTAAAGGGTATAAGGGAGTGGAGTGGTTGTAATGAATGATTGCAGATCCGCCTCTGGGACCAGCACGCAGAGAGGCGCTTGGCTCGGCCGCCATCTTGGGTCAGGTGCAAACGCACATGGATAGGACAAAGATCATCCCTTTTGCGCCATCCTGCTCTCATCACTTATTTCTTCTCAATCGTTTCACGTGTCATAGATAGAGTGAGTCACTACAGCATGGAAACAGGCCCTTTGGCCCACCGTCAATAAACACAAAATGCTGCAGTCCCTCCGCGGGACAGGCAGCATCTTTGGACAGAAGGAATGGGTGACATTCCGGGTCGAGGCCCTTCTTCAGTCTGGTTCCTTCAGTCACCCATTCCTTCTATCCAGAGATGCTGCCTGTCCCGCTGAGTTACTCCACCATTTTGTGCCATCTGCCTTCGGTGTAATCAAGCATCTGCAGTTCCTTCCTACACCTTCGCCCCACAGAGTCCCTGCTGGCCATCGATCACCCATTGTTCACATGGGTGGCTTCTATGTCAACCCACTTTCTCATCCACTCCCTACACACTAGGGCCATTTTACAGATGGCCAATTAACCTACAAACCTGCATGTCTTTGGGACACGGGAGGAAACCGGTGCACCCGGAGGAAACCCAACAGTTCATAAGTTCACAAGTAGGTTATTGAGCAGAATTAGGCCATTCAGCCCATCGGGTCTATTCCGCCATTCAATCACGGCTGATCTATCTTTCCCTCTTAGCCCCATTCTCCTGCCTTCTCCCCATAACGCCTGACACCCATACTAATCAAGAGCCTTATCTATCTCTGCCTTAAAAAATATCCACTGACGTGGCCTCCACAGCCTCCTGTGGCAATGATTTCCACAGATTCACCACCCTCTGACTAAAGATCGGAGGCAGCCACAGGAAGAATGTACAAACTCCCTGCAGGCAGCACCTGGGGTCCGGATCGAGCCCGGGTCTCTGGCACTGCGAGGCAGCTGCTCTACCCGCTGCGCCACTGTGACTCTCCTCAGTCGCTTTACGTCTCGTGCCTGTGGTGGTGATTGGCGTTTGCACAGCCAGGAACCGGCAACAACAGTGACATTCAACAGTGAGGGCGGCTCAAAGGTATTCTCTATCAAACCCAAATTGTGGGTCTGATTGACCATGAATTATAATGTTTAGGTCCGGTGGCCTAGCAGTAGATCTGCTGCCTCACGGCACCAGAGACCGGGACTTCGATCCTGACCTCCGGTGGAATTTGCATCTTCTCCCTCTGACCGCGTGGGTTTCCTCCGGGTGCTCCGGTTTCCTCCCGCACTGCAAAGATGTGCGGGTTTGTAGGTTAACTGGCCTCTGTAAATTGCCCCTAGCATGTAGCGACTGGAGGGGAAAGTGGGATAACATAGAACTAGTGTGAATGGGTGATCAATGGTCGGTGTTGGACTCGATGGGCCGAAGGGCCTGATTCCATGCTGCATCTCTAAGCTAAACCATATGGAAACTGAGCAGCTTTTACAAAGAACTGACCGATGATCACCCTCTGCTGTTTGATTTTATGTATGCTAGTGAAAATATTTACAATATTAACTGTGCATACATTTGTGAATAATATACAACATATAATCTTTTATCTTGATATGATTAAGAAAAATGAATTCTGATTATAAATGTCACCTATATGATCTTATAACGCTATGATTATATCCCACACTTGGTTGCTTTAAGGTAGTAAATTTAAATTAAACTATCACATTTAAATTTAAACTATTAAATTATCATTAACCAAATTCCTGTGACCACGTGGGTTTCCTCCAGGTTCTCTGGTTTCCTCCCACTTCCCAAAGACGTGCAGGTTTGTAGGTTAACTGGCCTCTGCACATTGTTCCTAGTGTGTATGGAGTGGATGAGAAAGTGGGATAACAGAGAACTAATGTGTTTAAGAAGGAACTGCAGATGCTGGGAAATCGAAGGTAGACAAAAGTGCTGGAGAAGCTCAGCAGGTGCAGCAGCATCTATGGAGCGAAGGAAATAGGCAACGTTTCGGGCCGAAACCCTTCTTCAGACTGACGTGGGGTGGGGGGGAGGGGGGGAGGGGGGGGGGAAGAAGAAAGGAGAAAGGAAGAGGAGGGGCCCGAGTGCTGATGGAGAGCTGAGAAGGGGAGGAGACGGCAAGGGCTAACGGAATTGGGAGATTTATGCCACTAGGGTGCAGACTGCCCAAGCGGAATAAGAGATGCTGTTCCTCCTAATGTGAACGGGTGATTGATGGTTGACTGATGGTTGACGTGGACTCAGTGGGCCGAAGGGACTGTTTCCATACTGTATCTCTAAACTAAACTAAACTAAACTAAACTAATCTAAGGTAAACAAAAGGGGACTTGGTGGGCTGAAGACCTGTGCTAAATTAAACCAGAGCGAAAATGAAAGATAAGTCAGGAGGTTGACTCCATACTTGCAGGAGTGGTTTTAAATGATTAAACAAATGCTGAATTCAGGCTCCGGTCACCCCTGCAATGCAGGGGGCAAACGAAGCTTGCTCCTTATCGCTTTAAAAACATTTTGTAATCACTCCCCATGTGCGGAGGAGCGGATGTGTCCTGGTGCATAACAACCTCCCCGAGAACAAAGAGCTTGATGCTTGTGGGTGGTCCTCGCAGAGCTCAGGAATGTGTCCATAAATGAGTCTCAGTATTGCCAACATCCACCCCTGCCATACTTCTCCACATTGTCCCTTTTGAGATCACACCTTCCCTAGCCAACAATAGTTCACGCCAGGCTATGTCCTGGTCTTTCATCCGCCTCATTCTCCCCCTCCCCCCCTACTTTCAGTCCAGAAGAAGGGTCTCAACCCAAAATGTCACCCGTCCTTTCTCTCCAGAGATGCTGCCTGAACCGCTGAGTTACTCCAGCATTTTGCGTTCTGTCTAGCCTCCAATCTTTCCCTGACTCAGCACAAACATCAGCTTTGACCTTTGAAATGTTGGCAAAGGGAAAATATACGATCCTCACCAGCATTGATGTACAGAGCGATCTTGGGGTCCGAGTGCATACCTCCCTGAAAGTGGCAACACATGTAGATAAAGTGACAAAGAGAGCATAGGGTATGCTTGCCTGTACAGAATGCCACAGGAGCGAGGAACGCCAGAGGAAATCCTTTTTCCCTGTGGCTGTCAAACTGTACAACTCCTCCTCCTTCTGCCTTGGGGTAGACTGACTCCCCTCCCCCTATCGCCCCTGCACCCCTCCCCTTGGAGAAAGCCCACGCAGGTCAGGGGGAGAACGTTCAAACTCCGTACAGACAGCACCCGTAGTCGGGATCGAACTCAGGTCTCCGGCGCTGCATTCGCTGTAAGGCAGCAACTCTACCGGTGCACCACCGTGAACGCCCGAGGTGTCATGTATCTTGTCAGGGGCGGAAAACCTGTGGGAGCCAGAGGGGCACGCCCCCCCCCATGTTTTGAGAGGTGGGGGACATCCCCCCCAAATTTTTGTCATCCGGATTTTAAAATCTCCGCTTTCCGCGAGACAGTGGAGGAGGGACTGCTGATCGAGTGCGCCGATTGGACGAGAGAGACGTCGGTCAGCAGGCAATGGGGGTAGGACATGATGATTCAGCGCGATGATTGGAGGTGGGAGGAGTGGGGGGGGGTTGGACTGAGGATAGAGCCCGGTGATTGGAGGAGGGAGACGCGGCACAGACCGGCGCCTCATCCGCAGCCAGGATCGAATCCCGGCCGGGTCTCCCGCGCTGTCCCGTCCCCACCCGAGTGCCCCCCCCACAGGTAGCCAGAGAGGTCGGGAGTCAGATGGGTGCGGCGCCCCCAGGCCCACAGCCAGCGCTAAACCCAGCTCACAATGCCTGTCCCGCTAAGTGAACCTGCCTGGGCTTGCGGGAAATATGGGCAGCGCAGAGAAGCAGCGCAGGTGTCCCGTCAGTCCCGTCAGGGCTGTAGGTTAACCCGGCGAGACAGGCAGAGTTGAGCTGCATTAATGCTGGATTGAGCCTCCGAAGCCTCGAGCATGTGTGGGTGTGTGTGCGCATGCACGCGCGGCCGCAAAAAATTGTGTCCCCCCTGTCCCCCCGGTCCCCTCCATGTTTTGATAGCGAGTTCCGCTCTTGACCTTGTTGTGTGTTATGACTGTTGGCAGACCAATCTCCCTCCTGGGATGAATAAAGTTTCATCGTATCTTTTCGTATCGTATCATTTTGGTCGAGGATTTGAGCATAATAGTCAGGATGTCCTGATGCAGCTTTATATGACAGTGGATCGGCCACAAATGGAATATTGTGTGCAGTTCTGGTTGCCCCGTCACAAGAAGGACATAACGGCTTTGGAAAGGGTGCAGAGGAGGTTTACTAGAATGATGCCTGGATTAGTGGGGTATTAGCTACAGTACAGGGTTGCACGGACCTAGATTGTTTTACCTGGAACGGCAGAAGTTGTGGAAAGACCTGATAGAAGAGCTGATAAAATCATCGATAAAGTAGACATTCAGAACCTTTGTCCTCGCATGGAAAATCAAATACATGATGGAGTAGCTTGGAGGTGAAGGGGACAGAGTTTAAAGGTGATGTGCGGGCAACTTTTTACATGGAAGGTAGTGAGTGCCTGGAACACAATGATGGGGGTATTGGTTAAAACTGAAACGAGAGTGGCATTTAACAGGGTTTTTTATAGTTGCATAGATATGCTGGAATGGAGATGTGTTGGTCTTGGCATTATGCTTAGTACAGACATTGTGGGCCGAAGGGTCAGTTCTCGTGCTGTACTGTTCTATGTTGTATGTTGAATGCTATATGTTCTATTGTGGCGGCACCTAGTGGTGGGACTTGGAATTCAGAACCCTCGTCGATGGTCGGGTCTGTCAGGTGACCCGGGGGTTCGCTTGCTGGCTTTTGCTAGTAATTAGTAGTTAGCGCTCCTTGCATCGACAGGAGCTGTAATCGTTAGTTCTAGACTCGGTACGCAGTAATTCGAGCATTTGCTTTTAATTAATAAAGAATATTTCGCTCAACATTGCCTAAAGGTTGGTCCTCAACCTGGTCTTACTACACTATGCTCTATATTACACCAAAGATCAAGAAAGATGACTCGACGAAAAAGGCATAGTACGGTCAATAAAGTATATTTTGAAATTTTTAAAAAATAGTACGGTCATGGGCAGATTCATGGGTAATTTTCGGCCCCATTTCCGTAACCGGCTTCCGTCTCCGCACCAAAGATCCCATAGGATACTAGTGCGGAGACGGAAACCGGTTACGGAAACATCCTCGAAAGAAAAAAGTTATTTGGGAAACATCATCTCCTCATTTTCAAAATTTTAATTTATTAACACAAAAACTGTTCCCCCGCAACATCGATTACACTGCGAGTCGGGTCGGGTCCGGTTACTGAAATGGATGAAAAAGAGACCCGCTCCGTTGTGTACTACACGTCAGCCCATTGCATTTAGAAGGAGTGGTCTATCTTGTTCAACTATAGGATCTTTTTATTACACTACAGGTAGTGACTGCATACCAGTAGATTATTACCCCACCTCCAAAGATGTTTATATTATTTTAATAATATATTCAATTCCTAACAAGTGTATATATATACATTTTTAGACATAGTTTAGTTTAGTTTAGTTTAGTGAAAGAGGAACAAGGAAAGAGATCCTTCGGCCCACTGAGTCCTTGTCAACCATCCGTTCACACTAGTTCTATGTTATCCCACTTTCATATCCACTCCCTACACACTATGGTCAATCTTACAGAGGCCGATTAACCTACAAACCCACACATCTTTGGGATGTGGGTGGAAACCGGAGCACCTGGAGAAAACCCACGTGGTCACAGGGAGAACGTGATAAAGCTGCTGCACCACAGCACCAGAGACCCGGGTTCGATCCTGACCACTGGTGTTGTCTGTGTAGAGTTTGCACCTTCGCCCCGTGACCGGCGTGGGTTTTCTCCAGGTGCTCCTGTTTCCTCCAACACTCCATAGGTTAATTAGCTGCGGTAAAATTGTAAATTGTCCTTAGTGTGTGTAGGATAGTGTTAGTGTACGGGGCGATCGCTGCTGGTCAGCGCGGACTCTGTGGGCCGAAGGGCCTGTTCCCATGCTGTTTCTCTAAACTAAACTAACGGGCTGCTTAATGGAACAGCACCTCCATCTCTGAGCTGTACACACACTGAACCTTGACCTCTATCTAGGGGAATGCACTAGAACCAACAGGAATCTGACTCAGGTGTCAATGGGGTGATAACTGAGCCAAGCTGACCCTTGCCTGAATGTCTTTCATTTCCATTACCATTAAGAGATGTGGGCTTTAATTAATTTTGAACAGCGGAGCAAGTGCCAATGTCAACACACATGTATTTTCCCTCCCTTGCCCTCTATCTTTGGGGAAGGTGAAGTTTAGGAGCGTGACATTCTCTCCTGCTTGCAATATTTCTCTCAAGATGCAATTGGAATTGTCCAGCAGTAGAGATGGCTTGTTCCAGTTTAGTTTAATTTAGATTACATAGAAACATAGAGAATAGGTGCAGGAGGAGGCCATTCGGCCCTTTGAGCCAGCACCGCCATTCAATGTGATCATGGCTGATCATTCACAATCAGTACCCCATTCCTGCCTTCTCCCCATACCCCTTGATTCCGTTAGCCCTAAGAGCTCGATCTAACTCTCTTTTAAATGTATCCAGTGAATCGGCCTCTACTGCCTTCATAGGCTGAAAATTCCACAAATTCACAACTCTCTGTGTGAATAAGTTTTTCCTCATCTCAGTTCTAAATGGCCTACCCCTTATTCTTTAACTGTGGCCCCTGGTTCTGGACTCCCCCAACATCGGGAGCACATTTCCTGCATCTAGCGTGTCCAATCCCTTAATAAATCTAAATGTTTCTTTCAAGGTGGCATGGAATGTTTTTGAGTGCCCTCCCCTAATTCCAATTTACTAGCCATTCCTTCAATAAGGGTGGCCCAGGAGAAAATTGCCGGGGATTTTTTAACTCTGGCAACTCGAAGCTTTCGATCATCTATACTACGGGGGGTGCTTGTCTTGGTCCGAAAGGGTCAAAGGAAGCATCGATCCATGGTCACCGTGCCATTCCCTGCACAAAAAACCTCCCTTCTTTGAAATTATACGGGAAATTATGCAAGTGTGAAGATTGGCCAGCGTCCTGCCGGCCCCCACTGTGTGTGAATGATGCTGACTGTTCCCTTGCTAGTTATGGAGGGGTTGGCAGTGTAGTCAGCATGCAGTTAATGTCCTGTGACTCAATATTTACCACCCCAGCTATCAGCGAAGGCATGGTGCAGTGCTCATTAACATCGGGACGCCGAGTATTTAACGCAGATTAGCTTTTCAAAACATTTCCCGAAGAAAAAGCAGTGATTACACTCGGCAAATTGTCCATTTAGAAATACATGGCCTCTATCAGAGCAGTGAAGGCATCGTGGATATGAATGTGGCCCCGGGCAGTGTGTAGCATTTTCCCTTGGTCACTGGTGCATGGGCACTCTCGGAGGTTAAATAGGATGTAAGCAGTGATTCTTAAACGTTCTCAAGTGTGATACAGAACCAGTCAGATCCACAAAGACAATAAAGAAATGGAAATGGAGATTTCAGGAAGAGAGACACGGGGGCTCCAGAATATTTAAGATGGCGAGGCAGTTAGGGGGGGAGGAGGAGGGGGGGGGAACTTGAAAATAATTGATGAAAGCATTTCTCCAAGGGTTCCTGCCTACTTTCCATCAAAAGTTACAATGGAAAGCTAGGAGTCTTGCATACAAATACTCAAATTAGGGCGGCACGGTAGAGTTGCGGCAGCGGTAGAGTTGCTGCCTCACAGCACCAGAGACCCATCCTGACTAAGGGTGCTGTCTGTACTGAGTTTGCACGTTCTCCCCGTGAACTGCGCGGGTTTTCTCCGAGATCTTTGGTATCCTCCCACACTCCAAAGACAGATCGATATGTAGATTAATTGGCTTGGTATGAATGGAAACTTTCCCTAGCGTGTGTAGGATAGTGTTAGCGTGCAGGAATCGCTGGTCGGTGCAGACTCGATGGGCCGAAGCGCCAGTTTCCTCGCTGTGTGTCTAAACTAAACCAAATTAAACTCAACTGATCCAGTTGGGCAGCATAGACTCAGTTGGTGAATGACCTTGTCTGGTCGGTGAAGACTCAGTGGGCCAAAGGGAGTGTTTCCACGCTGTATCACTGAACTAAACTAAACACCCTGTGTTTGCTTCAGATTCCAACATCTGCAATTTCTCGTGCCTCAGTTATATTCATCTCCAAACTCTTGATTTGTCACACAACAGGGTTGGTCAAGGTATAGGGAGGTGGTGGTGACAGGCAAGTCTACAACAGGAGATGTGGATGGTTTGGAGTATGCAGAAAAGGTTTACCAGAATGCTGCCTGGATTTTTTTTTTTGTATCAAAATAATTTATTTAATTACGATCATATTCATTCATTCATCATCGTTGAAAACATTAGTGACGCAGTGGTCCGGATTCCGGCGGGAACGGTGACGGACGCACCACACATCTCCGTCCTCCAGTTCCTGCGGACTTCCTCCGCTGGAAGTACAGGATATTGGCACGTGTGTGTGTTTTATCATCGTTCCTTACAATGCCGTGTACGACAGTGATCGCAACTTCTACTGAAGTGCGGATGGCCGTCAGCTCGCTAAAAGCTCATCCGCCCTTTGACAGGAATTGTTTCTGGTCCTGCTGGGGGTCCACAGCCCCCTCCTCACCCGGCAAACCAGGTGGGGGAGACGGTTTAGTCGCCGACTATCCGACCATGGAGCAGGTAGCACGGGATTACGTGGTACCCGTGGCGGGGGGAACTCCCCCCGACTGACATGAATCACAATCGCAATACGAAACAAAACTGTGGTAAAACGCCCACCACCATCGCACAAAATCACCAGATTATCTAGACATAAATTTTCAAACAACAATCCTTACAAATATACCAAATAACCACTCTACAATTATGTCCCTCTCTGCCACCACCCGGGCCCGGACGTAACCCCGGTAAAGGGGTTAGCATCTGGCTCGGGCAAGGCCCTCTTCCGCCTGGATGCGGCCTTGATTAAGGGCCTGTCCCATTTTCACGACCTAATTCACAACCTTTTTTACTCGTGGACATTTTTCATCGGGCTAGAAAAACGCCCCGACCTACTTGATGCCACGAGTACCTACGACTAGCATCACGGCCTGCTACGACCTCGTGACGACCTTGCTGCGAGTATGAGTCAAGGGCAAACTCGGCAGAGGTCGTGAATTAGGTGGTGAAAGTGGGACAGGCCCTCAAGCGGGGCATTATCTACAAGGAGAGGTTAGACAAACTTAGATTGTTTTCCCTGGAGCGTCAGAGCTTGAGGGGGAGACCTGAAAGAAGTTAATTAAATTATACAATACGATACAATATGAACAAACTTTATTTATCCCAGGAGAGAAACTGATCTGCCAACAGTCATAAAACACAAGAAAATACATTAAACATTAAATTAAAAGGAAAGGATTGGGGATGTGCAAAGATTGGTGGGGGGGAGTGTATTCCACGACAGAAGGGGGAGGAGTTGTACAGTTTGATAGCCACAGGGAAGAAGGATCTCCTGTGGCGTTCTGTGCTGCTTCTTGATGCATCATAAAAATAGGAGCAGAATTAGGTAATTCAGCCCATCAACTACTCCGTCATTCAATCATGGCCGATTAAACGCTCCCTCCTGACCCCATTCTCCTACCCCATAACCTCTGCCACCTGTACAAAATCAAGACTCTATCTATCTCTGCCTTCAAAATATCTACTAACTTGGCCTCCACAGCCGTCTGTGGCAACGAATTCCACAGATTCACCACCCTCTGACTAAATAAATTTATCCTCATCTCCTTCCTAAAAGAACGTCTTGTAATTCTGAGGCTATGACCTCTAGTTCTAGACTCTCCCACTAATGGAAATATTCACATCCACTTTATTCAGGCCTTTCGCTATTCTATATGTTTCAACGTGGTCCCCCCTCATTGGTGCCCTTGTCTTTTTCGGTGGTAGGTTCTGGAGGTGTATAGGAAGGAACTGGTTTACACCGAAGATATATACAAAATGCTGGAGTAAATCAGCGGGGCAGGCAGCATCTCTGGAGAGAAGGAATGGGTGATATTTCGGGTCGAGACCCTTCTTCAGACCTTCTGGAGGTGTGGTTGGAGAGCAACTGTGGTGCGTGTGTGTTGGGCTTGGAAGAAGCCATCCCAATCAAGTAGGTTGCCTCGTCTGTCTCATTTCAAGCTTGTTAGAGTCATAGAGTCTTACAGTGTGGAAACAGGCCCTTCGGCCCAACTTTCCAACAGTTCGGCCAACATGTCCCATCTACACTAGTCTCACCTGCCTGCGTTTGGCCCCTATCCTTTTAAGTCTGTCCTATCCATGTACCTGTCTAAATTATTCTAAGACGTTATGATAGTATCTCCAACAGTCAGGTGGGATCAGTACTCATCCAGGTAAATGTCCGGTGTCCTGTTACACTCATTACATGTTTGGTATGTAGTGGAAGGCCTCAGGGGTGACAGTGATCACTTAGTGTTATAAGGTCATAAGGAATTATGCATTCAGCCCATCAAATTTATTCTGCCATTCAATCATGGCTGATCCATCTCTCCCTCCTAACCCCATTCTCCTGCATTCTCCCCATAACCTCTGACACATGCACTAATCAAGAATCTATCTATCTCTGCCTTAAAAATATCCACTGACTTGACCTCTACAGCCTTCCACAGATTCCACAGATTCACCACCCTCTGACTGAAGAAAGTTCTCCTCGTCTCCTTTCTAAAAGAACATCCTTTAATTCTGAGGCTATGACCTCTAGTTCTTGACTCTCCCACTAATGGAAACAACCTCTCCACATCCACCCTATCCAAGCCTTTCACTATTCTGTATGTTTCAATGAGGTCCCCCCTCATTCTTCTAAACTCCAGCGAGTACAGGCCCAGTGCCGACAAACTCTCATCATAGGTTAACCCACTAATTCCTGGGATCATTCTTGTAAACCACCTCTGGACCCTCTCCAGAGCCAGCACATCCTTCCTCGGATATGGTGCCCAGAATTGCTCACAATATTCCAAATGCGGCCTGACCAGCACCTTATAGAGCCTCAGCATTACATCCCTGTTTTTGTATACACGCCCTCTTGAAATAAATGCTAGCATTGAGTTTGTTTTCTTTACGACCGATTCGATTTACAGATTAACCTTTTGGGAATCCTGCACCAGCACACGCAAGTCCCTCTGCATCTCCGATTTCTGGATTAGTTCCCCATTTAGAAAATAGTATACGCCTTTATTCCCTGCACGACTCCACACTTTGCCACACTATATTCCACCTGCCACTTCTCTGCCCACTCTCCCAACCTGTCCAGTCCCTGCTTTCTCCACACAATTTTGCCCCTCCACCTATTTCTGTAACATCCGCAAACCTGGCCACAAAGCCTTCAATCCTCTTGTCCAAAGGGGGCACAGGTTGGTGGACAGTCTCCTATGAGAGGCGTAGATAAGGTAGACAGTCAGTACCTTTCCCCCAGGGTGGAAATGTCAAAAGCACAAGAGGGCAAAGCTTTAAGGTGAGAGGTGGAAAGTTTAAAGGAGCTGCTCGGGGAAAATCAAGGACCAATCTCACCCCGGCCACTCCCTCTTCTCTCCTATCCCATTGGATTTGGAAGAGATCAGCCTGTCTGTGTGGGCAGGGCATGTCTCACAAACTTGAAAGAGGTTTCGGAGAAGGTGGTGGAGGTGATTGCAGCGGATGCTGTGTGCATGGACTTTAGTAAGGGGCCTGTCCCACTTACGCGACCTTGGCTCGCAAATTACGCAACCTCGTGGTCGCTTGAGGTGTACAGGCACCGTATGGCCACGCGGGGCCGTTCCCACTTAGAAGCGCGGAGGGGTATGGAGTTGTGCGGGGCTGGTCCCGACATCGCGCGGGGCTCCGAAATTCCTGCAGTGACCGAAATTTTCACACGCCGACGGCATAAATGATGTAATGCGCGAACTTAGCGCGAACTCCGGTTGTTCGTGCCAAACGCACGCAATAGCATGCAAGTGGGTCAGGCCCTTTAGGCATGTAATAATGGCCCCTCATGCACGGCTGATCCAAAAGATCAAGATGCATGGGATCCACGGAGATTTGGTAATTTGGATTCAGCACTGGTTTATCCGTAGCATACAGAGAGTAGTGGTGTTTTAGT
>CM069165.1:12136759-12216759 GCA_035221665.1 Okamejei kenojei
GCTACCTGAAGTTAGAGAAGTCAATGTTCATACCGCTGGGGTGTAAACTACCCAAGCGAAATATGAGGTGCTGTTCCTCCAATTTGCGCTGGGCCTCACACTGACAATGGAGGAGGCCCAGGTCGGATCGGGAATGGGAGGGGGAGTTGAAGTGCTGAGCCACCGGGAGATCAGGTGGGTTAAGGCGGACTGAGCGGAGGTGTTCAGCAAAACGATCGCCGAGCCTGCGCTTGGTCTCGCCGATGTAGAGATGTCGACACCTGGAACAGCGGATACAGTAGATGAGGTTGGCAGAGGTGCAAGTGAACCTATATATATATATAACCATATAACCATATAACAATTACAGCACGGAAACAGGCCCTCTCGGCCCTTCCAGTCCGTGCCGACCATTTGTTTTCCCCAAACCTCTGCCTCACCTGGAAAGACTGTTGGGGTCCTTGGGTGGAGTCAAAGAGGGAGGTAAAAGGACAGGTGTTGCATCTCCTGCGGTTTCAGGGGGAAGTACCAGAGGAGGCCATCCTGAAGCCGCGGTCTCCGGTAGGAAGGTGGCCGATTCGGGCGCTCCGAGCCATGGGGTGTGTTTGACCGTCCCGATGTCGGAGTTTGGATCATCCCGACGCGAGGGCCTGTACATCCGGCCGTCCGTAGCGGCGACTACAGAGGGTTCATGGCCCCGATCACGGATGAACAAAGGAGGAGGACTGACTGAACTTTGTTGCCTTCCACAACAGTGAAGATCGCTGTGGTGGATGTTTGTGCTAAATTCTATTGTGTATCGTGTGTTCTTTTTTTAAGTGTATCGCTGCTGGCAAATTCATTTCACTGCACCTTCGGATGCATGTGACGAATAAAATGATCTTTGACTTTAATTGGATCAGTGTAAATTGTGCCTAGTGTGTGTAGGATAGTGTTAATGTGTGGGGATCGCTGGTCGGTGCGGACCCGGGGGGGGGGGCCAAAGGGCCTTTTTTCTGCGCTGTATCGCTAAACTAAACCAAACTAACGTCCAGGTATGTTTGCCAGGTGCATCTTTACTAAGACATTGGTGCAGGGGCAACAGGTAACATTCAGCTTTGCCCGGTGACTGACGAAGACTCCCAACCCGAAACGTTACATTAAAGGGTCTGAACAAGGGTTCCAAGTTGAAACATCTCCTTTCCATGTCCTCCACAGATGCTGCATGACCGTTGAGCTACTCCAGCACTCTGTGTTTCTTTTTTGTAAGCCAACATCTGCGGTTCCTTGTGTCAAAATTAATATGAGGGGAATAGAATAGGCATATGGATATTCAGGGCATGGATATGCATTACGTGCAGGTAGATATGAGATGGTCTTGGCATGCACAGACATTGTGGGCTGAAGGGTCTGCACTTGTGCTGTACTATTCTATGTTCTATATTTGAAAATATCCTACTCCATACATTTTATTGTGTCCTCTTCAGAACACACATCTTTCCCTCACCAAGGCATATTGGGCTGTAGTCCTAATCTCTCAATCTACCTCATTGAAGCCTTTGCACTTTTTTTTTCCCCTGCACTTTCTCTGCAGCTGTAACACTATATTTTAGTTTACAATGTTACCGAAGGCAATTAACCCAGGATATGGGTGGAAGGAAACAGGGGGGAGGGGAAAGAGGGGTGAAAAGGTGAGTTAATTTCCCTTTTAATCATAATTAACTTTTTTTGTGATTTAAATAATATTCCTTTTATCCCCCCATTTTTCCCCTTCCCCCATCCCCCTCCACCTACATTCCTCCCTCTGGCTTTACATTTCATCCACCTGTATCCACCTGTCACTGACCAGGCGTTGCCCCACCCCTGTCCCTGTCCCTATCCCTGTCCCTATCCCCCCTCCAACAATCAGTCTGAACAAGGGCCCAGACTCAAAATGTTGCCCGTGCAATAGTTCAATGGAACTTTATTTGCCATGTATGCATCTGCACAGTGAAATGCTTTTTGCATCTATTACACATGCGGGCGCTGGAGTTTTTGCCGTCCAAAGTCCGTTCGTCCCGCCTGTTCGAGCAGTTCCCACGGACCAACGTCCCTCTCCTCTCCTCTTCCCGTCCGGCCTTCTTTGCATCCCGGGGGCATCTCCTGCAGCTGACCCTGAAGGCGCCGGAGTCATTACCATGATTCACCCTCCTCCCAGCCCTTGTTCCTCGCGTCCCCACTTCACCTGCTCCCTCCAGTCCATCCCCCCACAGATGCTGCCTGACCTGTTGAGTTCCTCCAGCACTTTGTGTTTTGCTCCAGGTGCCCCGGCATCTGCAGTTCCTCACATCTCTGCCAACCTTCACCTCTTCTCTGGTCTCTCTGGTCCAGAGCTCCTCCTGGTGGCTGAGCTGAGGTCCAGATGAAGACTATCAGAAGATAGTCACAAAATGCTGGCGTAGCTCGGCAGGGCAGGCAGCATCTCTGGGGAGAAGGAATGGGTGAAGATTTGGGTGGAGACCCTTCTTCAGACTGAAAGTCACAGGAAAGGGTAAGGAGGAATGTAGACGGTGATGTAGAGAGATATAGAACAATGAATGAAAGATATGCAAAAAAGTAACGATGATAAAGGAAACAGGTCATTGTTAGCGGTTTGCTAGGTGAGAACGAGAAGCTGGTGTGATTTGAGTGGGGGAGGGATGGAGAGAGAGGGAATGCAGGGCTTACTTGGAGTTCAATATTCATACCACTGGGCTGTAAGCTGCCCAAGCAAAATATGAGATGCTGGTCCTCCAATTTGCGTTTAGCCTCACTGTGAGAATGGAGGAGGCCCAGGACAGAAAGGTCAGTGTGGGAATGGGAAGGGGAGTTAAAGTGTTTGGCAACCGGGAGATCAGGTAGGTCCAGGCAGACTGCGCAAAGTTGTTCAGCGAAACGATCGCCCAGTCTGTGTTTGGCAGGACTATCAGAAAATGCTGAAACATAGAAACATAGAAAATAGGTGCAGGAGTAGGCCATTCGGCCCTTCGAGCCTGCACCGCCATTCAATAGGATCATGGCTGATCATCCAACTCAGTATCCTGTACCTGCCTTCTCTCCATACCCCCTGATCCCTTTAGCCACAAGGGCCACATCTAACTCCCTCTTAAATATAGCCAATGAACTGGCCTCAACTACTTTCTGTGGCAGAGAATTCCACAGATTCACCACTCTTAGTGTGAATTTTTTTTTTCTCATCTCGGTCCTAAAAGACTTCCCCCTTATCCTTAAACTGTTACCCCTTGTTCTGGACTTCCCCAACATCGGGAACAATCTTCCTGCATCTAGCCTGTCCAACTCCTTAAGAATTTTGTATGTTTCTATAAGCTTCTATTCACCTAGCGGAGAGAGCGAGAGAAAGAGAGAGAGTCCAACCCAGACCTTTAGCTGTATGTTTTAGAGTCATACAGCATGGAACAGGCCCTTTGGCCCAATTTGCCCATGCTGACCATGCTGCCCCACCTATACTGGAGACAAAAGCCGGAGTAACTCAGCGGGTCAGGCAGCATCTCTGGAGAAAAGGATTAGGCAACATTTTGGGTCGAGACCATTCTTCAGACGGAGAGTTGGGGAAAGTGAAATGAGAGATGTAGTCATAGAGAGTTATAGAGTGAAAATGAGAATGGAAAATGGAGTCTCTCTCTGTAACGGGAAGCAGATAGATTGAGAAAGGGGCATAACATTGGTAAATGGAGTTTAATGTGGGGAAGTGTGACGTTTGCATCGCGACCTAATGCGGCAACTCGAATGTCCAGGAACAAAGAAGATTAAACAGAATGGTTGACACTGTCAGGTCCAGCATGGGTGCCTACTTCCCCACCATCAATGGGATCTTAGTTTAGCTTAGCTTAGAGATACAGCACGGAAACAGGCCCTTCGGCCCACCGGGTCCGCGCCGACCAGCGATCCTCGCACATTAACACTATCCGACACCCTCTAGGGACAATTTTTACACATACCATGCCTACAAACCTGCACGTCTTTGGAATGTGGGAGGAAACCAAAGATCTCGGAGAAAACCCACGCAGGTCACGGGGAGAACGTACAGACTCTGTACGGACGGCACCCGTAATCGGGACCGAACCCGGGTATCCGGCGCTGCATTCACTGTGAGGCAGCTGCGCCTCCGTGACCAGTGTCCAAGATGGCTTGGCATCTGCTGCCAGGATTTGTCTGCACAGAGTTTGTACACCGCGACACTAACCCTCGGTGTTGAAACATCGACTGTCTTTGATTGTACTTAGGACCGGACCTTCTTTTGCACTAGTATTGTGGTTATTAATTTATTGATTTTTATTTGTTCATTATATATTATCGACGTGTATTATGGCCCGACCTGGAACGTCACCCATTCCTTCTCTCCAGAGATGCTGCCTGCCCTGTTGAGTTACTCCAGCATTTTGGTGTCTATCTACGGTTTCAAACCAGCATCTGCAGCTCCTTCCTACCTATTATGTTTACGGGCCTGTTAAGCTGCTACAAGGAAGAATTTCATTGTCCTGTTGCCCGGTACATGTGACAATTAAACACTCTTGACACTTGAAATAGAAATGTATTGTTACAATTGTGTGGATCAGACTCCACCTGGAGTAATGTAGATAGTTTGGGATCCCTTCTGTAAGAAAGGAGTTTCAAAAGTCTAATTTCTTGGATGAAAGTGTTGTTCTATTATGAACAAATAAAAAGTTTAGTTTAGTTTGGAGGTTCGGCATTCAGCCCACTGAGTCTGCCAACCATCTTTCACCCATTCACACTAGTTCTACCTTCTTTTTCTTCTTGCGTATGGCGTGCACAGCCTAACGTTGTAGGACAACTTGTTTATTTGATCTTATCAGATTGTGCACGCCGGGTTGATTGCATTCGTTGAAACAGGGCGGACCACGTGAAGGTTACAATCTCCCACCCCACTAGTTCTAAGTTATCCCACTTTCTCATCCACTCCCTACACACCAAGGGCAATGTTACAGAAATCAGTTAACTTGCAAACCTGCATGTATTTGAGATGTGGGAGGAAACCGGAGCACCCGGAGGAAGGCCATGCGGCCAGGGCGTGAATGTGCAAACTCCACACATACAGCACCCGAGGTCAGGATCGAACCGGTTCTCCGGTGCAGTGAGGAAGCAGCTCTCCCAGCTGCGCCCCAGTTACTCCAGCACTTTGTGTCTTGAATGGCTCGATTGTAATTATGTATGGTCTCTCCGCTGACTGTTCAGCACACAACAAAAGCTTTAAACCAAAACTAAATTAAACAAGTTGGCCCAACAAGATGTTTGGCACGGTGGCGCAGCGGTAGAGCTGCTGCCTTACAGCGCCAGAGACGCGGGTTCGATCCCAACTACGGGTGCTGTCTATACGGAGTTTGTACGTCTGCCCCTGGACCACGTGGGTTTTTCTCCGAGATCTTCCGTTTCCTCCCACACTCCAAAGACGTACAGGTTTGAAGGTTAATTGGCTTGGTGTAAATGTAAATTGGTCCTGGTGTGTAGGATAGTGTTAGTGCGCGGGGATCGCTGGTTTCTGCGCTGATCTCTGACCTAAAGGAAACTAAACTAAATCTTACTCGGTAATTCATTGCCCACTTTCCAAACTTACTGTCCTCAGAAGCTCAGGCATTTGTGGCAGCTGCAGCACTCCATGGCGCCAGCAGGTGGGAGTGTTGGACGCAGAATCTCAGCAGCACACGGCTGTAATGGCCTGAAGAAGGTCACCCGTTCCTTCTCTCCAGAGATGCTGCCGGCCCCGATGAATTACTCCAGCTTTTTGTGTCCATCTTTGGTATAAACCAGCATCCTTCCTACACATACCTCCTGTAAAACTGGCTGCTTTTAGCGGTTGGAATCATTAATGTTTTATTATTATTAATGTTCAGTGTTTTCGGAGTCATTCGTAACTGTCACTGTGTGTCATGTTGTGACTTGTGGGCGGAGCACCAAGGCAAATTCCTTGTATGTGAATACTTGGCCAATAAACTTACTCACTTACTGGAAAATTCCTATCCTTAGTGCCTTGCAATTGTGTATGTCTAGACAGTGTGTGTTTCAGTAGAGGCCAAAGTGGCAAATTTAATGATTTATGCAGTTTGGCACCAGAGTCAATGCGTTACAGCAAACTGTGAATTCACTAAAAAATGTAATTGGACCATCAGAGTTGTGGTTTTAAGCTATCGTTTTGTTTTCAATCCCTTCCATCAAGAGGAAATTAATAGTAAAATATGGAATGAAAATAAATGTTCTGTTTTCTTTCTAAAATTGTGAATCAGCTAAAATTGGGCTGCAAGGTGGCGCAGCGTTAGAGCTGCTGCCTCACAGCGCCAGAGACCCAGGTTCGATCCTGACTACAGGTGCTGTTTCCTCCATGGCCAGAGTGAGCCCTCACCAGCAACACCTCATATTTCACTTGGGCAGTTTACACCCCAGCGGTATGAACATTGACTTCTCCAATTTCAGGTAGTCCTTGCTTTCTCCCACCTTCCCTTCCCCTTCCCAGCTCTCCCACTGCCCACTGTCTCCGCCTCTTCCTTTCTTCTTCCCTCCTCCCCAACCCGCAAATCAGTCTGAAGAAGGGTCTCGACCCGAAACGTCGCCTATTCCTTCACTCCATAGATGCTGCCTCACCCGCTGAGTTTCTCCAGAATTTTTATCTACCTTCTGTGTGGAGTTTATACGTTTTCCCTGTGACCGCGTGTGTTTTCCGGTTTCCTCCCACATTCCAAAGACGTGCGGGTTTGTAGGGTCACTGGCGTCTGTAAATTGTGAATTGTCCCGAGTGTGTAGGATAGTGCTGGTCAGCACGGACTCGGTGGGCCGAAGGGCCTGTTTCCGCTCTGTATCGCTAAAGTCTAAAATCTAAAGCTTCCCAAAGCTCGGAGACACAGATTGGAGAGAAAGAAGATTTTGAATGTTCATCTACGCCAGTCCCCTCTGCCCACATTTGGCCCCTATCCCTTTAAACCTTCCCTGTTCTTCAATCTGTCCACATGTAAATGTCGTCGTGCCTGTCTCAACTGCTGACCAAGATGTTTGGTCCAGGTCCCTCGAAAGCTTTCCTATCCATGTACCTGACCAAATATCTTTGAAATGGCGTTATACTACCTGCCTCAGCTACCTCCTCTGGCAGCTCATTCCATACCCCCACCACCCTCTGTGTGGAAAGTTGCCTCTCAGGCTCCTATTGAATCTGTCCTCTCCCACCTTCTGCCGATGTGATCGCTGGTCACCTGGCACTTACCTGCATTAAACACCATCAGCCATTCCTCAGCCCACTTGCCCAGCTGATCATCATCTTGCTGTGAGTTGTGATAACATGGCAGTAGAGTTGCTGCCTCACAGCGCCAGAGACCCAGGTTCGATCCTGACTACCGGTGCAGTCCGTACGGAGTTCGTACGTTCTCCCCATGACGTGCGTGGGTTTTCTCCAGTATCTTCGCTTTCCTCCCGCACTCCAAAGGCCAACAAGTTTGCCGTTTAAAGGACTTGGCATTTGCTTGGTACGAACGGAATTTGTCCCGAGTGGGTGTAGAGTTGTGTTAATGTGCGGGGATCGCTGGTCGCCACGGACTCGATGGGCCGAAGGGCTGTATCTCGAAACTAAACTAAACAAAAAAACTCGCCCAGGTCCCTGTGAGATGTGGAAAAGGCAATTTGTGTCTGGTGGTTTTAACTTGTTGGAAGGTAAATCGGGAAGGATGATCGACTGAAAGCGGGAACTGGTGGGGCGCAAGGCAAGCTCTCGGTGAATTCTGCCCCTGTACTGTTCAGGAGCAGAATTCTGCGGGGTTTCGGCCCGAAACGTTGCCTATTTCCTTCACTCCATAGATGCTGCTGCACCCGCTGAGTTTCTCCAGCACTTTTGTCTCCCTTCGATTTTGCAGCATCTGCAGTTCCTTCTTAAACACAATGATCAGTACGGGTGTCAGGGGCTATGGTGTCAGCCATGATTGAATGGTGGAGTAGACTTGATGGGCCGAATGGCCTGATTCTGCTCCTATCACGTGTGACCTTATGACCTAAATCAATATGCAATGGAGAGAGGTTCACAAGTGCATAAGCTCATAGGTTATAGGAGCAGCATTATTCCATTCGGCCCATCAAGTCTACTCCACCACATTCAGTCATGGCTGATCTGTCTTTCCTCTCAACCCCATTCTCCTGCCTTCTCCCCGTAACCCCTGACGCCCGTACTAGTCAAATATCTGTCAATTGTCGCCATAGAACTATCAGTTGCCTCCACAGCCGGCTGTGGCAATGAAGTCCACAGATCCGCCGCCCTCTGATGGGAGAAGGGTGAAGAGGGAGTGAACGGGATAAGACTTGTCCCTCCACTCCGTGTACCTGCCCTGAGAGGTGTGTTGGGGGTGTGGGAGTGTCCTGGGGCAGTGGGAATGCCGGGATGTCCTGATTGCGGGTCGTCAGCTGGAGTTGGAAGGTAAAAGCAAAGTTAGTGCAGGATCGGAGCCAATGGTAGAAAAAAAACTAACCGCAGAGGCTGGTTTACATGTGGAGAGACTAGGATTAGAGGGCATAGTCTCAGAATTAAAGGACGTTATTTTCGGAAGATGAGGAGAAATTTATTTAGTCTGAGTGGTGAATCTGTGGAATTCTTTGCTACAGAAGGTTGTGGAGGCCAAGTCAGTGGGTATTTTTAAGGCAGAGATAAATAGATTCTTAATTAGTATGGGTGTCAGGGGTAATGGGGAGAAGGCAGGAGAATGGGGTTATGAGGGAGAGACAGATCAGCCGTGATTGAATGGCGGGGGAAACTAGATGGGCCGAATAGCCTAATTCTACTCCTATCACCTATGACCTTACACACAAGGACACAAAGTGCTGGAGTAACTCAGCGGGTCAGGCAGCATCTCTGGAGAACATGGATAAGTCGACATTTTGGGTCTATCCTTTTTCTCCAGCGATGGCTGCCTGGCCCGCTGAGTTACTCCAGCAGATAGACACAAAGCAGACACAAGGCAGACACAAAGTGCTGGTGTAACTCAGAATCTCTGGAGAGAAAGGACGGTTTACATTTCGGGTCGGGAGCCTTCTTCAGATTGAAAGCAGGGAGGGAGGGGGGGGGTGGGATGGGGGGTTGGTTCAACTAGAGGTAGGAAAAGACCAGAACAAAGCAGGGCCGGCAACGGATGGGCCAGTCAGTATCTCTGGAGATAAACTATGGGTGACATTTCGCCAGAAATTCGTACCCATCATATCAAGTGGTTTCCAAATGCATATTGGAGGAACAGCACCTCGTGTTTCGCTTGGGCAGCTTACAACCTAGAAAGCAGCATCAATAATGATCTCTCTGTCCCTCCCCCGGCCTAGTCGTCGTCCTAGTTTCACTGTCGTCCTGTTGAGTTTCACTGTTTGTATAACCCCTTATCACCTACCCCACAGCCAACAATGGACCATTGTGGGCTCCACCTTTCCTTGATCATCTTTCATTCATTTGTTCTGCGTACCTTCTATATCGCTCGTTTCCCTCTCAGTCCGAAGAAGGGGTCTCGACCCGAAACAGCACCTATTCCTTTTCTCCAGAGATGCTGCCTGACCCGCTGAGTTACGTCAGCTTTTTGTGTCTGTCTTGAAGGAACATGGGACAACAGTACAATTAAAACACAAGTACTTGTGCTATAACTCCAGGATAAGCACTCAACCAAGAATACCAAGCCCAAGTATTATAGAAACATAGAAACATAGAAACATAGACAATAGGTGTAGGAGGAGGCCATTCGGCCCTTCGAGCCAGCACTGCCATTCAGTGTGATCATGGCTGATCGTCCCCCAATCAATAACCCATGCCTGCCTTCTCCCCATATCCCTTGACTCCAGTAGCCCCTAGAGCTCTATCTAGCTCCCTCTTAAATCCATCCAGTGACTTGGCCTCCACTGCCCTCTGTGGCAGGGAATTCCAAAAATTCACAACTCTCTGGGTGAAAAAGTTTTTTCTCACCTCAATCTTAAATGATCTCCCCTTTATTCTAAGATTGTGGCCCCTGGTTCTGGACTCGCCCAACATTGGGAACATTTTTCTTGCATCTATCTTGTCCAGTCCTTTTATAATTTTACATGTTTCTATAAGATTCCCCATCATCCTTCTAAACTCCAGTGAATACAAGCCTAGTCTTTTCAATATTTCCTCATATGACAGTCCCGCCAACCCAGGGATCAATCTCGTGAACCTACGCTGCACTGCCTCAATCACAAGGATGTCCTTCCTCAAATTATCTAACTACCTAACTAAATATACCAACTTACAATAAATAACTCCATATGCAAACAAAAACAGCTACCTACATATTAACTAGCTCTTAAAAATGGTGTAGATGCAAGTATATAATTGGGGTTATCAAGTGGGCACCTCCCTTCATTGGTGTATCATTGAGTTAGACCCACGACACCACAGGAAGGCTCAACTGTTGGTTCTGGTGTCCCAGAACACCCTCACCCCCACCCCCAACCCCCATAACCCCAAAACCTCCCGCACACCCACTACCCCCCCCCACCCCACAACCCCCACCCTCCACCCCACCCTCACCCCACCCTCACACCCCCACCCTCACCCCCACCCCACCCTCCACCCCCCCACCCTCACCCCCACCCTCCCCCCACCCTCACCCCCTCACCACCCCCCACCCCACCACACCCCACCCTCACCCCACCCTCACCCCCACCCTCACCCTCACCGCCACCCGCTCCAACCTCACCCCACAACCTCACCCTCACCACCCCCCCCCACCCTCACCCCCACACACCCACCCCCACCATCTCACCCCCACCCTCACCATCACCCCCACCCTCACCCCCACCCACCCCCACCCCCCCCCACCCTCACCCCCATCCCCACTCCCACCCTCACCCTCACCCCCACCCTCACCCCCATCCCCACTCCCACCTCACCCTCACCCCCACCCTCACCCCCCCCATTCCCACCCTCACCACCCTCACCACCCCACCTCACCCCCACCCACCCTCACCCCACCCCCACCCCCACCCCACCTCACCCACACCCTCACCCCCACCCTCACCCTCATCCCCACGCCCACCCTCACCCTCATCCCCACTCTCACCCCCACCCCCACCCTCACCCCCACCCTCACCCTCATCCCACCCTCACCCCACCACCACCCCCACCCCCACCCCACCCCCCCCTCACCCCCATCCCCACCCCCACCCTCACCCCCACCCTCACCCCCATCCCCACTCCCACCCCTCACCCTCACCCCCACCCTCACCTCATCCCCACCCTCACCCCCACCCCCACCCCCACCCCCACCCCCACCCTCACCCCCCCCTCACCCCCATCCCCACCCTCACCCCCATCCCCACCCTCACCCTCACCCCCACCCTCACCCCCACCCCTACCCCCACCCTCATCCCCACCCTCACCCCCATCCCCACCCCCACCCCCACCCTCACCCCCATCCCCACCCCCACCCCCACCCCCGCCCCCACCCCCATCCTCATTCTCCCAGCACACCAGGAGCAAATTTACATGAGGGTCAATCAGCCTAAAAACCTGCACGTCTTTGGGATGTGGCAGGAAACATGTTCCCGATGTTGGGGGAGTCCAGAACCAGGGGCCATAGTTTAAGAATGTGCCTACAGTAGGCCATTAAAGCCCCTGTACCATTTTCATGACCTAATTGGCGACCTCTGCCGGGTTTGCCCTTGACTCATACTCGCAGCATGGTCGCCACGAGGTCGTAGGAGGTTGTAGGTCTTTGTAACTCTTCCTCATGCTCGTGAGTGGTCTCTGCGTACTCGTGGCCTCAAGTAGGTCGCGGCGTTTTTTCCAGCCTGATAAAAAATGTCCACGTGTAAAAAAAAGGCATTGAAAAAATTGATACTTTTTACTCGTAGGTAGGTCGTAGTCGGTCGTGATGCTAGTCGTAGATAGTCGTAGATCGGTAACTGGCCCGATAAAAAAAATGCAAACATGACATCATTTTATCATGTGATAATTTTCCACTCGTAGCTAGTCGTAGTTGGTCTTAGGTGTGGAAGACTGAGGTCAAGGGGGGTCGTAGGTCGTAAGGTCGTAGACATAGTCGTAGGGGGTCTTTTACTTTGGCGAGTCAACATGACCTTGACATTTTTTTCAACTTGTCTAGGGTCTAAACTCGTGGATTAGGTCGTACAAGTGGGACAGGCCCTTTAGAACGGAGATGAGGAAAAACATTTTCACCCAGAGAGTTGTCAATCTGTGGAATACACAGCCTCAGAAGGCAGTGGAGGCCAATTATCTGGATACTTTCAAGAGAGGGTTACATAGAGCTCTTAACGATAGCGGAGTCACGGGATATGGTGAGATGGCAGGAACAGGGTAATTGGCCCTGAATGTGATGGGGATGATCAGCCATCATCACAGTGAATGGCGGTGCTGGCTCGAACGGCCGAATGGCCTACTCCTGCACTTATTGTCTATTGTCTATTGAAACCGGAGCACCCGGAGAAAACCCAGGCCTTTAAACCATTTGGTCTGGCTGTTCACAGTCAGAGCCTCGTGGCTCCTTGAGTTGCGAGCCGGTCTTTTCCCAGGGAGGTGTGGCCAAGGGGATGGAAATAGCATTCAGCTGGAAGACCGGAGGGGGGGGGGGGGGGAGGTGGTTGGAGGAAGTGGCGTGATTTCACCCAGGCAGAGTTAGATCCATCTCTGCTGCTGCTGCACCACACAGGAAGCACCATCCAAGAGGGGATGAATGCCTGCCTGTCCCAGCCCCACAGCCCAGCAACAGAGGCCTCTTATGCAGCTCCCCACCGCACACACAAAAGGCTCGCTGTGCTGCTGCGCCGCTCGCTCCCGGGGCACCAGATCTGCGGCCGCTCAGCCAACCTCTCTCAGATTGCTCGCATTTTTTTTCTCTCGCTCCACGGGGCATTTTTTAGGCATCGGTTCGTGGGTGGAAAACGTGCAGAGAATCGTACCTCTACCGCTCTCCAAGATTGTAGGCTAGGTATAAATGTAACTTGTCCCCAGCGGCAGAGTTGCTGCCTCACAGCGCCAGAGACCCCGGTTTGATCCTGACTACGGGTACTTGTCTGCACGTTCTCCCCGTGACCTGCGTGGGTTTTCTCCGGGTGCTCTGCTTTCCACCCACACTCCAAAGATGTACAGGTTTGAAGGTTAATTGGCTAGCTATAATTGTAAATTGACCCCAGTGTGTGTGGGATGATGTTCGTGTGCGGGGCTTACTGGTTAGGACATTTACATTTGCACCAAGCCAATTAACCTACACATCTTTGGAGCATAGGAGGAAACCGAAGATCTCGGAGAAAACCCACGGGAAGAACGTACAAACTCCGTACAGACAGCACCCGTAGCCGGGATCGAACCAGGGTCTCTGGAGCTGTAAGGCGGCAACTCAATCGCTGCCCCACCGTGCGGCCCCAAGCCCATAAGCGCGCTCCAAAGAGACAATTTGGATGAATTACTGCAACAGGCATCTGAGATTTACAGGAGAGAATAAAAAACGTCTACAACTCAATTAAAGGACAAACAATAACTGGTAGAGGTTAGCCTATTAAAGGTGTATAAAAATATATTTTTTAACTATTATCAAGTTATTTCATAAGTTGAATAACCTTTATTAATTGCAGAAGTAGACACAAGGTGCTGGAGTAACTCAGCGGGTCAGGCAGCGTCTCGGGAGAAAAGGGATGGGTGCCGTTTCTGGTCGGAACCCCTCTTCAGATTGGAAGTAGAGGATGGAAAGAACTGGAGGTGAGAAAAGACATAAAAATGCTGACACGTGGAACTGCAGATGTTGGTTTGCAAAGAAAAAAGACACAAGGTGCTGGGGTGATGCAGCGGGTCAGGCAGCACCTCCGAAGGACGTGAATAGGTGACGTTTCGGGTCAGGAAATAGGTCACAAATCAGGGGTGATCAAAATAAACGTACGCACTAATCTAACCCTCTGTTATGTTGCCATCAAGTTGATGTGAGTTGTAGAGTGTCTCTGCAGGGCCTGTCCCACTTGGATGTTATTTGCGTGCCATTTACGCGGCCTGGTAGCGTGCGGGTAGCGTGCGGGTAGCACGGGACGGGCGTATGGAGTGGCGTGGAGGAGCGTGGAGTTGCGCGCAGTATCGGGCAGCGCTCCAGGATTTCGTTCTGCACGAAATCTTCGCGCGCCACCGGCCTGCCGCATAAATGACGGGACACCCTGGCGCGGCGCAACGTCTCGCCTCCAACAGCAGCAGAAGCAGGCAAGCGATCGCCGAGCTCGGCCTGGCGCTCACGGCCGTTGCGGACCTGGATCCGCCCCCACTCTTACTCCCAGAGAGGGGCCAAGACGTTTGGAGAAAGACACAGAATGCCAGAGTAACTCAGCGGGACCGGCAGCATCTCTGGAGAGAAGCAATGGGTGACATTTCGGGTCGAGACCCTTCTTCAGGCTGAAGAAGAGTCTCAACCCGAAACATCATCCAGTCCTTCTCTCCAGAGACGCTGTCGGTCCCGCTGAGTTTCACCGGCATTCTGTGTCTATCTTCAAATGACGTCACGTGCTCCGGTTGGCTGTGCGGGCGCAACTGTCACGCGTCAGTCACTACCGGCCTGTCGCGTAAATGACGGCCAAGTAGAATCACACTACAACCACTGACCCATCAGCCCATCTCATCCATGCTGACCAAGATGCTGGTCTCACATTCTTGTGTTTGGCTCATAACCTTCTCAACCTTTCCAATCCATGTGCCTGTCCAAATTCTGTTTAGTTTAGTTTAGAGATACAGCGATACAGAGATACAGTGCGGAAACAGGACCTTCGGCCCACCCCCTCCGCGCCGACCTGCGATCCCCGCACACTAACACTATCCTACACACACACTAGAGACAATTTACAATTTTTCAAAGCCAATTAACCTACAAACCTGTACGTCTTCGGAGTGTGGGAGGAAGCCGGAGCACCCGGAGAAAACCCACGCAGGTCACGGGGAGAAGGTACAAACTCCGTACAGACAGTACCCGTGGTCAGGATCGTGAAACAGCATCCCTACCGCTCTACACCAGTTATCGTACCTGGGCTTAATTACTTTCTCTGGCTACTATTCTAAGTTAAGTGCATTCTTACTGAAAGCCTTAACTAATTATTTTCTCACAGGCCAACACAATAAGGAAAGAGAATTCATGCAGTTAATGATATTTATTGGCTGCAAGTCACAGATTAATTTTTAGCTACCTGACTGCTTAATGTACGTGGGTTAACGTAAACAGAGGTACTTAGCAACCTAGTAGCAGTTTAATAGAAATATTTACCAAAGGAAAAAGTGAAGTTAAACGGGGAATTGAGTGTAATATTGGTCTGGACTAATGATCATCCAAGTATGGAGAATGATGGCACTGGGAGAGGCCCTTCGCCCATTGAATCCGTGCTGACCTTCAGTCGCCCATTTACTCCAATCCTACACAAGCGCCATTTTGTTTTCCTTCATACATTCTCCACAACTCCTCTCAGATTCCACCACTCTATGGGCAGCTCGGTGGCGCAGCGGTAGAGTTGCTGCCTCACAGCGCCAGAGACGCGGGTTCGATCCTGACCACGGGTGCTGTCTGTACAGAGTTTGAAGGTTCATCCCGTGACCGCGTGGGTTTCCCCCGGGAGCTCCGGTTTCATCCCTGCTCCAAAGACGTGCAGCTTTGTGGGCTAATTGGCTTTGGTAAAAAAATGTAAATTATCCCTGGTGCGTGTAGGATAGTGTTAGTGTGAGGGGAGATCGCTGGTCGGGGCGGACGCGGTGGGCCGAAGGGCCTGTTTCAGCCCTGTATCTTCAACGTCTGAAGTCTAAACTGCACTTCAGTAAGAACAGATATCGGGGTCTGGCCAGCCAAGTCGATGGGAGAGTGTGGTCATGGTGCTGTCTTTTGCACAGATGTGACGGCCAGATGTGAAAACCAGCTGTTAACACGGCAGAGTCTAGAATACATGTCAGGGTTTAGTTCATAAATCATATGAGCAGAAATAGGCCGTTCAGCCCATCGGGTCGATTAAATCATGTGAAAGAAGGAACTGCAGATGCTGGTTTAAGTCATAATGTTTCCTTCCTGCACAGATGGTCTATCGTGTTCCATTGCTGAAGTAGGATTAGGGTTGTGCAGGTCGGTTCAAGAACCTGATAGTTGTAGGCCCCAAAACTTGCACAAAGTGCTGGAGTAGCTCAGCGTGTCAGGCAGCATCTGTGGACACATGGATTGCTGACGCTTCAGGTCGGGACTCAAGCAGATATTCATGAGTCTGATGTTGTGGAGACTCAGGCTACTGAACCTCCTGTTCAACGGTAGCAGGGCGAATGATAATAGATGAGAGTTAGATATAGCTCTTGGGGCTGACGGAATCAAGGGATATAGGGGGAAGGCAGGAACGGGGTACTGATTTTGGATGATCAGCCATGATCATATTGAATGGCGGTACTGGCTCGAAGGGCCGAATGGCCTATTCCTGAACCTATTTTCTATATTTCTATGTTCCAGTGCCGCCTTCTTGAGGCAGCTCCTCATGTCAATGCTTTTATTGGAGTGGTGCGTCCATGATAGATTGGGCGGAGTACATTACTCGCTGCAGCCTCTTGCGTTCCGCGATTTGGAATTGGCATACCAGATCACAAAGCATTCAGGGCACATTCTACAGTGCATCTGTACACATTTATCAGAGTCTTCAGTTATGTGCCAAATCTCTTTTGTTTAATTTAGTTTAGTTTGTAGATACAGCGTGGAAACAGGCCCCGCCGGGTCCGCGCCGATCAGCGATCCCCGCACATTAACACCAACCTACACCCAGTAGGGACAATTTTTACATTTACACCAAGCCAATTAACCTACAAAAATGCTGGAGAAACACAGCGGGTGAGGCAGCATCTATGGAGCGAAGGAAATAGGCAACGTTTCGGCCTATTTCCTTCGCTCCATCGATGCTGCCTCACCCGCTGAGTTTCTCCAACATTTTTGTCTACCTTCGATTTTCCAGCATCTATCTACGCAGTTCCTTCTTAAGCAATTAACATACAAGCCTGAACGTCTTTGGAGTGTGGGAGGAAACCGAAGATCTCGGAGAAAACCCACGCAGGTCACGGGGAGAACGTGCAAACTCCGCACAGACAGGGCCCGTAGGTCCCCGGCGCTGCATTCGCTGTAAGGCGGCAACTCTGCCGCTGCACCAAGGTTCTACGAAAGTGCAGGCACCTGCTGCAATTTGTTTTGTGATTTCATCCATTCAAATGCCGGGCAGGAGACAGGTTATACGAGATGTAAATTCTCAGCAACTCGAAGCTGCTAAGTTCATAGGAGCAGAATTAGGCCATTCGGCCCATCAAGTCAACCCCACCATTCACTCATGGCTGATCTATCTTTCCCTCTCAACCCCCTTTCTCCTGCCTTCTCCCCATAACCTTTGATGCCCGTACTGCTTAAAAAGCAGTCAAACTCCGCTTTAAAAATACCACATGACTTGGCCTCCAGAGCAACTGGCAATGAATTCGACAGGTTCACCACCCTCTGGCTAAAGAAATTCCTCCTCATCTCCTTTCTAAAATGTACGTCCATCTATTCTGAGGCTGTGCCCTCTGGTCCTGGACTCTCCCACTAGTGGAAACATCCACTCCACATCCACTCTATTCAGGCCTTTCACTTCTCGGTAAGTTTCAATGAGGTCCCCCGCCCCTAATCCTTCTAACCTCCAGCGAGTACTGGCCCAGCGCCCACTCATTCCTGGGATCATTCTCGTAAACCTCCTCTGGACCCTCTCCAACGCCAGCGCATCCGTCCTCAGATACGGGGCCCAAAACGCCTCACAATATTCCAAATGCGGTCCGACCAGCGCCTTCTAGAGCCTCAGCGAAACAGGAATGGCTGGTGTGTTAGGGAGGCCAGAACCCAGAGTCTTTGCGTCAATGAATTCTGCTCTGCTCATTCTCTCTGGAACTGGTGGCATGTAGGGAAACAAGGTGAAAAATATTTCCCACCAACCTATTGTAAAACCCAGCTGGGAGAATGTCAGAATGTGCTTCATTCCTTCCAAAACTCCACTTTAAAGTTGGCAAAATCTTTCCCTCCACCCTCACTTAGTATTCCAATGTAGTCTTCCTCTCTCTTAATCCTCAGAGTTTGGCAACTTCAGCCGCTGGTTTTAAATTCTGATCCTGCTGCTGTTTGAAGCTTCCAGTTGCCTGACTAATGCATGGACCCAACGCATAAATCTGTACCGGGCAGCGTTTTGCTGCTTGCTTCATAGGCTCATGAGTTAAAAGAGCAAATATAGGCCTATCAGGTCTACTCTGCCGTTCTCCTGACTGCGCCCCATAACCCCTGACACCCGCACTAATCGTAGTCTGAAGAAGGGTCTCGACCTGAAATGTCACCCATTCCTTCTATCCAGAGATACTGCCTGTCTCGCAGTTACTCCAGCATTTTGTGTCTGTCTTCGGTTTAAACCAGCATCTGCAGTTCCTTCCTACACAACAATCTATCAATCTCAGCCTTAAAATATTAATTGACTTAGCCTCCACAGCCTCTATCTGACTCTTGTAGATTGATCGATCGACTGACTGACACTCATTGATCGATTATGATTGTGATTGATTGCTTGCTTGCTGTTGTTCAGCAGTTTTATTAATAAAATTAACAAATTCAGATGGTTCGCTGCATCTGTGGAGATTACACAGAGTTGCTGCCTCACAGCGCCAGAGACCCGCGTTCAAACCTGACTACAGGTGCTGTCCGCGTGGAGTTTGCACGTTCTCCCTGAGACCGAGTGGGTTCTCTCCGGGTGCTCCGGTTTCCTCACACACTCCAAAGATGTGTAAATTTCCCCCGGTGTGCAGGTGATCGATCGGTGGTCCGATTCCACGCTGTATCTGTAAAACTAAAATCAAACTCACACAATTCCCATTAGTGGATCTCACACAGCCAATGGTCCCATAAGGGAGAGGCAATCCGAACGCTTTGCCGGCAGCTGTGCTCACAATTCTCAATGAGAGTGGGCTTTATAGAGCTCTGCAGTCGGGGAAACAGATGATTCCAATCATTTTCTTGGCAGCTTCCAAGTCTGTGGCTTGGTTCCCTTCCAACATGCTCTAACTTGTAATATGACACAGAGCCCTCAGTCCATGTCTGCCCATCCCACAACAGTATCTGCAAGCTCCTCTTCTGCCCCCAAACTGCCCCCCCACCATTGAAGAGGGGCATGGCAAAGTGGTCCTGAAGTTAAAAGAGCTAGAGTCGGAGAGAGATACAGCCCAGAAACAGGCCCCAGGGTCCAGCAACTCCACACCAGCCATTAATTGACAAAAGGATTGTGAGAAGATCATGAGAGGAATAGATCGGGTAGACGCCCAGAGTCTCTTGCCCAGGGTAGGGCAATCGAGGAACAGAGGACAAAGGTCTAAGGTGAAGGGGAAAAGATTTAATAGGAATCTGAGGGCTAACCTTTTCACACAAAGGGTGGTGTGTGTATGGAATGAGCTGCCAGAGGAGGTAGTTGAGGCAGGGACTATCCTAACAGGCATGGATAGGGTATGTTTGGAGGGATATGGACTAACATTGGGCAGGTGGATTTAATTTAGCTGGGACAGTGTGAGTAAGTTGGGCCTAAGGGCCTGTTTCCATGCTGCATCACTCTATGACTATGAATCTAATTATCACACAACAGAAGATGAAAAGCCTTGTTGAGAGGCATGGTTTAAGTTATTGACCAACTATGTTATTAATTAATTAATATTTATTAATATTAATTATTATTAATAACATTTAATTAGTATTAATGATTTTAAATATTAATATTTTTAATCTGTATTAATTATTTGAAATATTAATAATTTTAATTAACATTTAATTAATTAGTTTAATTAAGATTATTAATTAAATAGATTAATTGCCCAACTAGACATATTCAGCAGAACTATTGCTCAGATATTTGTGAACTTCTTGGAAAAAGCTCCAATTTAATTCTGTTTGATTTCTCTTCCAGACTAAAATTGGATAGTAATCCCTGCAGTAAATAATCTGGTATAAAATGGTCGACAAGAAAGGAGAGGTTTAGTGTAACGTTGAGCCTCTCCTGGTCTAAATTCATGCTAAAGTACTTTGGAAACAAGGGCTATTTAGAGGCTTGGCAAGTAAGTGCAAGCAGAAAGATTTTAATGATCTTTTAGAGTCTTCAATTGAGATCTAAATATTGGCCAGAACACTCAGATATTCTCCTGGATTTCTCCTCCAATGTTACAAAGCTTTAGGGTCTGAAGAAGGGTCTCGACCGGAAATGCCACCTATCCCTTTTCTCCTGTGATGCTGCCGGTCTCCATCCAAGACCGCAAAGAATCGCAACGAATTGTGGACTCAGCCAAGACCATAGCACTATGGCGGGCAAATAAGCAAGCCACGAGTGGTGAATCAAAGAGATCTTTATTGCTGAAGGAAAGAGAACAACACTCACGCGAATGGGGGAAGACTGACCCGGGGCAAAATACTTATACTAGGGCAAACCCCTCAACTCCTTCCGCCATTAGCTAGTCACGTGACCCTACCCCCGACTGCCGAAGGTTCGCAGAGTAAGTGGCCTAACCACCAGGTGGCACCACAGCACAAACCAACGTTTCGCCGAACACCTCCGCTCGGTCCGCAAAAACCAACCCGACCTCCCGGTCGCTCAGCACTTCAACTCCCCCTCCCATTCCGTATCCGACCTCTCGGTCCTGGGCCTCCTCCATGGCCAGAGTGAGCAACACCGCAAGTTGGAGGAACAGCACCTCATATTCCGCTTGGGGAGTCTGCATCCTTTGGGCTTGAACATTGAATTTTCTCAATGCTGTTAACCCCTGCTGTCTCCTCCCCCTCCCACCTCTCCCTCAGCCCTCAGGCCCTGGCATTCTCTCTATCTCTATCTCCCTCCCCCACCCTAGTCGCACTAGCTTCTCATTTTCACACCACAAACAGCTTACAATGGCTTGTTCGCTTTATCATCGGTACTTTTTTGCATATCTTTCATTCATTGTTCTTTATCTCTCCACATCACCGTCTATATCTCTCGTTTCCCTGATCCCTGACCAGTCTGAAGAAGGGTCTCGACCCGAAACGTCGCCTATCTCCTTCTCTCCTTAGATGCTGCTGCACCCGCTGAGTTTCTCCAGCTTTTTGTGTAACCCCCAACCTTCCTTCTATTGACTCCATCTACACCTCACGCTGCATCAGCAAGGCCAGCAGCATCATCAAGGACCAGTCTCACCCTGGCCACTCCCTCTGCTCCCCACTCCCATCAGCCAAGACGTATAGAAGTGTGAAAAAACACACCTCCAGATTCAGAGACAGTTTCTTCCCAGCTGTTATCAGGCAAGTGAATCATCCTACCACAATCAGAGAGCGGTGCTGAACTACTATCTCCCTTTTTGGTGACCCTCGGACTCTCCTTGATCAGACTTTGCTGGCTTTACCTTACACTAAACGTTATTCTTTTATCATGTATCTACACACTGTAAATGGCTCGATGGTAAACATGTATTGTCTTTCCGCTGACTGAATAGCACGCAACAAAAGCTTTTCACTGTACCTCAGTACACGTGACAATAAACTAAACTGAACTGACCCGTCAAGTTACTCCAGCACCTTGTGTCTATTTTGTAAACTAGCATCCTTGGTTGCTAATTGCTTGTTTCTACTCTATGTTTCCAATTGTCAAGTTCATTTCGGGTCCCGTGTGTTCCCACGAATCAACCCAACCTACCATGTTGGACCTTGTCTAAGGCCTTGCCAATGTCCACGTAGACATCACCTACCTCACTACCTTTACCAATTTTTGTGGTCCCCTCTTCAAATTTAAAAGACCTAATGTCCAATGCACAAAACCATGCTGACCCTAATCAGCCCTTCTCTTTCCAAATGCAAGTATTTGTAGTTCAGTTGAGTTGTCATATTAACTTTAATTTAGTTTAGTTTAGAGATGCAGCACAGAAAAGCAGCCCACCAAGTCCGCGCCGACCAGCGATCCCCGCACACTAACACTATCCTACACACACTAATGACAATTTACAATTTTACCAAAGCCAATTAACCAACAAACCTGTACGTCTTTGGAGTGTGGGAGGAAACCCGAGCACCCGGAGCAAACCCTCGCAGGTCACAGGGAAAACTCCATACAGACAGCACCCATAGTCAGGATCGAACCCGGCTCTCTGGCGCTAAGAGGCAGCAGCTCTACCGGTGTGCCACTGTGCCTCCTGTAAATGTAGATCCTGTCCTTCAAAATCCCCTCCAATACTCTAGCCAGCATTGACGTTGGACTCACAAGAGTGTAGTTCCCAGGCTTTTCTCTGCAGCCTTTCTTAAACAGAGGCACAGCATTAATCACCTTAGAGAACAATGACGCCCAAAATCCCTTCAGCCAGAAATATCGTCTCCGAGAAGAGGGGATCAGTTGGAAACTTCCGATCCAATGTTACTAGCTTCCGTTAATTGAGTCTGAACAAATACTTTGGATGGTGTTGTTTTTATAATGTGTCCCAAGGCATTCTGTGCATCGCCGTTTTATATTAACTTTGGGATGATTTGCAAGCACCGCTGTTTGATCTTTGTCTAATGAGCTGCCCCGTGGCCTTGCCGTGGAGTAAAAGCAGGGTTTGGATTCTGAATGCAACTTGCTGAACAGTCTTAGTAAATTGAAATTCTCGAGGGATTGAAAACTTCTCACTCACTTAAACTTTGAGTGCAACCGTATACTAACTTCCTTACTTACTTACTTATTACAGACTCAAGGTCCAGATAAAATACATTACATAGAATAAATTGCATACAGAGGCACAATACATTACATACAAAAGCACATAACATGGTTTAAGATCAAGAATTTAAAAAAATCAGTATCCTACAACGAGACCACTATACCAATGTCTCCACAGCTGGGATTGGGAGCGTGTAGTGCTAAACCTTATTATGTTTGAGAAGGCCAAGATGATTTTATTTTCAGGTTCATTAATCCGGCAAACAAATTGATACATAAGATTTCTTAAGACAGTTTGACCACTGCAGCCACAAACATTTCACTTGCACTACCCCATCTAGATCTCTTAAGTAATATTCTCATGGCATTATTATAAGCAACTTTAAGTCTCTGTAAATGTCTACCTTCGATTTTTCCAGCATCTGCAGTTCTTTCTTAAACATTAAGTCTCTGCAAGCTTGCTTTTCTGTAGTTTGACCACAGGTGTGCAGTATAGAGTGGTGTACAATATGCTCTGAACAGAGATATCTTCACTCCATCTGTACACGCACTAAACTTGCATAAGAGAGTTTGCTTGTGCATACATCATACGGCATTGCCTATAAATATCCTCATCATCTGTCATTTGTTCTGTAATAAAATGTCCAAGATATTTTACCTATATTACAGATTATTGTCAGACAATTTAAAATCAGGAAATGTTCCTCTTTGAAATTATTTCTCTTGGGTTCCACAGATCATAACAGCACTCTTCTTACCAGCATGATATTTGATATCATGTTCCACACCAAACACAGGACATATAGTAAGTCAAGTCAAGTCAACGTTAAGGAGCTGCTGGAGACAAGCGCTAGATGGACTAAAGACCACAAGATCATCTGCATACATAATATGGTTCACTAGAGTATTACCAATCATGGACCCAGTATTACAGGCTTTCAATTGCTTGGACAAATCATCGATATAGAGATTAAAAAGAACTGGAAACGTATGTGACATATGTAACATAATTTCCAGAATTAAGTAAAAGGATCGGTGGAACTAGTGCGTCACGATGGTGCAGCGGTAGAGTTGCTGCCTTACAGCGCCAGAGACCCAGGTTCGATCCTGAACTCTGCTGCTGTCTGAACAGAGTTTGTACATTATCCGCATGACCTGCGGGGGGGGGGTTTCCGGGTGCTCCGGTTTCCTCCCGCACACCAAAGACGCGCTGCTTTCCTGGGCAATTGGCTTCTGTAACTGTACGGGTGATCATTGGTCAGCACGGACTCGGTGGGCTGAAGGGCCTGTTTCCAGGCTGTATTTCTAAACTAAACTGAAGTACAGTCAAGAGCATTTAACTGTTACACGTACCGAAAACGGAACAATGAAATTCTTACTAGCAGCAGCAAAACAGATCGGCAAACACAGTACTCACAGATATTACAATAAACATAAGAATCTTCAATGAATTAAAAAAACAAAACTGTATTAGTGCAAAACAAGGGCAGCGCAGAGGTAGAGTTGCTGCTTTACAACGCCGGAGACCCAGGTTCCATCCTGACCACGGGCGCTAACTGTGCGGAGTTTGTACGTTCTCCCCGTGACCGCGTGGGTTTTCTCCGAGATCTTCGGTTTCCTCCCACACTCCAAAGACGTGCAGGTTTGTAGGTTAATTGGCTTGGTATAAATGTAAATTGTTCCTAGTGTGTGTGGGATAGTGTGAGTGTGCAGGGATCGCTGGTCGCTGGGCCTGTTTCTGCGCTGTATCTCTAAACTAAACGAAGTAACTGCGCAAGTTATTACACCATGTAATAATAAAGGCCTCACCTTTGGTCCCCTCCGCCCCCCACTTCCACGGGTTCCGGGTCCGCCACGATGTAGAGCTCTTCTTCCGTCGCCTCCACCTCCGTGCCTTCTTCTATGGAAAGGAGTCCTCACCACCCAGTGATGACCCCTTCTTCAGCCTCCACCAGGCCCCCGCCGCTTGGACTTCCCCGGATGGTCCTCTACCTTCTTTAGACCTTTTCATTTTCAACTGCTGGTGGGACATCAACCACTTCAACTCTTCCACTCCTCTTACTTACTCAAGCCTCTCCCCCCCTGGGCGTCCAGCCCTCCGCTCACTCTGCAGCAACCCCGTCTTGATGATCAAACCCGCCGACAAGGGTAGATGTCATGGTAGTCTGGGGCGTTGACCTCTACCGGACTGAGGCCAGGTGATAACTCTCAGACATCTCCTCCTAGTTATCAAAAAACAATAGGAGTAGGCCATTCGGCCCTTCGAGCCAGCACCGCCATTCAATGTGATCATAGCTGATCATCCCCAATCAGTACCCCATTCCTGCCTTCTCCCCATATCCCCTGACTCCGCTATCTTTAAGAGCCCTATCTAGCTCTCTCTTGAAAGTATCCAGAGAACCGGCCTCCACCGCCCTCTGAGGCAGAGAATTCCACAGACTCACAACTCTCTGTGTGAAAAAGTGTTTCCTCGTCTCCATTCTAAATGGCTTACTCCTTATTCTTAAACAGTGGCCCCTGGTTCTGGACTCCCCCAACATCGGGAATCCTTGGACCATGACGACGAGCGGCAGACCTTAATATCACACACCATTTCTGATTTCATTACTTCCGGCTCTCTGCCCTCTAAAGCCTCCCACCTTCTCATTTCCCAGCCCCGCACCGTCCGATTTTATCTTCTTCCCAAAATCCGCAAACAGGACTGTCCTGGCAGACACATTCTTTCTGCTTGTTCATGTGCCAATGAATTGATTTCCACACACTTCCACTCCATCCTATCCCCCCGGTCCAATCCTTCCCTACCTACGTCCAAGACACCTCACACGCTCTTTGTCTCTTCAATGACTTCTGTTTTCCAGGCCCCCACTACCTCATCTTTACTAAAAGAGTCTGAAGAAGGGTCTAGACCCAAAACGTCACCCATTCCCTCTCTCCACAGATGCTGCCTATCCCGCTGAGTTACTCCATCTTTTTGTGCCTACACACCATTTAGAGTTCTGTTAGAAGAACGTTCATTCACTCTAAGTATCAGACAATGATTTATGCACAGCCTTGGCACCTGTTAGTGATTAAGACAATCCAAAAGTGATTCACAAAGAACTAAATCATTTATCAAAGCATTGTTATTTATGAATTATTTATGAATGGAGCAAATTATTGAATAATCTTTAAGAAATGATTTAGTTCACGAGACAAGTTGATGTGAAATGTTAATTGCTTAGAGTTGAGACTAGGGTGTGGGATTTCTGTTCTTTGGCCCAATTACTGGGGCTTCATGATCCACAGGGGCCTGAACCAGGAGCTCAGGAGACAGGAGAGGATGGATCCAGCAACGACGGACTCGAGGAGCAAGGTCAGTCGGGGAGGGAACAGGGATTGGCCCATCGCGCCCTCAAGGTCGGTTGCGGGAGGCACAAAGGTGCACGGGCAAGGAGAGGGTCAGCAGTTCGGTGGTCTATCTACAATTTCAAGGAAGGCGATGGCTGGAGGCCCTGCAACAGCCTGGGGCTTGCCTGGATCGGGCGTCGCTTATAAGACCTAGGCCTACAGCGTGTAAACAGGCCCTTCGATCACTCCGAGTCCGCATCGACCAGCGATCCCCGTACACTAGCGCTATCCTACACACACGGGACAATTACGTCACCCGTTCCTTCTCTCAAGACATGCTGCCTGTCTCGCTGAGTTACTCCAGGTTTTTGTGACCATCTTCGATAAGTGAACAAAAATGTCCTGGTCATGGACATTAACAGAACATGACATGAAGTAACTCAACAGGTCAGGCAGCATCTCCGCAGAACACGGATCGGGTTTTTAAATTTGACCGAGTTTCTTCGCCGAGGGGACCACAAAGATTGATGACGGTACATGTTGTGTAAGCGGACTTTAGCAAGAGCCTTGACATGATGCCACATGGAGTCTGAAGAAGGGTCTTGACCTGAAACCACACCCATTCCTTCTCTCCAGAACCGCTGCCTGCACCGCTGAGTTACAATAGACAATAGACAATAGGTGCAGGAGTAGGCCATTCGGCCCTTCGAGCCAGCACCGCCATTCAATGTGATCATAGCTGATCATCCCCAATCAGTACCCCGTTCCTGCTTTCTCCCCATATCCCCTGACTCCGCTATCTTTAAGAGCCCTATCTAGCTCTCTCTTGAAAGCATCCAGAGAACCTGCCTCCACCACCCTCTGAGGCAGAGAATTCCACAGACTCACAACTCTCTGTGTGAAAAAGTGTTTCCTCGTCTCCATTCTAAATGGCTTACTCCTTATTCTTAAACAGTGGCCCCTGGTTCTGGACTCCCTCAACATCGGGAACATGTTTCCTGCCTCTAGCGTGTCCAAGCCCTTAACAATCTTACATGTTTCAATGAGATTCCCTCTCATCCTTCTAAACTCCAGAGTGTACAAGCCCAGCTGCTCCATTCTCTCAGCATATGACAGTCCCGCCATCCCGGGAATTAACCTTGTTAACCTACGCTGCACTCCCTCAATAGCAAGAATGTCCTTCCTCAAATTAGGGGACCAAAACTGCACACAATACTCCAGGTGTGTTACTCCAGCATTTTGTGTCTATCTTTGGTGTAAACCAGTATCTGCAGTTCCTTCCTACACATGGTAGGTTGGGTTGTTTGGTGAGACCACCCGGGATCCAGGGTGAGTCTGACAATTGGAAACATAAAGTAACTGCAAGGAACTGCAGAAGCTAGTTTCCAAAAAAATACACAAAGTGCTGGAGTAACTCAGTGGGTCGGGCAACATAACCATATAACCATATAACAATTACAGCACGGAAACAGGCCCTCTCGGCCCTTGCAGTCCGTGCCGACCATTTGTTTTCCCCTAGTCCCATCTACCTGCACTCAGACCATACCCCTCCATTCCCTTCACGTCCATATACCTATCCACTTTACTCTTAAATGTTAAAATCGATCCTGCCTCCACCACTTCTGCTGGAAGCTCATTCCACACAGCCACCACCCTCTGAGTAAAGAAGTTCCCCCTCACGTTACCCCGAAACCTCAGTCCCTTAATTCTCATGTCATGCCCTCTTGTTTGAATCTTCCCTACCCTCAATGGGAAAAACGTATCCACGTCAACTCTGTCTATCCTTTCATCATTTTAAAGACCTCAATCAAGTCCCCCCTTAACCTTCTGTGCTCCAAAGAATAAAGACCTAACTTGTTCAACCTTTCTCTGTAACATAGTTGCTGGAACCCTGGCAACATTCTAGTAAATCTCCTCTGTACTCTCTCTATTTTGTTGACATCCTTCCTATAACTAGGCGACCAAAATTGTACACCATACTCCAGAATTGGTCTTACCAATGCCTTGTACAATTTTAACATTACTTCCCTACTCCTATATTCAATGCTCTGATTTATAAAGGCCAGCACACCAAAGGCTTTCTTTACCACCCTATCTACATGCGATTCCACCTTCAGGGAACTATGCACAGTTATTCCTAGATCTCTGGAGAATACGGATGGGTGGTGTTTTGGGGTAGTGACCCTTCTTCAAAGACGAACTGAAACTTCACCAATCCATGTCCTCCAGAGATCCTTTCTGACCAGCTGAGTTATTCCAGCACTTTGTGTCTTTTCTTGTAAACCGGCACCTGCAGTTCCTTGCATCCACTGATGGTACTTCCCGACTCATCGAGCTGCCATGGATTTTCTTTTACCCTGCGCAGGTACATAAGGTTTTGGTTATTTGAAAGTTGAAAAGATATGCCTCTTATATTACATTACATACAGGGGCAGCACGGTGGCTCAGCGGTAGAGTTGCTGCCTTACAGCGCCAGAGATCCAGGTTCGATCCCGACAGCAGCTGCTGTCTGTACGGAGTTTTATGTTCTCCCCATGATCTGCATGGATTTTCTCCGAGATCTTCGGTTTCCTCACACATTCCTTCGACGTACAGACTTGTAGGTTAATTGGCTTGGTGTAAATGTAAAATTGTCCCCGGTGTGTGTAGGATAGTGGTAATGTGCGGGGATCGCTGGTCGGTGCGGACTCGGTGGGCTGTTTCTGCATTGTATCTCTAAACTAAACTAAACTAATTACTGTCTCAGCCCCTCTCTCTCTGTCTCTGCCCCCTCTCTCTACCCCCCCCCCCCTCCCCCTCCCTCTAGATGCGCCTGCGAGTTGGGGGCTATGCATCAGTGGATAGGGCAGGGTTGGGGTAAAAGGAGCGAATGAATAACGATATCAAGGTGGGTGGGTAGTGTGTGTGTGTGGGGGGTGGTTAGTGTGTGTGTGACGCTGCAGGGGACGGGAGGGGACGGGACCCAACGGTCTAGTTGGTCTAGTTTCTTATAATATAACCACATATCAAGATTACCATTGCAGACAAACCTGGGCAGGGAAGCCACTGGAGACATTACCTCATCATTAGACAAAGCAAATCTGTCAAGTAGCCTCACAAAATGAATGGTCTTGTTATTAACACACTGGAAGGAAATATACAAGGCCTAGTCCAATGTGATGGTCATTCTTTCTCACCAGTGAATGAATGACGGAATGAGAAATCATTAAAACGTTAATATTTTAGGACATAATTAGTCCTTTTAAGGTTACGGATTCAGCCAAGAACACTGTAATTCTGCAGATGAAAGTTGATTCACGTGCAGTGTTAACCATCCTTATTGGCATTAGAGGGAGATCTCTCAGGGTGGGTGATCTGTCAATGGTACATGTATTTGTGTGCATGTTTAGTTGTTCAACCACATTAAGTCATCCCTCGCTCTGTGCCAGCACTCCCCTGTGGCTGTATGAGTGCTTGTTTTATTCTGGTGTGACCTTCTTAATGTCTGAGGGTGGATTTGACCAAGACAGGAAATCCTCCCTGAATATCTGCTTTTCCTTGAACACAATTACTTCATACGAGGGACATGTTTTTGTGAAGAACAGTTCTGGACCTGGCAAGAACAAATTTTTGTGTAAGGAAAGAACTGCAGGTTTAAATCGAAGATTGACACAAAATGCCGGAGTAACTCAGCGGGACAGGCAGCATATCTGGAGAGAAGAAATGGGTGACGTTTCAGGTCAAGACTCAAGAAGGGTCACCCATTCCCTCTCTCCAGCAGTGTGTGTCTAAGTACAAATTTCTTTTTTTTCGCTCAAACTTTCTAAAACACTTCTAGGTAGACAAAAATGCTGGAGAAACTCAGCGGATGAGGCAGCATCTATGGAGGGAAGGAAATAGGGTTTCAACCCTGAATCATAGAAAATAGGTGCAGGAATAGGCCATTCGGCCCTTCGAGCCTGCACCGCCATTCAATATGATCATGGCTGACCATCCAACTCAGTATCCCGTACCTGCCTTCTCTCCATACCCCCTGATCCCTTTAGTCGCAAGGGCCACATCTAACTCCCCAACTACCTGAAGAAGGGTTTCGACCCGAAACGTTGCCTATTTCCTTCGCTCCATAGATGCTGCCTCACCCGCTGAGTTTCTCCGGCGTTTGTGTCAACCTTCGATTTTCCAGCATCTGCAGTTCCTTCTAAAACACTAGTTTCGTTTCTCGGTTAGTTTAGAGATACAGCGCGGAAACAGGCTCCGACCAGTGATCCCCGCACACTAGTGCTATCCTACACACATTAGGGGAAATTTAACATATTATACCAAGCCAATTAACCTGAGTCTTAGGAGCATGGGAGGAAACAGAAGATCTCAGAGTAAACCCTTGCTGTAAGGTTGTCCCAAGCACAGGACTGCGAATACTTGAGTATTTGTGTACAAAATATAAAATATGTACAGTTCAATGGTTCGACGTTGCTTTGTTGCCACTTGTGCCGAGTGCAAACGCTCTGTGAAATTATTTTGTTTCAAACAGTCCAGTAGATTATTGTCATATAATCCTCGATTAGCAAATTGTACAGAAATAGTCCACTGAGCCCGCCTGCAAGAGGCCCCATGTATTGGCGCCAATTTCCAAGTCCAGCCCATGCTCCAGTTGCTATGAGCGGTGCTGGATCCAGGCGAGCCCCAGGCTGCTGCAAGGGCCTCCAGCCGTCACCTTCCTTGGTCCCTCAGTAACCAACCTCGCTTGTCCGCCTTTGTGCCCTGCTTCTTGCAAGCGATTAGAAAAGATGGTAATAGAAAATAGAACATAGAAACATAGTGGCATGGAAAATAGGTGCAGGAGTAGGCCATTCGGCCCTTCATGCCAGCGCCACCATTCAATATGATCATGGCTGATCATCCAAAATCAGTATCCCATTCCTGCTTTCTCCCCAAATCCTTTGATTCTGTTAGCCCGAAGAGCTATATCCAACTCTCTCTTGAAAACATCCAGTGAATTGGCCTCCACTACCTTCTGTGGCAGAGAATTCCACAGATTCACAACTCTCTCGGTAAAAAACAGCATGGCACAGGGATGTGCCCCTTTGGTCCACAATGCCCGCTTTGAACATGATGCCAAGACCTTCACGTATCTGCCTGCACACAAGCCAAATCCCTCCATTCCCACTCATGTGCATATCAGCTCATGAGTTCATTAGTCAAAGGAGCAGAAATAGGCCATTCTGCCCATCGAGTGTGCTCCGCCATTCAATCATGCCTGCTCAATCTTACCCTCTCAAACCCTTTCTCCGGCCTTCTCCCCATAACCTTGGACAACCATACTCATCGAGAAATTGTCAATCTTCACTTCAAAAATACCCAATCATATAAATATAAATAGTACCTAGTGTGTGCAGGATGTAGTGTTAATGCACGAGGATCATTGGTCAGCGCGGACTCAGTGGGCCAAAGGGCCTGTTTCCATGCTGTATCTCTAAACTAAACTAAACTAAGCTAAAACCACATATAGGAACCAAGAATATTTACAGATGCCTAGGCCCACTCACGTTGCTTCTGAATTGGAATTTTTAAAGATGTTTTAGACTTTTAGAGATATACTGTAGAAACAGGCCCATCAGCCCACCGAATCCGTGCCAACCAGCGGTCCCCATACACAAACGCTATACGGCACACCAGGGCCAATTTACAATGTTTGCCAAAGCCAATTAATCAACAAACCCTCCACGTTTTTGGAGTGTGGGAGGAAACCGGCGATATCTCGGGTTACCAATGGGCTGACTTTCAATAATCCAACTTTATGCAAATTCTCGTAAATATTTTTTAAGCGTTTTTCAAACTAGTAATAACCATAACAAAACGTTTCATGTTACTCATTAATGGATGGATGCAATATATTTTTAACAATACTGGCGGAATGGTGGAACAGCGGTAGAGTTACTGCCTTACAGCGCCAGGGACCTGGGTTTGATGTTGACTATGGGTGCTGTCTGTACGGAGGTTGTACATTCAATCCTGTGACCTGTGTAGGTTTTCTCTGGGTGCTCCTGTTTCCTCCCACACTCCAAAGACGTACAGGTTTGTAGGTTGATTGGATTTGGTAAAATTGTAAATGATCCTTGCTGTGATGGATATTGCTAGTGTTCGGGGGGATTGCTGGTTGGTGGGCCAAAGGGCCTGTTTCCGCTATGTATCTAAAGTGTAAATATATATTCCATAGAGTTGAATTGTAGGAGGTAAAATATATAGTCAATGGCTAAATCTTTAACAGCATTAATGTAGAGGGATCTTGGAGTCCAAGTCCATAGCTCTCTGAAAGTGACAACACAAGTAGATGGAATTGGAAAGAAGGCATATGGTATGCTTGCCTTCCTTGGTTGGGGAATTGTGTTTAAGAGTAAGGAAGTCATGAAGCAGCTTTATAGGACTTTGGTCATGCTGCATTTAGAGTATTGTGTGCTGTTCTGGTCATAAGTGATAGGAGCAGAATTAGGCCATTCGGCCCATCAGTTCTACTCTGCCATTCAATCGTGGCTGATCTATCTCTCCCTCCTAACCTCATTCTCCTGCCTTCTCCCCATAACCCCTGACACGCATACTAATCAAGAATCTATCCATCCCTGCCTTAAAAATATCCATTGACTTGGCCTCCACGGCCTTCTGTGGCAAATAATTCCACAGATTCACCACCCTCGGACTAAAGAAATTCTCCCTGATCACCCCATTAAAGGATGAATATGGAGAGGATACAGAAGAGCTTTACCGGAATGCTGCCTGCATTAGTGGGTATTAGCTACAAGGAGAAGTTCGACTAACTTGGATTGGTTTCTATGGAGCTATAGAGTCATAGAGTCCGACAGCGTGGAAATAGGCCCTTCGGTCCAACTTGCCCACACCGCCCAACATGCCCCATCTACACTATTCTCACAGGTCTCAGGATCGGAACTCTAACATAACCCAGGGCTGCCTGAACTTCCTTATTCGTAACAGAGATTAATTGGGTTTCACCCGCAGGTAAATAATGGAGCAGGATTCACAATTTCCGAACCGGTTGGGTTAGGAACCATGTGTTTCTTTACCCTGGCTGGGGATTAGCTGCCTTCAGACTGACATTCTTCGAGTGTGACAAGCCGACTTTATGAACTGCCGCAGGGGTTATTTGGGGGGAAGTGGATGTGTCGGGGTTTTTTTTTGGTGCGGGAACTCTTTATTAAACTGTGTAAATAGAACATCAGCCAAGTTTCCAAAACGATTAACAACTGGCTGCCAGTAAATTATTCCACAAAGAATCCTGAAGGAAAGTGAGTGCGGGAAGTTTGTTAAAAATACAGGCTCCCTCGTTCACTGAACAGGTGTGAGATTTGGAGGTGACTGGTGAGGATTCTACTAGCAAGGCACGGAGTCCATTGAATCGCCAATGTAGGAAGCAGTTCTTAATGTGATTCAGTTAGGCTGAGGCCTGTTTCCACTCTGTTTGACTATGACTCTATAAAGAGCAACTTTTTTACACAAAGGCTGGTAGGTGTTTGGAGCGAGCTGCTGGAGGAGGTGGTTGAGGCAGGAACTATCACAATGTTTAAGCAACATTTGGATCGCTACATGGATAGGACAGGTTTAGAGGTACGTGGGCCAAACACAGGTGGGTGGGTCTAGTGTTAACGAAGAAACTGCAGATGCTGGAGAATCGAGGGTTACACAAAAAGCTGGAGAGACTCAGCGGGTGCAGCAGCATCTAAGAGGCGAAGGAGATAGGCGACGTTTCGGGTCGAGACCCTTCTTCAGACTGGTCAGGGATCAGGGAAACAAGAGATATAGACAGTGATGTGGAGAGATAAAGAACAATGAATGAAAGATATGCAAAAAAGTATCGATGATAAAGGGAACAAGCCATTGTAAGCTGTTTGTGGTGTGAAAATGAGAAGCTAGTGCGACTAGGGTGGGGGAGGGAGATAGAGATAGAGGGAATGCCAGGGCCCGAGGGCTGACGGAGAGGTGGGAAGGGGAGGAGACAGCAAGGGCTAACAGAATTGAGAAAATTCAATGTTCAAGCCCAAAGGACGCAGACTCCCCAAGCGGAATATGAGGTGCTGTTCCTCCAACTTGCGGTGTTGCTCACTCTGGCCGTGGAGGAGGCCCAGGACCGAGAGGTCGGATACTGGGTCTAGTGTTGGTCAGTGTGGGCAAGTTGGGCCTGTTTCCACACTGCGTAACTCTAAGTTAACTGACTGGCATTGAGCACGGTGAAAGAAGATGTGCCAGTGAGTTCAGTTGGTGCACGCCAACCCGCCCAAGCCTGGCATCATCTCAGCCGCACTGGGCACCATGGTCTGGAGAAGTTGGGGGTGTTCCCTTAGAGTCAAGGAGTCGTACAGAGGCCCCGGTGGCAGATCCCTCCCAGGAGGCCGCGAAGAAGCTGAGCGACGGAGCCCGCGGCCGGTCCCAGCATCGACGGCCCCCCACGGCTAGGGCCTGGGTCAACGGAGCCCACGACTGGGGCCTGGGTTAAAGGAGCCCGCGGCCAGAGGCTGGGTTGGCACCTCGGAGGCGTCAGGAGGGGACCAGGCGGTAGTCGTTGAGGAGTCCGGGTCGGCGATCGTCGAGGTCGGCGGTCGATGATGGCAACGGCGGTCGAGGACGGCCCACGTGCGTGAGGGAGGACGGGCCGCCATGGACCAAAGGTGGAAATGGTGTGGAAACAGGCCGGTCAACCCAACTTGCCCACACTGACCGAGATGCCCCATCTACAACAGCCCCACATGCCTGTGTTTGGCCATATCCTTCTAAACTCTCTATGTACCTGTCCAAATGTCTTTTAAATGTTGTGATACTACCTGCCTAAACGACCTCCTCTGGCAGCTCGTTCCATACACTCTCCACCCTCTGTGTGAAGAGATTGCCCCTCAGGTTCCGATGAAATCTTGCCCCTTAAACCTGTGACTTCTTGTTCTTGATTCCCCTACACTGGGTAAAATACTGTGCATTTACCATCACTTTTTCCCCTCATGATGCTATAAGATCCCCTCTAATCTTCCTGTCCTAGCCTGCTTAACTTCTCCCTGTAGCTCAGGCCCTCGAGTCCTGGCAACATCCTTGTAAATCTTCTATGCACCCGTTCGAGCTTAGAAACACCTTCCCAAGCACAGGAAGGCAGACAAAAATGCTGGAGGAACTCAGCGGGTGAGGCAGCATCTATGGAGAGAAGGAATAGGCGACGCCCAAGATTCGGGCCCAAGAACAGGGTGACCAAAACTGAACACAATACTCCAAATGTGGCTTTACCAACGTCTGGTACAACATAACATCTCAACTTCTATACTCAATACTCTGATTGATGAAGGCCAATGTGCCAAAGGGCTTTGTGACTACCCTATCTATCTGTGGCATCACTTTCAAGGAACTATGTACCTGAACTCCCAGACCCCTCTGCTCGACAATGCTCGCCAGGGCCTTGCCATTTACTGTGAAGGTCCTGTCCTGGTTTGACTTCTTCTTGGTGTAAAGAAAGTTGAGAGGAGTTTTAATGGCGCTACATAAAACCATAATTGGTTTAGGTGGTATAAATGGATGGAATAGCAATTGATTCAAAGATTACGGGATATAGGATGGCAGCAGTAGAGTTGCTGCCTTGCTGTGCAAGAGACCCGGGTTCGATCCCGACTGCGGGTGCTGCCTGTTCGGAGTTTGTACATTCTCCCCATGACCGCGTGGGTTTTCCCCAAGATATACGGTTTCTTCCCACACTCCAAAGACGTATAGATTTGGCTCGGGTAAAAATGGTAAATTGTCCCTAGTGTGTATCTTAGCACTACTGAACGGGGTGATCGCTGGTCGGCGTGGACTCGGTGGGCCGAAGGGCCTGTTTCCGTGCTGTACCTCTAAACTAAACTAAACCAGAAAGACATGTTGATGGGGAGAGGCAGCAGAATGGGAGGGGACATCAAGGTAGACCAGTTGAACCAAACAGACAGTTTCTGGGCAGGAAATAAAAAGGATGCGTGTCTCTGTCAACAGTTCCAGTAAGTCCCAGTGACATCATCTGCTTCCAAGTGCTTCCTTGCAATCGATTTTATACTTCTCTCCAAATTCAAGTTACTGGGCTAAATCAGGAAGGTGTTTTATTTTGAAGAACTTCCTGCATGTGTGCATACAGGGCACTTCTTTCCATATTGAAGGCGCCTCTGGCTACAGTCTGTCCGTTTTTTTCCCATCTTTTTTTATTTTAGTTTGTCTAAACAGTTTGTTTTTGCGGGATTCTTTCGTTTTTCTATGTGGGGGAGAGGGAGAGGGTAAGGGGGAAACTGTTTCCCAGTCCCTTCCTGGCGAGGATGTGATTATTTCTCCGTGTCGCGTCCTCGTCCCCCGTCCTCGTGGCCTACCAGCTGGATTGGTGCGGCCTTTCCTACCAGAGACCAGAGCTTCAGCAGCGGCGGCTCAGCGCTGGATTCACCGCGGAGCGGGCGATGCCTACCTGGATCGCTGTTTGAAGCTCCTGCTGTTGGGCCTGCAACGTTGGCATCACGGGGCTGTGGTACGCGGAGCTCCCAGCGCGGGCGGCGCCGACCAACATCGCTGAGTCCTGGGGCCTTTTGCCGAGGGCCGCCAGTGTTGAGTCTCCGCCCGGCGCGGCCTGGGGACTTCGGGAGCCGCGGACTCCGGTGGGAAGAGGTCGTTTTGGAGGTCCAAGCCGCTGAGGTTGGCCTCCAGTCCCAACGTCGGAGTTCCAACATCCCGGTGAGCGGGCCTGAGCGGCAGGCTGCCCATAGCGGCGACTACAGAGGGCACCGGAGGCCCCGACCACGGGTGAACATCAGAGGAAGAGACAGACTTTGGTGCCTTCCCTCACAGTGGGAAACATTTGATTCTGCTGTGTGGGAATGTTTTATGTTTAAATCTATCGTGTGTTGTGTTCTTTATTTTTATTGTATGGCTGTATGGTGACCACATTTCACTCTGCCAACTAGCACACATGACAAATAAATATATCTTGTATCTTGTATATCTTTTAAGTGCATCTGCGTGCTCTTATTCTTTAAAGCAGTGCCAAGAGCTTCAGAGGCCTTTAATGCATGCATGCTTCTGGTTCTGTTTACTGAGGGTTCACCAGCTTCCTGGTTTACTGTCAATGTAACGTTCACGATGGATGTTCTCAAACCAGCTGGCATCAAGGGACAGCTTCTTCCTGGGCAGCAGTTTGGTTGATAAACCTGTTACAGCACTTAAGCAACCGGGTATAAAACACCATGAGCTCAAACTGTTTACAACCCAGTGTTTAGTTTAGGTTAGCTTAGAGATGCAGCGCGGAAACAGACCCTTCGGCCCACCGAGTCCGCACCGCCCCGCTCATTAACACACTAGGGACAATTTTACATTTATGCTAAGTCAATTAACCTACAAACCGGTATGTCTTTGGAGCGTGGGAAGAAACCGAATATCTCGGAGAAAACCCACGCAGTTCAGAGGAGAACATACAAACTCCAATCAGACAACCTAGTCAGGATCGAACCCGGGTCTCTGGTGCTGCAAGCGCCGTAAGGCAGCAACTCTACCGATGCGCAACACCGTACCGTCCAGTGGTATGAATATTGATTTGTCAAACTTCAAGTAACCCTGCACTTCCCCTCTCTCCATCCCTCCCCCACCTAAGTCGCAGCAGGTTCCCGTTCTCAACTAGCAAACAATCTAACAATGGCCTGTTTCCTTTATCATCGTTACTTCTTTGCATATCTTTCATTCATCTATATAATTAAAACTCTCATCTTGACCACTTCCTGTTTGCACTGTGCTTTGATTTTAGAAAAACGCTACCACATATGGCTGTGATTTTTTGGCCATCTTACTGAGAGTCCTCCTCCGCTGCGCAGGCCCCGAGGATTTTTCCCATTGATGAAAAATAAAAGACTTATTAGTGTTTTAAAAATCTTGAGATTCTCTCTCCTGTCAATCACCGCCATGAAGGCCACGCCCCTTCCGGTGGGAGGGGGAGGAACTATAAAGCCCGGAAGTGTGGGCGTGGCTCAGTCTGTCTGCAAGCTGGGAAACTACAGAACACTGTGAGTATGCAATGTACTTGAATAAATGATTTGTTAGCCCTTAATGAAAATGAAATGTTGTTTGGCTTGAGCCTGCCCTGTGCTTGAAAGTGCAATGGCAATGGAAATGAAGTGAAAATGCAATCAGCTGATTGGCTTGGCCTGCCCTGTGCTTGAAACGGCAATGCAATTGGAAATGAAATATTTGGCCTGCCTGAAACCACTAATTTCGGCCCACAAGACTCCTATTAGCCGAGAAACCAGTCCCTTTTGCCCAAATTGCCCGTATTAACCCAGGAGGAGCATTTTGGCCCAAAAGGCCCGTGCCAGGCCTGGATAAGTCCAGAACAAGTGCCTTTCACTGAGATTTCACTCAGAGCCCCTTCGGCCCATCAGGCCTGTACTAGCCCAGGAGTCCCTTTGGCCCGTCGGTAAGTATTCCTCCTGCAACTATTAAACCTCACCCCAGTATTTTTCTCCTTCCCTTCATTGGCTCCCCGTGACATCCAGGCCAGGATAGACTTTCCTCCTTCATTGCTGTGATCTCCAGAAAAAGATGAAAAATGTCTAACATTGATTTTCCACCCTCCCCCTTCTCTCTCACAGAGTATCTCACCTGTTTTGGGCAGAATTTCTGGCAGTTTCTGAGCTGCCAGCCCACCAGGCCTGAATGACTGAGCTGCCAGCCCACCAGCCCTGAGTGACTGAGCTGCCAGCCCAAGAATCCATTCGGCTCACAATGTCCATACTAGCCTTCTGGAAACCAGTCCCTTCGGCCCACAACACCCATACTAGCGCTCCTGAAGCCCCCGCCCCCACCCCCCACTGGCCAGCAATATTGGAATTGGTGGAGAGGTGGAATATTGCGTTGGGGGACCAGCCCTCCGGTGTGAACATGGACCCAACGGGTCCCACTTAGTCCAGTTTGTTCTATATCTCACAACATTACTATCCGTATCTCTCGTTTCCCTTTCCCCTGACTAGTCAGAAGAAGGGCCTCGACCTGAAACATCACCCATTCTTTCTCTCCAGAGATGTTGCCTGTCCCGCTGAGTTACTCCAGCATTTTGCATCTATCTTCAGTTTAAACCAGCATCTGTAGTTCCTTCTTACTCACCGTTTTTTAAAGTTTAGTTTAGTTTAAAGATACAGCGTGGAAACCGGCCCGTCTGCCCAGCGATTCTGCGCCCACCATCGATCACCCATATGCTAGCACAATCTTACACGCTAGGGCCAATTTACAATCTTTACCAAGGCCAATTGACCTTCAAACCTGCACGTCTTTGGAGAGTGGGAGGAAACCGGAGCACCCGGGGAGACCCACGTGGTCACGGGAAGAATGTACAAACTCCATACACACGGCTCATATAGTCAGGATCGAACCCGGGTCTCCAGCACTGTAAGCCATCAACTCTACCCCCACGCCACCGTGCCACCCCCTTTCTCGCCTTTGCTGCCCACTTTCTGATTGTCTCATTGCACATGGAACATAGAGCAGTACCGGAACAGGCCCTTCGGCCCACAATGTGTGTGCAAGACATGAAGCCATGTTAAACAAATCCCTTCTACCTGCACATGATCCACATACCGTACATATTTATGTGCCTATCTAAAAGCCTCTTCAATGACACGATCCTATCTTCTTGCACCAACACCCCTGACAGATCCGTTCCCATAGCCGACTTCCAAGGGCAATTTTACTTCGGAGTCACGTGAGTGACTATGTGAAGAAGCCCCGCCAGGCGCATGCACGTCATTACGTCCGCGCATGTTGCACTGAACGGGCTGGAGGGCGCAGCTCCACCAGCGGTAAGTAGGAACTCCTAAGGTAAGTGTTTTCCAAACTTTACCAAGAAGTATTTCCACTCCGTAAAGCTGGCTCGAGCAGTCAGTAGGAGTTGGAGAAATTGAGCTGTCAGGAGGATTTGTTCTTACCGTGGGTCCAGGGATTCACGAATTCGATCGGGTCGGGAGATAAGCGCGGCAACGCCGGTTCCGATGCCGGGTGCCGTTTTACCGGCAGCAGTTACGATAGCGAGCGAATCTTCAGCAAGCTCCAGGTACTAAGCAGCCTGAGGCTGCTGCTAGCCATAAACAGGCAATGAGAAAGTCTCTGACGACAATGGTGATATCCCCCTGATACTAAAAGAATATGGGGGAGGATGGACAACATGGAGCAGATGCTTTGATTACATAAGGGTCCAAGGGCCCAGTGCTGTCCAAGAGGGCCCATGCCAAGCACCACATATGAAGGGGCTTTCCATATATTGGGGTTTTCCTTCCAGCGCCTTGTTTAGGACTGGAGGATGCCTCCCTACAATATGATTTGGGAGAAGCAGGGCAGGATACAGCTGACCCTGATTCTGGTGTCCCTGCTTATGTGCAAACACCAGCGCACAAGAGCCACGTTCCGGGTGTCCCGGAAATAGCAATGAGTTTTGCTATTCTGGAGGGGACTGGTGAGGCAATGGAAGAATACCTTGCCAGCAATATCAATTATTTAGTATCTCACCAGCTCCAGCAAGCTAAGCTGCAAGTGACTGCAAACAAATATAAGACACCTGTTTAATGTGCATCACTAAAAGTGCCCACGGTGAACCCAGCTATCTGGGCACCCATGAGTCCCTCTTTGAGGGGACAGGAGGTTCGGTATCAACACGTCCTCCAACTGGTGGCTGCAGCAATGACTGCATTTGGCACTATGGTCCAAGGGACATTCATTCCTCAAACTCAAAAAAGATATGTTGGCTATTTTATGCAATGCATTTTTCAGGTAAATTGCATCATGGAATATCGCCATCAGGCCAAACCTCAACCAAAAATTTGCTGCTCTATGTAAGGCGACTAATGTACTAACGCCTGAATTCCTGTTTGGAACAGACCTCGTCATGAAAATTCATGAAATTAATGATGAGGCCACAACAATTGGCTTAATGTAGTCAAGCATTTTGAGGCCACCTATTCGAACACCTGGGTTAATGTACTGAAGATCAGATCCAGGTGCTGAGCCCAGCAGGGGGAGGCCAGTGGGGCAACGAGGGTACCCACCGAGACAGACAGGCTACAACCCCAATATGGGCAGACAACGGACTTACAGGTCAACTGTAGAGGTACAGGGAATTTTGTTAACGATAAAGTTCTGGTGGCCAATCTCCTATTGGAGGTAGCTTACAATTCATTTCTAATGAATGGTGCTGTATAACGTCTGATATGTTTATACTAAATAGTGTCTCGTGTCTACCATTGAGTTTATCTCACGGATAGATCCACCTCAACAGCACGAGCCTAATAAAAAGTGGATGCTTTCTGCTCCAGAGACTGAACAGGTAAACGATATTGATTGTTAAAGCCATTAATCATCCTCAACAATTGTGTCTAATATTTCCCCAGACCTCAAAAATATGGGTGTTGTAGAGTAATTCTGGACCTCACTCACTTAAATTCTTCAGTTCTCCATAGGCATCTTAAACTGGACACCTTCGTTACTGCTAAACAGCTGCTATCACAGGGCTGTTATGTGGCAACTATTGATTTGCAAGATGCGTATTATTCACTGCCAATTCATGCTCATTATCTCAGGTACTTGAAATTTAATTGGATGGAACAGCTGTGGCAATACAAAGCATTGCCTAATGGATTATGTTCAGCACCCAGGCTATTTACTAAATTGTTAAAACCTGTGCTGGGGGTGCTGGGGCTATTGAGGGCCCATAATCACATTGTAATGGCTTATTTAGATGATATCTTAATTATCAGCAACACTAAAGAGTCTGCTGAAGAGTCGGTTGCAGCAACCACAAAAAATGTGTCTGAGTCATTAGGGTTTTGGTCCATCCAACTAAGTCCAAGTTACAGCCAACCCAAAATATTGAGTATTTGGGGTTTCTTATTGATTCAGTTGATATGACACTAACATTACCAACAGCCAAGGTTGTGGATGTTGTTGATGCCTGTACTTGCCTCCCACAAAAACTTTATCCCTCCATCCGAGAAGTCACTAAGGTCATTGGGAAAGGGTAGCAGTTTTTCCTGCAGTACATTTCGGGCCTTTGCATTATCAACATTTGCAGAGAGCACGAGAATAAGCACTAACATCGAATGCAGGCCATTTTGATCGGGTTACGCAGTTACCAACCACAGCTCTCGCAGAATTGCAGTGGTGGGTTGTTAATGTAAATCAAGCTACCAATAACATTTTGGTACAAGACCCTTCACTGATCTTACAGACTGATGTAAGCACTCTCGGATGGGGGGCTACGGACACCGAGTCTAGCTGTAGGCATAGATGGCATGAACACGAAGGATTGATTCGCCACACACACGGGATAAATTCTTTGCAAATTATTGGGGGCATTTTATGAGTTAAAGGCATATTGCTCCTCAATGAAGGATTTACACGTTCAACTCCAGATTGATAACGTGTATATGCAGTGGCATATATTAATTATATGGGAAGAGCACGATCAGTATCATGTGTTAACTTGGCTAACGTCATGTGGCGTTGGTGTATTTCAAGGAATATCTGGGTTTCAGCCATTTATTTCCCAGGTATAGACAATATGGTGGCAGACCATAGGTCGCGTAAGTTTAATGACAATATGGAATGGATGTTGAATTCTAACATATTTCACGCAATTGTCACTCTGTTTGGGTTGCCAGAGATTGATCTGTTTGCATCCAGATTAAATCACCAGTTGCCTAAATATGTTTCATGGGAGCCAGATCCAGGAGCAGTAGCCGTGGATGCATTCTCGTTACATTGGGGGCACTTATTTTTATGCAATTCCTCCATTTTGTCATCCCACAATGCCTCACCAAAATCGAGCATGACTCCGCCACAGGCGTTTTTGATGGTCCCAGATTGGCCAACACAACCATGGTTCCCATTAGTGCTTCGAATGATGGTTCAGCCATTCATGATGATTCCCAGCTGCAGTCATTTGTTGGTGCATCCGGTTACAGGAGAAAGTCACCCTTTACATGAACGTATTAATTGTTGGTCTGCAGGTTCTGACCAGACCATTCCAAGGACTTGGATTGTTAAACACGGCCATGGAGGTTCTCACTGCAGGCTGGCGAAATAGCACTCAAAAACAATATATGGTTCACATAAAGAAATGGGAGCCGTTCTGTGTACAATCCAAGATATCTTATCATAATGCAAGCATATGTGATATGTTGGAGTTCCTTGCTAAGTTGCATTTTGATGAGCACCTGAGTTATAGTGCCATTAACAGTGCTCGGAGTGCGATGTCTTCCTATTTAGGGCAGTCTTCAGAACAACATCCTATTGGGTCTCATCCGTTAGTATCCCGATTTATGAGAGGAATTTTTAATAAAAACCCTCCGAAACCTCGATATACAGAAATCTGGGATATCAGTATAGTTCTCACACTGCTTCGACAATGGGCTCCAATTACTTCATTATCTATGCAGAGATTAACTCTTAAAGTGGTTATGTTAATGGCGCTAGTTCAGCACAACGTGTACAAACATTACAATTGTTACTAATAGATTGTATGCATTTGTCTGTAAATGACATTACCTTCTGTGTTTATGATTTAATCAAAGAAAGCAGGCCAGGTATGGCAGGAACCAAGGTGACGTTTAAAGCCTATCCTGTTGACCAAATGTTATATGTAGTTAAACACTTAAGCCAATATATTAAGGTAACAAGGAGTCTCAGAGGTTCTGAGACAGGACTGCTCATTAGTCACAAAAAGCCATATAAAAGAATGTCAGCACAAACTATTTCTACATGGTTGAAACAGGTTCTCAATTATGCTGGAGTCGACACTCATGTCTTTACCTCTCACTCCACCAGGGCGGAATCAACCTCCGCAGCGAAGGCTCCGGACGTGCCGCTAGACCAAATCCTCGCGGCTGCAGGATGGTCTAGAGAAGCAACATTTTCTCAATTTTATGACAAACCCGTACAGACAGTGCCACGGTTTGTGCATTCTGTTTTGGGTTCCATTTAATTCATTTGCATTGTTTTCTATCATTGTGTGTAATTCCCCCTGGGACCGAGGGGTTATTCCTGGTTTTGTTATTATTAACAATAGTTATTGAATAATTCAAAGCAATGTTCAATAGATTATTTATTCCCTACAGTGTCAACCGAAGCAGATTGTCGTATGGAGTGCATCTACGGCATGAAAATACAGAGCTTTGAAATCTTCACGTAGTCACTCACGTGACTCCGAAGTAAAATAGTAATATTAAATGAGAACTTACCAGTTTGAAGTTTGATCCTTATTTTATGAGGAGTTACGTTGAGGGATTACGTGAAGAAGCCTTGCCAGGCGCATGCGCGTCGTACTTCAAAGCAGCGGCGTGAAAACACAGAAACAAATAGCCAAAGTAACATAGTAACGCTTTTAGAAGACTAGAACTACCAGATGATCTCTTAGATTATGAGGGTGGGAGCGGAGGGCACGTAATCCCTCAACGTAACTCCTCATAAAATAAGGATCAAACTTCAAACTGGTAAGTTCTCGTTTAATCTTACTATTTTGTGGGCCGCCGGTATCTCGTCCCCGGCCCCTAGGCGGACCGATCCGGTACTGTTGGACTCCTCTGGAGTGACCTCCACTGATCCGGCAAAACGGATACTCCAGGATGGCTCTGGAACCAAGGGTGCCGGAATATCGATGGCGGACCTGTGCTAGCTTCTCTTGTGGTGTGTTACAGAGTTGCGTTAGAAGCATTGGTCGACCGAGGTAGGAGTCAGAAGGCCTGTGAGGTTTCTTTAGTGAACAGGAGCAGATTCCAATCTCGAGACTGAATCCCAGTTGCATACCGTTCAGTAGTTTACACTCTTGAACTGTGATGGTGGTGAAGTTCACAGTCAATGCCTGCCTTCCCTGAGAACAGGAAGTGCTTCACATTTTCCAGGACCGTATCATGCGCTGTTAGTTGTGGCACCTGGATGAGAGCAAATGATTTGTGGCATTTGCCTGATGCTTGGAGTGACGACACTTGCAAAAAATGTACTTTGCTGGCAGCAAGCCAAGTCTGCATATGGCCTGGTGTTATATAAACACTCTCTTTCCTTCCCTGCTCCTTCCTATAGCTGTCCACCCCCTTTATCTTCACCTCTGGAGCACAGCAATAGCAACATTTAAAAAACAGTTGGACATTGTTAATGTGCGGGGATCGCTGGTCGGCGCGGACTCGGTGGCTCGAAGGACCTGTTTCCACGCTGTATCTCTAAACTAAACTAAACTATACTAAAGGTATATTGTTTAGAAAGGTTTAGAGGGATATGGGCCAAACGCAGGCAGGTGGGGCTAGCATAGTCTGAATGGAAGTGTTGGGCCAAAGGGCCTGCTTCTTTGCTGTATGGTCCTGTGACCCTATGAGCACTATAATCGTAAGGCCCAAGCGCAGTGTGGACAACAGTACAACTTATGTTCATTAGTTCATAAGTCATCGGGGCAGAATTAGGCCATTCGGCCCATCAAGTCTACTCGGCCATTCAATCATGGTTGATCTATCTTTCCCTGTCAACTCGCCGTTACACTGTAATAGCTGCCGGATGTAACTGATGCTAAGACTCTTGAATTGAATCTCAGAATGTCAAATCTCAGGCTTTGAACGTAGAAAATAGAACAGAGCAGCGGGTCAGGCAGCATCTCTGGAGAAAAACAGATGGGTGACATTTCGGGTCAGAGCCATTCTTCTTCTTCTTCTTGCGTGTGGCGTGCACAGCCTAAAGTTGCAGGACAACTTGTTCTATTTGATCTTATCTGATCGTGCACGCCGGGTTGTCTGCATTACTCGAAACAGGGTGGACCACGTGAAGGTTGCAATCTCCCACCCCCGAGAGCCATTCTTCAAACCTCAGGACCCCTGCTTGATGTTCCTGACATCCAGAGAATGTCTGAAGTTGCCTTCTTCAGATGTCTGAAGAAAGGCCCCGACACAAAACGTCACCAATCCTTTTATCTCCAAAGATGCTGCCCCACCCACAGAATTACTCCAGCACATTGGAGTTTATATGGTATAAACCAACATCTGCAGTTCTTTTTTTTAAAGAAGGAACTGCAGATGCTGGAGAATCGAGGGTACACAAAAAGCTGGAGAAACTCAGCGGGTGCAGCAGCATCTAAGGAGCGAAGGAGATAGGCGACGTTTCGGCCGAGACCCTTCTTCAGTCTCTGCTTTATTTACTTTCATAGTCATAGTCATACAGCAGGGAAACAGGCCCTTCTGCCCAACTTGCCCATGCTGACATCTGCACTAGTCCCACTTGCCTGCATTTGGCCCATATCCCTCTAAACCTATCCTATCCATGTACCTGTCCATAAGTTTTTTAAACGTTGTGATAGTACCTGCCTCAACTACCTCTTGTGTAAACAAACTACCCCTCAGGTTCCCATTAAATCTCATCCCCCCCCCCCCCTCCCCCTCACCTTAAACCAACTCTGGGTAAAACACATGTGCATTTACCATATGCATTCCTCTCATGATCTTGTTAAACTAATCTCATCGCCTACACATGATCTATATCCTCTTAAAAGCCTCTTAAATGCCGCCATTGTATTTGCTTCCACCACCTATCTGGCAACACCATTCTGTGTAAAGGAAATTGGCCCACACATCTCCTTTAAAACAGAAACATAGAAAGTAGGTGCAGGAGTAGGCCATTCAGCCCTTCGAGCCAGCACCGCCATTCAATATGATCATGGCTGATCAACCAAAACCAGTAGCCCATTCCTGCTTTCTTCCCATATCCCTTGATTCCATTAGCCCTAAGAGCTAAATCTAACTCTCTCTTGAAAACATCGAGTGAATTGGCCTCCACTGCCTTCTGTGGCAGAGAATTCCACAGATTCACAACTCTCTGAAAAAGTTTTTCCTCATCTCAGTCCTAAATGGCCGACCCCATATTCTTATACTGTGACCCCTGGTTCTGGACTCCGCCAACATGGGGAACATTTTTCCTGCATCTAGTCTGTCCAATCCCTTGAGAATGTTATAGCTTTCTATAAGATCCCCTCTCATCCTTCTAAATTCCAGTGAATATAAGCCCAGTTGATCCATTCTTTCATCATATGTCCTGTTCTGCTGATTAATATTTAACTCTAAACCACCGAGTTCAGAGCGATCTGCATATTATCAAGTTGTGGTCTGTGTGACCTAGTTTTGTACAAATTAGCTGCTGCATTTCCCAGGCAATAATAGAGGTCATGCAGCAAAATGTTCACAGATGTCCGAAGACCACGAAGGGACTATCCTTGGTATTAAACGCCACGTCCGTTCATAAAGCGCCTTTAATGCTTTGTTTATTTTGTTTAGTTTAGAGATAGGGGCCTACAGAGATACAGCACGGAAACAGGCGCCAGCCAGCAATCCCCGCACATTAACACTATCCTACACGCACACTAGGGACAATTTACACTTATAGCAGCCAATTAACCTGAACTTTGCCCCTCTCACCATAAAGGGCCTGTCCCATTTGGGCGATTTTCAGCAGACTGCCGGCGCTTGTCAAGTTGGCGGCAGTTGCCTGAAAAACTGGGAACTGGAACGGCGACTGTTAGAGTGGAACACACACACACACACTCACACACACACACACATCGCAAAGGCGGGAGCCTGGGAAAGCGGGGGGAACGCTGTCTGAAATTCACACGGTACAAAGCCAAGGTGATACAGACACACATCGCGATGAACAGGAAGGCTAAGACGGCTAGCACAGTGTACGGTAAGACCTTTAAAAGAGGGGGGAGAAGGGGGGAGAAGGGGGAAGAAGGAGTGGAGACATTTGAAGCCAGGCAACTTTTAATAAGCCAGAGATACATGGCTGTGACGTTCGGCGGGCATTTAACATTACCGGTCGGTTAGCCTTGGTTCTCGTGCTTACGTTTTTTTCTCCAATGAGCCAATGAAAATGCCCGATCAGCAAAGGCGATTAACTAAAACTACCTACGGCTACCTCGACTACGCATAACTACATGGCGACCCCCCGACAACTGCACCTACCACTACAGGATTATCGATTTTCTCCATGGCGACCAATTTTTGTTGGCAGAACATTTTTCAACATGTTGAAAAATTTGCGCAGACCATACTGAGGCAAGAATGCGGGAACTCCTCGCGACCATGAAGGAGACTCACCAGAGACTCCAGCGAACATGTGGCGACCATGTGGCGAGTGCAGAATCTCCTGCACTCACCTAAAAAATCGCCTAAGTGGGACAGGCCCTTAAAGCCATGGCCTCTAGACCTTGTCATTTCCACCCTGCAAGAATGGTTCTGACTGTCTACTGTATTGATGCCTCTCATAATGTTTCTATTAGGCCACCCCTCCACATCCGGTGTTCCAGAGAAAACAATCCAAGTCAGTCCAACCTCTCCAGATAGTGACTACCCTCTAATCTAGGCATCATCTCAGCAACCCTCTCCTGTAGCATTTCCAAAGCCTCGACAACTTTCCAGTAATGGGGCGATCAGAGCTTCACACAATACTCCAAATGCAGCCAAACCAAACGCAGCCGAACCATGACTCAGTAGAGCGACTGCCTTAAAGCGCTGTCCCACGGTACAAGTTCATTCCAAGAGCTCTCCCGAGTTTTTAAAAAAAATCAAACTCGTGGTAAGCACGGAGAATGAATGTAGCGGGTACGTCTGAGCTCGGGGGCGTCTCTTAGCGGCTCGTAACGCTAACGGCAGGTACTCGGGGAGACTCGCTAACGACAGGTAAGCACGGGAAGACTTGTGATGATTTTTCAACATGTTGAAAAATGTCCACGAGAGCCCCGAGTACCGACGAGTGGCCATTACCGTAAATCTCCGAGTTCGAATCAGGGCAAACCCGGGAGAGCTCTTGGAATGAACTCGTACCGTGGGGTGGGACAGGGCTACTACAGCGCCAGAGTCCCAGATTTGATCCTGACTACGGGGGCTGTCTGTACTGAGTTTGTACGTTCTCCCCGTGACCTGCGTTGGGTTTTCTCCGAGATCTTCAGTTTCCTCCCACACTCCAAAGACGTACAGGTTTGTAGGTTAATTGGCTTGGTCGGAATGTAAAATTTTCCCAAGGATATAGGATAGTGTAAGTGCGCGGGGATCACTGGTCAGTGCGAACTCGGTGGGCCAAAGGCACTATTTCCACACTGTGTTTCTAAACTAAACTAAACTAAACTATATCTGCATATATCACGCTGTATCATGACTTTCTGGATCTTATTTTTAATGCCCCAGCTAATGAAGGCAAGTATGCGTCAACTGAGCTGATATTCACTGGAATTTGTAAGGGTGAGAGAGGTTCTTATAGAAATACATAAATGTCTCAAGAGACTGGACAGGCTAGATGCAGGAAACATTTTCCCGATGCTAGGAGAGTCCAGAACCAGGGATCACAGTTTACGAATAAGGGATAGGCCATTTAGGACTGAGATGGGGAAAAACGTTTTCACCCAGAAAGTTGTGAATCTGTGGAATCCGTTGCCCCAGAAGGCAGTGGAGGCCAATTCACTGGATGTATTTAGATATATTTCTTAGGGCTGACGGAATCAAGGGATATGAGCAGAAAGCAGGAACAGGGTACTGATTTTGGATGATCGGCCATGGTCATATTGAATGGAGGTGATAGACACAAAAATCTGGAGTAACTCAGCAGGACAGGCAGCACCTCCGGAGAGATGGAATGGGTGACGTTCCAGGACGAGACCCTTCTTCAGGTGCTGGTTTGAAGGGCTGAATGGCCTACTCCTGCGCCTATTATCTATGTTTCTATGCCATATTAGACTGGGCACATCTACCACAATCTTCACATGAAACCTTCCCCAGGACAGCTAGTTGGGCAAGACTTGGCACACTAACACATGAGGAACAAACTGCTTGGCTTTGTTCCAAATGGTGCCAGCCTGAAGCATTTTCAAAGCAGACTGCAGCCAAACTTTCTGCCTTTTATTTATTCGTGTCAATTAAAAGCAGCCAAGATGTAATCAATGTGGTTCCGTGAGAGCTGCCAACTGGTATTTTGTTGGCTTTTTTCAATCGGGGAATTCCTTCTTGCAGAAAATCAGCCTGTACTTTCCATAGAAAACCTCGGTAGACACAACACAAGAACTTAAGAATTAGGAGAGGTTGCCCCAGTTAGTCCCAGGGCTGATCAGACCTTCATCGAGATCCAGGTTGATCCGGGCGGCATGGTGGTGCAGTGGTAGAGTTGCTGCCTTACAGCGCATTAGACCCCAGATCGATCCCGACTACGGGTGCTGTCTGTACAGAGTTTGTACGTTCTCCCCGTGACCTGCGTGGCTTTTCTCCGGATACAGGCTTGTAGGTTAATTGTATAAAGGTTGCCCCTCAGGTTCCGATTAAGTCTTTTCCCTCTCACCTTAAACCTATGTCCTCTGGTTCTTGATTCCCTTCCTCTGGATAAAAGACTTTGGGCGTCTACCCGATCTATTCCTCTCATGATCTTATACACCTCTTGAACTTCACCCCTCACCTCGATAACCACCCACTACTGTAAATTGTCCCTAGTGTGTCGAATGATGCTAGTATATGGGGTGACCGCTGGTTGGCATGGACTTAGTGGGCAGAAGGGCCTGTTTCCACGCTGTATCTCCAAAGTCTAAGGTAAATATATTCGTCAGCTCCATTTACTCATACTAGGTTTAGGTTTATTACAGTCATGTATATTGAGGTACAGTAAAAGCTTTGTATTGCATGCCATCCAAACATAGGAGCAGAATCAGGCCATTCGGCCCATCAACTCTGCTCCACCATTTAATCATGGCTGACACCATAACCCCTGACACCCGTACCGATCATTGCGCTTAAGAAGGAACTGCAGATGCTGGAAAAGCGAAGGAAGTGGCGGCGCTGCGTGGCAGCTGCGGCTCACCTGCAGTCCGTCTGTTTTTTTTCTTTTTTTTGTCTTCTTTTGTCTGTTTTAGTTGGAATTTTGGTTTGTTAGGTTGTGTTTGTGTGTGGGGTGGGGTGGGGGGGGGGGGGGGGGGGGGGGGGGGGTGGGGGGATGCTTGTCGTGTCCCCCGTCACCGTCTCCGTCTGTGCTGAGGCCTAATGGAGGAGCTGGCGGCCTCGGAGCTGTGGTGAGCGTTCGAAGCCCCAGCGTTCCAGCGGCGGCAGCGGCAAGGCTTCAGAGCTACGGTGCTCCAGCGGCGTTCCAGTGGCACGGCGCCAGAGCTCCGGTGCTCCAGCGGCGGCAGCGGCAAGGCTTCAGAGCTCCGGTGCTCCAGCGGCGTTCCTGCGGTGCTCCAGCGGCGGCCCAGCTTCAGAGCTCCAGTGCTCCAGCGTTCCAGCGGTAGAACCTGATCCAGAGCTGTGGCGGGGTTCCAGCATTCCGGCGACGCCGGTGGTGGCAGCCCGGCTTCGGAGGCTCGGCCGCGGGCCTAGTGGAAGATAACATCGGAGGCCTGGATCGCCTCAGCGCAGAGGGAGAACAAGTGGGGAGGAAGACAAAGACTTTAAGACTTTTGCCTTCCACCACAGTGAGGAGGTGCCTGGTGAACTCACTGTGGTGGATGTTAAATATGTGTTTATTATGTGTTTTTTTTAATTTATTATATGTTATGACTGCAAGGTAACAAATTTTGTTCAGCCCGAAAGGTCTAAATGACAATAAAGGAATCTAAAAATCTAAAATAGGCAACGCTTTGGGCCGAAACCCTTTGGGTTCGCCCCGAAACGTTGTCTATTTCCTTCGCTCCATAGATGCTGCTGCACCCGCTGAGTTTCTCCAGCACTGAAAACAAAAAGAAAAAGTAAGTAAGTTTATTGGCCAAGTATTCACATACAAGGAATTTGTCTTGGTGCTCCGCCCAGAAGCAACAACATGACATAGTGACAGTTACGAATGACCAGCGACTGTTGCCTGGTTGCCGTGTGCACAGTGCCTTCACTGGAACAAATGAACAAACACAGGCTTACCCCCTGGGCAGAGGATTCTAAACTAGAGTGCCCCCCCCCCCCCCCCACCCCCCCACCCCCCCCCTCACCCCCCCCAGACCAGGTCCCCCTTTCTTCTCCCATCGTCCCACCGTCCCTCCCACCGGGTCCATTGCCGCTGACGCCCCACCACCATCAAGGCGACGCTGCCGCCGCCGAGGCTCCCATCGCCACCGCCGAGGCTCACTCCGCCACCGCCGCTCCTTCAGCCCAACCAGGCCTCGCCAACCGGCTTCTCCGGCGAGTCGGGCGTACCAGGGTGCGTTCCGGTCGGCGGGTGGATCGGGCCTGCGCAGCTCCCCGGGACAAGATGTTAGTAAGGCCACAGTTGAAAGAATGCATTCAGTTTTGGTCACCCTGTTATTGGAAAGATGTCGTCAAGCTGGAAAAGGTGTTGAAAAGATTTACGAGGATGTTGCCTGGACTCGAGGGCCTGAGCTACACGGAGAGGTTGAGCAGGCTAGGACTTTATACTTTGGAGAGCAGGAGGCTGAGGGGTGAAGTTATTGAGGTGTACAAGATCATATGAGGAATGGATTGGTTAATTTCACAGTCTTTTACCCAGAGTAGGGGACAGGGGGTTAAGGTGAGGGGGGAAGCCGAGGGCCACCTTTTTTACACAAAGGGTGGTGGGTGCATGGAACGAGCTGCAGGAGGAGGTAGTTGAGAAACACCTGAAAAACATTTGGTCGGGTACATGGATAGGATAGGTTTAGAGGGATATGGGCCAAACGCAGGCAGGTGGGACCAGAGTAGATGGGGCATCTTGGTCAGTGTGGGCAAAGGGCCTGTTTCCATGCTGAGTAACTTTATGACTATGAGACATGGGTCCTAGCATAGGTCCTAGCTACGCCTGTGTTGCCTTAGGCTACATGGAACATTCCTTGTCCCTAACCTTCTCCTGACACTTCCATCCAGCTGGCACCTGGTAGGGTGTGGGGATGTGTATTGTGTGTGGTGGGACCTGTTCCTGGAACAGAGCCGGGACGATCAGCATGAACTGGTGGTCGGTGTGGACCTGGTCGACCCAAGAACCTGTTTCCATGCCGTATCTCTAAAACTAAAGGTAAAAACTAACTACTACCTAAATCCAAAATTATTTCATCTGACCCTTTATTTGAGCTTATTGATGTGGGCAAAGTGTGGTCTGAAGCTGGCAATGTGCCAGAAGAGATACAGGTTTGGTGTACTGATCACACACCGTTGAGTTTGATGGCACACGGTTGAGATAATGCACTTACTTCCATTGCACCCTCTCCCTCTGGAGGCCCCAATCAAGGCTGGCATCTGGAGAACAGTCCCACTCAGGTCAGCGGCTGAAGTTTATATCAGGACACACAAACACTGCAGGACAGAATACATTGGCTCATGTTGCCTTTCACTTGTTCTTGCACATGCATCACACATGGATGCACACCCACACAAACACACGCATGCACACACACACATACAAACACACACATGGACACACACACACACCCACACATGCACACACACACACCCACACATGCACACACACACACATGCACGCACACACACACATGCACACACACACAAACACACACTTGCACACACAAACACATGCACACACACGCACACACGCACACACATACACAAACACGCGCACACACAAACATACACGCGCACACAAACACACGCGTCGCCAACACACACACAAAAACACACAAACTCGCACACATGCACACAAACTCGCACGCATGCACATAGACACACATACAGGCACACAGACACACATATACATATACACACACACAAATAGATACACATATACAAACGCACACACACATACATATACACACAAAGATACAAAAACATAACACACAGATACACACACATATACACATGCACACAGATACACACACACACACACACACATATACACACTCACGGACACACACACACACACACACACAGATACACAGAGTGAATCCACTGTTTTCTTTCCTTCCCCGCTGTGGTCCCGGGACTTGGCTGGGACCAGTCTGCGATGAAGCTAAATGTAAATGCACTGCGTTCGCACCTATGATGTTGTGCTGATCAGGTTTGACTACAGATACCCAAAGAATCAGAAAGACTCTTCGTTAAAGCTGAAATAAAGAAATCTTGTATTTTGCAAATAGCCTCAGGATCTGACCACTGTCTGATGTCCCACGCACTTTAATGGAATATACTACCACATCAAAAGTGGTTTCTTTTCCCTTGCTCCAGAGGGAATTGTTCCTCTCTGCTCTCTCTCAAATCGTGCCGCGAAATGCTTTAGTGAGTTTAAGTGTGGTTTAAAAAACTCTACTGAAAAACTTTTATGTCTATCTTCAGTTTAAATCAGCATCAGCAATTCTTTCCCACAGACACTCTGTGTGCTTCATCAGTTTATGGAAGTCTAGGATAAAAAATGGGGTTGGGGGGGGGAACTGAAGTTCCACATCTCACCGATAACTGGGAATTACACAAAAGGACACATGTTCCCGATGTTAGGGGAGTCCAGAACCAGGGGGTCACAGTTTAAGAATTAGTAGTAGGCCATTTAGGACTGAGATAAGGAAAAGCCTTTTCACCCAGAGAGTTGTGAATCCGTGGAATTCTTTGCCACAGAAGGCAGGAGGCCAATTCACTGGATGTTTTCAAGAGAGAGTTAGAGTGAGGGCTAATGGAATCAAGGGATAGGGGGAGAAAGCAGGAATGGGGTACTGATTTAGGGATGGTCAGTCATGATCATATTGATTGGCAGTGCCGAATTGCTTACTTCTGCACCTATTTTCTATATTTCTACACTGCAATCGATCATTAATCACACACAGCAGGGCTTTTAAAATATACGTAAATGATCCAGGATAGAGTGGGTATGAATAGGAAGGAACTGCAGATGCTGGTTTAAGCCGAAGATAGTCACTCCAGCACCTTGGCTTACTGGATAGCCACGTCACACACACACACACTCTTGGCAGCGGCTGTGGGAAGCTGCCTTCCTGTGCTTTTGCTCGGCAAGGAAGTGATGACTCAGTGGATGCATCTGGCAATCGACTGGGAGCAGCATCCACCGGCATTAAAGAGGGATGCTGCTCCATAAACAGCAGCAGCTGCACTAATTCCCTCATGCAAGCTCCTTGTGAACTTGCCACAAAGACCTAGGGTGAGTGCGTGGGGGCCACACGATGGCGCAGCGGTAGAGTTGCTGCCTTACAGCGCCAGAGACCCTCGGCTACTGTCATAGACAATAGACAATAGACAATAGACAATAGGAGTAGGCCATTCGGCCCTTTCGAGCCAGCACCGCCACTCAATGTGATCATGGCTGATCATCCACATTTAGTATTCTGTTCCTGCCTTCTCACCATATTCCCTGACTCCGCTATCTTTAAGAGCCCTATCTAAAGGGCCTGTCCCACTTTCACGACCTAATTCACGACCTTTTTTACTCGTGGACATTTTTCATCATGTTGAAAAAACGCCCCGACCTACTTGATGCCACGAGTACCTACGACTAGCATCACAACCGATCTACGACCTAACTACGATCTCGTGACGACCATGCTTCGAGTATGAGTCAAGGGGAAACTCAGCAGAGGTCGTGAATTAGGTCGTGAAAGTGGGAAAGGCCCTTTCTCTTGAAAGTATCCAGAGAATTGGCCACCATTGCCTTCTAAGGCAGAGAATTCCACAGACTCACAACTCTCTGTGTGAAAATGTGTTTCCTCATCTCCGTTCTAAATGGCTTACCTCTTATTCTTAAACTGTGGCTGGACAAAAATGCTGGAGAAACTCAGCGGGTGAGGCAGCATCTATGGAGCGAAGGAAATAGGCAAGGTTTCGGACCAAAACCCTTCTTCAGACTGATGTGAGGGTGCGGGGTAGGGAAGAAGAAAGGAAGAGGTGAAGCCAGAGATCTGAGGGAGAGTTGAGATGGGGAGGAGACAGTAAGGACTACCTGAAATTAGAGAAGTCAATCTTCATACCGCTGGGGAACAAACTGCCCAAGCGAAATATGAGGTGCTGCTCCTCCAAACTGTGGCCCCTGGTTCTGGACTCCCCCAACACCGGGAACATGTTTCCTGCCACTATCGTGTCCAAACCCTTAATAATCATATGTTTCAATAAGATCCCCTCTCATCCTTCTAAACTCCAGAGTGTACAAGCCCAGCTGCTCCATTCTCTCAGCATATGACGGTCACGCCATCCCGGGAATTAACTTTGTAAACCTACGCTGCACTCCCTCAATAGCAAGAATGTCCTTCCTCAAATTAGGAGACCAAAACTGCACACAATATTCCAGGTGTGGTCTCACTAGGGCCCTGTACAACTGCAGAAGAACCTTTTTGCTCCTATACTCAACTTCTCTTGTTATGAAGGCCAACATGCCATTCGCTATCTTCACTGCCTGCTGTACCTGCATGCTTATTTTCATGTACTGATGAACAAGATCCCGTTGTACTTCCCCTTTTCCCAATTTATCACCATTTAGATAGTAATCTGCCTTCCTGTTTTTGCTACCAAAGTGGATAACGTCACATTTATCCACATTAAACTTAATCTGCCATGCATCTGCCCACTCACCTGTCCAAGTCACCCTGCATACTCATAGTATCCCCCTTACAGTTCACACTGCCACCCAGCTTTGTGTCATCTGCAAATTTGCTAATGTTACTTTGAATCCCTTCATCTAATTTATTGATGTATATTGTAAATAGCTGTGGTCCCAGCACCGAGCCTTGCGGTACCCCACTAGTCACTGCCTGCCATTCTGAAAGGGACCCGTTAATCCCTACTCTTTGTTTCCTGTCTGCCAACCAATTTTCTATCCATGTCAGCACTTTACCCCCAATACCATGTGCCCTAAGTTTTGCCTACTAATCTCCTATGTGGGACCTTATCAAATGATTTCTGAAAGCCCAGGTACACTACATCCACTGGCCCTCCCTTGTCCATTTTCCTAGTTACATCCTCAAAAAATTCCAGAAGATTAGTCAAGCATGATTTCCCCTTCGTAAATCCATGCTGACTCGGACCGATCCTGTTACTGCTATCCAAACGTGCGGCTATTTCATCTTTTCTGATTGACTCCAGCATCTTCCCCACCACCGATGTCAGGCTAACTGGTCTATAATTCCCTGTTTTCTCTCTCTCGCCTTTCTTAACAAGTGGGATAAAATTAGCTACCCTCCAATCCATAGGAACTGATCCTGAAACTACAGAACATTGGAAAATGATCACCAATGCGTACACAATTTCTAGAGCCACTTCCATAAGTACCCTGGGATGCAGACCATCAGGCCCTGGGGATTTATCAGCCTTCAGTCCCATCAGTCTACCCAACACCAATTGCTGCCTAATGTGGATTTCCTTCAGTTCCTCCATTATCCCAGATCCCCTGACCACTAGTACATCGTACATTTTTTATTTGTAAAATAATTTGAAAACCATGTATCATTTTCCTTCCTCTTCACAATTATGCGCCACTTTGTGTTGGTCTATCACATAAAATCCCAATAAAATACATTTACGTTTGTGGTTGTAACGTGTCAAAATGTGGAAAAGTTAAAGGGGTATGAAAACTTTTGTAAGCCACTGTATATGCTTCACTCTATCTCTTCCCCTTTGCTCTATATATTTGATGGTTGTATTCATGTATAGTAAATCTGATCTATTTGGATGGCATTCCCTTATTCCTTTGTTAATCCCTGATCATGTATCTGCACATTGTAAATGGCTCGATTGTAATCATGTACTGTCTTTCCGCTGACTGGATAACACGCAACAAAAGCTTTTCACTGTACCTCGGTGCACATGACAATAAACTAAACTCAAGTAAACAGTTGATGTCTGAAACTGATTTTGACAAAAAGCAGGAGTAACTCAGCGGGACAGGCAGCATCTCTGGAAGGAAGGAATGGGTGACGTTTTGGGTCGAGACCCTTCTTCAGACTAGTTAGGGGAAAGGGCAACGAGAGATATAGACGGTGATGTGGAGAGATAAAGAATGAAATGAATGAAAGATATGCAAAAAAGTTACGATGATGAATAAACGGGCCATTGTCAGCTGTTTGTTTGGTGAAAATGAAAAGCTGGTGCGACTTGGGTGGGGGAGGGATGGAGAGAGAGGGAGTGCCGGGGTTACCTGAAGTTAGAGAAATCAATATTCATACCACTGGGCCGTAAGCTGCCCAAGGAAAATATGAGATGCTGTTCCTCCAATTTGCGTTTAGCCTCATTCTGATAATGGAGGAGACCTAGGACAGAAAGGTCTGTGTGGGAATGGGAAGGAGAATTAAAGTGTTTAGCAACCGGGTGATCAGGTATTTATTTTTTCAGATCATTTGGAGATTTTTATCAGATCATTAGAGATAATTTTATTGAAACTGTACCTCGGTATGCATGACAATAATCAACCTATTCCTAATAGGACTGAGGATGGGGTTTAGGAGTCTGAGAGAGGATTTAGAGAGTCATGAGGCAGTTACGGAGAGTTTGATAGGAACATAGTAAGATGGGCAGAAGAAAAGGGACTTGTGGAAGGGGACATGTGACCAAGAAGTAGGAGTACGGTGTAAAACCAGTTTTTATCCACGAGTAGTTGCTCTACTCAACAGCCAAAAATCTGTAGCCTCCCTTTGATCTGGTATTTTGTTGGTTCACATGCTCGATCAATGGTGTTTTATCATTAATGTTTTATTATTATTAATGTTTAGTGTTTTCTGAGTCATTCGTAACTGTCACTGTGTGTCATGTTGTTACTTGTGGGCGGAGCACCAAGGAAAATTCCTTGTATGTGAATACTTGGCCAATAAACGTACTTACTTAAAAAAATACAAATAAAGAGGATGGATGGATAGGGTAGGAATTGTAGAGTGGGAGCAATAGAGAGATTGGAAAGGAATGTGAAATGTGGGGAAAGCACCCGGGGCAAACCCACGTGGTCACGGGGAGAACGTGCAAACTCCGTACAGACAGCACCCGTAGTTGGGATCGAACCGGGACCTCTGGCGCTGTGAGCACTGTAAGGCAGCAACTCTACCGTTGCGCTGTCGTGCTGCCCCAACGTGGCTGGCTATTTTTCAATGTTACTGACCCGGGGGGGGGGGGGGGGGGCTAATGTGGTCTGAACAGCAAACAACTCTCTGATCCCCCAGAGCAAAACCTTGGTAAAGTGATGAGTCGACGTGTCGATGTCTGATTTAGAAGCCTCAACACCACCGTGCGATGGGATTGGAATGTGCCGTTCGCACAACTCAGCTATCCCCCGACCTTCAACCCAACAAGCCTCTTTTCACTCTCTTGTCCAGAATGTTTAAGTTGAAGTGAAACATTTTTTGTGCTGTCAACAAATGGTTCCTTTCAGCTCTTCTAAAAAAAAAACTTTATCCCCCCCCCACCACCTCATCAGAACAAAATCAACGCTCATTCAGTGGGACAGACAAGAGGGCTTATTGAGGCTGCTGAATAGAATGTCTTCCCTTCCTCTCGGGCCCTGCTTATTTTCCTAGCCACTCTCGCAGCTAACGGGATGCTGAGTTAGTCTTTGTGCGGCCCCATCAGTTCACCCAGACCAGCAATTAAACAGCCTGAATATTGATGGCACTCAGTCGAAAGCCTCACAATTAGCCTGTTCATTCAGCGCTACGCTCTGGGGACCTCTCGGACCTGGGGCTGATGAGATGGGAACATCATGTATTAGGAGCAAGCCCATGAGGGAAGCAAAGCAGCCCTGGCACCAGCTCATTAATCACACGATGGGTGAGAAAACAAGGCCCATAGTGTAGAGGTTCAAGCATCCCTTGGCCGTGACCAACAGCAGGACATCCCAAATGGCAGTGGAGCTAACGAGCGGGGATACGTGGAACCGCAGAAGCTGGTTTTCACGACATAAAAAGACACAGAGTGCTGGAGTAACTCAGCGGGGTCAGGCAGGATCTCTGGAGAACATGGACAGGTGCCGTTTCAGGTTGAGACCCTTCTTCAGTCTGAACCCCTTGAGTAATTCCAGCACTTTGTGTCTCCTCAGTAAACCAGCATCCACAGTTCCTCGTTTCTACTTGTTGAACCAAACAAAGGGATTTTTCATCAATCAAATTAAAACATCACACAAACTTTATTGTCATTTAGAAATACATCGATATGCAACTCCAAACGAAATTAAGTTGCATTTGACCCCCCGTGCAACACGATAATAAACAGAAGGATAAAACGGATAAAATAGATAAAAGGATAAAATAGACAATGGTGTCAGCCTATTACATGGCATTCAGGAGTCTGATGGCTCGTAGGAAGAAGCTGTTGCAGAACCTTGATGTTCTGCTCCTTATGCTACGATATCTTTTGCCCGAGGGCAGCAGAGTGAACAGTCCGTGATGGAGATGTGTGGGGTCCTTTATAATTGTTTGCGTTTATTCCAGAACCAGGTGTGAGGCACTGAAGCAGACTCAGCCAGGAAAGAAGAGTCTAGTTGTGTCATCATTTAATTCATCTTAATTCATGAAGGGTGGGGACCCTTCTTCAGACATATTCTTGAAGCTAATTCTGGGCTGCAGTGCAGGAAACACTCCAGTGAACTTGGTGGACCTTTTTCATTCCATTTTTCAGGACCTATTTAATTTAGTTTTGTTTAGTTTACTTCAGTTTAGTTTAGTTTAGTTTAGTGATACAACGCGGAAACAAGCCCTTCGGCCCACCCAGTCTGCGCTGACCAGCGATCCCCGCACATTAACAAAATCCTACACGCTCTAGGGGCAACTTACAATTTTACCAGAGCCAATTAACCTACAAACCTGAAACATCTTTGGGATGTGTGAGGAAATCGGAGCACCCAGAAAAAACCCACACAGGTCACGGGGAGAACGTACAAACTCCGTACAGACAGCACCCGTAGGCAGGATCGAACCTGGGTCATTGGTGCTGTAAGACAGCACCTCTACCACTGCTCCACCTTGCCACCCAGGGCACAAGTAGGGCCTTCTTGTAACTCTGCAGTCCTTCTGATGAGGTGTTCCCTGTGTGCTATTCTTCCATAGCAATGGAACACACAAAATACATTTTAACACAAATATCCACCACAGTGACTCCTCCACATTCCTCACTATGATGGAAGGCGAAAAAATCTCTTCCCTTTGTTGCTCTCCAGTGGTCAGGGGCCTCGAGCCCTCCGTTGACGGGACGATCTTGACTCCCGTAGCCGGCGGTGTTTGGGCCCTCCACATCGGGACGTTCAGCACCTGCATCGGGGGGATGTCAGCTCCCCCGCGCCAGGCGGTCGAACCTCGTGTTGGGGCTGGTCAAACCTCTGCGTCGTTGGAGCTCCCGACTCGGCCTCTCCCGAGACTGCGAGCTCTTGATGGTAAAGCCCACAGGCCACGGATGGAGCGAACCCAGGCAAGGGCCAATCAGGTTTGTAGGTTAGTTGGCTTTGGTAAAATTGTAAGCTGTCCCGAGTGTGTGGGATGGTGCCAGTGTACGGAGATCGCTGGTCAGCACGGACTCGGTGGGCCAAAGGGCCTGTTGTAGCCTAGTGCTGTAAGGCGGCAACTTTACTGCTGCACCACTGTACTGCCCAAGAAGTTGGCAGATGCGGTTTCATTTTGGAAAATTCATCTCTTTGGAAGGAAGAGTGAAATATATTATTTTACTTCGGAGTCATGAGAGTGACTACGTGAAGAAGCCCCGCCAGGCGCATGCGCGTCATTACGTCGACGCATGTCGCATTGAACGGGCTAGAGAGCGCAGCTCCACCAGCGGTAAGTAGAAAACCTCGCAAGTAAGTGTTTTTAAAAAACTCTACAGCGAGATTTAAGCTCCGTAAGGCTGGCTTGCGAGTCAGCAGGAGCCTGTGGTATAGACAGCGGGGGAACAAGCGTGGGTCACGCAGCGTTGCGGTCCCATCGCAGCGATCGGGAAAAAAGATAAGTGCGGTGCCGGTTCCGATACCGGTGGCTGTTATTTCCGTAATTAACGACCCTCCAGCTGCTCCAGTGGCGCAGGGCACTGAGGCCACAACGGTAGGAAAGGACATGTAAGGTCTGCTCTGAGTTTGTGTTACCAGATGCAGTTTTTCTTAGTATTATGCACACAAATACACAAGAAAATGCAAAAGAAAGTGACTCTCCTCCAAGACAGGAAAGGAATGTGGGGGAAACTGGAAATGGAGAAAATGCTCCAAACTTTAATCAGTCAAGGGTCCAAAGACCCAGAGATTGCCCAGGCAGTCTCCGAAGGAGTTCCATACACTGAGTCTGGTGCCTATCAAAAATGGGAATCTGACTCTCCAGTGCCTTGTTTAGGTCTGGATGAGGTCTCCCTAGACTTGGGAGTACCAGGACAGGAGGAGACTGACCCTGAAGCTGGTGTCCCTACTTATGTGTATACACCAGAGCACAAGAGCCACGCTCCGGGTGTTCCCGATGTAGCATGAAGTTTTGCTATATCGGAAGGGACTGGTGAGGCTATGGATGAGAACCTGGCAGCCAACATTAATTATTTGGTTTCTCACCAGCTTCAAGAAACCGTTATGACTGAAACAACTGAAAAATATATATAAAACACCCGTCTATTGTGCCTCGCTCAGGGTGCCAACAGTAAAGTCAGCAATTTGGGCACCCAAGAGTGTAACGATGCGAGGGCAGGAAATGTGTTTCCAGCATGTCCTCCAGCTGATATCAGTTGGCATCACTGCATTTGGGAAAGACATACAAGGGTCGATAATATCCAAAACCCAGAAGGACATGCTTGCGTTATTCTGCAATGCCTATATCGAACTTAATTGTATGAGGAAAATTGCCATTCGGCCAACATTGCACCCAAATAATTGCAGGACTGTGTAGGGCAAACAATATCCAGGCATCAGATTCATTATTGGTGAAAATCTGCCAAAACAAATTCAGGATATTTGCCTTATAAAACTTCTCATCCCTGCTCCGAGAAAACAAGCAGGTTGGATACGAAGGGGGTTTGATTCTGGGGCAGGGACCAGCAGAGGTAGGGAGGTGGGTAGAAAGTATTACACCCAGTACAGCCCACATCAACCTTTATATTGGGAGAAGGAGATCTTCTAGTTTGTTTACGGAGGTACAGAAACTTCATTCCATCACAGATAGAACTTCTGGGGAACAACCTCCGGTTGGGGGTAGATTACAATTGCTTTATAATGAATGATGCTGCATAATATCTGATCAGGTCATACTAGATACTGTGTCAGGCTCTACAATAGAATTTATGGCAGGAGTTAATCCACCTGCACGGAATAGGCCAAATAGAGTCTTGGTGTTTGCTGCACCAGAAACTCGTCAGGTAGAAGAAGAAATTAAAGATTTATTCCAGAAAGGGATAATTGAAAGAACGGTGAATCATCCTCAACAATTTGTGTCCAATATATCCCCAGACTGAAGAAAGATGGGGGTTGCAGAGTCATTCTGGACCTCACAAACTTAGATTCATATGTTCAGTATAGGCATTTAAAACGGACACCTTCAACACTGTAAATCAGTTGTTGTCACAAGGCTGTTATATGGCTACTATAGACCTAAAAAGATACCTTATTATTCAGTACCAATTCATCATTATCGCAGGTACTTTAATTAGATGGGTCAGCTGTGGCAATTTAAAGAATTACCTAATGGGTTAACTTCAGCTCTCAGGCTGTTCACAAAATTATTGAAACCAGCACTGGTGTTACTGAGGGCTCAGAATCACATTATAATGGCTTCTCTAGATGATACGTTAATTGTAAGCGCCACTCAGGAGACAGTTGAAGAACTGGTTTCAGCAACCACAAGTCCATTTGAAAGGCTAGGGTTTCTGATCCATCCAACAAAATCTAAGTTACAGCCATCCCACACAATTGATTATTTGGGGTTTGTCATTAATTCAGTTGATATGTCAGTAACTTTGCCAACAGCTAAAGTTGTGGATATTACAAATGCCTGTACTTGCCTCGCTGAGAAACCTTATCCTTCCATCTGAGAAGTAGCCAGGGTTATTGGTAAATTGGTAGCAGCATTTCCTGCTGTAGAGTTTGGACCTCTGCACCATCAAAGTCTGCAACGAGCCAGAGAACAAGCACTAAAAAAAGGAGCAGGTCATTTTGATAGGTCCATGCAGTTACCAACTACAGCCTTAGCTGAATTGCAATGGTGGATTATCAATGTTGCACAAGCTACTAAAAATATTTTGGTTCAGCAACCTTCAGTGATTTACAGGCTGATGTGAGCGCTCTCGGATGGGGAGCTACGGACAGCGAATCTAGCTGTGGTGGTAGATGGAGTGTCCAAGAGGATTTAATTCTCCAAACACATGGTATAAATTATTTGGAGGTATTAGGGGCATTTTACGCATTGAAAGTTTATTGTTCTACAATGAATGATTCACATGCTCAACTCCAGGTGCACAATACCACAGCTGTGGCATATACCAATCACATGGGAGGAGTAAGATCAGAACCATGTGATAATCTGACCAACCTCATATAGTACTGGTGTATCTCCAGGAATATCTGGCTCTCAGCTATCTACCTACCAGGGAGAGACAAGGTGGTGGCAGAAAGTTCAATGACAATACAGAATGGATGTTAAATCCAGAAGTTTTTAAAAAGATTGTCAGCCGCTATGGGTTACCAGATATTGATCAGTTCAAATCCCGATTAAATCACCAGTTGCCTAAATATGTTTCATGAGAGCCAGACCCGGGAGCAGTAGTGATGGATGCATTCTCGCTACATTGGGGACGTACATTCTCCTATGCTTCCCCCCCCCCCCCCCCCCCCCATTCTGCCTGATTAGGCAATGTCTCACCAAAATAGAGCAAGACTCCGCCACAGGCGTTTTGGTGGTTCCAGACTGGCCTACACAGCCATGGTTCCCATTGGTGCTCAGAATGATGACTCAACCATTCATGACGATCCCCAACAGCAGTAATTTGTTGATGCATCCGGTAACAGGAGAAAGTCATCCATTACATGACCGTATTAATTTGTTAATCTGCAGGTTCTGACCAGACCGTTCCAAGGGACTTGAACTATCGGATAGGAACATGGATGTCATAACTGCAGCTTGGAGAGATAGCACTAAGAAACAATATTTGTCTCATATAAAGAAATAGGAAATGTTTTGTGTACAGTCAGATATATCTTATCATACCGGATGTATTGGAATTTTACTTCGGAGTCACGTGAGTGACCACGTGAAGACCCCACCTGCACGCATGCGCGACATATCGTCGAACGCATTGCGGAAGCGACAGTCGGGAGGAGCGCCGCTCCTCCAGCGTAAGTTTAAAAAACTTATTGAGGTAAGTCTTACCATTCTGGTGAGCGTGGCGACTGCGCGTGTTTGTGTTTTCAGGAACGCCATGGAGTCGCGCAAGTCTAGGAGAGGAACGGAAAAAACCGCTGCTATGGAAAGCAGCCAGCAGCGTGCCGTTTCTCCAGAGCTGCAGGTGCTACCAGCAGCTCCCGACTTCCCGCCGCTACAGTCCGAAGGTACGACGCGGCCGGCGGCAAAGCCACCCGGAAGTCGGACAGGACCGTTGACTCAGCTGGGTCCGGACCTGAAGACACCCCGTTCACAGATAGCGACGGTGGGCGTCTTTCCCGCATGGAGCGGATGGTGGAGCAGTTGCTCCAGCGTGACCGGCTTTTGCAGGGGCAGAGTCACGGTGGGTCTCCTCGCAGACCCACGTCAGGATCCTTTCAAGGACTGCCAAATGTCTCACCCTCTTCGCAGGGGAGCATTAGGGGTCAGAGCTGGGCTGACCCTGAAGAAGGGGCAATGGCTGAACAGTCATCTGTGTTAGGGGTGCCAGAAGAACTGCTGGGCATGGCAAATAAACATGCTATGCCAACACAGAAAGGACTGCCTATACATCCAAAGCTGGCAGCCAGCATAAATTATATGGCTACAAACCAGTTGCAGGAGCTAGCCATTAACTCCACGGCTGAAAAATACCTTGCTCCAGAGAATTGCAATTCTCTCAATGTACCAGAGTCAACAACCCCATCTGGGGCAACATGAGCCCATCTATAAGAAGCCAGGAGGTGAAGCTACAGAGGATCCTCAAACTGCTGGCTGCAGGGATCACAGCAGTGACCAGAACAGCTGATGGGGTGGATTTGCCAGAAGAGCTACAAGATGCTTTAGCGTTACTGTGTAATACTCAGTTTGAGATTAACATTTATAGGAAGAGCATCATTAAACCAGCACTTAATCCCAAGTTTGCAGGATTATGCAGGACCAGTAGTATTCAGCCGCCAAATTTGCTGTTTGGGGACAACCTTCCGAAGCAGGTGAAAGACCTAGATGAAGAGGTCAAGGCTATAGGCCTGATCAAGGTGCCAAACACCTCTGAACCCCTCGGTTACATTACAAACTGATGCCAGTGCTAAAGGTTGGGGAGCAACTAATACCATCACAAGTTGTGGTGGCAGATGGAGTACACAAGAATTAACCCTGTTTAAAGCAGTAGGATTAATTATTTAGAAATGCTGGGAGCATTTCATGGACTGAGGGCCTACTGCTCAGATATGCACCAGTTGCATGTACGGTTACAAATTGATAATACCACAGTGGTGGCCTATATTAATCATATGGGAGGAATAAAGTCGATATCATGTGATGAATTGGCTATTAATATCTGGCACTGGTGTCTGGAAAGAGAGATTTGGATCTCAGCCATTTACCTTCCAGGGTTGACGTGGATACGTTTTTCCCATTGAGGGTAGGGAAGATTCAAACAAGAGGGCATGACATGAGAATTAAGGGACAGAGGTTTTGGGGTAACATGAGGGGGAACTTCTTTACTCAGAGGGTGGTGGCTGTGTGGAATCAGCTTCCAGCAGAAGTGGTGGAGGCAGGATCGATTTTAACATTTAAGAGTAAAGTGGATAGGTATATGGACGTGAAGGGAATGGAGGGGTATGGTCTGAGTGCAGGTAGATGGGACTAGGGGAAAACAAATGGTCGGCACGGACTGGAAGGGCCGAGAGGGCCTGTTTCCGTGCTGTAATTGTTATATGGTTATATGGTTATATGGTAAGCTAAATACCGTGGCAGACACCAGATCACGTAAATTCAACGACAACATTGAATGGATGTTGGATCGGAAAGTGTTTACAGATATTATAGAACGGTATGGGACACCAGATATCGACCTTTTTGCATCCAGACTTAATCACCAACTCCCAACATATGTTGCTTGGAAACCAGATCCGGGGGCAGCAGTGATGGACGCTTTCTCGCTGTATTGGGGGGATTTGTTTTTCTATGCATTTCCCCCCTTCTGCCTCATCAGTCGGGTCTTACAAAAAATTAAACAAGACTCCGCAACGGGTATTTTGGTTGTTCCCGACTGGCCTACCCAACCATGGTTCCCAGCAGTACAAAAGATAGCCTCAGAACCCTGCATCCGGATCAACAAACGGCCGAGTTTGTTGGTACTCCCCGTGACAGGGGAAAGTCATCCGTGCCATGACCGCATGAACTTGTTGATTTGCAGATTCTGAACAGGCCATTCCTGGGATAAGGTCTCTTCGACAGGACGATCAATGCCATCTCAGTGTCGTGCAGAGAGTCCACGAGGAAACAGTACCTGACATATGTTAGGAAATGGGAAGTGTTCTGCACCAGGACGAACACTACATATGACTCAGCCACCATCACTGAAGTGCTGGAGTTTCTGGCCACCCTTCATTTCGATGAAGGATTGAGTTACAGTGCCATTAATTGTGCAAGGAGTGCCCTTTCTAATTATCTGGGCAGAGGGAGTGATCACCTGGCTATAGGATCACACCCACTAGTATCTAAACTAATGAGGGGTATATTCAACTCCAATCCCCCCAGGCCCAGATACACCCATACATGGGACATAGGCATAGTATTAACTATGTTACGAGGATGGACACCCATATCGGGGCTCACTCTGGACAAACTAACATACAAGATGGTAATGATAATGGCACTTGTAACAACACAACGGGTCCAGTCCTTACACAAGCTAAATATGGACGCCATGTATGTCACAAGTGGCAAGATAACTTTTCTAATACAGGGGTTAATCAAACACGACCGACCCGGTTCCTCTGGCCAAAAATTAGAGTTTCTGGCCCATCCTGCAGATAGTCGGCTCTGCATTGTGACACATATTTTGCAATATATAGAAGTCACCAAGACTCTTAGGGGCACGGAGAGAGCTTTACTCATAACGCATAAACGCCCTCACCATAAGGTCACAGTGCAAACCATATCCAGATGGTTAAGGGTGGTATTGCAGCGGGGGTGGATACTAATGTTTTCAAATCTCACTCCACCAGGGCGGCATCTACATCGGCGGCTAGGATGATGGACGTTCCTTTGGACCACATCCTTGCCACAGCGGGTTGGAGCAATGAACAAACTTTTCAACGCTTTTATAATAAACCCGTGGCCGCTCCTGACACGTTTGCAGGAAAAAATTTGAGTTCTGTAAAATAAATTACCCAATGTGGGGCATATTGTTTAGGTATGAATAAATACCTTTCTTTGTTTTTCAGCACAGTGTCATGACTGAATTACGTTCATCCTCGTTTTCCTAGCATGGCAGGGTGTGAGCATGGACTCGTTCCAGGGCATGAAATCACAGAGCTTTGAAATCTTCACGTAGTCACTCACGTGACTCCGAAGTAAAATAGTAAGATTAAATGAGAACTTACCAGTTTGAAGTTTGATCTTTATTTTATGAGGAGTTACGATGAGGGATTACGTGCCCTCCGCTCCCAAAACCCTCTATTATAAAGTTCAACTGGTATGGAAGTTCTCTCTTATCTTACTATATTAGTCACTCTGGTATCTGTGATTTCACACCACTGCTTTGAAGAATGTCGCGCATGCATGCAGGCGGGGTCTTCACGTAATCCCTCATCGTAACTCCTCATAAAATAAAGATCAAACTTCAAACTGGTAAGTTCTCATTTAATCTTACTATTCTTGCTATGTTGCATTTTGATCAGCACCTGAGTTATAATGCCATTAATAGTGCTCGGAATGCTTTGTCCTCCTATTTAGGACATTTTTCACAACGACAATCTATTGGGTCTCATTCGTTAATATCCCGATTCTTGAGAGGAATTTTAATAAAAATTCCCCGAAGCCTTGATATACAGTCGGTTCCAATTACGTCATTGTTTCAGAAGTAACGCTTAAAGCGGTTATGCTCATATCGTTGGTATCAGCAAAATGAGTACAAACATTGCAAATCTTCCGACTAGATTGTATGCATTTGTCTGTAGATAAAATTATTTTATGTCTATGATCTAATCAAGCAAAGCAGACCAGTAATGGCTGGAACCAAGGTAATTTTAAAGCATTCCCTGTGGACCAAACACTATGTGCGGTTAAGCATTTGATTCAATATTTTGAAGTAACTAAGAGTCTCAGAGGTTCTGAGACAGCAATGCTCATTACCCACAAAAAAAACATATAAAAAGTGTAAACAATTTCTAGATGATTAAAACAGGTTCTGGATTTAGCTGGAGTTGACACTCATGTGTTTAAATCTCACTCCACCAAGGCGGCATAAAACATCCGGGGCGAAGGAGCAGGACGTGCCGCTCGACCAAATCCTCGAGGCCACAGGATGTTCTAAAGGAGAGAATTTTCTAAGTTTTATGATAAACCTGTTGTTACAGTGCCATGGTTTGGGTATGCTGTGTTAGGTTCGGTTTAATTTGGGTGCTTTGTTTTCATATCATGTCTTTGTAATTTCCCCCAGGATAGAGGGGTTATTACTTTCCTTTGTTATTGTTATTATTATTATTAAAATAGTTATTGAATAATTTGAAGCAATGGTCAATATATTATTTATTCACTACTGTGTCAACTGAAGCAGTGTGTCGTATGGAGTGCATCTACGGCATGAAATCACAGAGCTTTGAAATCTTCACGTGACTCCGAAGTAAAATAGTAAGATTAAACGAGAACTTACCAGTTCGAAGATTGATCCTTGTTTTAGGAGGAGTTATGATGAGGGATTACGTGCCCTCCGCTCCCGGCCCTCATAATCGAAAGGATCATCTGGTAGTTCTAGTCGTCTGAAAGCCTTACTATCTTACTTCGGCTATCGGTTTCTGTGTTTTCACGCCGCTGCTTTGAAGTAGCCTGGCGGGGCTTCTTCATCTAATCCCTCATCGTAACTCCTCATAAAACAAGGATCAAACTTTGAAGTATTTCAAACTTTGCTCCCAGGATGAGGTGTTCCACACCAGGTCATCACAAATGGCCTCATTCTTCAGAGAACGGGGATTCCCCTCCCCCACTATTGTTGAGGCTCGCACCAGGGTCTCCTCCATACCCTGCAACACTGCCCTCTCTCCCCATTCCCCCACTCGCAAACAGGTCCCCCTGGTCCTCACCTTTCACCCCACCAGCCGGCAAATACAACATATAGTCCTCCGCCAGTTTCGCCACCTCCAACGTGACCCCTCCACCCGCCACATCTTCCCATCTCCCCCCCTGTCTGCCTTCCGCAAAGACCGCTCCCTCCGCAACTCCCTTGTCCATTCTTCCCTCCCCTCCCACTCTACCCTTCCCCGGGCATTTTCCCTTGCAACCGCAAGAAATGCAACACTTGTCCCTTCACCTCCCCCCTCCACTCCTTTCAGGGACCCAAGCAGTCCTTCCAGGTCCGACAGAGGTTCACCTGCACCTCCTCCAACCTCATCTACTGCATCCGCTGCTCCAGATGCCAGATGATCTATATCGGTGAGACCAAGCGGAGGCTTGGCGATCGCTTCGCCGAACACCTCCGCTCGGTCCGCAATAACCAACCCGACCTCCCGGTGGCTCAGCACTTCAACTCCCCCTCCCATTCCACATCCGACCTCTCAGTCCTGGGCCTCCTCCACGGCCAGAGTGAGCAACACCGCAAGCTGGAGGAACAGCACCTCATATTCCGCTTGGGGAGTCTGCATCCTTTGGGCTTGAATATTGAATTTTCTCAATTCTGTTAACCCTTGCTGTCTCCTCCCCTTCCCACCTCTCCCTCAGCCCTCGGGCCCTGGCATTCCCTCTATCTCTATCTCCCTCCCCCACCCCAGTCGCACCAGCTTCTCATTTTCACACCACAAACAGCTTACAATGGCTTGTTCCCTTTATCACCGATACTTTTTTGCATATCTTTCACTCATTGTTCCTTATCTCTCCACATCACCGTCTATATCTCTCGTTTCCCTGATCCCTGACCAGTCTGAAGAAGGGTCTCGACCCGAAACGTCGCCTATCTCCTTCGCTCCTTAGATGCTGCTGCACCCGCTGAGTTTCTCCAGCTTTTTGTGTACCCTCAAACTTTGAACTGGTAAGTTCTTATTTAATCCTACTATTTAACTGGAGATCGACCACAAATTGTGGAGGTATAAAGAAATCTGGAACACAATGCGCAAAAAGTTGGCAAGCAAGTAGAATAAATAATTAGAAAAAATTGTGGAATGGTGGGTTTCATTGAAAGAAGTTAGGAATACAAATTAGATAAATTTTGATACAACTTTAGTGGCCGGTGTTGAGACCACATCCACAGTATAACTAGCGTACATGTTTGGTCTGCATATTTAAGGAAGGAAGCCTTCACATTGGAGGCAGTATGGGCAAGATTCACGAGTTGAGTCTTGGGATGAAGTGTTTGATGCAGAATGAAAGATGGATTAGTGTAAGAAGGAACTGCAGATGCTGGTTTAAACCGAAGTTAGACACAAAAAACGGGACAGGCAGCATCTCTGGAGAGAAGGAATGGGTGACGTTTCAGGTCGAAACCCTTCTTCAGGTTGGGAATAGAGTAATTAGAAAACTGGGATGTAACCTTACCCAAACACATATGATTCTGTCATAGGCAGATTTTTACCTTAGATGGGGAATCATCATTGCCACAGAAGGCAGTGGAGGCCATCAATGGATACATTTAAGGCAGAGCTAGATCGATTCTTGATTAGTTCGAGTGTCAGGGGTTATGGGGAGAAGGCAGGAGCATGGGGTTAGGAGGGAGAGTTAGTTCATCCATGATTGAATGGCGGTGGACTTGATGGGCCGAATGACCTAATTCTGCTCCTATTACTTATGACCTTATGATCATGAACTGGGACATGGCTTCAGAATAAAGGGCCCCCATTTTTGGCAGCGACAGGGAGGGATTTATTCTTTCAGAGAGTCAGATATCTGTGACAATTTTTACCCCAGAGAGGTATGGACATTGAATAGATAGAGTCATAGAGTGATACAGTGTGATACAGGCCCTTTGGCCCAACTTGCCTACACCGACCAACATGTCCCAGCTACACTAATCCCACCTGCCTGTATTTGGCCCATATCCCTCTAAACCTGTCCTACCGTGTATCTGTCTAATCGGTTCTTAAATGTTGCTATAGTCCCTCAACTACCTCATCTGGCATCTCCTGCACCTATTTTCTATGTTTCTATGTAACTCAGCTGGATTCCATAGAAACATAGAAATATAGAATATAGGTGCAGGAGTAGGCCTTCGGCCCTTCGAGCCAGCACCGCCATTCAATGTGGCCATGGCTGAACATCCAAAACCAGTACCCCTTTCCTGCTTTTTCCCAATATCTCTTGATTCGTTAGCCCTAAGAGCTGTATCTAACTCTCTCTTCCAGACCCAGTTCCCGACCAAGAGTCTGAAGAAGGGTCTCAACCTGAAACGTCACCTATCCATGTTCTCCAGATACGATGCCTGATCCACTGAGTTACTCCAGCACTTTGTAACCAGCATCTGCAGTTCCTTCTGTCTACTACTTAAGCAATCGCACTCTATAACTCGATTATTCTCTTACTTGGTTATAGTGGATAATCGGCAATAACAGACATCATTTACCTCTCCCCCCCCCCCCCATAGTCTGTTATAATGAGGATTTACTGTGTGAAGCCAAAGGTTAGACTGGCCATGATTTCATTCAATGGAGGAGCAGGGTTGTGAGACCAATTGTGTAGGAAGCTGCAGCAGATGCTGGTTTAAACTGAAGATAGATACAAAATGCTGGAGCAACTCAGCGGGACGGGCAGCATCTCTGAAGAGAAGGAATGGGTGACGTTTCAGGTCGAGACCTTTCTTCAGACTGAACTGAGAGATCTATCGCTCTACTGCTCCTGCACCTTATGCTCTACATTGTGGTGATGTGTAGAGTGAAGTGAACCTGCAAGTACTGGTGACTAATCACTGTTTAACAGCTCTATCGAAGCCCGCTTCCATCACATTACTGTCCATGAAGAATGGACTAATTGGGTGTAATTGGCTGAATAGTTTAGTTTAGTTTAGTTTAGTTTAGTTTATTGACAGGTGTCCTGAGATGTAGTGAAAAACTTTTGTTGCCTGCTAACCCGTCAGCAGAAAGACAATACATGATTACAATCGAACCACCCACAGTGTCCAGATGCAGGATAAAGGGAATAACGTTTAGATAAAGTCCAGTGAGGTATGATTAGAGATAGTCTGTGGGTCTCCAATTTTTAATGTGGAGGTGTGGGAAGAAGATGGATGGAGAGGTTTGTGGTTACCTAAAATTAGAGGCTTCAACGTTCACACCGTTTGGTTTAGTTTAGTTTAGAGATACAGCAGGAAACAGGCCCTTCAGCCCACTGAGTCCTCGCCGACCAGCGATCCCTGTCCACTAAAGGGCCTGTCCCTTTAGGCGATTTTTTCGGCAACTGCCAGTGACAGTCACAGTCGTAGCGTCTGGACTCCCCCTACGACAATGCCGATGACAACCTACCACCTAGTCGACGTCAAGCTACGACAACTGGCGACCCAATTCTTCACGACTTAGGACGTCCACCTACGACCCCACATACGACAACCTACGACCACACAGGTGGCAAACTACGACAACCAAAGTCAACGTACGTCCACCCGCGATAAGCTGCAACCCTGTCGGCGACAACTGAAGACAACTGAAGATAATTCAGTCGCTGGTGCCTGTCGCCAGTTGACGTGGGTTGACGTAGGTAGTTGCCGATGGAAAGCACCGACGTCAGCACCGGCGACAACCTACGTCACCTGGCGACAACCTACGACAGCGCCTACGTCAGTAGAAGACAAGCTACGACAAGCCCACACAGTCGCCGAAATGTTTTGAACATTTCAAAATCCAGCGGCGAACAGAAAAACGTTACGACTCTTTAGACGACTTGAGGAGACAACTCACGACCATACAGGCGTCACCCCGCGACCATGTAGCGACAGCCTAGTCACCGAAAAAATCGCCTAAGTGGGACAGGCCCTTAACACGATCTCACACGCATTAGGGACAATTTACAATTTTACCAAGCCAATTAGCCCACAAGCCGTTGTGGGGTTGTGGGAGGAAACCAGAGCTCCCAGAGAAATGTAGTCAGGTCACGGGGGAAACGTACAAACTCCGTACAGACAGCACCCGTAGTCTAGATTGAATCCGGGTCTCTGGCGCTGTGAGGCAGCAACTCTACCGCTGCGCACCCTGTTGTAAGCTATCCAAGCAGAATATGAGGTGCTGTTCCTCCAGTTTGTGTGTGGCCTCACTCTGGCAATGGAGGCCAGACAATGTTTCTCCAGCACAGAAAGGTCAGCCTGGGAGTGACTGAGGGTGAAGTCCTCTCTGGCAGAGTATGTTCTATGGCCTGGCTACCCTCACTACTCCTTCCAAGTGTTGTCACTATCAATACACCCTGATTCATTCGCCGAAAGAAGGTACTGGCTCATGATCTCTAGGAGGTTTTCCCGATCTAGAAACATAGAAACATAGAAACATAGATGCAGGAATGGGCCATTCGGCCCTTCGAGCCAGCACCGCCATGCAATATGATCATGGCGGATCATCCAGAATCAGTACCCCGCTTCTGCTTTTTCCCCATATCCCTTGATTCCGTTAGGCCTAAGAGCTATATCTAACCATCACATGTCAGTCCCGCCATCCCGGGAATTAACCTGGTGAAGCTACGCTGCACTCCCTCAATAGCAAGAATGTCCTTCCTTAAACTAGATGACCAAAACTGCACAAGTCAAGTCAAAATACGGCAGGTGCGGTCTCACCAGGGCCCTGTGCAACTGCAGTAAGACCTCCTTGCTCCAACTGTATACTCAAATCCTCTCGCTTTGAAGGCCAACATGCCATTTGCGTCCTTCACTGCCTGCTGTACCTGCCTGCTTGCTTTCAGTAGTGTATGAGTTAAGACCATAGGAACTGTTGGGAACTGGAGCCAAAGCTGAGATCTCCGAGATCTAGTCCCAGCCACCTTTGTTACATGGGTCCGAACTACACACACGATGGGATCTTCAAGGAAGGTATCGAGGAATCGTGAACCAGAGGACTTTGGTTTCATGTGATGAGGAAATGATTTAATAGGAATCTGAGGTGTAACTTTTTCACACAAAGGATGGTGGGTGTATGGAACGAGCTTCTGGAAGAGGTAGTTCAGGCTGGGACTATCGTAACAAATAAGAAACAATTAGACAGGTACATGGATAGGACAGGTTTAGAGGGATAGGGACCAAACACAGGCTGATGGGACTAGTGTAGACGGGCATGTGAGTCGGTGTGGGCAAGTTGGGCCGAAGAGCCTGTTTCCACGTTGTATGACTCTACGACTTTATAACTAAAGTGACTGATCCAAGTTAGTCCAGATATTTTTAATCTCCAATTTCTAAACTGCTTTAGTTTTAGAGATATAGTTTTAGACACGCAGCTCAGAAACAGGGCCTTCGGCCCACCAAGTCCACGCCGATCGGTGATCCCCATATACTAACACTACCCTACGCACGCTAGGGACAATTTACAGATTATTTTTACCAAAGTCTATTAACCTACAGACCTGCACATCATTGGTATGTGGGAGTAAACCGGAGCACCCGGAAAAAATCCAACATAGGTCACGGGGAGCACGTACAAACTCCGTACAGACAGCACCCGTAGGCAGGATCGAACCTGGCGCTGTGAGGCAGCAACTCTACCGCTGCACCACCGTGCCCCCCCAGCATTCATGAAATCGCCACCAATCTGTATTAAGTTATTTATCCATCGTCACAAAATTATAAATCCAATAATATAATAACTGAGACTTTGTGCTTGGCTACAGCCCGGAATATTCTTGTCGAGTTTTTTTTAATCTTAGCTGACATTTTCAAAATGGTTTCCAGCGAGGAAACTGCATTTGCTGTCCCACATCGTTAGTTAACCTGTCCACTGGGAAAAGGCTTCTAGTTTGATGTCAGCACTGGGCCTGTACTCGCTGGAGTTTAGAAGGATGAGGGGGCACCTCATTGAAACTTACCGAGTCATGAAAGGCTTGGATAGAGTGGATGTGGAGAGGATGTTTCCATTAGTGGGAGAGTCCAGGACCAGAGGGCATAGCCTCAGAATAAAAGGTCGTACCTTTAGAAAAGAGATGAGAAGGAATTTCATGTCAGAGGGTGCTGAATCTGTTGAATTAATTGCCACAGAAGGCTGTGAAGGCCATCATTGGGTATTTATAAGGTGGAAGTTGGCAGATTCTTGATTAGTACGGGTGTCAGGGGATTGAGATGGGAAAGTAGATTGAATGGCAGAGTAGACTTGATGGGCCGAATGGCCTAATTCTGCTGCTGCGACTAATGAACATGAGCAATCGGCAGTGGACAGCCGGTCGGAAATCATCTCGAGACGTGGATTGATTCCGTGAACAGGATCCCACTTGATCGGCATCCAGATGGGAAGGCAGGAAACGTGCTGCTCAGGATACCAGGGAGTTTCCATCCAGCTCTGAAAGCCCCAAGTGATTATGAGGCCGTTTACAGAAACATAAGAATCTATTTGTCGTGAAGTAAAGCTGGAAAGGCTTGTGAGCCAGATGGTGAGGCCAGGGATGTCATCATCGCGCCAGAGTCTCGGGAACTCTTGAAGACGGATGGACGGGTGATAATTGATGAGTCACGTCAGGCAGCCAGACGAAAATAAAGTTCCTCAGAAAAGGTTCCTTGTGTAAGATCCAGCCAAACAGTAAAGAAAAAAGGTAACACTGACCAAGCTGAGAATGTTCAAGATGCTGGAAAATCGAAGATAGACAAAATTGCTGGAGAAACTCAGCGGGTGCGGCAGCATCTATGGAGCGAAGGAAATAGGCAACGTTTCGGCCCGAAAAACGTTGCCTATTTCCTTCGCTCCATAGATGCTGCCGCACCCGCTGAGTTTCTCCAGCAATTTAGTCTACAAAGCTGAGAATGGTCTGACATTTCCTTTTTATGCAGCATTGAAGTGACTGCATAAGATTTTTTTCGTTTTTTTTGAGATGCGGCCCTTCAGCCCACTGAGCCTCCGCTGACCAGCGGTCCCACACACTGTCACTAGGGACAAATTTACATTTTATACCAGGCCAATTAACCTACAAACCTGTGCGTCTTTTGGAGCGTGGGAGGAAACCGAAGATCTCGGAGAAAACCCGCGCAGGTCACGGGGAGAACGTGCAAACTCCGTACAGACAGCACCCGTAGTCAGGATCGAACCCGGGTCTCTAGCGCTGTAAGGCAGCAACTCTACCGCTGCGCCACTGTGCCAAGATCTGGTGTCTTTCTCATAACACCATTAAACATTTTACAGCCATTCAGCTTTGCTAGTTTTTATTTAGTTTAGACATACAGCGTGGAAACAGGCCCTTCGGCCCATCGGGTCTGCTCTGACCAACGATCTCCCGTTCACACTACTTCTATGTTAACCCTCTTTCTCATCCACTCCCTGCACACTATGGACTCATTTTTCAGAGGGCCAATTAACTACAAACCGGCGTGTCTTTGGAGTGTGGGAGGAAACTGGAGCGCCCGGAGGAAACCCGCGCAGTCATAGGCTGAACGTGCAAACTCCACACAGACAGCACCCGAGGTCGGGATCGAACCTGGGTCTCGGCCGCTTTGATTCAGGGGCTCTACCTGCTGCGCCACTGTGCGAGAGGGTAATTCTAAAAGCCTTCGACATCTGCTTCCAGGGAGCAGGTGGGTGTGGTTTTAATCGAAGGTAGACACAAAATGCTGGAGTAACTCAGTGGGACAGGCAGCATCTCCGGAGAGACGCTTTGGGTCGAGACCCTACAACACCGCTCACTGTGTTCCAGCATTCTCCCAACATGGCACTAAGGTGTTGGCTGGGATCATGGACTTTAATGACTGGAGTAGAACGTACCCACAATCTTCTGGCACTTTGGAGGGAGCCGGCACACAGCCAAAACTGACATCACTCTCACTCATTAGCCACTGGCCTTAATACAAATTGCCCGTATAAAAGTATACTGTTCCATGATTTCCCAGAACAAGCTTGTGTAGAAGCATTGTACCAATTTGGATGGCATTCAGTGGAATGACTGATGCACAACATTTCCTCTTAATATTGTTTGTCGTTTCTACCAGTGATGTTAAACAGGCTTTTAGATACATACATGGATATGCAGTAAAGGAGGGTATGGATCATGTGCGGGCCAGAACGATTAGTTTCACTTGGATTCACGTTAGGCGTGGACATTGTGGGCTAAAGGGCCTGTTCCTTCACACTTCAGACTTTAGAGAAACCGGTCCTTCCGTCCACCAAATCCATGCTAATCAGCGATCACCCCGTACACTAGCACTACCCCACACACTAGACACAATTTACAATCTTTATCAAAGCCAATTAACCTACAAACCTGCACGTCTTTGGAGTGTGGAAGGAAACCAGAGCTCCCAGAGAAAACGTACTCAGGTCACGGGGGGAACGTACAAACTCCGTACAGACAGCACCCGTAGTCAAGATTGAATCCGGGTCTCTGGCGCTGTGAGGCAGCAACTCTACCGCTGCGCCACCGTGCCACCCTGTTGCAAGCTACCCAAGCAGAATATGAGGTGCTGTTCCTCCAGTTTGCATGTGGCCTCACTTTGGCAATGGAGGAGGCCCAGCACAGAAAGGTCAGCCTGGGAGTGACTGAGGGTGAAGTCCTCTCTGGCAGAGTATGTTCTATGGCCTGGCTACTCTCACTACTCCTTCCAAGTGTTGTCACCATCAATACACCCTGATTCATTCGCCGAAGGAAGGTACTGGCTCATGGTCTCTCGGAGAATGTTCCCAAACTAGAAACATAGAGACATAGAAAGTAGGTGCAGGAGTAGGCCATTCGGCCCCTTCAAGCCAGCACTGCCATTCAATATGATCATGGCTGATCATCCCCAATCAGTACCCCGCTTCTGCTTTTTCCCCATATCCCTAAATTCTGTTAGGCTAAGAGCTAAATCTAACCATCATATGTCAGCCCCGCCATCCCGGGAATTAACCTGGTGAACCTACGCTGCACTCCCTCAATAGCAAGAATGTCCTTCCTCAAATTAGGTTAACAAAACTGCACACATCACACCAGGTGCCCAGTACGACTGTATACTCAAATCCTTTCGCTTTGACAAATCCTCTGTGCTGGATTTTTCTATGTTCGATGTTCCATACTCCAGGCCTTGGTGTTTATGATCCACATAAACTCCTCGTCCTTCTCCACCTAATGTCCCCTTTCACCATTCAGCTTACTGGTCTCTCTCCTGAAGACATTGTGATTTGCCAAGAATATCTGAAAACTTATTGTATATTTATTTGTCGAGTTATTGTGTGGAAAGTGCAGGTAAAGTTCAGTTTGGTTTATTGTCACGTGCACCGGGGTACAGTGTAAAGCTTTATTCTGTACTTACCATCAGCGGAAAGACTGTACATGAATACAAGCGAGCCATTTACAGTGTACAGAGTCACGATAAAGGGAATAAAGTTTAGTGCAAAATAAGGTCCAGTCCCGTCGAGGTTCTCCAATGAGGTTAATGGGAGGTCAGGACCACTCTCTGGTTGTTCATAAAATGGTTCAGTTGCCTGATAACAGCTGGGAAGAACCTGTCCCTGAATCTGGAGGTGTGCGTTTTCACACTTCTGTACCTCTTGCCTGATGGGAGCGGGGAGAAGAGGGAGTGACTGGGATGAGACTGGTCCTTGATTATGCCGCTGGAGCTTGCTGAGGCAGCGTGAGGTGTAAAAGGAGTCAATGGAAGCTGCAGCAAGTAGGAATCTTGCCGTAGGACACAAAGTGGTGGAGTAACTCAGGG
>CM069165.1:12219259-12236759 GCA_035221665.1 Okamejei kenojei
ATTCTGTGTCTATCTTCGGTCTAAACCTGCATCCGCAGTTCCTTCCTACACAGTATTATCAATATTATTAGAAACCCTCGGACTATCTTTGATCGGACTTTACTGGACTTTGTCTTGCATTAAACATTATTCACGTTATTCCCTTTATTATGTATCTGTACACTATAGACGGCTCAATTGTAATCACGTATTGTCTTTCCGCTGACTGGTTAGCACGCAACAAAAGCTTTTCACTGTACCTCGGTACACGTGACAATAAACTAAAGTCATAAAAGTCATATTAGTGCCATAGACTCAGAGAGTCATACAGTGTGGAATCAGTTCCTTCAGCCCAACTGGCCCAGGCCGACCAAGACAACTCTGTCTATAGTCCCACCTGCCCGCATTTGACACACTTGTATGTGTGTGTGTATGTATGCATGTCTGTATGTTTTGCATCTTCTTCAAAATGCTACGCGATAGCGCTGAACGTTTTACATATTCTAACTCACATTTTTCCCATCCACGCCGTAATCAGGCTCCCTTCAGATTTCATGCTGTATTTCATGTTATTGATGACTAAAGCTTTATAACAGCTGCATTTAACATGATTTTTGCTACTAACATCCTTCCTGGCGGGTTCCAACACACATTGATACGTTGCATGACAGGAACACTGAACATTTCACCTCAATGGGATATCTCAGCAAGTGCTTCAACAGGAGGGGGAGGGCGAATTGGTGTTGCAATTGGAACTGCTGCAGCAGGCAGGGGAAGTGCAATGGGAATTAATTTTAAAGTCCACTGCTGAGGGAGGCTGGGGAGTGCTGGAATCCTACGGTGGGGAACAGGTTGAGTTGGGGGACCAGGCCTCCGGTGTGACAGACCCAGTGGGTCCCACTTGGTTGATATCCCTCTAAACCGCACCTTTGCATCTACCTGTCCAAATGTATTTTAAATGTTTTTATAGTAGCTGCTATATAGTAAGCCTTTCTGAGTTCCATCCTGTGCATGACCTCGTTTTACTGTTTGTCATGTTTGTGCGCAAGACCTCATTTTATTGCTAGTCAAGTTTCTGTAATTAAGACCTTGTTTTACTGTTTATCAAGTTTCTGCGTAATCTTGTCATCTGAGACTATAAAAACTGTACCAAAGTCACACTTGGGGGATCAGCTTTGACTGGTCTCCTGGTTCGCACCAGTTTAATAAATCACCCGTTACGTCGAACACCAGCTCTGCATGATCTTTCCATTTTGCTCCCAGAGAAGTAGTTATGAGGAAGAGCAGGTCTCAAAGCATTGATCAGGAAATTTAATTATTTTTGGAACATTTACATGTCACCAGGACATTCTTACTTGCAGTAGTTTAACAGGACTGTTATCAAAATACAGGCAAGTAACATATCAAAATGGGTTTTGGAACATTGATTTTCATCAGTTTCATCAGTCGGCCTACAACAATCTCATACCCACACCAGTCTCCCACTATCATGTACCACCCCACCCTTCATCTTTGCTTAGAACAGAAACTCAACCAGCAACAGAGAACAGTCATGATCAAGTGTGTTATTAGCTGCCGGCACTGGGTACCACAGCCCTGGTGTTATATGAGCCTCTTTAGCGGCACATGTTTAACTTAGTTTAGTTTTGTTTAATTTAATTTAGTTTTTGTTTTGCTTCGTTTTGTATCATTTCATTTAGTTTAGTTTAATTTGGTTTAGTTTACTTTAGTTTAATTTAGTTTAGAGATACAGTGTGGAAACAAGCCCTTCGGCCCAACGAGTCTGCGCCGACCAGCGATCCCCGCACACTAACACTACCCTACACACAATTTTACCAAAGCCAATTAACCTACAAACCTGTATGTCTTTGGAGTGTGGGAGGAAACCGGAGATCTCGGAGAAAACCCACGCAGGTCACGGGGAGAACGTACAACTCCATACAGACAGCACCCGTAGTCAGGATCGAACCCGGGTCCCTGGCGCTGTGAGGTGGCAACTCTACCGCTGCGCCAACGTGGCTTGGAATGCGTAAGTTTATACCAAGGAACTGCCTTACTTTTATCAGGAAAGTCCTTCTTATTTCTGCACAGCCCCTGTCGAGAGCTGCTGGCAGCTGTGGCAGCTTATTATGGGATATAATGTTGTAACTAATCTTGTGAGAACTAATATTGTGCTATCCCTTTCCCCCCCCCCTCCCCCCCCCCCCGCACCCCCCCCCCCCCCCCCCCCCCCCCCCCACACTCCCTCATTCTTTCTCTCAGTGCGATTTCAAAGTTTAAAACCACACTGACATTTAACGGCATTTTGTGACAACTGGAGATAGCTTAGTTTCGGAGTATGAAAACTCTACAACATTGCTGTATAGATAGGCTTGCTAATAACAAATGTGAATACCAATCACAATGAAAAATGCATATTTGTTGCTATTTTGCACTAATTCTAGATTAATCCTTTTACTATAATCTGCCACTAAGGTTGAGCGGGCTGGGACTATTCCCTGGAGCGCAGGAAGATGAGGGGTGAACTTGTAGAGGTGTACAAAATCACGAGAGGAATAGATCGGTTGACCGACAGAGCCTCTTGCGCGAAGATCGGGAATCGAGAACCAGAGACCACAGGTTTAAGGTGAAGGGGGAAGGATTGCGTAGGAATCTGAGGGGTAACTTTTTCACGCAAAGGGTGGTGGGTGTATGGAACGAGCTGCCGGAGGAGGTAGTTGAGGCTGGGACTATTGCGATGTTTATGAAGCAATTAGATAGGTACATGGATAGGACAGGTTTAGAGGGAAATGGGCCAAACGCTGACAAGTGGGACTAGTGTAGACGGGTGGTGTGGATTAGTTGGGCCGAAGGGCTTGTTTCTCTATGATTCTATAATCTGTTGGTTAATTCTCCCCACATTCCCCCCAGACTCTACCAATCACCGACATACTCGGGGTGATTTACAGTTGCCACAAAACTCACTAATTTGCAGTTCTTTGGGATGTAGGAGGGAAATCGAAGGAAGCCCGCGTGGTCACACAGAGGCGCAAGAGACTGCAGATGCAGGGGATCTACAGCAAAGGAAAACAAGAGCTGCCGGAGGAACTCAGTGGGTCCGGCAGCATCTGTGGAGGGAAATGGACCAAGACCCTTCAAATAGACCCAATGAGTAGGGGGTAAATAGGCAGTAGAAAGTGGTGGGGCTGTGAAAGGAGTTGGATCATGTGCAGGCAGAATGGAATTAATTTAATTTAGCATCATGTTCAATAGACAGTAGGCGCAGGTGTAGGCCATTCGGCCGTTCGAGCCAGCACCGCCATTCAATGGCTGGTCATCCACAACCAGTACCCCGTTCCTGCCTTCTCCCCATATCCACTGACTCCGCTATCTTTAAGAGCCCTATCTAGCTCTCTCTTGAAAGTATCCAGAGAAGCGGCCTCCACTGCCCTCTGAGGCAGAGAATCCCACAGATATTGTGGGCTGGAGGGAGTCTATCTGCATTGTATTGATCCGTGTTTTGTGTGACCGCGTGGGTTTCCACCAGGCGCTCAGCATCCTTCCAAATCCTAATGGCGTGTGAGTTTGTAGCATAATTGGACATTGTAAAATGCCCCTGGTGTGCAAATGGGTGCGTAGAATCTGAAAGATGGCTGAGAATGTGGGGAGCACAAAAGGAATAAATAGGATTAATGCAGGATTAGTGTAGATGGGATGTTAATGGTTGGCACAGGCTCGATTGGCTGAAGGGCCTATTTTCTCCATGACTCCATAAGTTCATATGTTATTGCAGTAGAATTAGGCCATTCGGCCCATCGAGTCTACTCCGCCATTCAAACATGGCTAGGCATAAAAAGATGGAGTAACTCAGCCGACCTGAAGAAGGATCTCGACCCGGAACATCACCCATTCCTTCTCTCCAGAGTTAGTCCAGCTTTTTGTGTCAATCTTCAGTTTAAACCAGTTCCTTCCTACACATTCAAACGTGGCTGTTCTATCTTTCCCTCTCAACCCCATTCTCCTGCTTTCTCCCCATAACCCCTGATACCCGTATTCATCAAGAATCTGTTAATCTCCGCCTTAAAAATATCCATTGACGACATCCCCAGCCTTCTGTGGCAATGTATTCCACAGATTCACCACCCTCTGTTTAAAGAAATTCCTCCTCATCTCCTTTCTGAAGGTACGCCCTTTTATTCAGAGGCTGTGGCCTCCGGTCCTAGACTCTCCCACCAGTGGAAACATCCTCTCCACATCCACTCCATCCAGGCCTTACACTATTCGGTAGGTTTCAATGAGGTCTCCCCTCATCCTTCCTTAATTAATCTCTCAAAAGATGATGAGAGCAGAGTAATTGGGTTCAATGCCTCGTATTTAATACTTAAAATTAAACGAGGCAGAAAAGCACGATCACAATAGGAGGGTCTGAAATTGACACCGGCATGAATCTTTTGGATTATAAACTGTGTGGGCGTTGGGGCCAAGCCTTGGTGACTTGCAAGGCAATGGTGGCGCAGCAGTAGAGTTGCTGCCTTACAGCGCCAGAGACCCGGGTTCCATCCTGACTACGGGTGCTGTCTGCACGGAGTTTGTACGTTCCCCCCGTGACCTGCGTGGGTTTTGTCTGAGATCCCCGGTTTCCTCCCAGATTCCAAAGACGAACAGGTTTGTAGGTTAATCGGCTCGGTATAATTGTAAATTGTCCCTAGTGTGTGTAGGGTAGTGCTAGCGTGCGGGTGATTGGTGCTGGGCACGGCCCTGGCGGGGGCCTGTTTCCGCGCTGTACCTCTAAACTAAACTAAGCTAAATCTAAACTGCAAACTGGTACATGTCCACAGGTGAGAGGGGACATCCACTCAATCACCAGGTGAGTTGAATTCAGAATCAAAGTTGGCGTTATTTACAAGGGAAAACAAATTATTTTTTAAAATTTTAAAAGAAGTTAATTAAAAATTAACAGTTAATTAAAAGTTGTGCACGATTTTTGTAACATCTAAACCTAGTACATTATTATAGGTTGTAGCACTTCTTATCATGTAATAATATCCTTTGTGCTTTCCTTATATTATTTATTAAATAAAATATTATTGTAATTATATTATACAATTTTATAATTATCAAGTCAAGTCAAGAGAGTTTATTGTCGTGTGTCCCAGATAGGACAATGACATTCTTGCTTTGCTTCAGCACAGAATATAGTAGGCATGACTACAGAACAGATCAGTGTGTCCATATACCATTATATAAATACATACACACATCAATAAATAAGTAGATAAAGTGCAAATAAACAGATAATGGTCTATTAATGTTTAGAGATTTGTTTCAGTTAAGTTTAATAGCCTGATGTCTGTGGGGAAGTAGCTATTCCTGAACCTGTACGTTGCAGTCTTCAGGCTCTTGTACCTTCTACCTGAAGGCAGCGGGGAGATGAGTGTGTGGCCAGGGTGGTGTGGGTCCTTGATGATGCTGCCAGCCTTTTTGAGGCAGCGACTGTGATAGATCCCCTCGATGGTAGGGAGGTCAGAGCCGATGATGGATTGGGCAGTGTTTACTACTTTTTGTAGTCTTTTCCGCTCCTGGGCACTCAAGTTTCCGAACCGAGCCACGATGCAACTGGTCAGCATGTTCTCTACTGTGCACCAGTAGAAGTTAGAGAGAGTCCTCCTTGACATACTGACTCTCCGTAATCTTCTCAGGAAGTAGAGACGCTGATGTGCTTTCTTTATAATTGCATCCGTGTTCTCGGACCAGGAGAGATCTTCAGAAATATGCACGCCCAGGAATTTGAAGCTCTTGACCGTCTCTTGACCTAAGATGCCTCATTCACACTTGTCCCACCTGCCCGTGTTTCACCCATATCCGCCTAAACCTTTCCTATCCATGGACCTGTCCAAATGTCTTTTAAATGCCCCTCCAGAATCCAATGTTCACACCGAAGATCGACACAAAATGCTGGCGTAACTCAGCGAGTCAGGCAGCATCTCTGGAGAAAAGGAAAGGGTGACATTTCAGGGCGGAACCCTTCTTCAGACTGAAATATAGAGAATGCCAGAACACAACAGGGCCGACAACAGATGACCTCAGGAAGGGTGGAGTCCACAATGGTCCATTGTTGGCTGGGGAAGATGTGCTGATGACAGGGACACAAATATGGGAAAAGTGGAACTAGTCGGACAAGTAGGGTGGGGGTGGGGGGGGAGAGAGAAGGAATGCAGGAGTTACATGAAATTAGAGAAGTCAAAATCATTACTGCTGGATTGTCAGCTGCCCAAGCGGAATATGATGTGATATTTCATCCAATATGCGTGTGGCCTCACTCTGACAGTGGAGGAGGCCCAGGACAATAAGGTCTGTGTGGGTAGACAAAAATGCAGGAGAAACTCAGCGGGTGGGGCAGCATCTATGGAGCAAAGGAATAGGTGACGCTTCGAGTCGAGACCCTTCCTCAGACGGGTCAGTGTGGGAATGGAAAGGGGAGTTAAAGTGTTTCGCAACCGCGAGATCTCATAGGCCAAGGCTGACTGAGCGTAAGAGTTCAGCGAAACGATCGCCCAGTCTACGCTCGGTCTAGCCGATATCTTAGAGCCCACATTGAAAATACTGGATACAGTGGATATTGTTCATGCTGTTAGGTTGTAAGCTACTCAAGCACAATATACACACAAGGTACAAGTTTGCGGATGACACTAAGCTGGGGGCAGTGTTAGGTGTGAGGAGGATGCTAGGAGACTGCAAGGTGACTTGGATAGGCTGGGTGAGTGGCAAATGTTTGGCAGATGCAGTATAATGTGGACAACAACAGGAAAGCAGACTATTATCTAAATGGTGACCGATTAGGAAAAGGGGAGATGCAGCGAGACCTGGGTGTCATGGTTCACCAGTCATTGAAAGCAGGCATGCAGGTGCAGCAGGCAGTGAAAAAAGTGAATGGTATGTTAGCTTTCATAGCAAAAGGATTTGAGTATAGGAGCAGGGAGGTTCTATTTCAGTTGTACAGGGTCTTGGTGAGACCACACCTGGAGTATTGCGTACAGTTTTGGTCTCCAAATCTGAGGAAGGACATTATTGCCATAGAGGGAGTGCAGAGAAGGTTCACCAGACTGATTCCTGGGATGTCAGGACTGTCTTATGAAGAAAGACTGGATAGACTCGGTTTATACTCTCTAGAATTTAGGAGATTGAGAGTCGATCTTATAGAAACTTACAAAATTCTTAAGGGGTTGGACAGGCTAGATGCAGGAAGATTGTTCCCGATGCTGGGGAAGTCCAGGACAAGGAGTCACAGCTTAAGGATAAGGGGGAAATCCTTTAAGACCGAGATGAGAAAGACTTTTTTCACACAGAGTGGTGAGTCTCTGGAACTCTCTGCCACAGAGGGTAGTTGAGGCCAGTTCATTGGCTATATTTAAGAGGGAGTTAGATGTGGCCCTTGTGGCTAAGGGGATCAGGGGGTATGGAGAGAAGGCAGGTACGGGATACTGAGTTGGATGATCAGCCATGATCATATTGAATGGCGGTGCAGGCTCGAAGGGCCGAATGGCCTACTCCTGCACCTAATTTCTATGTTTCTATGTTTCTATGTACATATATTTTCTGCTCTCCTCGTTTCTGGTTTCCTATCTCTCTCTCCCTCCAATACTGTCGAGGTGTGGTTTTTGGATCGAGTGATTTACCGTTCTGGAGAGTTTCCTCTTCCCCAAACCCGACCGCCACGTCACCGTTCCTGTTCCGTTCTATGTTCAATCTTCCGTGAATAGAATCTGTCAGTGCAGAGGTATGATAAATGGAGGCCATCAATGGACTGTCATTATGTGCAGAATCCATCATCGCATCAATGGGATAAATTGAATCTGTCATGGACTCATAATTACGTTCAACTGGTACCTCAGGAGAACAATTAAAATCATTTTAAACGACCAAATATACACTTACACAGTGTCACTGAAGCAATTTTATTAATAGAATCTGTCAGAGAATTATGATTACACTTGGAACGTATCAATGCATTTACATGTGTGAATAAACCAGGGTTAAACATGGTTTGTGTGGGAAGGAACTGCAGAGGTTGGTTTACACAGAAGGTCGACACAAAAAGCTGGAGTAACTCAGCGGGACAGGCAACATCTCTGGAAAAAAGGAATAGGTGATGTTTCGGGTCGAGACCCTTCTTCAGACGGGTCAAGTGTGGGAATGGGAAGGGGAGTTAAAGTGTCTTCAGTCTGAAGGTCAGGGGAGGTAGAAACGAGAGGTATGAAAAGGTGCAAAGGTATGAAAATCAGAAAATAACAAATCAAAACCAGCAATGATGATCAACGAAATGTGGAGCCCACAATGGTGCATTGTTGGCTGGGGAAAAGGTGATAACGAGTGGATACAAACAGTGAAACATCATCCATTCCTTCTCTCCAGAGATGCTGCCGGTCCCGCTGAGTTACTCCAGCATTTTGTGTCTATCTTCAAATGACGTCACGCGCTCCAGACGGCTGTGAGGGCGCATGATGACGCGCGCGATTCTCGCGGGAACGTCGCGCGACCGTCACTAGCAGCCTGTCTAGTGGGACAGGCCCTTAAACAGGACGACAGTGTTTGTTTATACTATTAGGTTCCTTCACTGTCACCCCAGCACCCCACCCCCACCACAATCAGTCTGAAGAATGAGAGGGAGTCTTATAGAAACATATAAAGTACTTATAGGATTGGACAGGCAAGATGCAGGAAAAATGTTCCCCATGTTGGGGGAGTCCAGAACCAGGGGTCACAGTTTAAGAATGAGGGGTAGGCCATTTAGGACTGAGATGAGGAAAAACTTTTTCACCCAGAGAGTTGTGAATCTGTGGAATTCTCTGCCACAGAAGGCAGTGGAGGCCAATTCACTGGATATTCTTAAGAGTTAGATTTAGCTCTTAGGGCTAATGGAATGGCGATGCTAGCTCGAAGGGCCAAAACACCTATTTTTTATGTTTCTATGAAGAAGGGTCCTGACCCAAAAAGTCACCTATCCATGTTCTCCAAAGATGCTGCTTGTCCTGCCAAAGCACTTTGTGTCGTTTATTTCTTTTCTCCAGGGATGCCGCCTGACCCGCTGAGTTATAGCAGCATTTTGTGTCTATCTCTGGTGCTACCACCATTGGCTGCAATCTCAGTCTCTTGACCCCTCCTGCCTCCCCCGACCTCTTTCCCACCCGATACTCTGGTGACCCCTCCTTTCTCCAATAGCTCCCCCCTCCTGCTCCAAGCGTTCCCTCCACCCCGCTCCTGCCCCTCCCCATCCTTCCTGCTTGCAGCCCCCTCCCACCCTGCTGCCAGTCCCTCCCTCCTCCCCTAACAGCCCTTCCACCTGCATTGATGCCCCTCTCTCCCAGTCTAGCAAGTGAGTGTGTTCCCACCGTGCTGTTCTTCCATTGCTGATTCATTCCGTAAAGTGTTATTCCCTACTTGTGCCCTGCACTCTTACCTTAGACCATAGAATAATACAGCCTATAGTGGCACAGTGATAGAGTCACTGGCTCACAGCGCCAGAGACCTGGGCTCGATCCTGACCACGGGCTCTGTCTGTACGGAGATTGCACATTCTCCCCGTGACCGCGTGGGTTTTCTCCGGGCGCTCCGGTTACCTCCCACACTCCACAGGTTTGTAGGTTAATCGGCTTCGGGTAAAAATGGTTAATTGTCCCTAGTGCGTAGAACAGAGCCGGTGTACGGATGATCGCTGGCCGGCACGGACTTGGTGGGCTGAAGTGCCTGTTTCCGTGGCTTATCTCTTCATGAAACTAAACGGATAACAAGGGGTGTCTCTGCCGACCCACGATTAAAAACTTGCTCAGCTAGCCAACCTAGTCCATCCCTCCCCCAGTCCACGTTTTCACCCTCTCCCTTTCCCCAGTCAAGTGTGCAAGGAAAGAGAAAACCAGATGTTAAAACCGACCCTGTTAAGTGCACGGCTAGGCAGTCGGCAGCAGTGGGAGAAATAAACACCTTGGGATGGTTCTCATCCGTAACCCTTTCCTGGGAACTGAATATTCAACAGCGATGTGGTAGAGTTTCTGCCTCACCGCGCCACAGACCCGGGTTTCACCCTAACCTCGGGTGCTGTCTGTACGGAGTTTGCATGTTCTGCCCCGTGACCTGCGTGGGTTTTCTCCGAGATCTTTGATTTCCTCCCACACTCCAAAGACGCACAGGTTTGTAAGTTACTTGGCTTAGTGTAAATGTAAATGATCCCTCGTGTGTGCGGGGTAGTGTTAACATGCAGGGATCGCTGGTCAGAGCGGACTCGGTGAGCCGCAGGGCCTGTTTCTGCGCTGTATTGCTAACTAAAGTTAACTAAAAGAAGACACAGAGTGCCGGATCAGTCAGCACATGGAGAGATGACGTTTCGGCTCAAGAGAACATGGATAGGGGAAGTATCTGGTCAGAATCCTTCATTAGACAGGTATGAAGAAAGGCCCCAACCTGAAATGTCACCTATCCATATGCCCGTGAGATGCTGCCTGACCCGCTGAGTTAAGGGCCTGTCCCGCTTGGCTGTCTTTCGCGCGCCATTTACGTGACCTGCTGGCGTGTGGGTAGCGTGTGGGTAGCCGGGGACAGGCGCATGGAGTGGTGTGGAGTGGCGTGGACTTCGTCCTGCACGAAATCGTCACGCGCCACCGACCTGTCCCGTAACTGACGGCCAAAGTGGGACAGGCCCAAGATACTGGTGCGTCACCTCCAATAGCAGCAGAAGCAAGCAAACGATCGTCGAACTGAGCCTGGGGCTCACGGCCATTGTGGATCCGGATCCACCCCCATTCCTACTCCCAGAGCGGGGCCAAGAAAATTGAAGATAGACACAAAATGCTGGCGTAACTGGCGGGACCGGCAGCATCTCTGGAGAGAATGAATGGGTGACGTTTCGGGTCAAGACCCTTTTTTCAGACTGAAGAAGAGTCCCGACCAGAAACATCACCCATTCCTTCTCTCCAGAGATGCTGCCGGTCCCGCTGAGTTACTCCGGCATTTTGTGTCCGTCTTCAAATGACGTCACGCGCTCCAGACGGCTGTGCGGGCGCATGATGTCGCTCGCGACTCTCACGGGACCGTCGAGCGACCGTCACTACGACCTGTCGTGAAAGTGACGGCCCAAATGGGACAGGCCCTTTACTCTAACATTTTGTGTCTACTTCCTCTGGCAGCTTATTTCATACACCCACCGCACATTGTGAGCAAATGTTGTCCCTGCTAAATCTTTCCCCTCTCGCCTTAAACCTATGCCCTTTGATTCTCAATTCTTCAACCGTGGGGAAAAGACTTTGCGCATTCATCCTATCTCTTCTAGTAGGTCATCCCTCAGCTTCCTGCACTCCAAAGTCCAAGACCGACCATCCTCTCCCAATAGCTCAGGCCCCTGAATCTTGGCAACACATACCTTCTCTGCTCTCATTCCAGCTTAATGGCATCTTTCCCTGTAGCAAGGTGCCCAAAACTAAAGACAGTGCTGCAAATATTGTACTATTCCACTCCGTATCATATTCCTGTTAAGCTGGAAAGATTTACAAGGATTTTGCCAAGACGTGAGGGCCTGAGCGATAGGGAGAAGTTGGGCAGGCTAGGACTTTATTCCTTGGAGCTCAGGAGGATGAGGAGCGATCTTGCAAAGATGTATAACATCATGAGGGGAATAGATGGAGAGAATGCACAGATTCTTAAACCCAGAGTTAGGGAATCTAGAACCAGAGGAGATAGGTTTAAGGTGAGAGGGGAAAGATTTAATAGGAACATGAAGGGCAGCTTTTCCTCACAGAAGGTAATGGGTATATTGACGGTAGTTAAGGCAGGGACTATAGCAACATTTAAAGTATATTTTATTGATTTATTCATTATCAATTTAATTATTGCTACAGTCAGATGAAGAAACCAAGTCATTGGGTATTTTTAAGACAGAGATTGCCAGATATTTGATTAGTTAGGATGTCAAGGGTTATGGGGAGAAGGCAGGATCAACTATGGCTGAATGGCGTAGACTCGATGGCTACTTTTGCTTCTGTGACTTCCGAGCCTACGACCATTTGGACAAGCACATGGATAGGAAAGGTTTAGAGGGATAGGGGCCCAATGAGGGAAGGTGGGACTAGTGTAGAAGATGGGACATGTTTGTCAGCATGGACAAGTTGGGCCGAAGGGCCTGTTTCTGTGCTGTAAGACTCTATCCTTCCGAGCACTGTTACAATGAAAACAAACAAGTGGGCAGTAACACCACTCTGAACAAAAGCATTCAAGACATAGAATGCATCAAGAGGTGCGCAGAGACCACGGAGAGATCCTATTAAGGTACTGAAGACTGCAACGACCAGGTTCAGGAATAGCTACTTCCCCACAGCCATCAGGCTATTCAACTTGGATCGGACTAAACTTTGAACATTAATAGCCCATCATCTGTTATTTGCACTTTATCAGTTTATTTATTCATGTGTGTATATATTTATATAATGGTATATGGACACACTGATCTGTTCTGTATTCATGCCTACTATGTTCTGTTGTGCTGAAGCAAAGCAAGAATGTCATTGTCCTATCAGGGACACACGACAATAAACTCTCTTGAATCTTGAATCTTGAATCAATGGCAGCAATGGATAACAGAACAAGAACAAAGTGCTGAAAGGCTCTTGTTGACAATGTTTCTCTGTTTCTGACCTCCATTGGCTCTCATGTTTAGTTTAGTTTAGCAATACAGCGTGGAAACAGGACTCTCGGCCCACCGAGACAGTGCCGACCAGCGATCCCCCGCACATGAACACTACCCCACGCACACTAGGGACAATTTTACATTTACACCAGGCCTGTTAGCCTGCAGACCTGCTCGTCTTTGGAATGTGGGAGAAAACCGAATATCTTGGAGAAAACCCTCGCAGGTCATGGGGAGAACGTACAAACTCTGCACTGGCAAGCACCCATAGTCAGGATGGAACCCGGGTCTCTGGCGCTGCAAGGCAGTAGCTCTACCGTGCGCCACAGTGCCGCCCATGTGTTGGAATTAGTTTGGTATTAAATTACACGGTGTCATTCTGTAGATAAGCCAACTGTAAATAGCTCCATGGAGACACAATGAACTGCAGCTGCTTGGAATCTTAAGGATCTGGATTATGTGGAGGAAGATCAGAGATGGTCTTGGCATTATGTCCAGCACAGACATTGTGGGCTGAAGGGCATGCTCCTGCGCTGTACTGTTCTGTGATCTAAAACACAAAATGACGGAGGGACTCAGCAGGTCGGGCAGCACTTGTGGCGGGAAATGGACAGGCAACATTTCAGGGTGTCAGGGGTGACGGGGAGAAGAGCTGTCTTCAAACTCAGTGTCAGGGGAAAGGAAAACAAGAGATATAGAAGATGATGTAGAGGGATAAAGAACAATGAATGAAAGATATGCAAAAAAGTAACGATGATAAAGGAAACAGGCCATTGTTAGCAGTTTGTTGCGTGTAAACGAGAAGCTGGAGCGACTTGGGTGGGGGAGGGATGGAGAGAGAGGGAATGCCGGGGTTACTTGAAGTTAGAGAAATCAATATTCATACCATTGGGCTGCAAGCTGCCTAGGCAAAATATGAGATGTTGTTCCTCCAATTTGCGTTTAGCCTGACTCTGCAAATGGAGGAGACCGAGGATAGAAAGATGTGTGTGGGAATGGGAAGAAGAATTAGAGTGTTTAGCAACCGGGAGATCAGGTAGGTCCAGGCAGACTGAGCAAAGATGTTATCAGGTCGGTCCAGGTTAGTTAGTTAGTTAGTTAGTTACTCCTGTCTTAGTTACTCCAGCCTTTTGTGTCTATCTTCAATTTGAACCAGATCTGCACTTCCTTCCAACCTAGAACTTATGAACTAGGTCGGGAGTCTTCTTCAGACTGACTGAAAATGGGTCCACAGTGATTTTTATCATTTTCATTTTTCAGATAATTGGTAACTGTAGATCCCAAAGCCATGGCTTCGATTTGAAGAGCTTGGCTTTAGGCATTGCGTTGAATTGCACTAAAGACAAACTAATATCTTTGATTTTGTTTCACTTGAACATTGAACATTGATTACTATCGAGGTTAACAACCAACAACTGGAGATCTAAGGACTGTGAAAATGGCCAAGAACGTGGGTGGCACCGTGGGTAAAGCTGCTGCCTCACAACCTCAGAGACGGGGGTTCAATCCTGACCTTGGGCGCTGTCCGTGTTGAGTTTGCACGTTCTTCCTGTGACCGCGAGGGTTTCCTCCGGGTGCTCCGGTTTCCTCCTGTGAATATCAGAAATGTGGGTACTTGGGAAAATGGCAGATGTCTGTGAAGGGTTCTGACACAATTACATCACAATCACTCCCGGATTGTATAACGTGTATAACAGATTGCATCGTCATTTTACCCAGCCTGTAAAATTGTTTTGTTTATCATAGAATGATAAAAGGGGGGAATGTAAATATCAGAAATGTGGGTACTTGGGAAAATGGCAGATGTGTTGAATGGTTCACTGAGGGTGACATCATTTGCAAGGGGCTGGAGACTTAATGTTACATAGATGGCTCGAGGGAGTCTGCAGAAGGTCTCTGTCCAGATGGACTACAAGTTGTCAAAATGTCTAGGATTCTGCAGGAGCAGCTATGCCTTGATGGTAAAGGCATGTTTGTGATTGGTTGGGGAAATGTTCCTTTCTGCCTGTATTTGTGATTGATTGGTCCAGAAGTGTGGCCTCACCAAATATGTTTCTTCATCTAATGGTAATGTTTCTTTACTTAATGGAAATGTTTCTCCCTAAGTGCTATGTGTTGAAACTATGCTATGTACTGTTATATAATTGGGCCAGAGAGTTGTCATTCTATGTATTTTGCAGCCGGTATTGGCAATTGGCTTGTTGGGGTTGCCTCCGCAAGTAATGTCACGCCCTGAGTTCGGATCCAGAGCCAACAAGATCATGGGGGACCCCTTCCACCCCAGCAACGGACTGTTCCAGCTGCTACGGTCAGGCAAACGCCTCCATTGCCATGCTGTGAGAACGGAGAGGATGAGAAGGAGTTTCTTCCCAGAGGCCATTAGGTCTGTAAACTCCTATCCCACCGGAAACTAACTTACTGAACCATTCTACTGTTGTGTGGTGTCTTTTTTTAATTGCTGTTTTTTTCTTTCTTTTTCTCTCACAAATATGTAATATGTGAATATGTGATTCTGTTCCATTCTGTTTGTAGTTTTTTTCCACAAGCCTTGCCACTTTTTCATTTCACTTCACATCTCGTATGTGAATGTGACAAATAAACTTGACTTGACTTGACATGACTTGATGGGTATAAAGGGGGGAGTAGTTCGTTGGGGTGTGCCGATTGGCTATAGTCTGTTCTATTTGCGCGAGGCTGTATTGGGCTCCATTGAGTGGTTCCGAGGATCGGCCCCGTGGTATTGTATACAATAAAATAGAGTTTGAATTCCAGTGTTCGTATTCGGTGTTTGACTGAACCAGTCTAGGGGGGTAAGATTAGAACCGGAATTAACACTACCGTTAATTCCCGAGGTGTGTGGCCGTAATTTAATTTAGTCGTCCTCTGTAAATTGTGTAGGGGACGGTTACAAACGTGGGAAAACATGATGCTAGTGTGAATGGGTTTTTAGTTTAGTTCACAGTTACAGCATGGAAACAGGCCCTTCGGCCCACCAAGTCCCCGTCGACCAGTGATCTCTCACACACACACACACACGCACGCACGCACGCACACACACACACACACACACACACACACACACACACACTGGTCCTATCCTACACAGTAGGGGCGATTTACAGAAGCCAATTAACCTACAAACCCGCATGTCTTTGGAGTGTAGGAGCAAAACCGAAGCACCCAGAGGAAACCCACTTGTAACTCAGTTACGAACTCCGTACAGACAGCGCCCACAGTCAGGATCGAACCCGGGTCTCTGGCGCTGTGAGGCAGCAGCTCTACCACTGCGCCACTGATGGGTGATCAATGGTCAGCACGGACTTGGTGGGCCGAAGGGCTTGTTTCCCTAGCTGTGTCTGTCATTCCTCGGTCATTCAGATCGGACAATAAACCAAGCCAGTGGTGAGCAAGAGGGTTGCCATGAAATACCAGCCTTTAATGACACATTCACCATCGTACAGAGATATCCCCAGCCCTGGGGAAGGGTTACAGGGGAAATGAAACACAGATATCAGAGACAAACACCGTGCTACATCCACAATTTGTATACGCGATGGCCAAACCTCTGCAGGCCAGCTGCAGAGTAACTCCCTCGCTATTCCGTGAAGAAATCAGGCACCGGGCAACCATGAGGTAAAATGGGGAGTGTTTTTCACAGAAAGCATTAGGGGGGGGGCGGGAAGTTGAGCCTGAATAATTAACAAAGATGATTCCCGTAGAGGTCATCGCCTCAGAATTAAAGGGCGTTCTTTTCAGAAGGAGATGAGGAGGAATTTCTTTAGTCAGAGGGTGGTGAATCTGTGGAATTCTTTTGCTACAGAAGGCTGTGGGGCCCAAGTCAATGGATATTTTTAACGTAGAAATGGATAGATTCTTGATTGGTACAGGTGTCGGAAGTTATGGGGAGAAGGCAGAATGGGGTTAGATAGTTCAGTCATGATTGAATGGCAGAGTGGACTAGATGGGCCAAATGGCCTAATTCTACACCTATCACTTATGACATGACATTTTGACCGGCAATTTTTTTTTGCCAAAACTGCAAATTAGCTGAGGGAGCCCTGCAGGCCGACTCGTCCCTTCACGGCGCCAGAAGGTGTTCCACGATGATCATTCTTCCAGGGAAACAAAGCAGCAAAAGAGACGAGGGCGCGGCGGGGCGCTGGATCCCTCCACAGCCTCTGCCGAATCAGGAGTCTTCAGCAGGTCAGAGACACACTCACTTCCATGCCAAACAAAAACAAGGCACGGAACACAACTTGGCAGCACTCGGCATGAAGTGCCGTGACGACACCAGGAACCGGCGGGGGATTAAATAACCGCTCCTTGCCAACTAAGTCACGAATACAGCTTTTAAATAGACAAAGCCCTGTGCAACTAAAACGCTTCCTTCCATATTCACTAAGCTGTCTACTGTAACTGGTCCAAGAATGGACACGCAGAGATCGCGAGCATGAGACTTTCTTATCCTCAGAGCACCAACGGGTTCCTGCCAGCCTTTCTTGGTTCTTCATTAGTACCAGTGTCAGGGGTTATGGGGAGAAGGCTGGAGAATGGGGTTAGGAGAAATAAATAGATCACCCATGATTATTTTTGACCCCCAACACTATTTAAGACCCAACTCTGCATAGTCCACAGCATTCACCTACGATGCATATTTACCACCCATTCATGCAACTATTGCCTGGGCTGACCCTAGAATGTTACATTGATAGGACAAGTTTGGAGAGATATGGGCCAAACGCAGGCAGGTGGGACGAATGTAGCTGGAACATGTTGGACGGTGTGGGCAAGTTGGGCCGAAGGGCCTGTTTCCACATGTATCACTCTCTGATGCCATGACTCAAGGATTGAATGGCGGAGTAGACTTGATGG
>CM069165.1:12241759-12276759 GCA_035221665.1 Okamejei kenojei
ATGGTGGGCCGAAGGGCCTGTTCCTGTGCCGTTCTATGTTCAATCTTCCGTGAATAGAATCTGTCAGTGCAGAGGTATGATAAATGGAGGCCATCAATGGACTGTCATTATGTGCAGAATCCATCATCGCATCAATGGGATAAATTGAATCTGTCATGGACTTACATCATAATTACATTCGACTGGTGCCTCAGGAGAACAATTAAAATCATTTAAAATGACAAATATACACTCACACATTGTGTCACTGAAGCAATTTAATTAATAGGATTTGTCAGAGAATTATGATTACACTCGGAACGTATCAATGCATTCACATGTGTGAATAAACCAGGTTTGTGTGGGAAGGAACTGCAGGTGCTGGTTTACACCGAAGGTCGACACAAAATGCTGGAGTAACTCAGCGGGACAGGCAGCTTCTCTGGAGAAAAGGAATGGGTGATGTTTTGGTTCGAGGCCCTTCTTCAGTCTGAGGGTCAGGGGAGATGGAAACGAGAGGCATGAAAAGATCCAGAGGTATGAAAATCAGAAAATAACATATCAAAGCCAGCAACGATAATCAAGGAAAAGTGGAGCCCACAATGGTGTATTGTTGGCTGGGGGAAAAGGAGATAACGAGTGGATACAAACAGAGAAACTAAGCAGGATGACTATGTTGAATGGACGTACGGCACTATTGTGGCATAATAGTTGGGCTACCAAAATAAGTTCACTTCCCACCATGGCAATTTGAGGTCAAAGAAGGTGACATTGTCTACAAACTAATAGGCCATTCAACAGTCTAGTTTAGTTTAGTTTAGTTTAGTTTAGTTTAGTTTAGGTACACAGTGCAGAAACAGGCTCTTCGGCCCACTGAGTCTGTGCCCACCAGTGACCCCCCCGTACACAAGCACTAACCTAAACACTGGGGACAATTAACAATCTCTACCAAAGCCAATTAACCTACAAACCTGTATATCTTTGGAGTGTGGGAGGAATCCAGAGCACCCGGAGAAAACCCACGTGATCACAGGGAGAACATACAAACTCCGTACAGACAGGACCCGTAGTCGGGATCGAACCCGGGTCTTTGGCGCTGTAAGGCAGCAACTCTACTGCTGCACCACCGTGACAAAGAAAGTGTTTTATTGTCATATAAGCCGATAGGGAACCATCAAATTCTTGCTGTACTTCCAGCAGCAGCACAATAGATTGTTAAACATGGCACTCAATAAATAATAAAACAAAAAATTAAAAAAAAAGCTTAATAAATTAAAATAAAACCCAATATAGTGCAGAACCAAAACAAGGCTCAAAGTCCCTCGTGTAGCACAGGCAGCTCATAGTTCAAAGTTTGGTTTAGTTTTGTGATAAACCGTGGAAACAGGCCCTTCGGCCTACCGAGTCCGCACCGACCAGCGATCCCCACACATTAACACTGCACCTAATCAGCTACACACACACACACGTGACAATTGACATTTATACCAAGCCAATTAACCTACGTCTTCGGAGGAAACCGGAGCACCCAGAGAAAGCCGACGCGGTCACGGGGAGAACGTACAAACTCCGTACAGACAGCACCCGGAGTCGGAATCGAGCCAGGGTCTCTAGCGCTGTAAGCGCTGTAAGGAGAAACTCTACCGCTGCGCCACCGTGCCGCTATTTAGTATTTCTTAATAAAATTAATTAAAATCAACATGACTTTTTAATCATTTTCATCCATTGTAGTTTTTAAATATCTCAAAATACTCGAGGCAATTAACTACTTTTCGGAATGTTCAATGGCCTGATGGTCGTCGAGAAGATGTCCCTGAACTTGTAACCAAGATTTACAGGGCGGCACGGTGGCGCAGCGGTAGAGTCGCTGCCTTGCAGCGCCAGAGACCCGGGTTCGATCCCGACTGCGGGTGCTGTCTGTACGAAGTTTGTATGTTCTCCCCGTGACGTGCGTGAGTTTTCTCCAGCAGCTCCGGCTTCCTCTCACACTCCAAACACGTAGGTTAATTGGCTTGGTATAAAATTGTAAAATTGTGCCTACTGTGCGCTGCGATCGCTGGTCAGCATTGACTCGGTGGGTCGTCGGGCCTGTTTCTGCACTGTATCTCTAAACTAAACTAAACCAAACTACTGTACAACAATCACTTCAAGAGCCGTGATGCCATTGAGGAATTTATTTGACCAGTAACCCATTCACCGATCTTTTATTTCCATTTTCCCTACAACCTGTGGTATTAGGTCAAGGAATTCATGGAATCTATAGACTTTAGAGAACAGGCCCTTCGGCCTACCGAATCCGCACTGACCAGTGATCCCTCCATCCGTACACCAGCACTATCCTACACACAGGGGACAATTCACAATTTTACCAAAGCCAATTAGCCTACAAACCTGTGTCTCTTTGGAGTGTGGGTAGAGACCGGACCACCCGGAGAAAACCCGCACAGGTCACGTGGTGAACGTACAAACTCCACAGACAGCAGCCGTAGTCAGGATCGAACCCGGATCTCTGGCGCTGCGAGACAGCAACGCTACCGCTGCCCACCGTGCCGCTCTATTAGGTTAACAAATTCATGGCATCTGCCCGAATAGCAGGCGCAATGCAATACCATTGATTCAAATGTAATAAAAAGGAATTGCAGATGTGGTTTATACCAAAGATAGACACAAAATGCTGGAGTAACTCAGCGGGTCAGGTAGCATCTCTGGAAGAAGTGGATAGCTTGAGAAAGGGTCCCGGCCCAAAACGTCACCCATCAATTTTCTCCGGAGATGCCGCTTGACCCGCTGAGTTTCTCCAGCATCTAGTGTCTACTATTGACTCCAAGGCCCCTGCATGTTAAGTTACCACTCCATCGCCACAGGGCAAGGGTTCCTACTCATTCCCAACCCCACCTCTGGAGCATGTTCACTCTCGCCGCTGTTTAAGGAAGCATCTTTTAAGATCATAAGCGATAGGAGCAGAATTAGGCCATTCAGCCCATCGAGTCTACTCCGCCATTCGATCATGGCTGATCTATCCCTCCCTCCTAACCCCATTCTCCTGCCCCATAACCCCTGACACCCGTACTAATCAAGAATCTATCTATCTCTGCCTTAAAAATATCCATTGACTTCCACAGATTCACCACCCTCTCACTAAAGAAATTCCACCTCATCTCTTTCCCAAAAGAATGTCCTTTAATTCTGTGGCTAAGACCTCTGGTCCGAGGCTCTCCCACCAGTGGAAACATCCGCTCCACATCCACTGTGTCCAGGCCTGATATATTCTGGGCATTTGTATATCAAATGCTGGTATTACTGGCAACAGCCAAACCCCCGGTTTATATATGAATCATATATTGAAAGGGAACGTGTCAACACATCGGGATTATAAATAGACATAGAAGCAGGATTTGTTGACGGAACAAAGAATGTCATGCAATGGATCCGGCCTGCTTCCTCAACGCACTGCCCAAGCCCACCCGCGATCCCCGCTCAGTCACATTATCTTATACAAGGGACAGTTTTTTACATTGATACCAAGCCAATTAACCTACATACCTGTGCATCTTTGGAGTGTTGGAGGAAGCTGAAGATCCCGGAGAAATCCCATGTGGTCACGGGGGGAACGTGAAAACTCCATACAGAGAGCGGGCATAGTCAGGATCGAACCTGGATCTCTGGCGCTGTGAGGCAGCAACTCTACCGCTGCGCCCCCGTGCCACCCCACTACCTAATTCTACCTCATTTAAAAGGACAATCTATACCTCAACGACATCAACCTCACTGACATTATTCTTCTCTGGCCTTTGTCCAATCATCTTAAAAAACAACCACCTTACCTGTAATCTCAGGTAAACTACTCTCATTTGTATCCATCTATCATTTCCCAGGCTTTGTCTACTCCCCCCCCCCCCCCACCCCCCACACTTCCCTTCTAGCTTTCCCTCCCCACCCCCGCACCCTACCCCCACCACAATCAGCCTGAAGGATGAGAGGGGAATCATAGAAACATATAAAATTCTTAAGGGATTGGACAGGCTAGATGCAGGAACAATGTTCCCCATGTTGAGGGAGGCCAGAACTGATAACATGTAAGAAGAATATGGGGACTTTGGAATATAGCTGACAGTGCCGTGAGCACGGTCAAGATGGATCAGGTGACAAAACACAAGGTACAAGAGGTCGTGACCTCGCTGGTGCCATTAAGTCTAGGTCTTTGCAAGGGACTCCAGGTGGCTTCTGTTCTTGTGGCTTCTCTGAAACCATTAAGTCTAGGTTCTGTTGAACAGATGCTGAACCTAAGTCTGTGTTTGGATAGAGGATTATATGTTTACACTTAGTATCTGGGTACTACAAAGTTTTTGGATAAATTGTTTGTAATTTAGCATAGTAAGTGCTTCTGAAAGTGTTTTCTTATCTGTAAGAAGTGATTGGCATGTAGGGGTGGCCTTCCCCATCATACTTAAAGTCCCCACCCTCGTTTAGGTGTATAAAAGTGTATGTAATTCGTTTGGGTGTGTCGTTTGTCTTCCTTCTGTTTGGTTTGCACAAGGCTACCATGGGTTCGCGTGAGTGGATCCGAGACCATCCCTGTAATGTATGCAAATAAAGAAGGGTTTGGACTTCAGTGTTCTACTCAGTTCCTTTTACTGAACCAGACTCGGGGTAAGATTAGATCAGGGCATTCACAGAACCAGGGGTCATAGTTTAAGAATAAGGGGTAGGCCATTTAGGACTGAGATGCGGAAAAACCCTTTCTCCCAGAGAGTTGTGAATCTGTGGAATTTTCTGCCACAGTGGAGGCCAATTCACTGTGTGTTCTTAAGAGAGAGAATATAGCTCTTAGGGCTGGCAGAATCAAGGGATATGGGGAAAAAGCAGCAACGGGGTACTGATTTTGGATGATCAGCCATGATCATAGTGAATGGCGGTGCTGGCTCGAAGAGCCGAATGGCCTACTCCTGCACCTATTTTCTATGTTTCTATGTTTCTAAGTTTATGTCCCGACACAAAAAGTCACCTATCCGTGTTCTCCAGAGATGATGCTTGACCTGCCGAGCTACTCCAGCACGTTGTGTCTTTTATTTTGCGTAAACCAGCATCTGCAGTTCTTTCTGCCTTTATTTTGGCCCGGATTCATTGAGCTCATTGCCCAGGGCTAAGCCGTCGAGATTGATTGACCTGTGCCATTCCCACGCAAGCCCGTTCTCTTTGTATACCTCAACATTCCCGATAGAAGGAGGCTTCATTGTCACACGTGACAAGTCACAGTGAAATTCTTTGCTTGCACCCCCAAGGTATGCAAAGAGTCGGCACTTAAAGGGCGCTGACAAAGAGGGAACGTCTTACCTTGAAATTATGTTGTTCTCTTTCTCAATGATCACAAGGGCAACAAGGAAAAATAGAATAATGGCATATTTGATCCTCATTCTCATTGCTACTGTCTTTGAGGCTGGGATCCTGATACAATGGTGCGCAGGAGGTCCCTAGGCACAGAAGCGTGCCGTTCAATGGTCCGCCAGGGATTCGGTACAGCCCACCTCCGTGCCAGCGTAGGGCCAGTCTACTGGTGAAGGTATCGGTCACAGAGCCTCTCTCCTCTCCCCAGTCACACCAAATTGTGCTGCAAAGACAACACAGAGAAGGAGTTTAATTATTCAGCTCAGAGCTCACCCCGTGCAAAAAACCTTGCGCTGAACACCTTCGCTCTGTCCGCCTTGGCCAACGCGATCTCCCAGTTACCAAACCCTTTCCCCCTCCCACTCCCCCACTGAACTTTCTGTCCTGGGCCTCCTCCACTGTCAGAGTGAGGCCCATCGCAAGTTGCAGAAACAGCACCTCATATTTCACTTCGTCAGCTCACAACCCAGCGGTATGAACATTGGTCTAATGATGAATCTTGAATCTAATTTCAAGCAATCCTTGCGTTTTTCCCTCTTCCTTCCTCCCCCACCCTAGTTATCCTAGTAAAGTTCATTTTAGTTTGGTTTATTGTCACATGTACCGAAGAAATAGTGAAAAGCTCTTGTTGCGTGCTAACCAGCCTGCGGAAAGGCAATACATGATTGTCCTCGACAATCCTGCTAGTTTAATTGTTCATATCCCTTCATCATCACCTCTTCCACAGCCAACAATGGACCATTGTGAGCTCCACCTTTCCTTGATCTTCGGTGCAGACTCTGATTTGTTCCAAACATGTTCATACCTCTGGTTTCCCTCTCGTCTGACTCTCAGTCAGAAGAAGGGTTTCGACCCTAAATGTCGCCGATTCCTTTTCTCCAGGGATGCCGCCTGACCCGCTGAGTTATAGCAGCATTTTGTGTCTATCACTGGTGCTACCACCATTGACTACCGTCTCAGTCTCTTGACCCCTCCTGCCTCCCCCAACCTCTTTCCCACCCGACAATCTGGTGACCCCTCCTTTCTCCAATAGCCCCCCCCTCCTGCTCCAAGCGTTCCCTCCACCCGCTCCTGCCCCTCCCCATCCTTCCTGCTTGCAGCCCCCTCCCACCCTGCTGCCAGTCCCTCCCTCTTCCACTAACAGCCTCTTCCACCTGCACTGATGCCCCTCTCTCCCAGTCTAACAAGTGAGTGTGTTCCCACTCTGCTGTTCTTGCATTGTTGATTCATTATGCATAGTATTATTCCCTACACGTGCTCTGCACTCTTACCTTAGACCATAGAATAATACAGCCTATAGTGGCACAGTGATAGAGTCGCTGTTAATGGTTGCCAATGTTCTCACTCCCAAATAAGGGACAAGAGGTCAAAATACGGGACAAATTCCCAACGGCAATTTGTTGACCGACTCGGCCGTGGCTGGGTGAAAGATCAGTTGGCCCGGGTGTTGGACGGCACACAAAGCCAAGCCGGCGGGCCAGCTGAGGAGTTTTGGTCCGGCCCGCATGACGTCGCGCGCAAAGTTCGGCACTCCATCCAACTCATGATCACCCATGAGAAGGAGGGGTGGTGGTGTCGGCGGTAAGCGAAGGTCCGAAGGTCGGACAGCTGGCCGGGCTGCCGACCGACAGAGCCACGGGTGAGGCGCTGCTGCTGCACTCCATGGGCTGCACTACAGTGGGACTGGTGAGGCGGGGCCGGACGCGGCGCTCCGACCCGACAGTCCCCTCGACCCGAGTAGTAGCAGTCAAGGGCGGTCCCCTATGGGACAAACCAATTTAGCCCAATATACGGGTGCACAGCACGATTTTTGGAAACGAGAGGGCTGCGCCATTGACTCTTTGACGGGCCTCTGGCTCACCCCTCTCGGGCAAGTTTGTGTAACTGATGTTTTTCTGTCCGTTCTTTTATATTATATACACTGCCTTACAGATGCTGGTAAGGAGGGAAAACAATGGAGATACACCTTACAATTTCAAAACCTAATTGTGATGCTCATTTTCCTTTGTGAAAATTTCATGTTAATTCAGTACATCGCGTGTGGAATGGTGGGCAATCTTATGAGTGTATTTGGGTGTATAAAGGTTTTAAGAGTTTGAATAATTTCCTTGAGGTGTGTATAATTGTGCAAGTTTTGAGTGAGAATTTTATTGCGTTAAAGTGTGTGAATATCTGTGAGATTTAGAATATGGCATGAGGTGTGGCAACATGTGAGTGGATGTCACAGAAAAAATGTTTTAAGAGGTAGTGTCTCTTTAAGAAGCTGCAGTTGCGTGTGGGTGGCGCCACACAGTTTTTTCTTTTCCTTTGTTCTTTGGATATGCTTTTCTATTTGTGTGGAAATTAATTGTTTATTCTTTGTTTTCTTTTAACTGTTAAACAGAGGAGGAATGCAAAAATCGCAGTTTGTTTTGTCTTATCTATGTTTTAAGTTTTTTTCGTCCCCTATTTCTAATCTTTTGAACTGAGTTCAAAAAGAGACCTGGATGCTTTTGGCATCCTGGTTAAAGTGAGATTGGAGATGCCAATATCTCAGGGTGGAAAAAAAGTTAATTAGGGAAAATTGTGATTAGTATACATTCATGCTTGGAAAATGAAATTGTGAATTTGGGGAGATAGATTGGAACAATTGGGAATAACTTTTAAATTGTTTTTCTTACGGAGACGAGGAAACACTTTTTCTCACAGAGAGTGGTGAGTGTGGAATTCTCTGCCTCAGCGGGCGGTGGAGGCGGATTCTCTGGTTGCTTTCAAGAGAGAGCTCGATAGGGCTCTTAAAGATAGCAGAGTCATGGGGATATGGGGAGAAGGCAGGAACGGGGTACTGATTGGGGATGATCAGCCATGATCACATTGAATGGCGGTGCTGGCTCATAGCGCCGAATGGCCTCCTCCTGTACCTATTGTCTATTATAAATGATCTGATTTTTTTAAAGGGCTTAAGTATATTGGCAAAGTTATGGATTATTGATCTTGAGTTTTTGAGTTATGTTGGGAAAGCTTGTTTTGATGTGTTAATAGTGTTTGTCTTTTAGAATGAAAATGAGCAGCCAGGTTCCTGTCTGCAGGGAAGTAGATGAGGAGGCTTGAAGCATGTGCTGTGAAAGGGACAAATGAAGGTCATGCAGTATTATGATAGTTGATTACATCAGACCGTAGTTTACAAAAGGGGGTTTGAGGGAACTCACTATGAGGGGTAAAAAGTGAGAGATAAGTGGATTGGGGAGGAGAAATATATTTGGACATTGAAGAGATAATATTTAGGTGGAGGTCCCTCTTCAGATAGACTCCGATCAGCGAACATGTTCACAGGGAAGGTGATGAAGGAGGTTTCTGCCTTGCCAGTCGTTAAAGACTGATTTCGAATTTCCAAACCATCCGCAGGGTTTTGGATTAATGGAGGGAATGAATAGGACACTAATGAGTTTAAGTAAAGCCTTGACTGAGACTGAACAGGAATGGGTTAAGGTATTCCCAGCCATTCTGATGATTCAGAACAACAAAGCTCGGCCTGTGGACTTAGGGTGCCGCGGTCTCCGGTGGGAAGCGGCCGATTCGGAACGCCAAGCCGCTGGAACTGTTCTTTCCGAAGCCGGAGCTCCATCATCCGGCGAGAGGGCCTGAAACACCGGGCCTCCTCTGCGGCGACTACAGAGGCCTCAAATAGGCCCTGTCCACGGGTGAACACAGAGGAAGAGGACTGGACTTTTACTGCCTTCCCTCTGCTGTGGGGGGACATTTCATGTTAAATTCTATAGTGTGTTGTGTTTATCTCCTTATTTCTATGGATGTCTGGCAACCCAAATTCTTCTATGTACAGCACTTTGGTTTAATGCGAGTTGATCTAAAAGTGCTATAAAAATAAAATTTGATTGATTGATTGAACCCCAGCTAGAGAGACAGGATTAATGCTTTGATAACAGATAATTGATAACAGGATGTTAAGAACCTACCAGAAGACGTAGAAGTTACACATTGGGAGTGGCGGCGCTGCCCTGACCGCAGCGGCTCGCCTGCAGTCCGTCTGTTTTTCTTTTTTTTTTTCTTCTTGTCTTGTTTTAGCGTTAATTTGAGTTATTATGTAGTGTATGTGTGTGGGAGGGGTGGGAGAAACGTTTTTAGTCTCTTCCTTTTGGGGGGGACGCGACTTTTCCTGTCGTATCCCCCTTCTCCGTCTCCGCTGAGGCCTAATGGCGGAGCTGACAGCCTCCAACTGCGACCGACCTCGGGGCGCCGGACGCAGAGCCAGCCAGGACTTACCAGCGCGGGGCTGGCCGACTTCGGGGCTGTGGTGGGTTCAGGCGTTCCGGCGGCCCGACTCGGAGCTGCGGCGGCTTTCCGGTGGCGGTGGCGGCGGCAGCGACTTCGGAGGTTCGGCCGCGGGCCCAGTGGACGACATCGTCGGGAGCTCGCAGGTCACAGGTTGGTGACCTGTTTTTCCGGAGCTCCCGCGGCAACAGCTGCGTCCGCTGGACTGGAGGGCGGCAGCTTCGGCAGCTTCGACCGCCCCGGGCCGCGGAGTTGAACCGGCCCGCTCACCCGGTGCGGTCACAACATCGGAGGCCTGGGTCGCCCCAGCGCAGAGGAAGAGAAAGAGGAAGAAGGGAAGAGACAAAGACAAGATTTTTGCCTTCCACCACAGTGAGGAGCTGTCTGCTGAACTCACTGTGGTGGATGTTAAATATGTGTTTATTGTGTGTTTTGTTATTTACTATATGTATGACTGCAGGCAACAAAATTTCATTCAGACGGCAAGCCACTACCAGTTGAACACAGGGACGAGTCCATACTGGCAGACAATGGGGCTATTGACTCTCTTTTTAATCTGGGGTTGGCCCAGATGAACCGGACTTGGGGAAATAACTGGTTTCTGTCTATGAGTTTAGAATTTCCCCTTCATGATAATATAAGTGTATGCTGGGTGTGTACGCACATCCCATATAATGATGGAGGAGGAATACCCCTCTTAACAATATCCCTTTATCTTGTTGAGATTCTCTACCTAACATTTTTGTGAGTTGTCTGTTTATTAAGAAGTGAACCTTAACAATGAAGTGCTTGTTTCCGTGATGTATCTCTTCATGAAAGTAAACGAGCAACAAGGATTGTCTCATGTGATCACACTGTGATTAGCACTAACCACAATTCAGTGACTTTAATGCAAATGTACCGGACTCCAGGGGCTCATTTGTATTGCCACCTCTCATTAAAAACTTGCTCAGCTAGCCAACCTAGTTGGTTCCCATCCCTCCACCAGTCCACGTTTTCACCCCCTCCCTTTCGCCAATCTTGAAAGGAAAGAGAAAAACAGATGTTAAAACCGACCCTGTTAAGTGTATGGCTAGGCAGTCGGCAGCAGTGGGAGAAATAAACGCCTTGGGATGGTTCACATCCGTAACCCTTTCCTGCGCGCTGAGTAATCAACAGCGTAGCGCTAGAGTTGCTGCCTCACAACGCCAGAGACCCGGACAAGTAAAATGGATGAAGGAGAGCCAGTGGATGTAGTGCATCTGGATGTTCAGAAAGCCTTTGATAAGGTCCCACACAGGAATTTGTGGGCAAAATTGGGGCGCATGGTATAGGGGGTATTGTGGGTCCCTGTCAGAATGGCAGGCAGTGGTGAGTGGAGTGCCGCAAGGCTCGGTGATGGGGCCGCAACTATTTACAATATATATCAATGATTTAGATGATGAGATTAAAAGTAACACTTGCAAATTTGCAGATGACACAAAGCTGGGTGGCAGTGTGAAAAGCGAAGAGGATGCTAGGAGGTTGCAGGGTGACTTGAATAGGTTGAGTGAGTGGGCAGATGCATGGCAGATGCAGTATAATTTAGATAAATGTGAGGTTATCCACTTTGGCGGCAAGAACAAGGAAGCAGATTATTATCTCAATGGTGTCTATTGTCTATTGGGGTACTGATTGGGGATGATCAGCCATGATCACATTGAATGGCGGTGCTGGCTCAAAGGGCCAAATGGCCTACTCCTGCACCTAATGTCTATTGTCTATTGTCTATTGTCTATTGTCTATTGTGTCAGATTAGGAAAAGGGGAACGAGACCTGGGTGTCCTTGTACACCAGTCACTGAAAGTAAACGTGCAGGTACAGCAGGCAGTGAAGAAAGTTAATAGCACGTTTGCCTTCCTATCAAGAGGAGTTGAGTATTGGAGTAAAGGGGTCCTTCTGCAGTTGTACAGGGCCCTGGTGAGACCGCATCTGGAGTATTATGTGCAGTTTTTGTCTTATAATTTGAGGAAGGACATCCTTACTATTGAGGTAGGTTCACAAGGTTAATCCCCGGGATGGCGGGACTGTCATCTGAGGAAAGATTGGAAAGACTAGGCTTGTATTCACTGGAATTTAGAAGGATGAGAGGTTATCTTATAGAAACATATACAATTATAAAAGGACTGGACAAGCAAGATGCAAGAAAAATATTCCCAATGTTGGGGGAGTCCGGAACCAGAGCCCACAGTCTAAGAATAAAGGGGAGGCCATTTAAAACTGAGATGAGAACACACTTTTTCACCCAGACAGTTGTGAATTTGTGGAATTCTCTGCCACAGAAGGCAGTGGAGGCCAATCCCTCAATAGCAAGGATGTCCTTCCTCAAATTTGGAAACCAAAATTGCACACAATACTCCAGGTGTGGTCTCACTAGGGGCCTGTACAACTGCAGAAGGACCTCTTTGCTGGTATACTCAACTCCTCTTGTTATGAAGGCCAACATGCCATTCGCTTTCTTCACATCCAGCTGTACCTGCATGCTTACTTTCAATGAAAGATGCACAAGGACCCCCAGATCTCGTTGGACTTGGTGGGCAGAAGGACCTGTTTACGCACTGTATCTATGGATGTATGGCAACCTAAATTATTCTATGTACAGCACTTTGGTTCAATGCGAGTTGATCTAAAAGTGCTATATAAATAAAATTTGATTGATTGATTGAACCCCAGCTGGAGAGACAGGATTAATGCTTTTTGAATTGATAACAGGATGAGCTATGAACCTACCAGAAGATGTGGAAGTTACACCTACAGGCCCTCAGCTATTAACTAATTATGTATGCACAGCAATTAACCCATGCCTTGCCAGGTCTGCATTCCCAGGTACGAGAGGCACAGAAGCCACTACCAATTGAACACAGGGACGAGTCCATACTGGCAGACAACATGCTGATAAAGTACTGGGACCGGAAGAAATTGAGACTGTGCTGAGACTGTACCAAGTGCTACCAACAATATCAACCGCCATGAAGATTGAAGATCACCCCGGTTGGATACATCTTATTGACTGTAAACGGTTCAGAGAAAGAAGAAAGGACAATGGGGCTATTGACCCACTTTTTAATCTGGGGTTGGCCCAAATGGACCACACTTGGGCAAATAACTGGTTTCTGTCTATGAGTTTAGAATTTCCCCTTCATGATAATATAAGTGTATGCTGGGTAATGATGGAGGAGGAATACCCCTCTTAACAATATCCCTTTATCTTGTTGAGATTCTCTACCTAACATTTTTGTGAGTGGTCTGTTTATTAAGAAGTGAACCTTAACAATGAAGTGCTTGTTTCCGTGATGTATCTCTTCATTAATCTAAACAAAGGATTGTCTCATGTGATCACACTGTGATCAGCACTAACCACAATTCAATGACTTTAATGCAAATGTACCGGACTCCAGGTTCCATCCTGACCTCTGTCTGTCTGTCCGGAGCTAGTGTAGGGGGGTGATCACTGGTCAGTGTGGGCTCGGTGGACCGAAGGACCTGTTTCCACGATGTATCTCTAAAGTCTAATGTCTAAAGCCATTTCAATCCATTTTTTTTTGAGGATGCGACAAATAAAATGGATGAAGGAGAGCCAGTGGATGTAGTGCATCTGGACGTTCAGAAAGCCTTTGATAAGGTCCCACACAGGAGATTAGTGGGCAAAATTGGGGCGCATGGTATAGGGGGTATTGTGGGTCCCTGTCAGAATGGCAGCAGTGGTGAGTGGAGTGCCGCAAGGCGCGGTGCTGGGGCCGCAACTATTTACAATAAATATCAATGATTTAGATGATGAGATTAAAAGTAACACTTGCAAATTTGCAGATGACACAAAGCTGGGTGGCAGTGTGAAAAGCGAAGAGGATGCTAGGAGGTTGCAGGGTGACTTGGATAGGTTGAGTGAGTGGCCAGGTGCATGGCAGATGCAGTAGATAATGTAGATAAATGTGAGGTTATCCAGTTTGGCGGCAAGAACAAGGAAGCAGATTATTATCTCAATTGTGTCTATTGTCTATTGGGGTACTGATTGGGGATGATCAGCCATGATCACATTGAATGGCGGTGCTGGTTCGAAGGGCCGAATGGCCTACTCCTGCACCTAATGTCTATTGTCTATTGTCTATTGTCTATTGTGTCAGATTAGGAAAAAGGGAACGAGACCTGGATGTCCTTGTACACCAGACACCGAAAGTAAACATGCAGGTACAGCAGGCAGTGAAGAAAGCTAATGGCATATTGGCCTTCATAGAAACATAGAAACATAGAAAATAGGTGCAGGAGTAGGCCATTCGGCCCTTCGAGCCTGCACCGCCATTCAATATGATCATGGCTGATCATTCAACTCAGTATCCTGTACCTGCCTTCTCTCCATACCCCCTGATCCCTTTAGCCACAAGGGCCACATCTAACTCCCTCTTAAATATAGCCAATGAACTGGCCTCAACTACCTTCTGTGGCAGAGAATTCCAGAAAATCACCACTGTGTGAAAAATGTTTTCCTCATCTCGGTCGTAAAGGAATTCCCCCTTATCCTTAAACTGTGACCCCTTGTTCTGGACCTACCCGACATCGGGAACAATCTTCCTGCATCTAGCCTGTCCAACCCCTTAAGAATTTTGTAAGTTTCTATAAGATCCCCCCTCAATCTTCTAAATTCTAGCTAGTACAAGCCGAGTCTATCCAGTCTTTCCTCATATGAAAGTCCTGACATCCCAGGAATCAGTCTGGTGAACCTTCTCTGTACTCCGTCTATGGCAAGAATGTCTTTCCTTAGATTTGGAGACCAAAACTGTACGCAATATTCCAGGTGCGGTCTCACCAAAACCCTGTACAACTACAGTAGAACCTCCCTGCTCCTATACTCAATTCGTTTTACTATGAATGCTAACATACCATTCGCTTTCTTCACAGCCTGCTGCACCTGCATGCCTACTTTCAATGATTGGTGTACCATGACATCCAGGACTCGTTGCATCTCCCCTTTTCCTAATCGGCCACCATTCAGATAATAGTCTACCCTCCTGTTTTTGCCACCAAAGTGGATAACCTCACATTTATCCACATTATACTGCGTCTGCCATGCATTTGCCCACTCACCCAACCATCCAAGTCACCTTGCAGCCTGCTAGCAGCCTCCTCACACCTAACACTGCCCCCCAGCTTCATGTCATCCGCAAACTTGGAGATGTTGCATTCAATTCCCTCATCCAAATTATTAATATATATTGTAAATAGCTGGGGTCCCAGCACTGAGCCTTGCGGTACCCCACTAGTCACTGCCTGCCACTCTGAAAAGGACCCGTTTACTCCTACCCTTTGCTTCCTGTCTGCCAGCCAGTTCTCTTTCCACATCAATACTGAACCCCCCAATACCGTGTGCTTTAAGTTTGTATACTAATCTCTGATGTGGGCCCTTGTCGAAAGCCTTCTGAAAGTCCAGATATAACACATCCACTGGTTCTCCCTTATCCACTCTACTAGTTACATCCTCGAAAAATTCTATAAATTTTGTCAGACATGATTTACCTTTTGTAATTCCATGCTGACTTTGTCCAATGATTTCACCACTTTCCAAATGTGCTGCTATCCCATCTTTAATAACTGACTCTAGCAGTTTCCCCACTACCGACGTTAGACTAACTGGTCTGTAATTCCCTGTTTTCTCTCTCCCTCCTTTTTTAAAAAGTGGGGTTACATTAGCTACCCTCCAATCCTCAGGAACTACTCCAGAATCTAAAGAGTTTTGAAGAATTATCACTAATGCATCCATTATTTCTGTGGCTACTTCTTTGAGTACTCTGGGATGCAGCCTTTCTGGCCCTGGAGATTTATCGGCCTTTAATCCATTCAATTTACCCAACACCACTTCCCGGCTAACCTGGATTTCACTCAGTTCCTCCATCTTATTTGACCCACGGTCCCCTGTTATTTCCAGCAGATTATTTATGTCTTCCTTAGTGAAGACAGAAGAAGGGTCTCGACCCGAAACGTCGCCTATCTCCTTCGCTCCTTAGATGCTGCTGCACCCGCTGAGTTTCTCCAGCTTTTTGTGTAACCCTTGATTCTCCAGCATCTGCAGTTTCTTTGTTAACAAAGTAGTTATTCAATTGGTCTGCCATTTCCTTGTTCCCCATGATCAATTCACCTGTTTCTGACCGCAAGGGACCTACATTTGTTTTAACTAATCTTTTTCTCTTCACATATCTATAAAAACTTTTGCAGTCAGTTTTTATGTTCCCTGTCAGTTTTCTTTCATAATCTATTTTCCCTTTCCTAATTAACCCCTTTGTTCTCCTCTGCTGGACTCTGAATTTCTCACAGTCCCCTGATAGGTTGCTTTTTCTGGCTAATTTGGATGCTTCATCTTTTGTTTTGATACTTTCCCTGATTTCCCTTGTATCCACAGATGCACTACCTTCCCTGATTTATTCTTTTCCCAAACTGGGATGAACAATTGTTGTAGTTCATCCATGCAGTCTTTAAATGCCTTCCATTGCACATCCACTGTCAACCCTTTGAGAATCAATTGCCAGTCTATTTTGGCCAATTCACGTCTCATACCTTCAAAGTTACCTCTCTTTAAGTTCAGAACCCTTGTTTCTGAATTAATTATGTCACTCTCCATCCCAATGAAGAACTCAACCATATTATGGTCACTCTTGCCCAAGGGACCACGCACAACAAGACTGCTAACTAACCCTTCCTCATTGCTCAATACCCAGTCTAGAATAGCCTGCTCTCTCATAACAAGAGGAGTTGAGTATTGGAGTAAAGGGGTCCTTCTGCAGTTGTACAGGGCCCTGGTGAGACCACATGTGCAGTTTATGTCTCATAATTTGAGGAAGGACATCCTTGCTATTGAGGCAGTGCAGCGTAGGTTCACAAGGTTAATCCCCGGGATGGCGGGACTGTCATCTGAGGAAAGATTGGAAAGACTGGGCTTGTATTCACTGGAATTTAGAAGGATGAGAGGGGGTCTTATAGAAACATATAAAATTATAAAAGGACTGTACAAGCTAGATGCAGGAAAAATGTTCCCAATGTTGGGGGAGTCCAGAACCATGGCCCACAGTCTAAGGATAAAGGGGAGGCCATTTAAAACTGAGATGAGAAAACACTCTTTCACCCAGAGAGTTGTGAATTTGTGGAATTCTCTGCCACAGAAGTCAGTAGAGGCCAATCCCTCAATAGCAAGAATGACCTTCCTCAAATTTGGAAACCAAAATTGCACACAATACTCCAGGTGTGGTCTCGCTAGGGGCCCGTACAACTGCAGAAGGACCTCTTTGCTGGTATACTCAACTCCTCTTGTTATGAAGGCCAACATGCCATTCGCTTTCTTCACTGCCTGCTGTACCTGCACGCTTACTTTCAGTGACGGATGTACAAGGATCCCCAGATCCCATTGTACTTCCCCTTTTCCCAATTTGACACAATTTAGATAATAATCTGCCTTCCTGTTTTTGCTACCAAAGTGGATAACCTCACATTTATCCACATTAAACTGCATCTGCCAAGCATCTGCCCACTCCCCCAACCTGTCCAAGTCACCCTGCATTCTCATAGGACCCCCAGATCTCGTTGTACTTGGTGGGCAGAAGGACCTGATTAACCACTGTATCTATCCAGTTTAAAATGAAAGCCAGTAAACGAAAGTATCAATTTTTGGATTGATCGGTTTCCTGAAAAGAAAGGTTTTCTTGCTTTGTTATTTAGTCACATCGCGTGCAAGCAGTGGCGATCACAACATCCCGTGTAATTGAAGGTATTTCAATGTGTGCTGTAGCCACAAGTATCTTGAAGAAATTCAAGTCCTTTCTCTACGAGACTATGCCAGACTTGCACAGCCGTGCCACATTGTGACCGTCTTACTACTCACAATACAAATGGACAACTTGGACAACGAGAGGCTTAAGGGCCTGTCCCACTTTCACAAGTTATTCACAAATTCTCCCGGGTTTTCCCCTTGATTTAAACTCGCAGAATGTTCGTAACGAGTCCGTAGGAGGTCGTAGGAGTTCGTAGATATATCGTAGCGGCTCGTTATGCCAGCTGTAGGTACTCGTGGCATCAGGTAAGTCGGGACGTTTTTTTCCAGCCCGATAAAAAATTTCCACGAGTAAAAAAATGGCCGGGATGAAAGAAATTGCAACTTTTTACTCATAAGGAAGGCATCGAAATAGTCGTGGGAATCCGTAGACATACTTGAATGAGTTCGCAGGAGTTTGTGAACATAGTCATGGAAGGTCGTAGGAGCTCGTAGATTACCACAATCTTGATTTTTTTAGGTCCTTTAAACCTGGTAGATGTTTTGAATTAAGTTGTGAAAGTGGGACAGGCCCTTTAACAAGTCAGAAGTGGCGTGGGTTACAAGATGGTAAAGCAGCAACTGCAGTTCGCTGCATCAACAGTTGGGAGAGGTTCAGTGCGGCCAGTTGGATACTGGGATAGAAAATCCGGGAGAACTGTTGCAAAAATCTGGGAAAATCTGGGAAGAATGTTTGCAGCTCCTCACAACTTATCCCAAGTGCCAGCCTTTGAAGCATCCATACTTGTGACACTCTCGCTTGCTGAGGTTAGGAGGAGTTTAGTTTAGTTTAGTTTAGAGATACAACACAGAAACAGGCCATTCGGCCCAACGAGTCTGGGCTGACCAGCGATCCCGCACACTAACACTACCCTACACACACTGGGGACAAATTTACATTTACACCAAGCCAATTAACCTACGGTGTATCTTTGGAGTGTGGGAGGAAACCGAAGATCTCGGAGAAAACCTGCGCAGGTCACAGGGAGAACGTACAAACTCTGTACAGCACCCGTAGTCAGGATCGACCCCGGGTCTCTGGCATTGTAAGGCAGTAGCTCTACAGCTGCGCCACCGTGCCACCCTAGATAGGTTGGAGAGAGGTGGGCCCTGAAGTTGGGAGATGTTGAGATCGCCCCAAACAGCTCGGCTGAAAGAATAAGGGGTGCGTGTACGCTGATGCTGGGTGAGAAGGGGTCGCCACGTACTTTTAGTAAAGATTGAAGCAATCGTTAGTAAATGCAAGGGTGGTTGGATACGTTATGGAGTCCAATGGCTTGGGATGCAGAGATGAGCACGGTGTGTGTTAACGACCCAAAACGTCACCCACTCCTTCTCTCCAGAGATGCCGCCTGTCCCGTTGAGTTACTCCAGCATTTTGTGCCTGTCTTCGCCAGTGTTAACGACTCAGGTTTGCTGCAGATAACCTGCCCACTAACACTTGGACAGATGCCTGGATTCCAGATGTTACAATATTAACAAATGCTGAGCATTTGAAGGCACTGGGCCTGTACTGGAGTTTAGGAGGAGGGGTCGCGTTATTGAAACTTACCGCATAGTAAAAGGCCTGGATGGAGTGGATGCGGAGAGGATGTTTCCACTAGTGGGAGAGTCCAGGACCAGAGGGAACAGAATAAACGGACGTTCCGAAGCATTTCTTTAGTCAGCTGATGGTGAATCTGAGGAATTCATTGCCGCAGACGGCTGTAGACGCCAAGTCATTGGGTTTATTTTTATGGCGGAGAGATTAGAATTTACAGAAGACAAGTAACCTACAAACCTGCAGGGCTTTGGAGGGTGGAAAAAAAAACCAGAGCACCCGGAGAAAACCCACGCGGTCACGGGGAAGATGTGCAAATTCCATAGAGACAGTACCCATGGTCAGGATCGAACCCGGCTCTCCGACGTGGTAAGGCAGCAACTCTACCGCTGTGCCACCCAATTTGTTCATGCCATCCAGGATGTTTCTACTCAGGAATAGCACTCTCTTCACTGATGTAGGTGAAGTTTCAGCCCCTGCTTGCTATGTGCAGTGAAGCCTTGGAGAGTAGAAACTCATCCAACCTCAACCAGGCCAGTTCAACAATCTGTGATGACATGGAACTGCAGATGCTGGTTTAAACCAAAGAGAGACACAAAGTGCTGGAGTAACTCAGCGAGACAGGCAGCATCTCTGGAGAGAAGGAATGGGTGAGACTGAAGAAGGGTCGGAAGAAGGGTCTCGTCCCGAAACATCATCCATTTCTTCTCCCCAGAGATGCTGCCCGACCCGCTGAGTTACTCCAGCATTTTGTGTCAATCTTCGAGTCAAACTGCATCTCTGGAGAAAATGGACAGGTGATATTTTGGGTCGGTTTCGGGTCGGAAAAAGGGTCCCGACCCGAATCGTTACCTATCAATTCTCCCCAGAGATGCTGCCTGACCCGCTGAGTTACTCCAGCATTTTGTGCCGAACTTTAGTTTAGCTATGTGTCAGCATCACTGCTTGACACGTCAAACACTGCAAAAGTTACTCCAGCTTTTAAATAAGGAGGTTATTTAGTTTTCCTCTTGCTCGCAGTGAGGTACATTGATAAACAAACTGTACTAACCACTGACACGGATGTGAAAGAGACACTCAGTGTCTCAGAGGAAGAATTCTTGGGACGGTAACTGTGGCAGTACTGAGTCAGACTGCTAGTTCCATAAGCAAGTACCTCTGTGTAATGCAAATGTAATAGTACACTAACCTTCTCCTAGGGAGTGTTTAACCCCTCTAAGTCAAGTCAAGTTTGTCGTCATATGCACAAGGGGAGGCACAGCGGTAGAGCTGCTGCCTTGCAGCGCCAGAGACCCGGGTTCGATCCTGACCTCGGGTGCTGTCTGTGTGTGGAGTTTGCACGTTCTCCCCGTGACCGCGTGGGTTTTCTCTGACATTCCAAAGACGCACAGGTTTGTAGATTTTACTTCGGAGTCACGTGAGTGATTCCGTGAAGAAGCCCCGCCAGAGCGCATGCGCGTCATTATGCCAGACGCATGGCGCACCGACGGGCTGGAGAGCGCAGCTCCACCAGCGCTAAGTTAAAGACCTGCAGGTAAGTCCTTTAAAACTTTACTGCGGTTTACTCAGCTTCCGTAAGGCTGGTTGTAGGAACCAGCAGGAGCGACCTTAGAAATGGAGAAATTAACAAAAAGGGCTGCCGTTAAAAGTAAAAAACGTACCCGCGGGACCACGGTTAGCAAGAGTATGCCGGCTTCAGAAACGCCGGCTTCAGAGACGCCAACTTCAGAGCCGCTGGCAGTTCAGCCAACGGCAGCAACTCCAGTGCTTCAGAGCACTGTGGCCACTCCTGTCGGGAGGAAGGCCAAGAGAAAAACGTCTGATGAGTCAGGCCAGGAAGACTCCCCTCCTTCCAATAAAAAGGTTTGGGGACGTCTGGACAAGATGGAACACCTCACAGAAAAAATGCTGAACCATGAGGTGTTCCAGCCGGGGTTTTATACCCCCAGGGTTCCCCAACAGCCCACAGCAGCAACCTCAAGCAGAGGTCCGTATGGCGAGGAGCAGTGCAGGCAGGAAGAACAATATGAGTACGAGCCTGAATGGGAACCCATAACAGCAGCACGTTTTCAAGGGCTGCATGATACCTCCCTTGAGCATGAGCCGGGAGAGCCAGGGCAATATGACTCTGACCCTGAAGTTGGTGTCACTGCAGGTGTGCCGGGTGTGGTCAGCAATTTTGCCATACCAGCCTGTACTGGTGAAGCGATGGATGAAAACCTGGCCAGCAATGTTAACTAGATGGCCTCTCACCAGCTCCAGGACTCCATAATGGAGGAAACTTCACAGCGATATCAAACACCTGTTAACTGTGCATCGCTCAAAGTGCCCACCATGAACTCGGCCATCTGGGGCAAATGAGCACATCCATGCAGGCGCATGAGTTGAAGTTACAGAAAGTCCTCAAATTGGTTGGTGCAGGAATAACGGCGTTTCGGTGAATGGTCCAAGGGGCACCGCTATCACGTATGCAGCAGGATATGCTGACCCTGCTGTGTAATGCTCATTTTGAGCTTAGTTGCATATGGAAGATAGCCATCAAACCGACCCACAACCCACGCTTCGCAGCATTGTGCAGATCCTCTAATGTCCAGACACCCAACTTGCTATTTGGGGAAGGATCTGGCGAAGCAAGTAAAAGAACTGGATGATGAGGCGAAAACGATCGGCCTCATCAAAACTTATCCCGGGGGCAGGATGCCGCCTCGCAAGCCATATCCTTTCAGGCGAGCCACAGACGCTGGAGCAGGTCACGGACCGAGCCGGGGGTTTCAAGCTACACACCACTGGCACGCACCACTGCACACCCCCAACAAGGCCAGGAGACCGAGGAATCCAAGAGCAACCATGGAGGTACGAGTAACTGGATATATCCTCTGTGGATCAGTCACCGGTCAGGGGTAGGTTGCAAATGTTCTATGATGAATGGTGCTGCATAACATCAGATCTATTTATACTGACAGTATCCGGGGGTCTCGAATGGAGTTTATCTCAGAAGTACATCCACCCGCACAAAATACACCTAGTCGGGTATTGGTTTTTTCAAGACCAGAAACTCTACAGGTAAATGATGAAATTAGGATTTTATTCCAAAAAGGGGTAATTGAAAGGTCAGCATATCAGCCTCAACAATTTGTGTCCAATATATTCCCCAGGCAAAAGAAGGATGGTGGGTGTCGAGTCATTCTGGACCTTAACCCGACAACTCTTATGTCCAGTATAAACATTTAAAAATGGAAACTTTCAGTACTGCTAATAAACTGGTATCAAAAGGGTGTTATATGGTCAACCATAGATCTGAAAGATGCATATTATTCAGTACCAATTCATCACCAGTACCGTAGATACTTGAAATTTAATTGGATGGGACAGCTGTGGCAATTTAAAGCTTTGCCCAATGGGTTAACCTCAGCCCCCAGGTTATTTACAAAATTGTTGAAACCGGTATCCGTGCTCAGAATCACATTGTGATGGCATACTTGGATGATGATCTGATCATAGGCAAAACTCAGGGGGCAGCTGAGGAATCGGTTTCAGTGACCAAACACCTGTTTGAGAGGTCAGGTTTCCTCATCCATCCAACTAAATCCAAATTAGTACCATCTAGAATGATTGACTATTTGGGGTTCGTCATTGATTCAACTAACATGTCAGTGACTTTGCCTATGGCCAAAACTGTCGACATTATGGAGGCCCGTGGCAATCTGGTAGATGAACAACAACCCTCCATCCGGTGAGTAGCCAGTGTTATTGGTAAATTAGTGGCGGCTTTCCCTGGAGTGCAGTTCTGACCTCTGCACTATCAGAATGTGCAACGAGCTAAAGAACAAGCACTGAAAGAACATGCAGGTCATTTCGATAGATCAATGCAGTTGCCAGCTGAAGCTATCGCCGAGTTGCAATGGTGGATAACTAATGTCTCACGATGTACTAGAGACATTCTGACTCAACAACTTTCAGTTATTGAAATGATGTGAGTGCTTTGAGATGGGGAGCCACTGATACCGAGTCTAGCTGTGGCGGCAGATGGAGTGTGCAAGAGGCTTTAATCCTGCGGAGGCATGGGATAAACTACTTAGTATTGCTGGGGGCATTCTATGGCCTAAAAGCATACTGTTCAACAATGCATGATTTACATGTTCAGCTCCAGATTGACAATACCACAGCTGTTGCATATATCAATCACATGGGAGGAATTAGGTCATTATCATGTGATAATCTGGCTAACCTCATTTGGAACTGGTGCATTACGAGAAATTTCTTGGTCTCCGCTATCTACCTACCAGGTAGAGATAACATGGTGGCAGTCACCAGGTCACGCAAATTTAATGACAACACAGAATAGATGCTGAATCCAAAAGTTTTCAAAATGATTATCAGCCGGTATTGATTGCCAGACATAGATCTGTTTGCATCCAGGTTAAATCACCAGTTACCTAAATGCGTATCATGGGAACCGGATCCAGGGTCAGGAGCGGTGGATGCATTCTCGCTACATTGCAGACATACGTACTTTTACGCTTTTCCCTCATTCTGCCTCATCAATCAATGTCTCACCAAAATAGAGCAGGACTCCGCTTCAGGCATTATGGTAGTTCCTGACTGGCCCACACAGCCATGGTTCCCATTGGTCCTGAGACTGATGACACAACCATTCATGACTATCCCCAAATGCAGCAACTGGTTGGTTCACCCTGTGACAGGAGAGGGTCACCCTTTACATTATTGTATTAATCTGTTGATTTGCAGATTCAGACCAGACCGTTCCAGGGGCTCGGACTATCGAGTAGGACCGTGGATGTGATTACTGCGGCCTGGAGAGATAGTACTAAAAAACAATATGTATCTCATATTAAGAAATGGGAGATGTTCTGTTTACAGTCAAATATATATTATCATACTGCAGGCATACCGGATGTATTGGAGTTCCTTGCTACATTGCATTTTGACGAGCAATTGAGCTGTAGTGCCATTAATAGTGCTCAAAGTGCTTTGTCATCCTATTTAGGGCCAGGGTCAGGACAACACTGTCGGATCTCATCCATTAGTGTCCCGATTCGTGAGAGGTATTTTTAACAAAAACCCTCCCAGACCTAGATATACGGAAATCTGGGATGTGAGCATAGTTCTCACACTGCTTCGGCAATGGGCTCCAATTACATCTCTGTCTTTTCATAAGTTAACGCTCAAAGTGGTCATGCTAATGGCGCTAGTGTCAGCGCAACGGGTCCAGACATTGCAAAAGCTGGACTGGACGACTGGACAGCATGCATTCTTCTGTAGATAATATTACGTTTTATGTATATGATTTAATCAAACAAAGCAGGCCAGGGACGGCTGGAACCAACATAAGCTTTAAAGCATACCCCATTGACCTGAGGCTATATGTAGTTACACACCTGAGTCAATATATCGAGGTCACCAAGAGTCTCAGAGGCTCTGAAACAGCGACGCTCATCAGCCACAAAACACCTCATAGAAAGGTTTCAGTACAAACTATTTCTAGATGGCCAAAACAGGTTTTGGATTGTTCTGGAGTAGACACTGATGTCTCACTCCACCAGGGCGGCGTCAACATCCGCAGCGAAGGCGCAGGACGTGCCTCTCGATCAAATCCTCAGGGCCGCAGGATGGTCTAGTGAAGGAACCTTTTCATGATTCTATGATAAGTCTGTCCTCGCAGTGGAAGGATTTGGGCATGCTGTTTTGGGTTCTGTTTTGAGTTCTCCTTTGTAATTTCCCCCTGGGAGAGAGGGATTATTACTGTTCTTTTATTATTAAAAACATTCATTGTATAATTTAAACAATGTTCAATACGTTATTTGTTTATCCTGTGTCAACCGAAGCAGTGTGTTGTATGGAACTGGATCTACGGCATGAAATTACAGTGCTTGGAAATCTTCACGGAGTAACTCATGTGACTCCGAAGTAAAATAGTAAGATTAAACGAGAACTTCCCAGTTTGAAGTTTGATCTTCATTTTATGAGGAGTTACGGTGAGCGATTACGTGCCCTCCGCTCCCGGCCCTCATAATCGCAAAGATCATCTGGTAGTTCTAGTCTTCTGAGTCTTACTATATCACTCCGACTGTAGTTACTGTGATTTCATGCCGCTGCTTTGAAGATTGACGCGCATGCGGGGCTTCTTCACGTAATCGCTCACCGTAACTCCTCATAAAATAAAGATCAAACTTCAAACTGGTAAGTTCTCGTTTATTCTTACTATTAATTAGCTTCGGAAAAATTGTCAATTCTCCCTAAATGTGTGTAGGACAGATCTATTGTGCGGGTGATCGCTGGTCGGCGAGGACTCGGTGGGCCGAGGGGCCTGTTTCCATGCTGCATTTCCAAGTTTAAAAGTAAGGTATGGTGAGGTGTGGGCACAATGAAAATCCTGCTTGCAGCAGCATCATTAGTGCCAAATTGCTGCAGCCAACACATAAACTAGACATCAATTATACATAGATTATGCAGCCAGAACATATCCTTGTTGCTTTACTGACTCTGTGGTGATGTGATGAGGCAATTAAGTAGGGTGTTGGCTTGGGTTGCAGGTTCTTGCAAAGCTGCTCTGCACAGCCCCCTTCACTGCCCCCTCTCCCCGCACCCCCTCCCACCCCCTCCCGCCCCATGAAGCTTCCAGGCCAAACGAGCCATCCTTAAAACCAATGATGCATTACCACTTCCATGCATCGTGGATCAGTCGTCACATGAATCCGCATGTAACATCCACACTGACTTATGCGACTGCCCCACTTAGATGAAATTTTCGACGACTGTCGGCGACTGTCATAGTCATAGCAGGTCGCCGAAAAACCGGCGACTGGACCCCTCCCTACGACAAAGTCTACGACAACATACCACCTAGTCGACAGCAACCGGCGACCCATTAGCACGTCCACCTACGACCACACACCTACGACAACCTACGTCCACCCGCAACAAGCTACGACCCTGTCGGAGACAACTGAAGACAATTCAGTCGCCGGTACCCGTCTCTGGTTGACGTAGGTAGTCGCCAATGGAATTCACCGAAGTCAGCACCGGTGACATCCTACGTCACCTGGCGACAACCTACGGCAGCACCTACGTCAGGGGAAGTCAAGCTGCACTCAGTGGCGTCACGCCCACTGTCGCCGAAATGTTTCAAACATTTCAAAATCCAGCAGCAACCAGAAAAACGCTACGATTCTTTGGGTGACTGAGGAGACAATGCAGACGACACTCCAGCGACCATGTCGCCTGTAGTCGCCTAAAAAATGCCTGTGGGACAGGCCCTTTAGAAACATATAAAATAAGTGCAGGAGTAGGCCTTCGATCTGGCACCGTCATTCAATACGATCATGGATGATCAGTACCACATTCCTGCTTTCCCCCCATATCCCTTGATTCCTTTAGCCCTAAGAGCTATCTATATCCACTCTCTCTTGAATTCATCCGGTGAATTGGCCACCACTGCCTCCTGTGGCAGAGAATTCCACAGATTCACAACTCTCTGGGTGAAAAGGTTTTTCCTCATCTCGGTCTTAAATGGTCTACCCCTTATTCTTAAACCGTGACCCCCTGGTTCTGGACTCCCCCCGACATCGGGAACATTTTTCCTGCATCTAGTCTGTCCTATTGGACTTCACTACAGAATGTTGCATCTCATAGGGAGAATGTAGGGGAGTGCTTTAAATAAGGCACTGGGCTCCACTGCAGAAGAGGGAAATTAATAAATGAACCAGATTGGGTCGACCTCTAGAGTCAAGTGTGTTTTATCGCCATGTGTCTCGAAATGTCACAATGAAAATCATACTAGCAGCAGCACCACAGAGATGGAAGCATAGATAGACACAAAGTGCTTAAGTAACATAGTGGGACTGGCAACATCTCTGGAGAGAAGGAACGGGTGACGTTTCGGGTCGAGACCCTTCTTCAGACTCTGGTTCTGTACTAAGCACCATAGAAAAAAATAATCGAAACAAATAATAATAGTACTAAAAGACAAAAAAAATGCCCCCAGGTCGATGTAGTTCAGAGCTTACTTGGAGGTTGAATTGTTCAATAGCTTGATTGATTGATCGATCGATCGATTAATTGATTGATACTTTATCATCACATGTGACATGTCGCAGTGAAATTCTTTGTTGTTCATACCATACACAAAGAATGCAAACAGTCACCAACTCAAGGGCGCCGACAACGTAATGGGGCTGTCCCACTGTACCAGCTAATTCAGGTTCTCCCGAGTTTCCCCTGATCCGAACTTGGAGATTTACGGTAATGGCCGCTCGTAGGTGCTCGGGGCTCTCGTGGACATTTTTCAACATGGTGAAAAATCTTCACCAGCTTACTGCGTTTCCCGAGTCCTTGCCGTTAGCGTGACGCTAAGAGACGTCCCGAGCTCCGACGTACCCGCTACGTACATTCTACGTGCTTACCACGAGATGGAATTTTTTTTTAACACAGGAGAGCTCTTGACTTAGCTCGTACAGTGGGACAGGCCCATTACAAAGAAGTCCCCAATTGTCTCTCTTTGCTCTCGGCAGACCCCCACGTCTGGTCCGATCATTTTCTCCGGTGCCCTCTTTGTTCCTGATGGCTGTAGGGAAGAAGCTGCTGCTGAACTTGGACGTTACAGTTTTCAAGCTCCTGCACCTTCTTCCCGGTGGCAGGGGGTGAAATGATAGCGAGGCCAGGCTGGTGTGGGTCTCTGATGATGCTGGCTGCCTTTTTGAGGCAGCGACTCCTGTAGATCCCTTCGACGGTGCGGAGTTCAGTACCCGTGATGGCCCTAACACTTCAGGTACGTTTCGCCAATGCAGATGTACAAAGGTTGTGTTCAGTTGTTGCCCGTTCAATCAGCTCTCCATTCTAGAAGCTTCTCATGGGCGGCATGTTGGCGCAACGGTAGAGTTGCTGCCTTACAGCGCTAGCAGCATCGGCGACCCGGGTTCGATCCTGACTACGGGTGCTGTATGGAGTTTGTATGTTTTCCCCTTAATCTGGGTGGGTTTTCTCCGAGATTTTCGGTTTCCTTCCGCACTCCAAAGACTTACAGATATGTTGGTAAATTGGTTTGGTATAAGTGTAAATTACCCCTAGTGTGTGTAGGGTAGTGTTAATGTGCGGGATCGCTGGTCAGTGCAGACTCGGTGGGCCGAAGGGCCTGTTTCCACGCTGCATTTCTAAACTAAACTAAACTAATACTGTTTACTTCCAGACAAGCATTCATGCCTATGATTGTGATTACGTCTCAAAAAATCCTTTTTGAAGTTCTTAATTAACTCAGTACAAACAGCACCCGAGGTCAGGATCGAACCCGGGTCTCTGGCACTGTGAGGCAGTAACTCTACCTCTGCGCCACCGTGCTGCCCACACCTGATCCAATGAAGGGTGAATAGACAAGTTGGCATAGTTGGGAGGCCCTCGTCAAAGCACAGGTTCAAACGCTTCTTAGAAAGCCTGGTAACCGGGTCTCTTCTGGCTACCGCAGTTCGCAGAAATAGGGAGTGTTTTAACCAAAGCCAGTTCGTCTCTAGGGCCGTGGGGGAAAACAGGCTGCTTTAAGTGACGCGTGAAGCAGTGCCTTTTGCAGGAGTACGAGGGGGAGAACAGAGGAATCTTTATCGGAGCTGCGTTTAAATGAGAACTCTGCTCTTAAGGAACGTGCCTGAGAAATCTGGTGCAGCGACCAAAGACCTGGTGGCACATGGTAACCATTTGCAACATTAACGCACCTTTGATGCCTTTCAGCTCGTCAGCCTGTAGCCATCTACAGCGATTTTTATAGAGTATTTTCACGGCTATAGTTAGTGCAAGAGACAAAGGGAAAGGGGAGTGAATGGGTACCACATGATTTCCTGAAAGGGGGATGTGGGTACGATTCCGCCTTCCACAACCCCGAGTATTCACGTGAGAATAACTCCCTTTTATCTTGTGTTTTTCGAAGGCTGGCCCAAAGTGATTTGCAGCCAATGAGCACTTTCATGGAAAACTTATTGTCATTCAGACCTTGCGGTCTGAACGAAATTTCGTTGCCTGCAGTCATACATATAGTAAATAACAAAACACACAATAAACACGTATTTAACATCCACCACAGTGAGTTCACCAGACACCCCCTCACTGTGGTGGAAGGCAAAAATCTTGTCTTTGTCTCTTCCCTTCTTCCTCTTCCTCTTCCTCTTCCTCTGCGCTCCAGGGCAGCGCCGCCACTCCCAGAATCTTTGAGGCGTGAACACCCTTCTATAGCTGGAAGCACAGGTTCCCACGCAGGCAACGTGATCGCCAGTGAGTATACACGAAGCGATGTATGTTGGCCAGTGACGGAAATGGTTTTTAGAAACCAGGGGTACTCTAAGGTCCGTGAGGCTGAGGTTGGGAAGGAAGGGGGGGGGGGGGGGGGGGGGGGGGGGGGGGATTTTTTTACATGCGGTCATATCCATATAAGAGTATAAGAATGCATAACTTGTTTATTGTGTATTTATAATATAGTTTCTTGTGTATTATATGCCATAGCTGATTTCTTGCATCTCTCTCTCTCTCTCTCTCTCTCTCTCTCTCTCTCTCTCTCTCTGTGTGTTGGCTGCAGCCATCGTCTGCTTCGGTGAGAGAAGCAGGTAGGTGATTTTGGGTCGAGACCGTTCTTCAGACTGACAATCAAGAGAAAGGGAAATGGGAGATATAGGCATATCTTCCATTCATTTGTCCTTAGTACCGTCTATACCTCTTTCCCCTGACTCAGTCTGAAGAAGGGTCTCAACCCGAAATGTCATCTATTCCACTATGATCGTTGCTTTCGTCCGTCTGTCCGCTCGTTGGATTGCCCTTGGATTAAGTAGCGCAGGATAAAGCTATGAATTCACGCACAGGATGGAAACTGGAAACTGAAAAGTAGGGGAACGACGTCCCCCTGCGAACCCCCCCCCACCATTTCCGTCACCGATGTTGGCCATGGGCACCAGGGATGCCAGCTCTGGCTGGCTGTCAATATGGTGCCATGGAAGGTCTGGGTCCATCCCGGAGAGCGCACGGAGCCTGGATTAAACCAAAGACGGACACACTATGACGGAGTAACTCAGCGGGTCATAGAAATATAGAAACATAGAAAATAGATGCAGGAGTAGGCCATTCTGATCATCCAGAATCAGTACCCTGTTCCTGTCCTCTCCCCATATCCCTTGATTTCATTAGCCCAAAGAGCTCTATTTAACTTCCTCTTGAAAACATCCGGTGAAAACATCCGCTCTGCAGAGTCATCAACACACCTGCGGAAGACATCCTGTATCCTAAAGGACCTAGCTCACCCCGCCCATCACTTGTTTACCTTTCTGCCCTCAGGACAGCGTCACCGGTCCATCAAGCTCACACCACAAGACTAACAAACAGTTTCTACCCCACCACCATACTGAACTCTGCACTGAAAACACCCCCACCCCATAGTGAACAGTTATACTGTACAATACCTACCTTTATGCAAAACTGATATATTCAATTATAATATTTATTTTTATAACACTATTCTGTGCAATATCTTATATTCTGGTACGAGTGCATACGTATGCATAATGTGTATGCGTGTGTGAATCTGTGTGTCACAGTATGCGCACATGAGTGTATGAACAATTTTTATTTTTCTCACTTTTTTGCTGTAATTTTATTGTTATTTTTTATCTCGTACATTTGAGCGCTCAGGCAGTGCGGCTGAATTTCACTACTATGGCAATAAAGTATCAGTATAAAGTAGAAAGTAATTGATCTCCACGGCTTTCTGTGGCAGAGAATTCCTCAGATTCACAGCACTCTGGGTGAAAAGGGTTTTCCTCATCTCCGTCCTAAATGGCCTACCCCTCAGGCAGCATCTCTGGGGGAGAAAAGGGTGGGTGATGGGTGTTTCAAGTCGGGACCCTTCTTCAGACTGGATTACAATCCCATTGATGTGACACTAACGTTTGCCGACATACTATGGGCAATTTACAGGGGCCAATTAACAGTGGTAGAGTTGCTGCCTTGGTAGAGTTGCTGCCTCACAGCGCCAGAGACCCGGATTCGATCCTGACTACGGGTGCTGTCTGCACGGAGTTTATACGTTCCCCCTGTGATCTTCGTGGGTTTTCACCAGGATCTCCAGTTTGCTCCCACATTCCAAAGACGTACAGGTTTGTAGGGTTATTGGTTTGACATAAAATGTAATTTTGGCCCTAATGTGTGTGGGATAGTATTAATGTGCGGGGGTTGCTGGTCAGCGCGGACCTGGTGGGCTGAAGGGCCTTTTACAATGCTGTATTTCCAAATTAAACTGAAGAAAATACTTGCCCACGCATCTCTTTTAAACTTTCCCCCTCTGAACTCAAACCTATGCCCTCTGGAGCACTTGGACGAAACCCTCAGGGTCACAGGGAGAAAGATTTTTTTTTCTCAAAAGTAAATTTTATTCAGAATAAACGTGACTTAAAATGGGCGGTACGTTGCTGCAGCGTTGGAGTTGCTGCCTTACAGCGCCGGAGACCTGTGTTCGATCCCGACTACGGGTGCTGTCTGTACAGAGTTTGTACGTTCTCCCCGTGACCTGAGTGGGTTTTCTCCGGGATCTTCGGTTTCCTCCCACACCCCAAAGACGTACAGGTTTGTAGGTTAATTGTAAATCGTCCCTAGTGTGTGTGCAGGATGGTGTTAATGTGCGGGGATCGCTAGTCGGCGCGGACTCAGTGGGCTGAACGGCCTGTTTCCACACTGTGTCTCTAAAACAAAAAAAACTAAAACCGGGGGTTGGGATTGAACCTGTGTCACTAGGTTCAATCTTAGTTGTTGCATCACAGTGCCACCTGTTAGTGAACTGATTCTGAGGTATCAGGGTTCTCACTGCCCGTCGGTGAATGCGCTGGATTCAGCCAGGGTCAAATTCAGAGAGTTGCGTTGCTGAAGCTGAGAGGCTGTACCAATGAAACAATGGAGGCAAGTCTGCTGGGCAGCACCAATCACCTTGTAACCCACACTACCTCTGACGTGTTAAGTCTCTCATTGTCCAAGGAGACCATTTGCAGTAAGCCGGTCACAATGTGGCAAGTCTGTGCAAGATAACCGGAAGAGAATGGACTTGAGTTTCGTCGAGTGACTTGTCGTTATGGCACCCGTTGACCTATCTCCAATGACATGGCATGTTGTTCAAGAAGGAACTGCAGATGCTGGAAAATCGAAGGTCGACAAAATTGCTGGAGACACTTAGCGGGTGCGGCAAAGGAAATAGGCAACGTTTTGGGCAGAAACCCTTCTTCAGACTTAAGATGGATCCCGACCCAAAACATTGCCGTTCTCCAGAGATGTAGCCTGACACGCTGGGCTGCTCCAGCACATTGGGTCTTTTTATTGTGAACCAGCATCTGCAGTCTGAAGAAGGGTTTCGGCCCGAAACGTTGCCCATTTCCTTCGCTCCATAGATGCTGCCGCACCCGCTGAGTTTCTCCAGCAATTTTGTCTACATGGTATTGTTGTGATTGCCAGTGCTTCCACACAAGGTGACCAAATACAAAATCTAGACAACCTTTTCTTTCAGAAAACCGAAAAGCCAACACCCAATTCAAAACCCAACGATTTTGTTTCTTGGCTTTCACTTCTCCTCCCCGTCTCCTCCATTTTGTGCCCCTTCACCCCACATTCAATCGACAAAGACACAAAGTGCGGGAGTAACTCAGCGGGTCAGGCAGCATCTCTGGAGAACATGGGCAGGTAACATTTCGGGTTGGGACCATTCTTCAGACTTAAGATGGATCCCGACCCGAAACATTGCCGTTCTTTCTGTGTACTCCAGAGATGTTGCCTGACACACTGGGCTACTCCAGCACTTTGGGTCTTTTTGTTGTGAACCAGCATCTGCAGTTCCTTGTTTCCTCAATCAATAAATGAGGCTTCCTCCAGCGTTTGCGTTTTGCTCCACTGTCAGGCTTCATCACAGCTTGGTTTGGGAACCGCTCTGCCCTAGACCACAAGAAATTACAGAGTTGGTGGATGTAGCCCTGTCCATTACACAGACCATATAACAAGAGGAATCAAAATTTTGGAAGATGTAACTAGGAAAATGGACAAGGGAGAGCCAGTGGATGTAGTGTACCTTGCATTTCAGAAAGCATCTGATAAGGTCCCACATTGGAGATTAGTGGGCAAAATAAGGGTACATGGTATTGGGGGTAGAGGGCTGACATGATTAGAGAAGTGGTTGGCAGAGAGGAAACAAAGAGCAGGGATTAACGGGTCCCTTTCAGAATGGCAGGCAGTGACTAGTGGGGTAGCGCACGGCTCAGTGCTGCGACCGCAGCTATTTACAATATACATCAATGATTTGGATGAAGGGATTCAAAGTAACATTAGCAAATTTGGCAGGATGCTATGAGACTGCAGGGTGACTTGGACAGGCTGGGGGAGTGGGCAGATGCACGGCAGATGAAATTTAATGCGGATAAATGTGAGGTTATCCACTTTGGTAGCAAAAACAGGAAGGCAGATTACTAACTAAATGGCGTCAAGTTGGGAAAAGGGGAAGTACAAGGGGATCTGGGTGTCCTTGTACATCAGTCTATGAAAGTAAGCACGCATGTACAGCAGGCAGTGAAGAAAGTGAATGGCATGTTGGCCTTTATAACAAGAGGAATCAAATATAGGAGCAAAGAGATCCTTCTGCAGTTGTACAGAGCCCTAGTGAGACCACACCTGGAGTATTGTGTGCAGTTTTGGTCTCCTAAATTGAGGAAGGACATTCTTGCTATTGAGGGAGTGCAGTTTAGAAACAGTTTAGAACATGTTTCCTGCCTCTAGCGTGTCCAAGCCCTTAACAATCTTATATGTTTCAATGAGATCTCCTCTCATCCTTCTAAACTCCAGAGTGTACAAGCCCAGCTGCTCCATTCTCTCAGCATATGACAGTCCCGCCATCCCGGGAATTAACCTTGTAAACCTATGCCTCAATAGCAAGAATGTCCTTCCTCAAATTAGGGGACCAAAACTGCACACAATAGAGGCAGGAAACATGTTCCCGATGTTGGGGGAGTCCAGAACCAGGGGCCACAGTAAGACTAAGGAGTAAGCCATTTAGAACGGAGACGAGGAAACACTTTTTCTCACAGAGAGTGGTGAGTTTGTGGAATTCTCTGCCTCAGAGGGCGGTGGAGGCAGGTTCTCTGGATGCTTTCAAGAGAGAGCTAGATAGGGCTCTTCAAAATAGCGGAGTCAGGGGATATGTGGAGAAGGCAGGAACGGGGTACTGATTGGGGATGATCAGTCATGAAGGCGGTGCTGGCTCGAAGGGCCGAATGGCCTACTCCTGCACCTATTGTCTATTGTCTATTGTCTATTGACCACACTCCCCACACGGTGTAGGAAATAACTGCAGATACTGGTTAAAGCGGAAATAGACCCAAAATGCTGGAGTAACTCAGTGGGACAGGCACGATCTCTGGAGAGAAGGAATGGGCTTCCAATCGACTCTCAACCCGAAACGTCACCCATTCCTTCTCTCCAGAGATGCAGCCTGTCCCGCTGAGTTACTCCAGCAGTTTGTGCCTCTCCCCTCACTGACTACATCTACACTTCACAATTGCCTCAGAAAAGCAGCGAGCATAATCAAAAACATGTCCCACCCTGGTCATTTCCTTCTTCTCCCCGCTTTTGTTGGGCAGGAGATACAAATCTTGAAAGCACACACCGCCATAAGTTCATGTTCATAGGTTACTGGAGCAGAATTAAACCATTCGGCCCATCAAGTCTACTCCGCCATTCAATCATGGCTGATCTACCTTTCCCTCTCAGCCCCATTCTCCTGCCCTCCCCATAACCCCTCACATCCTGGAAGACATCTATAGCTTAGGCCAGCGGAGGACATCCTGTATCCTAAAGTACCTATCTCACCCCACCCATCACTTGTTTGCTCTTCTGCCCTCAGGAAAGCGTTACAGGTCCATCAAGCACAGATCACAAGACTAACAAACAGTTTCTACTCCAAGGCCAACACCTCCACTGTAAGCACACACCCATAATATTTATACG
>CM069165.1:12281759-12516759 GCA_035221665.1 Okamejei kenojei
GTCACAGCTTCAGAATTAAAGGACGTTCTTTTAGTAAGGAGATGAGGAGAAATTTCTCTAGTCAGAAGGTGGTGAATCTATGGAATCCTTTGCCACAGAAGACTGCAGAGGCCAAGTCAGTGGATATTTTTAAAGCAGAGATAGATAAGATTCTTGTGTAGGAAAGAACTGCAGATGCTGGTTTAAATCGAAGGTAGACACAATCAGTCTGAAGAAGGGTCTCGACCCGAAACGTCACCCATTCCTTCTCTCCAGTGATGCTGCCTGTTCCGCTGAGTTACTCCAGCATTTGGTGTCTACCTTAGATAAGATTCTGCTCCAGAATCCTTCAGCATCAATAACATTAGCATCGAGCCTGGACTCAGGAGCAGTCAATCTGGAATTAATGGATTGTTCTGGAACTTATCTGGTTCACCGCTGCCTTTAAGGTAAGGAAATCTGCACTCACTCGCCAGCCTGTAACTCTAGGCCCAACCAGTGTCTGCCTCACCACGCCAGGGACCCCCGGTTCGATCCTAACCTCGGGTGCTGTCTGTGTGGAGTTTGCACGATCTCCTCGCGACCCCGTGGGTTTCCTCCGGGTGCTCCGGTTTCCTCCCACATCTCACAGGTGCCAGAGGATATGGGGAGAAGGCAGTGGGGTGGTGAATCTGTGAAATTCTTTGGAGGCCAAGTCAGTGGATATTTTTAGGGCCGAGATAGATAGATTCTTGATTAGTACGGGTGTCAGGGGTTAAGGGGAGAAGGCAGGAGAATACTTTACTTCATACCTTATTTCTTTATTGTCATAGTAGTGGTGCATACAACAAATTTCAGACGCACTGCCTGAGCGGAGATCAAATGTATGATAAAAAATAACAATAAAATAACAACAAAAAAGTGAGAAAAATAAAAATTATTCATACACTAACGTGCAAATACTGTGACATACACACAGATTCACACACACATTATGCCTACGTATGCACCCTTAAGGACCTGTCCCACTTTCAAGACCTAGTTTGCCCTTGACTCAAACTCGCAGCATGGTCGTCACGAGGTCGTAGGTAGGTCGTGATGCGGGTCGTAGGTACTCGTGGCATCAGGTAGGTCGGGGCGTTTTTCTAGCCCGATGAAAAATGTCCACGAGTAAAAAAGATCGTGAATTAGGTCGTGAAAGTGGGACAGGCCCCTTACCAGAATATAAGATCCTGCACTCAGAAGGTCATTAATAACAGCAAATAAGTGAGAAAAATAAAAATTGTTCATACACTCACGTGCAAATACTGTGACACATACACACATACACATTATGCCTACGTATGCACCCATACCAGATTATAAGATATTGCACTCAGAAGGTCATTGTCAGACTATAAGATATTGCACAGAATAGTATTATAAAAATAAATATTATAAATGAATATATCAGTATTGCACAAAGGTAGGTATTGTACCATATAAATATTGACTATGGGGGGTGTGCTTACAGCGGAGAGTTCAGTGTGGTGATGGTCTTAGTGTAGAAATGGTTTGTTAGTCTTGTGGTGTGAGCTTGATGGACCTATGGATTTAAGAGAGAGTTGGATAGAGCTCTAGGGGCTAGTGGAGTCAAGGGATATGGGCAGAAGGCAGGCACGGGTTATTGATAGCGGAAGATCAGCCATGATCACAATGACCGAATGGCCTCCTCCTGCACCTATTTTCTATGTTTCTGTTTCTATGACCTGTAGCGCTCTCCTGAGGGTAGTAAAGGCAAACAAGTGATGGGCGGGGTGAGATTGGTGCTTTAAGATGCAGGGTGCCTTCCGCAGGCAACGGGAGCTGTAGATGTCTTCCAGGGCAGGCAGATGTGTGTTGGTGGTCTTCTGGGCTGCATCGATGACTCTATGCCGGGCCTTCTTGTCAGCCACAGAACTGTTGCGAAGGAGAGATAGATCAGCCATGATTGAACGTTGGAGTAGACTTGATGGGCGAAATGGCCTAATTCGACTCCTATCCCTTATGACCACTCATGGCAGCACACTCCAGGCACCCACCACCCACTGTGTGAAGCCCACCCACCCACTGTGTGAAGTCCACCCACGCACTGTGTGAAGCCCACCCACCCACCCACCCACCACTGTGTGAAGCCCACCCACCCACTGTGTGAAGCCCACCCACCCACTGTGTGAAGCCCACCCACCCACTGTGTGAAGCCCACCCACCCACTGTGTGAAGCCCACCCACCCACTGCACATCTCCTTTAAACTTTGTCCCTCTCATCTTAAACCTACGCCTTCCAACAATAGACAATAGGTACAGGAGTAGGCCATTCGGCCCTTCGAGCCAGCACCGCCATCCAATGTGATCATGGCTGATCATCCCCAGTCAGTACCCCGTTCCTGCCTTCTCCCCATATCCCCTGACTCCGCTATCTTTAAGAGCCCTATCCAGCTCTCTCTTGAAATTATCCAGAGAACCTGCCTCTACCGCCCTCTGAGGCAGAGAATTCCACAGACTCACCACTCTCTGTGAGAAAAAGTGTTTCCTCATCTCCGTTCTAAATGGCTTGCTCCTCATTGTTAAACTGTGTGGCCCCTGGTTCTGGACTCCCCCAACATCGGGAACATGTTTCCTGCCTCTAGAGTGTGAGGTCGACAGACGTCTGAAGAAGGGTTTTGGCCCGAAACGTCGTATATCTCCTTAGATGCTGCTGCACCCGCTGAGTTTCTCCAGCCTTTTGTGTACCGTCGATTTTCCAGCATCTGCAGTTTCTTCTTTAACATAGAAACATCGAAAGTAGGTGCAGGAGGAGGCCATTCGGCCCTTCGAGCCAGCACCGCCATTCATTGTGATCATGGCTGATCGTCCGCTATCAATAACCCGTGCCTGCCTTCTCCCCATATCCCTTGACTCCACTAGCCCCTAGAGCTCTATCTAACTCTCTTTTAAATCCATCCAGTGACTTGGCCTCCACTGCCCTCTGTGGCAGGGAATTCCATAAATTCACAACTCTCTGGGTGAAAAAGTTTTTTCTCATCTCAGTCTTAAATGACCTCCCCTTTATTCTAAGACTGTGGCCCCTGGTTCTGGACTCGCCGAACATTGGGAACATTTTTCCTGCATCTAGCTTCTCCAGTCCTTTTATAATTTTATATGTTTCTATAAGATTCCCCCCTCATCCTTCTAAACAATAGTGAATACAAGCCTAGACTTTTCAATCTTTCCTCATATGACAGTCCCGCCATCCCAGGGATCAATCTCGTGAACCTACGCTGCACTGCCTCAATTACAAGGATGTCCTTCCTCAAATCAGGAGACCAAAACTGTACACAAACTGTGTAGATCAAGGCTCCCATTTATACCCGTGTCCTTTTCTCCACAGGACATGTTTCGGCTGCATCAAGGTACAGGCCAACTGCACCACAAAGGGAGAATTACCCTGGCGTTGGCCACATTGAGGAAGAACACTCCGCCACAGCGGGGGGAAACCGGAGCTCCCGGAGAAAACCCACGCAGGTCACAGGGAGAATGTACAAGCTCCACCCCCGTGGTCAGGATGGAACACGGGTCTCTGGCAGCGTGAGGCAGCAACTCTACCGCTGCGCCACCACTGCGCCACCATTGGACATCTTTTTTTTTTTTTTTTTTAATATTTTTATTATAGAAACAAAATAATAACAAAGTACATTATTTTGCAATGATGAAAATACATGATATTAATGATATATTCGTACTGTTAATAATATTTGTATTATTATTGATTGTAAAATTTAAGATTATGTATTTTATATAATTGAGAATACATGGTACTACATGATAGACATAATACTAGTAACACCTTCATGAATTCATTATATTTTCATACTGTTAATAATATTTGTATTATCATATTATATTCGTATTAATATTAAAAATTTAATATTATGTGTTTCTATAAGCATTGGACATCTACAACAGTCTGGGGCAGCACAGGTGGCGCAGTTGGCAGAGCAGCTACCTCACAGCGCCAGAGAGCCAGGTTCAATCCCGACCTCTGGTGCTGTCTGTGTGGAGTTTGCACATTTTCCCGGGTGGGTTTCATCCGGGAGCGCCAGTTTCATCCCATGTCCCAAAGACGTGCAGGTCTGTAGGTTAATTGGCCTGCTGCAGTAGGCAGGGAGTGAATGGGAACGGTTCAATCCTGACCTGAGTTTAGTTCAGTTTAGTTTATTGTCACGTGTACTGAGGTACAGTGAAAAGATTTTTTGTTGCGAGCTAACCAGTCAGCGGAAAGACAATACATGATTACAATCGAGCCAAAGATAGACACTAAATGCTGGAGTCACTCAGCGGGGCAGGCAACATCTCTGGAGAGAAGGAATGGATGGCGTTTCGGGTTGAGATCCTTCTTCAGATTCGCCCCAGTACACAACCATTCAGCAGTCTGAAGAAGGGACTCGACCCGAAACATCACCCATTCCTTCTCTCCAGAGATGCTGCCTGTCCCGCTGAGCTACCCCAGCTCTTTGTATCTATCTTCGGTATAAACCAGCATCTGCAGTTCCTTCCCGCATATTACAATCGAGCCGTTCACAGTGTACAGATACATGATAAAGGGAATCAAGGGAATCTGTAGAGTAGAGATTTAAAAGAGTGGAGCGATTGAAATGTGTGACTGCATATCCACCGTGACCAGTGCATAAAGATTCGCCTGGGCTGGGCACCATCTAGCCTGGTGAGCTTTTATGTTATTCCTTTGACCGCGTGGATTTTCTCCGGGTGCCCTGGTTTCCTGTGTACAGAGAGGATTTACGAGGATGTTGCCAGGACTCAAGATAGAGGAGCGTTTTTTCCTAGCTGCGCAGGAGGATGAGGAGTGATCTTAACAGAAGCATATAAAATAGTGAGAGGAATAGACGCACCGAGTCTCTTGCCCAGAGTAGGGGAATCAAGAACCAGAGGACATAGGTTTAAGGTGAGGGGGGAAAGATTTAATAGGAACCTGAGGGGTAACTTTGCGACACAAATGATGGTGGATGTATGGAAAGAGCTGCCGGAGGAATAGTTGAGGCAGGGTCTATCGCAACGTTTAAGAGACAGTTAGACCGGTACATGGATAGGACAGGTTTGGAGGGATGTGGGGCAAACACAAGCAAATGGGTCTAGTGTAGATGGGACATGTTGATCAGTGTGGGCAAGTTGGGCCGAAGGGCCTATTTCAAATGCTGTTCTATGACTAAGAGCGTTTAAATGAGGTCCCGCTGAGCAGAAGATTGAGGTGTGCAGTCACCTCGTGCTCTGGGATTTAGTAGCATTACTGCCGTCCCACGAGCGGAATCAGCTAATGACCACACTCTGGTGTCCCCCCAACCTCCGGCATTCCAGGAAACATCCTCCTCTCCCCCTCCAATTCAAGGCAATACAATCAGTAAGGTGCTTGTTGGCACTTCTCAGGATCAGCATATCTATCGATTCTAGGCACAAAAAGCTGGAGTAACTCAGCCGGACAGGCAGCTTCTCTGGAAAGAAGGAATGGGTGACGTTTTGGGTCGAGACCCTTCTTCAGACAGAGTCAGGGGTGAGGGAGATACAAAGATAAGGAAGTGTAAGGTGTGAAAAGGAGGCAAAGGGGATGAAGAGCAAGGACTGTGTAGTATAGATCATTGTTAGCTCGGAGAAGGGAATAACAAAGCAGAAGGTAACAATGAAGAAGGGTCTCGACCCGAAACGTCACGCCTAGAATCGAAAGACATGCTGATCCTGAGAAATGTCAACAAGTAATTGGTGATACGTGGCAGGTTGCCACATTGCAGCACCAATAATACGTTCTGCCTTTTGAGGCGTCGGCTGCACTTGCTGTGATCAGTGAGGACTCATGAATAATGGAGGATGCAGAACGGCTTCACATTACCAGTAACCAGGAACTCTTTCAGCTGTCAGGGCCGATTCAGTGAATAGTTGCATGTTAATTATATACATTTCAAGATTATAATGTATTAAATTGCGTGTCCTGTTCAATCACTGATGAAGGCATTGCGTTACATCTCAATCTCACTGGGCAAGCACGTAAACATCAGCAAGTACATTCAGCTTCAATCCCACCCGTCATAAAACCCTGCATGCGTAGGAAGGAACGGCAGATGCTGGTTTAAACCGCAGATAGACACAAAAAGCCGGAGTAACTCAGCGGGACAGGCAGCATCTCTGGAGAGAAAGAATGGGTGACGTTTCGGCTCGAGACCCTTCTTCAGACCGGATCATCTTGCAACCCCAGAATCGGGGCACATCACAGCACAATTTGGGAACAGGTTCCATCCTAGACCACAAGAAATTGCAGAGAATTGCGGACGCAGCCCAGGCCATCACACAGACCAACCTCCCTTCCGTTGACTCCATTTACACCTCGCCCTGCCTCGGCAAGGCCAGCAGCATCATCAAGGACGAGTCGCACCCCGGTCACCCCTCTTTTCCCCTCTCCCATTAGGCATGAGGTACAGAAGTGTGAAAACGCATATTTCCAGATTCAGGGACTGTTTCTTCCCAGCTGTTCCTCAGGCGACTGAACCATCCTACCAACAACTAGAGAGCGGTCCTGAGTTACAATCTACCCCATTGGAGACCCTCAGACCATCTTGGACTTTACTGGCTTTATCTGGCACTAAACATTACTCATGTTATTCCCTTTATCATTTATCTTTACACTGTGGATGGCTCGATTATAATCATGTGTTGTCTTTTAAGGTGAGAGGGGAAAGACTTAATGGGAACCTGAGGGGCAACTGTTTCGCAGAGAGGGTGGTGGGTGTATGGGACGAGCTGCTGGAGGAGGTAGTTGAGCCAGCTATGAAAGAAAATATTTTAAAGACATTTGGACGGGTTTGGTAACGGATACGATAGGTTTAGAAGGATATGGGCCAAACACAGGCAGGTGGGACCACCATATTGTTGGGCCAAAGGTTATGTGCTGAATGACTCCATAACCTTGTAATTAAGTTGAGTTTGGGTTTAGTTAATTTAGTTCAAGTTCGAGTTTAAGTTTGCATTTATTGTCACTTGACCAACGAACTACCTTTGATCAGACTTAGATAGACAGATAGAAAATGCTGGAGTAACTCAACGGAACCGGCAGCATCTTTGAAGAAAAGGAATGGGTGACGTTTCTTCAGACTGATGTCAGGGGAGAGGGAGATACATAGATAAGGAAGTGTAAGGTGTGAAAACAGTGACATTTGAGTTGCCATACAACCGTACTAAGTGAAAAGCAATGATACCAACGCTTCCTTGACTAGGGTTTAATCACTGCGAAAAAACGTATACTTAAATTCTGGAAAAAGATAACAGTCCCCACAGTGAAGATGTGGATCACAGAAATGACCGAGACGCTACATTCAGAAAAAAATAAGGCTTGTTTCGACTGACAAACCAGATAAATTTTCAAAAAAAATGTGGTCTCCTTTCATTGAATTTCTTCAACAACATAATGGTTGAAACTCAAAACCGACGCTAGGGTCGGGTGAGCGGGCGTAGGGAAGGGCAGTGGGATATCTCGCCGCTTCTTTCGCTTCTTCGTTAGTTCCAGGGTTTTTCTTTTTTCTCTTTCGTATCTTTTTCGAAATTCTTTCTTTTCTTCTTTCTTTCCCTTTTTCCCTTTTTTCTTTTTTTCCGATTTAGTTATTAGTTTATAAAATATTAAAATTGAAGCTGTACGAAAATTGTATAACTTTTATGTCGATTACTCTCTCCTTGTACAATTGCTTCTCATAAAATAAATTTAACATAGACATCCACCACAGTGGAATCCACATTCCTCACTGTGATGGAAGGTAATAAAGTTCAGTCATCTTCCTCCTTTGTTCACCCCTGGTGGTCGGGCCTTTGATCCCTCCGCAGTCGCCGCTGCCGACGGTCCTATGTCCGGAGCCCTCGCTTCGGGATGATCGAAACTCCACCGTCGGGACGGATCGGAACACTCCGCGGCATGGAGCTCCCGAGTCGGCCTCTTCTTACCGGAGACCGCGGGCTTCACGGTGTTAAGGTCCACAGGCGCTTACGCTGGCGATCGTCGGCAAGGGATCGCCCACTCCGCAATGGTAAGTCCGTGTCGCGCCCACGGCTGGCATGGTCCCTTGGAAAGGCCGCACCGCTCCACGTTCTTAGGCCGCAGGAGGGGACGGAGATGCGATATGAAAAAAAATTGCGAGGTAAGTGGCTGAAAATGAGGTAAGTTTATTGTCACGTGTACAGTGAAAATCCATGTTGCGAGCTAACCAGTCAGTGGGATACATGATTACAATTGGGCCTTCCACTGTGTATGGATACATGATAAAGGGAATGACATGAATAATGTTTAGTGCAAGATTACGCCAGAAAATTCCATCTTCCGCTCTCCGACGAGAGTTCACCAACACCCTCTCTCACTGCTCCCCCTCTGTGATTCCTCCTGCTCTCCTATTTTCACACCTTACACTTCCTTATTTATGTATCTCCCTCTCCCCTGACATCAGTCTGAAGGGTCTCGTCCCGAATGTCACCCATTCCTTCTCTTCAGAGATGCTGCCGGTGCCGTTGAGTTACTCTAGCATTTTGTGTCTATCTGTCTATCTAGGTCTGATCAAAGGTAGTCGGAGGCTTCCCAATGAAGTAGATAGTAAGCAATGGGGTTTCTCCCCTCTGAGCCATAGCTGATACTGTGAACTATGTGTCAGAATTTGACGAGATTCTCAGTCCAGAATGGCTGTGAGCATAGCACTGACGGATGGCAGTGGGCACTGCTCATTCCTGGCATCACTCGGCAAATCTTGGACGTGCTGGCACTAAATAAGGAGTGTTTACTTTGAATAATCAGTTCAGGACTGTACAGGGCGTACATTTCAATGGGAAGACAGTGAGGGAAGTTGGATTGGATCAATCAACGATCTGGCACAGACACAATGGGTCAAATGGTCTTCCTTTGTGTTTCACTCTCACTGGCAGCTATTTTTGACAGGGCAATGAATTTCACACTGCGATATTCCAACGTAGCCAAACACAGACTTTCCAAAGTGTGCTGCCAACCATTCGCATATCTCACCAGCAATATCAGATCAGAAACATAGAAAAAAGATGCAGGAGTAGACCATTCGGCCCTTCGAGCCAGCACCGCCATTCAGTATGATCATGGCTGATCATCCTAAATCAGTATCCCGTTCCTGCTTTCTCTCCATATCCCTTGATTCCGTTAGCCCTAAGAGCTATATCTAACTCTCTCTTGTAAACATCCAGTGAATTGCCTCCACTGCCTTCTGTGGCAGAGAATTCAACAAATTCACAACTCTCTGGATGAAAACGTTTTTACTCATCTCAGTCCTAAATGGCCTACCCCTTATTCTTAAACTGTGACTGCTGGTCCTGGACTCCCCCAACATCTAGCCTGCCCAATCCCTTAAGAATTGTATATGTTTCTATAAGATCCCCTTCATCCTTCTAAATTTCAGTGAATACAAGCCCAGTCGGTCCATTCTTTCACCAAATGTCAGGCCCGCCAACCTGGGAATTTAGCTGGTGAACCTACGCTGCACTCCCTCAATAGCAAGAATGTCCTTCCTCAAATTAGGAGAGCAAAACTGCACCCAATACTCCAGTTGAGGTCTCACCAGGGCCCTGTACAACTGCAGTAGGACCTCTTTGCTCCTATACTCAAGTCCTCTTGCTATGGAGGCCAACATACCATTTGCTTTCTTTACTGCCTGCTGTACGAGCATGCTTAATTTCAGTTTGAGACTTATCATGCGTAGGAACAAAAAGGCAGATGCTGGTTTGCACCGAAAGACAGACATAAAATGTTGGAGTAACTCAGCGGGACAGGCAGCAACTCTGGTGAGAAGAAACGGGTGATGTTTCGGGTCGAGACTTTTCTTCAGCCTTTTTGCAGCGATCAGACAAATAGGTTCAGCTTTATTATTGTCACGTGTACCGAGGTACAGTGAAAAGCTTTGGTTTGCATGCCATCCAAACAGAACGGCTAATATTATACATAAATACAATCAAGCCAAACTTATGCACACAGCGGGGGAGATACAGAGTGCAGGATATTGTCCTCAGCACACCAGTTTCACGGACAATATCTAACGTCTACAATGGGTGGCAGTACCCCCATCAGACAGTACCCTAGCTTATGGAAGGACCATTCAGACACCTGGCAGCAGAGTGATAAAAGCTGTTCCTGAGTCTGATAGTGCGCACTGTCAAGTTTCTGTATCTTCTGCTAGATGGGAGCAGGGAGAAGGATTGGGAATGGTAGTACAAGTCTTTGATGATTTTGACTGTTTTTCCGAGGCAGCGCGAAGTGCAGATGGAGTCGATGGTGGGTTGTGTGGTCCGTGTGCTGGACTGGGCTGCATCTCCACGAGGGACAAGTTGCAATTATACCAAGCCAATTAAGGGCCTGTCCCACTTATGCGACCTTGGCTCGCAAATTATGTGACCTCGTGGTCGCTTGAGGCGTACGGGCACTGTATGGCAGCGCGGGGCCGTTCTCACGTAGAAATGTGGAGTTGTGCGGGGTTGGTCCCGACATCGCGCCGGGCTCCGAAATTCTGGCAGAGGCCGAAATCTTTGCGTGCCAACGGCCGTCGGCACGCAGGCGCATTGCGGTCGTACGCAGCATCTTGACGGCGTACGCCTAGCGCGTGGTGTTGTGTGATGATGTCACTGCCCCGCGTGGCGTTGCGTGATGACGTCACCGCCCGATGCCGTGCGACGCCCAAATTCAGTCGGCCCGCCTCCTGCCCAGCTGATTGGTGAGCATGACGCAAATGACGTCACGCGCGAACTTCACGTGAACTCCGCTTCCGTTTGGTTGCGCCAAACGCACGCAATCGCATGCAAGTGGGACAGGCCCTTTAATCTACTACCCTATACGTCTCTGCAGTGTGGGAGGAAACCGGAGATCCCGGCGAAAACCCACACAGGTCACGGGGAAGAACGTACAAACTCCGTACAGACAGCAACCGTAGTGAGGATCGAACCCAGGCCTCTGGCGCTGTGAGGCAGCAATTCCACCGCTCTCTGCGACTCTAGAACTCTCTGCAATTTCTTGCCGCCTTGGGCAGAGCTGTTCCCAAACCACGCTGCGATGCATCCCTACAATGTGGTTATCTGTAACTTGTTATGAGGGGAGGATCTCGTTTGACAAGTTGTGTACAGGGTGAACTCAAAACTTACGGTAAATACAACCAGAAACCCTGGAGGTAGAAGTTTCATGTCAGAATCATATTGAAAACATCTGCTTAAACATTGGCAGTTCCAAGGAGTCTCTAAGGGACAGAATGGGCATTTTAGTTATTGACCCATTATTTCACAAGGCATCTGCAGTAGTAAGGTGGGACACATCTACTAAGGCTAGGAGACACTTATACATTATAACGGCCTCACAGTTTTTTCACTTTTAGTTTCAGTGATACAGCGTGGGGTTTTGGCCCTTTGGCCCATCTAGTCCATGCTGACTAACGATCACCCCATACACTAGTTCTATCCTACACATTAGGTACAATGTACAGAAGCCACTTAACCTACAAACCGAGCACGCCTTTGGAGTGTGCTGGAAGCCGGAGCACCCAGAGCCAGGATCGAGCCCGGGTCTCCCGCGCTGTGAGGCAGCAAGTCTACCTCTGCGCCACCGTGCCGCCCTGGTGTTCGTGTCGTGCTCCTCAACGGTTCCGCGGTTCCCCACAGCGCCGGAGACCCGGGTTCAACACCGACTATGTGTGCCGGCTGTACGGAGTTTGTACGTTCTCCCCGTGTCCCGCCTGGGTTTTCTCCGGAATCTCCGGTTTCCTCCCACATTGGGATGGGACTGGACTTTTCTGCCTTCCCCCACAGTGGGATGTTTTTATGTTTATTGTTAAATTCTTTAATGTTGCGTCCTATCTTTATTCGTGTGCTGCAATGGCAAGCCAAATTTCACTACACCATTTGGTGTATGTGATAATAAATGTCCTTTGTCCTTTGTACATTACAAAGACGTGCAGGTTTGTAGGTTAATAGGCTTGGTGTGATTGTAAATCGTCCCTAGCGTATGTAAGATAGCGTTAATGTGCAAGGATCGCTGGTCTGTCTGGACTCGGTGGGCCGAAGGGCCTGTTTCTGCCCTGTACTAAATGCACACTTGCTATATTTTGTTCTCCTTTGCATCTCTGTAGGAGCATGTTGCTGGGACTCAAGATAGAGGGAGAGTTCCCTCTTTGTTCCACGCGTTAAAGTGGACGAAAGAAGAGAGTGGACAGACGTAAGGACCTGCGTTGAGCTACTAATGTCCGCAGCGAGCATAAGCTCTTTCTCTTCCACTCAGCCGCGGCCCTTGCTGTTGGAGGAGCTCCCACTCATCTCTGCTTTCAGCATCCCTCGGTGGAGAGGATGTTTTACCGACCGTAAATACTGGCGTGTGGAAGCAGGAACTGCAGATGCTGGTTTAAACCGAAGATAGACACAAAAAGTAACTCAGCGGGACAGGCAACATCTATGGAGAGAAGGAATGGGCGACGTTCCGGGTCGAGACCCTTCTGCAGACTGTGAGCCTGAGTTGAACTGGTAGCAGGACCGGGATCGCCCGCTGGCTCACTTTGTTCCCCTGCAGAGAAATTTCTATTAATGCAACTGAAACACAACCCAGGGAGCTGAGGATATCAGATTCAGATGTGTTTATTGTTACACATACCGACGGGCCATAATGCAGGGAGGAGGTGTAGAGGGATACGGGCCAAATGAAGGCAATTGGAACTGGTGTCGATGGGACATGTTGGCAGGCATAGGCAAGTTGGGCTGAAGGGCCTGTTTCCACACTGTACGAGATTCTATGGCTCCAGGAGATAGGGAACTGACGTACCACTGGACAATAAGGATAGACTCCAACGTACTTATACTCCTTGGTAAACGCCTTAGAAAGCAACCCTAAAGGGCCTGTCCCACTTGCGTGTCCTTGGCACGCAAATTACGCGTCCTTGTGGTCGCGTTGAGCCGCGAAGGTCTCGCGAAGGTCGCACGCGATTACATGCGTACGCACAGCCGTCTGGAGCGCGTGCATCATTTGAACATGGACACAAAGCTGGAGTAACTCAGCGGGACCGGCAGCATCACTGGAGAGAAGGAATGGGTGACGTTTCAGGTCGAGACCCTTCTTCAGACTGCCAGGACAATAGCCGCTCCCTCATGTTCAGCAAGATGAAGGAGATAGTTATTGACATCAGGATGCATGGTGGAGTACCGCTGACTCCATCTACACCACATGCTGCCTCGAGAAAGTAGCCAACATAATCAAAGTGTGTCGGAAAGAACTGCAGATGCTGGTTTACGCCACAGATAGACACAAAATACTAGAGTAACTCAGCGGGTCAGGTAGCTCTGGAGAGAAGGAATAGGTGACGTTTCGGGTCAGGACCCTTCTTCAGACCCACCCTGGCCATTCCTTCTTCACCCTGCTCCTGTCCAGCAGAAGGAACAGAAACTTGAATGCACACCGCGAGACTCAGAAACAGCTTCCTCCACCTCTGTTATCAGGCAATAAATATAGCTAGCGCGAAAAAAATATATATAGCTAGTGTGAAACAGCATTGTGCAAGATTGTAGTCAACCGCTCAGAATCAGTACAAAACAATATTAACAAAACAATAACAGAGTTAATGAATGAGGTAGAGTTAAGGGCCTGTCCCACTTAGGAGACTTTTTAGGCGAGTGCAGGAGACTCTGCGCTCGTCACATGGTCGCTGGTGGCCTCTGGTGAGTCTCCTTCATGGTCACGAGGAGTTCCCGCATTCTGAGAACTAGTCGCGGCCTCCGTATGGTCGCCGCAAATTGTTCAACATTTTGAACATTTTTCTCCATGGCGACCAAAAATCGGTCGCCATGGAGAAAGTCGATAATCCTGTAGGCGTGGGTGCAGTTGTAGTGGGGTCGCCATGTAGCTATGGGTAGTCGACGTAATCGTAGGTAGTTTTAGTTACTCGCCTTTGCTGACCGGGCATTTTCATTGGCTCATTGGGGGGGGGAAAAAAACGTAAGTACGAGTTTTCAGAACCAAGGAGAACCGACCGATAATGTTAAATGCTCGCCGAACTTCACAGCTGTGTATCTCTGGCTTATTAAAAGTTGTCTGGCTTCTTTAAAGTGTCTCCACTCTTTCTCCCCTCCCTCCCCCCTCTTTTAAAGGACTTACCATACACTATGCTAGCCGTCTTAACCTTCCTGTTGATCGCGGTGTGTGTCTGTATCACCTTGACATTGCACCGTGTGAATTTCAGACAGCGCTCCCCCCCGCTTGCCCTGGCCCCCGCCTTTGCGGTGTGTGTGTGTGTGTGTGTGTGTGTGTGTGTGTGTGTGTGTGTGTGCGTGTGTGTGTTTCACTCTGACAGTCACCGTTCCAGTTCCCGGTTTTTCAGGCGAGTGCCGCGCACTTGACAGTCGCCAGCAGTCTGCTGAAAAATCACCTAAGTGGGACAGGCCCTTTAAGTGTTAAAGTACCCGGCAGCACTTTCGGGAAAGTGATGTGGCAAAAGTTATTGGTTCAGGAATTGGATAGCAGTGCGGACAAAATTCTTGCGAAGTGTCAATGTCCGAGCTTTCTGGCTCATAAGGTCACCAGTGATAGGAGCAGAATTAGGCCATTTGGCCCATCAAGTCTGCTCCACCATTCAATGATGGCTGATCTATCGCTCCCTCCTAACCCTATTCTCCCGCCTTCTCCCCATAACCCCTGACACCCGTACTAATCAAGAATCTGTCTATCGCCGCCTTAAAAATATCCATTGACTCGGCCTCCACAGCCTACTGTGGCAATGAATTCCACAGATTCACCACCTCTGGTCCTCTGGTCCTCGATTCACCTACTCTTGGCAAGGGACTCTGTGCATCGACCCGATTTATTCCCCTCATGATTTTATACACCTCGATAAGATCTCCCCTCACCCTCTTGCACTCCAAGGAGTATTGAGAGGAATATTGAAACATATAAGATTTGGACATTTTTGGACACGCTAGAGGCAGGAAACATGTTCCCGATGTTGGGGGAGTTCAGAACCAGGGGCCACAGTTTAAGAATAAAGGGTAAGCCATTTAAAACGGAGACGAGGAAACACTTTTTCTCACAGAGAGTGATGAGTCTGTGGAATTCTCTGCCTCAGAGGGCGGTGGAGGCAGGTTCTCTGGATGCTTTCAAGAGAGAGCTAGATAGGGCTCTTAAAGATAGCGGAGTCAGGGGATAAGGGGAGAAGGCAGGAACGGGGTACTGATTGGGGATGATGAGCCATGATCACATTGAATGGTGGTGCTGGCTCGAAGGGCCGAATGCACCTATTGTCTATTGGAGTCCCAGCCTACTCAAACTCTGTCGATAGCTCAGACCCTCCAGTCCTGGCAACATCCTCGTAATGTGGAAGAGAGGTGAAGGAATGGCCAGGGCAGTGGGCATCCGTGCCCACAACTCCAGCCTTCCTGTTGCAACACACCGTGACAATGGACTGGCTGGGAGGAAGTGACGGGGCTGGGATGGGCTGGGCTGTGTCCACTGCAGGTTCAGGTGGTCAAGGGCAGAGTGGTTGCCAGACCAGGCTGAGATGCATCCCGTCAGAATACTTTATATAGTCCATCTGTAGAGATTTGAGAAGATGCTTGTGGACATACCCCACCTTCTCAAATGATACGATACGATAGAACATTATTTATCTCAGGAGGGAAAATGGTCTGCCAACAGTCAAGAAAAAAAACATGAAACGTGAAATTAAAGTGACAAGTGGAAAGGATTGGGGACGTGCATAGATCGGTGAGGGGGAGGGGGGGAGTCAGTCTACCCCACGACAGAAGGGGGAGGAGTTGTACAGTGTGATGGCCACAGGGAAGAAGGATCTCCTGTGGCGTTCTGTGCTGCATCTTGGTGGAACCAGTCTGTTGCTGAAGGTGCTCCTCAGGTTGACCAGTGTGTCATGGAGGGGGTGAGCTGTATTGTCCAGGATGCTCCGCAGTTTGAGGAGCATCCTCCCCTCCAACACCATCTCCCGTGAATCCAACTCCGCCCCCAGGACGGAGCCAGCCTTCCTGATGAGTTTGTTGATCCTATTGGCGTCCGCGGCCTTTGCCCTGCTGCCCCGGCACACGGCAGCGAAGAAGATGGCACTGGCCACCACCGATTGGTAGAACATCTGCAGCATCTTACTGCAGACGCTGAAGGAGTGGAGCCTTCTCAAAAAGTACAGCCGGCTCTGTCCCGTCTTGTACAGGGCCTCAGCGTTCCTGGACCAGTCCAGTTTACTGTCCAGGGAAACTCCAAGGTATTTGTACTCCTTGGTAAACGCCTAAGAAAGCAACCCTAAAGGGCCTGTCCCACTTACGTGTCCTTGGCACGCAAATTACGCGACCTCGTGGTCCCATTGAGCCACAGCGGTCCTGTGAAGGTCACGCGCGACTTCATTCGACTGCCCAGCCTTCTGGAGCGCGTGACGTCATTTGAAGATGGACACAAAGCTGGAGTAACTGAGCAGGACAGGCAGCCTCTCTGGAGAGAAGGAATGGGTGACGTTTCATGTCGACACTCTTCTTCAGTCTGAAAACAAGGGTCTTGACCCGAAACGTCATCCATTGTTTCTCTCCAGAGATGCTGCCGGTCCCACTGAGTTACTCCTGCATTTTGTGCCTATCTTCAATTTTCTTGGTCCCGCTCTGGGAGTAGAAGTGGGGGTGGATCTGGATCGCAACAACCGTGAGCCCCAGGCTGAGCTCGGCGATCGTTTGCCTTCTTCTGCTGCTGTTGCAGGTGAGGCGTTGCGTCGCGCCAGGGTCATGGGCCTGTCCCACTTTGGACAGGCCCCACACAGCCATACAATGCCCGTGCGCCTCAAGACGCGACCACGAGGTCGCGTAATTTGTGTGCCAAGGACACGTAAGTGGGACAAGCCCTTAATGCATCAACACAAAGTGATAAGGTTAGGGCGCTAATGTTATGTTATGTTATGACTGTTATATCATGGCTGGTTCAAAAATTTAATCTGTTGGCTGTCACTATAGCAGCTCATTGCGATAGTGTACCAAGATACAATGAAAAGCTTTTTGTTGCGTGCTAACCAGTCAGCAGAAAGACAATACATGATTACAATTGAGCCGTCCACAGTGTAGATACATGATTAAGGGAATGACTTCTATTGCAAGATAATATCCATAAAGTTCAATTAAAGATAGTCCGTTGGATCTCCAATGAGGTAGATAGTAGCTCTGGACTGCCTTCTAGTTGTTGGTAGGATGGTTCAGTTGCCTGATAACAGGTGGGAAGAAACTGTCCCTGAATCTGGAGGTGTGCGTTTTCACACGTCTTCTGGAATTTAGAAGGATGAGAGGGTATCTTATAGAAATATATTAAGTTCTAAAGGTATCGAACAGCCTAGATGCAGAAAAGAAATTCCCCATCTTGGGGGAGTCCAGAACCAGGGGTCACAGTTTAAGAATAAGGGGTCGTCCATTTTGGACTGAGGTGAGGAAAAACATTTTCACCCAGAGAGTTGTGAATCTGTGGAATTCTCTGCCACAGAAGGCAGTGGAGGCCAATTCACTGGATGTTTTCAAGAGAGAGTTAAACGTAGCTCCCAGGGCTAACGGAATCAAGGGATATGTGGGAAAAGCAGGAACGGGGTACTGATTTTTAATGATCATATTGAATGGCGGTACTGGCTCGATGGGCTGAATGGCCTACTTTTGCACCTATTTCGATGTTTCTAAGACAGGAGGGGAGGGGAGGGACTGAGTCGGGACAGGTTTGTGTTCAACTCCTCACTTCCTTAGGTCAACAACCAACTCTGCATCTTGTTGGCGTCAAGAGCTAAGTTGGTGTCCTGACATCACGACATAGGCTTCTCTGTCTCTTTCGTGTTCACTGTTGCTGTCGTTGATCGGGCTGACAACAGTGGTATCATAGAGGAGCTCGAAAGAACAAGCTGCCAGTGTACTTGGCCATGCAGTCACGGGTGAACAAGGAGCAGAGCAAGGGGACTGGGCACCTAACCCTGAGGTAGCACCAGTGTTCAGATTCCTGAGTGGAAAAAAGGTCACGACCAATTCTAATGTGTAGGCAGGAACCGTAGACGCTGGTTTACACTGAAGGTAGAGACAAAATGCTGGAGTAACGCAGCGGGTCAGATATCATCTCTGGGGGGAAGGAATAGTCGGAAGGACTGCAGGAAGAAGGGTTCTGACTCGAAACGCCACCTTTTCCTTCTCTCCAGAGATGCTGCCTGACCTGCTGAGTTATTCCAGCATTTTGTGTCTATCCATGACCAATACTAACTTTGTTCTTTTGCTCGAGATTCCAACACTTGGGGTTCCTTGTTATGTGTATCCTGTACCTTGTACCTTGTATCTTCTCCCAGAAGGTGATAGGGTCGTAGAGTCACAGAGTGAGAGAGCGTGGAAACAGGCCCTTCGGCCCAACTTGCCCACACCGGGGACCAAGTTAATAAAAGCAACATTAACTCAGTTAACCCCAGGATGGGCGAGCGGTCTAAGTCGCTGTGTTCATGTCCCAGTGTCCGGTGGAGACGTCGGTTCGAATCCTATGCCAGAGCATGAGATATCTTTTGGCCATCCAGTGCTCAGGGGAGTGGGGAGAGCAGAGGATGGTTTGCTCCTGGGCCTGGCCATTTGTGGGACCCAGCGCCAGGCAGAAGAGGGTCCCGCCCGAGCCGACTGCCTGACCCTTTTCCGGGGTTTACTACGTCCGTGCCCGGGGTTTACTACGTCCGTGCCCGGGTGGGCACCAGTGGTGATTCCGGGACCACTGGGCACCGCGGGCGGGGCGGGGCGGGGGTGGGGGGGGGGGGGGGGGGGTGGGGGGGGGGGGGGGGGGGGGGGTTGAATGCATCCTAGACTAGGACTGTAATGCAGGCATTTAATTTAGTTTAGAGACACAGCACGGAAACAGGCCCTTCGGCCCGTGAGTCCGTACCAAGCCAATTAACCTACAAACATGGTACACAAAAGGCTGGAGAAACTCAGCGGGTTGCAGCAGCATCTAAGGAGCGAAGGAGATAGGCGACATTTCGGGTCGAGACCCTTCTTCAGACTCATTCATCATCTCCTTCGCTCTTCGTCATCTCCTTTGCTCCTTAGATGCTGCTGCACACCCGCTGAGTTTCTCCAGCCTTTTGTGTACCCTCGATTCTCCAGCATCTGCAGTTCCTCTTTAACCTACAAACATGTACGCCTTTGGAGTGTGGGAGGAAACTGAAGATCTCGAAGAAAAGCCACGCAGGAGAACGGGGAGAACGTACAAACTCCATAAATGTAAAATGTATTTAATTGACTGAAAACTAGACTGGGGGAAGCTAGTTAATAAACTCCATTTTTAACTAGCTTCCCCCCAGTCTAGTTTCAGTCAATAAAATACGGAGTCAAGCACTTGCGCAACTAAACTTTATTTTGGGAAATACAATAACAGTTCCCCTCTACTATACCTAACCACCTCGGGTTCGATCCTTGCATCTGCTTGGCCAAGCCCTCCTAGCCTCGTGCAAGCAGAGACACTCCGAAAGGTCACGCAGTCCCAAGTGTTCTCCCAGAAGATCGACACAGGACGTCGTGGGAGCTACCTTTAATAGGTCCCCGAACCTTGAGGGGCCGAACCATATAGGGGTAGTCTCTATACAGTCCAAAAACAGATATTGGTTAACACAGTACATGATATACATTTCCCTAACCCAATAATACAGTAACTAATACAATGTATTCAGAAGGAGCTTCTGGAAGGAAACATAGCAACATTAGCCCAGATATTTAAGAAACCCAGACAAGGCTCAAAACCTAGCCCAATCAACATCTAACAAAGTAATGCTTTGCAACATTATATACAATGTGTATGTCTGGTTTGCATTCACCCAATCTGTTTCATGCAATTTACACCTAATTGTAAGAATCTGCAGATGTCCCATTCTTTCCCTGCAACTCTTATCCGGGCTCCAGACAAGCTGGCACCAATCTGCAGCTTGTCCATTTCTGCAGAAGGCACATTTAAATTGACCAAATGGCCGAGCAGCACAGAAGCCTTTACTCAAGTGTCCTGGCATCTCCGATTTGGCCAGAATTAACATACAGACAGCACCCGAGGTCAGGATCGAACCGGGTCTCTGGCGCTGTGAGGCAGCAACTCTGCCGCTGCGCCGCCATAGAGTATTTAGTATTAAAACTATTTGGCGACTTTTGTAATATGGTGGTGGGTGCGTTGGTATTGTTTATTTTGTAAATATTGTTATTGGATATAGTTGAATACATTTTGTTTTGAATTTTTTTTTTAAAGAAGCACATGTGCCACAAGAAAAGATAAAGATGAGGGAGAATATTTTCATCAATTCAGCCGTTCTCTATAATAAATTCTTCATAGATTTCCAGAGACATTTCTGTGGGCAAATATTAGGCCAGAATACATAAGGCAGCAAGCCAAGAATGCCACAGGAATACAGTGGGCGTGGATTAAATTATTATACAATCAGACACTTCTTTTCTGGCTGAACCTGCGCAATGCTTCATACCTGGTTATGGAATTAATGCTGAAAACGTTTCATCATTTCAACAAGTAGAAACGAGGAACTGCAGATGCTGGTTTACACCGCAGATAGACACAAAATGCCGGAGTAACTCAGCGGGTCAGGCAGCATCTCTGGAAAAGAGGGATAGGCGGCATTTCGGGTTGGAACCGTTCTTCAGACTGAAGAAGGGTCCCGACCCGAAACGTCACCTATTCCATCTCTCCAGAGATGTTGCCTGACCCGCTGAGTTGCTCCGGCATTTTGTGTCTATCTAAATGCAGAAGCCTTTTTACCAAGGAAAGACACAGAATGCTGCAATAACTCAATGGGTTCAGAAGTTCACACGAGTTGTAGGAGTAGAATTAGGCCATTCGGCCCTTCGAGTATACTCTGCCATTCAATCATGGCTGATCTCTGCCTCTGCCTGCCTTCTCCCCATAACCCTTAACACCCGTTCTAATCAAGAATTTGGCTATCTCTGCCTTAAAAAAATATCCACTGACTTGGCCACCACAGCCCTCTGTGGCAATGAGTTCCACAGAATCACCACCCTCCTACTAGTAAAGTTCCTCCTCACCTCCTTTCTAAAAGAGCGTCCTTTAATTACGAGGCTATGACTTCTGAAGCAGGGTTCCGTACCTGAAACGTTACCTGTCCATCTTCTCCAGAGAGGCTGCCTGACCCGCTGAGCTACTCCAGCACTCTGTGTCTTTGTTTCAACACGGTGCATTGAGCCGAATGCCGTCGTTCCTTCTCTTCTCACCCACTTACTCCCCGAGGAATAGCATGGCCTTTCTGATTACGTGTTTCCGTGCCTCTTCCCCATGGCCAGCTGCCTCCCCACAACTGAGAATGGGGTTAGGAGGGATGGATAGATCAGCCATGATCGAATGGCAGAGTAGTCTTGATGGGCCTAATGGCCTAATTCTGCTCCTATCACTTATGACCTGAAAGCCCGGACATTCAGACATTAGAAAGAATTTTGCCCGCACAATTCTATCCCGTTCCTGAACCAATAACTTCTGCCACATCTAATTCATAGAAACATACATAGAAACATAGAAAATAAGTGCAGGAGGAGGCCATTCGGCCCTTCGAGCCAGCACCGCCATTCATTGTGATCATGGCTGATCATCCCCAATCAATAACCCGTGCCTGCCTTCTCCCCATATCCCTTGACTCCACTAGCCCCTAGAGCTCTATCTAACTCTCTCTTAAATCCATCCAGTGACTTGGCCTCCACTGCCCTCTGTGGCAGGGAATTCCATAAATTCACAACTCTCTGGGTGAAAACGTTTTTTTCTCACCTCAGTCTTAAATGACCTCCCCTTTATTCTAAGACTGTGGCCCCTGGTTCTGGACTCGCCCAACATTGGGAACATTTATCATGCATCTAGCTTGTCCAGTCCTTTTATAATTCTATATGTGTCTATAAGATCCCCCCCATCCCCCCCCCAACTCATCCTTCTAAACTCCAGTGAATACAAGCCTAGTCTTTTCAATCTTTCCTCATATGACAGTCCCGCCAACCCAGGGATCAATCTCGTGAACCTACGCTGCACTGCCTCAATCACAAGGATGTCCTTCCTCAAATTATTTTCCGGGATGTGCAGCCACAGTACAACATGTAACTCTACCATATTCATTAATTTGTCATTGTACGTTAATAGTGGTTTGCGCTGATACTGATTGCACTATAATCTTGCACCATCCTCTTGTTTTGCACTTGTTATGAGCTTATGAACTACCTGGCGCATCCAGACGCACCCCGTCCGATCGAGCCAACACAACAACCCCATTGCTCCTACCTTCAAATCTTGCCATGCGCGCGCGCTTGCGTTTTGAAAGTGATCTGATGTGTCCTGATGCTCACTGTGTGTCCGTCCAAACGGTCTCGTGGACTGGTTTTAAGATCCAGCGTGGAGATGGGCCCTTCGGCCCACAGCGTTCACTAGTTTCATGTTGTCCCTCTTTCGCAGCCCGAGCACTAGGGACAATTTACAGAGACCAATTGACCTGCAAACCCGCACGTCTTCAGGTTACGGGAGGGAACCGGAGATCTCGGAGAAAAACCACGCGGCCACGGGGAGAACGCACAAACTCCGTACAGGCAACACCCGAGGTCAGGATTGAACCCGGTTTCTGGCGCTGTGAGGCAACAACTCTCCCGCTGCGCCTCCGTGAGCCGATGGGCCCAAAGAAAAGCACAAGTGGGCAGCACAGTGAGGTAGTGGTAGACCCGCTGCCTCACAGCACCGGAGACCCGGGTTCGATCCTGACCACGGGTGCTAACTGTACGGGGTTTGTACGTTCTCCCCATGACCTGCGTGGGTTTTCTCCGAGATCTTCGGTTCCCTCCCGCACTCCAAAGACGTACAGGTTTGTCGGTTAACTGGCTTGGTATTAATTGCCCCTGGTGTGTGTAGGATAGTGTTAATGTGCGGGGATCGCTGGTCGGCGCGGGCTGAAGTAAACTAAAGATCTCAAAAACAATTTCAAAGCTGAGTTGTCAATCTACGGCTGTTTGTGATCCAACAAGTTGAAAATTGGGGGCTGCAGCAGTGGAATATAAATGAGAGGAAGTGCAGTTGGGGTGTCCAATGCAATAGCCAGACACCCCCTTGAGCACTGTCCCAATGCCCAGAGTTGGATACAAAATGAGACATTGCTGACTGCCGAACAAAGGCAGCTCAGGACTGGGTCCCTGTGCCAACAGACTGGGTTACAAAGACAAACTGGAGAAACTTGAGATTTTCAGTTTGAAGCAGTGCACTTCAGAAGGGAACACTGCATGTGAATACTGAAAAGTGAGTTTCGGATTGAAAACGGACGTCCCTTTTCCACGTCCAGAATGCTAAACAGATTCGATCCTTCCTTGGGTACAACAACTAAGAAGATGAAATATAAACCAGAAGAATCAATTTAACAATGTCTACATCGGTGAGACCAAGCGTAGGCTTGGCGATCGTTTCGCCGAACACCTCCACACGGTCCGCATTAACCAGCCTGATCTCCCGGTGGCTCAGCACTTCAACTCCCCCTCCCATTCCGTATCCGACCTCTCTGTCCTGGGCCTCCTACATGGCCAGAGTGAGCACCACCGGAAATTGGAGGAACAGCACCTCTTATTCCGCTTGGGCAGTCTGCACGCTAGTGGCTTAAACATTGAATTCTCCCAATTCCGTCAGCCCTTGCTGTCTCCTCCCCTTCCTGGCACTCCCTCAGCCCTCGGGCTCCTCCTCCTCCTCCTCCTTTTTCCTTTCTTCTCCCCGCCCCCCCCCCCCCCCCCCCCCCCCCCCCCCCCCCCCCCCCCCCCCCACCCTCCATCAGTCTGAAGAAGGGTTTCGGCCCAAAACGTTGCCTACTTCCTTCGCTCCATAGATGCTGCTGCACCCGCTGAGTTTCTCCAGCACTTTTGTCTACCTTCGATTTTCCAGCATCTGCAGTTCCTTCTTAAACAATTTAACAATGTAATGGGCAAAGAACTTTGAAACTTGAAGGGCACAAGTTGGCACCAGGAACTTGGCCTATCTCTGTGTCCTGCCTCAGTGACTTTAGGCTTTCGAGATCCAGCATGGAAACAGGCCCTTCAGCCCACCGAGTGCCGCGCCGACCAGCGATTCCCCTACACTGACGCCAGCCTACACATGGGACAATGTAACAACTTACCAAAGGCAATTAACCGACAAACCTGCACGTCTTTGGAATGTGGGAAGAAACCGGAGCGCCTGGAGAAAACCCACATGGTCATAGGAAGAACGTACAAACTCTGTACAGACAGACCCCGTTGTCAGGATCAAACTCGGGTCTCTGGTGCTGTAAAGCGGCAACTTTACCGCTGCACCACCTGGTGAAGTCTACTATTCTTACACTACAAATGCCTGTCTATAGTATGATTTGACCGGATTGTACGCCAAATAAAGAATATCTCGGTACCTAGGCACATGTGACAATAAAGGATAGTTGTAGGAATGAAGATTGAAACATAGAAACATAGAAAATAGGTGCAGGAGGAGGCCATTCGGCCCTTCGAGCCAGCACCGCCATTCATTGTGATCATGGCTGATCGTCCCCAATCAATAACCCGTGCCTGCCTTCTCCCCATATCCCTTGATTCCACTAGCGCCTAGAGCTCTATCTAACTCTCTCTTAAATCCATCCAGTGATTTGGCCTCCACTGCCCTCTGTGGCAAAGGTGATATATTTGCAGGCACTGGGATCTTGAGTAAAACGCAAAGGGCTGGAGGAACTCAGCAGGTCAGGCAGCATCTGTGGAGGGACTAGACAAGTGATGTCGAGTGGGGACCCTTCTTCAGATGGCTCCAAATGAAGAGTACCTCAGCAATGAAGCGTTTTGGAACATGGCGGCGATAAGACGTGGTGTGATCTTTTATCGATATGCGCTTTTGTGCTCAATCCTTACAAACTGCAGCACACAATGAAAACTCCTTTAAGTAAAGGTCACGGTGGCACAGCGGTAGAGTTGCTGCCTCACAGCGCCAGAGATCCGGTTTCAATCCTGACTACGGGTGCTGTCTCTACGGAGTTTGTACGTTCTCCCCCGTCAAGTCCAGATACGACCTCGACAAGGCCAGCAAAAAGGCCAAAAGGGACTTCCGCTCGAAGCTGCAGTACGAGGCTGCTGTTCGGCAAACTGTGGCCACCAACAAGGCAAAGTCAGGAGGCAGCTCAAGCGAAGCATCACTCCCTGACGAGCTCAATGCATTCTACGCACATTTTGATTCGGAGATTACTGATGTGCCTTCCCGACCCCATGGTATTACAGTCTCAGGCACAGATGCCGACGTCAGAAGATCCTTCAGGGGGGTGGTCCCTCGGAAAGTGCCTGGACCTAATGGTATACCCGGTCGAGTTCTCAAAAACCTGTGCGGCCCAACTGGCTGGAGTTTTTGCGGACATTTTCAACCTCTCACTTCTGAGGTCAGTTGGTTACCAAGCTCACGGAACTGGGTCTCTTCGCATCGCTCTGTGATTGGATCCTCGACTTCCTCATCCACAGACCACAGTCTGTTCAAATTGGAAAAATACTTCTTCCTCATTAACAATCAGTACGGGAGCACGTCAAGGCGGCGTGCTCAGCCCCCTGCTCTACTCACTCTATACTCATGAATGCGTAGCCGGACATATGTGCGAACTCCATGTTCAAGTTCACCGACGACACCACCGTTGTTGGACGAATTACAGATGGTGATGAGTCAGAGCATAGAAGTGAGATCGACCGATTGACCAAATGGTTCCAGCACAACAACCTGGCTCTCAATATCAGTAAAACCAATGAACTGATTATGGATTTTGGAAGAGGACCCACAATCCTGTTCATATCAACAGGTGGAGAGAGTCAAACACTCCAGATTCCTGGGCATGCATATTTCCCAAGATCGTTACTGGACCCAGCACACTGATGCGATTATGTAACCACCCGGTGGTTAGGCCACTTACTATGCGAACCCTCGGTAATCGGGGGTAGGGTCACGTGACTGGGTAATGGCGGGAGGGAGTTGTCACAAGGTTTAGGGGTGTGCCCTAGTATAAGTACTGAGCCCCGGGTCAGCCTTCTCCCATTTGCGTGTGTGTTGTTCTCTTTACTTCAACAAAAAAGATCTCTTTGATTCACCACACGTGGCTTGCTTATTCGCCCGCCATAAGAGTTACTCCAGCCATTTTGTGTCTAGCCTACAAACCTGTACATCTTTAGAAAACAATCTAAGTTTGTCTAACCTCTCCTTGTAGCTAAAGCCCCCCCTAATCCATGCAGCATTCTGGTAAACTTTCCTTCTCTCCAGAGATGTTGCCTGTCCTGTTGAGTTACTCCAGCATTTTGTATCTATCTTCAGTTTAAACCAGCATCTGCAGTTACTTCCTGCAGGTTTGTAGGTTAATTGGCTTTGCTAAATTAGCTTCAGTAAAATTGTAAATTGTCACAAGTGTGTGCGGGATAGTGTTTAGTTTAGTTTAGTTTCGAGATACAGCACGGAAAACAGGCCCTTTGGCCCACTGGGTCCGCGCCAACCAGCGATCCCAGCACATTAAAACTATCCTATACCCACTAGGGACAATTTTTACATTTACCAGGCCAATTAACCTACAAACCTTCACGTCTTTGGAGTGTGGGAGGAAACCGAAGATCTCGGAGAAAACCCACGCAGGTCACGGGGAGAACGTACAAACTCCGTACAGACAGCACCTGCAATCGGGAGCGAACCCGGGTCTCCGGCGCTGCATTCGCTTTAAGGCAGCAACTCTACCGCTGCGCCACTGTGACGGCCCGAGGGAGTGTTCGGGAGAGTGCGTGCGGGGATCGCAGGTCGGCGCGGACTCGTGTGGGTTGAAGGGCACGTTTCCGCGCTGTATCTCTAAAACTGAACTGAAAGTAAACTGGAGCTGGAGTCGGATGTTGCGTGCACACTGATGCCTCGTCCGTTGTCACTGCTGCTTGCCAAGACCGCAGGTGGAGAGTCATCGCCATTCACAGCTGCACAAACTGGGACTGAGAGAGAACGCACTGTTCATCCCCAGAGCAGTGTTAGAGATGCCTGGTGTACAGCCATGAGACCATCTGATCCCACTGAACTAGCCATAAGTTCTCACTCAGTGCAAGTTGCTGCCAGTTTTTACTTCATTAATAAGCAAGTCAGCCCTGGACAGAACCCACAGCGAAAGGTCATTTTTACTCCACACCCGTGACCTTCCGGTTGTAACATTAACTTCAGCCTCTATCTTTGAAAAAACCTGTTCATTAAAAGTCTGTACCAGCGCGGTCCATGTTAGCAATGTGTGCCGATGTGACATGTAGGAAGGAACTTCAGATGCTGGTTTAAATCGAAGATTGGCACACAAAAAGCTGCAGCAACTCAGCGGGGCAGGCAGCATCTCTGGAGAGAAGGAATGGGTGACGTTTCGGGCCGAGTCTGAAGAAGGGTCTCCACCCGAAACGTCACCCAATCCTTCTCGCCAGGGATGCTGCCTACCCCGCTGAGTTTTGTGTCCATCTTGTGCCAATTTAACAGTGTGTGCTCTTGAGTTTTGGAGTTTAGTTTAGTGTCACGTGTGCCAGGGTACAGTGCGAAGCTTTTATTGCGTGCTAACCAGTCAGCGGAAAGACAGTACATGATTACAATCGAGCCATCCACAGTCTATAGATACACGATAAAGGGAATAACCTGAATGACGTTTAGCGCAAGACAAAGCCAGTAAAGTCCAAACAAAGATAGTCCGAGGGTCTCCATTGAGGTAGATAAATAGTTCAGGACCGATCTCTAGTCTGCTTGGATGGTTCAGTTATTTCGGCCTGCTAATTCCCGCAACAAACAATGACCATCCGTACACTAGTTCTATCCTACACACAAGGGACAATTTACAGAAGCCAATTAACCTACAAACCTGCGCGCGTTTAGAATGTGTCAGGGTCGAACCCGGCTCTTTGGCTTAGTGAGGCAGCATCTCTACTGCTGTGCACTGTAGGGTAATTGGCTTCTGTTAATTGTCCCAAATGTATAAGATAGAACTAGTGTACGGGTGATCGCTGGACTGTTTCCACGCTGTATCTCCAAATGAAATTCCAGAGTGGTTATAATCTGGAAATCAGGAATAAAAATCAGAAAACTTGGGAAAACACTCTGGCAGCATCCGTGGAGAGAGAAGCAACTTCTGGTGTGGGGCAGAACCAAGGAGAGATGGAAGAGCCCCTTGTGGCTGAACCTTCCAGCATCTGAAGTTGCTTGTGTCTAGAGATAGACTTGCCTGTGAGGAGGGTGAAGGTCAAGACTGCCAGTGGCAGTGGACTCAGCCGTAAATAAAAGATTTTTCAAAATCCAAATGTTGGAAATCGAAAAGGAAAACAGGAAATGCATGCCAGATAGTATCTGTACACAAAAAAACAGTTGACGTTTCTGCTCCATAATCCGACATCAATAACATTAGCTTCAAGCCTGGACTCAGGAACGGTCAATCTGGAATTAATGGATTGTTCTGAAACTTGTCTGGCTCACCGCTGCCTTTAAGGTTAGGAATTCTGCACTCCCACCCCAGACTGTAACTCTAGGCCCAACCAGTTTCTGCCTCACTGCGCTAGAGACCCCCGGTTCGATCCTGACCTCGTCTGTGTGGAGTTTGCACGATCTCCTCACGACCCCCTGGGTTTCCTCCGGGTGCTCCGGTTTCCTCCCACATCTCACAGGTGCCAGAGGGTATAGGGAGAAGGCAGTGGGGTGGTGAATCTGTGAAATTCTTTGCCACAGAAGGCTGTGGAGGCCAGGTCAGTGGATATTTTTAAGGCAGGGATAGATAGATTCTTGATTAGTACAGGTGTCAGAGGGTTATGGGGAGAAGGCAGGAGAATGTGGTTAGGATGGAGAGATAGATCGGCCATGATTGAATGGCGGAGTAGACTTGATGGGCCGAATGGCCTATTCCTTATGACCTTATGACCCAAAAGATGAACGGCTTTGTAGGTTAATTGGCCCACTGTAAATTGTAGATAAGTGACAGATTCTGGGCCAAGTTGATGGGAATGTAGAAAGAATTAAATAGGTTCAGGTGGGACTGATGTAACATGTAGGCGCAAGGAGCTGCAGATACTGGTTTACACAGGACACAGAGTGCTGGCATAACTCAGCGGGTCAGGCAACGTCCCCGGAGAACATGGATGGGCGACGTTTTGGGTCAGAACCCTTCTTCAGGCCGATTGATTCTGATCACCCGAAACGTCACCCTATCATGTTAACGTAGAAACATAGAAAATAGGTGCAGGAGGAGGCCATTCGGCCCTTCAAGCCAGCACCACCATTCATTGTGATCATGGCTGATCGTCCCCTATCAATTACCCGTGCCTGCCTTCTCCCCATATCCCTTGACTCCACCAGCCCCTAGAGCTCTATCTAACTCTCTCTTAAATCCATCCAGTGACTTGGCCTACACTGCCCTCTGTGGCAGGGGAATTCCATAAATTCACAACTCTCTGGGTGAAAACGTTTTTTCTCACCTCTGTCTTAAATGACCTCCCCTTTTATTCTAAGACTGTGGCCCCCGGTTCTGGAAACGTTCTCCAGGGATGCTGCCTGACCGGCTGAGTTACTCCAGCAATCTGTGTCCTTCTTGGGTCAGTAACATGGAAGCTTGAAGAGATGGCGTAGACTCAGTGGAATGTACGGCCTGTTACCCAATCTGTTTCTCTTTAAGTCTCTGAGTAATATAGTGCAATTTGAACTGCCTCCATTCAGTGAACGGATTAGAGATCGATAACAAGTGGCAGCTTCATCCTGTTAATTAATACCCTTATCGTAAGAATTAATTAATTAATATTCAGCCCCATTCCATAAAATGACAGCCGCATCAGAAAGATGTGAACTTGATAGCAGCAAAATGCTTTTGGCAAATGTTAGTTTTCAGTTTTAATAGAGACTAGACCAAGTGGGACACGTTGGGTCCCGTCCCCCAACGCAGGGGTGGGGGGAGGGGGGCAGCGGCAGCGCTCACCCCGGAGACAAGCGGCCCCCGGAGCCAACCACCCCCATCAACCCCGCAAGGGAAATTATGGAATTTTTGGAGGCAATCATCCCCACGTTGGGGGGTGGGGGGGGGGGTGGGGCGGGGGCGGGTGGCAAGGCCGGGAGGGGGTGAGGGTGTGGGAATCCGCGAATGGGCATCTTGGCCAGGCCCAGGAGCAACCCGACAGGGAGATCCCCCCACCGTTCGGATATTCGTACAGGTATGCAACCTCACGCACTCCATATACACGTGGAACACGGTCTCTACCTCGCCGCAGAAAATACAGGAGGCCGGCGAGCCCGTGAACCGGCCCTGTGCAACACTCTCCACCCCTCTCCCTCTCTCTCTCTCTCCCCCTCTATGGCAGCTTTGGCCAGGCCCTCTCGTAGATGAACTGAGGCCCAGACCAATTTCAATTTTAGAGGCCCCCAAACAAAGATCAAGCAGAGGCCCATCAATTTTAGAGGCCCCCAAATCAAGATCCCTTTGAAACAGAGGCAAGAGGCTCGTGCCAAATGGCACTGGTTGCCCCCACCCCTCTGACAGGGCCGGCCTTTGGCAACCTCTCCTTCAGCTGCAATTACTGTTGGCAACGTCCCATTGTGATGTAATTGAGAGCCAATTGTGATTTGTGCACTGTGACTGGCATTGTGGCATTTGACATGCTGCTGGAAAAAGGCTCTCTGTGAGAAGCGGTTTGGGGCTTGTTTTTAAATTTTAATCACGAATAACTTTTCAAATAGAGCATGAAATCTGCAGTGAACCTGATGAGGTCGTGGATGGGAGAAATGTGAGTAAGAATATGCAAAGATTTAAGCATTAGCACGTAGCATTTTGAAGAAGATACAATGAATACTGACAGACAGACAGACAGACAGACAGACAGACAAGACAGGCACACACGCACGCACACACACAAGATCAGACTTTTATAAGTATAGAGATACAGCGTGGAAACAGGCCATTCAGCCACTGAGTTCATGGTAAACAGCGATCACGCATACACTAGTTCTGTCCTACACACTAGGGTCAATTTACAGAAGCCAACTAACCTGCAAACCTGTGAGCTTTTGTAGTGTGGGAGGAAACCTGAGCACCCGGAGTAAACCCACGCAGGTCACAGGGAGAATGTACAAACTGTGTAGAGACAGCGCCCGTAGTCAGGATGGAACGCAAGTCTCTGGCGCTGTGAGGCGGTAACTCTACCACCGCATCATCGTGCTGCCCTTACAGCAAGGCCACAGTGAGGGACAGTGGTGCATCTTGGAGATTAAAATGGCAGCAAGCTGGCAGCACAGACTCTGTGATGGGACAAACGCTGGGGCCAAGTGGGGCGGCACGGGGGCGCAGCAGTAGAGTTGTTGCCTTACAGCGCTCGCAGGGCTGGAGACTCGGGTTCGATCCCGACTACGGGTGCTATCTGTACGGAGTTTGTACGTTCTCCCCGTGACCTGGGTGGGTTTTCTCCGAGATCTTCGGTTTCCTCCCACACTCCAAAGACGTGCAGGTTTGTAGGTTAGTTGGCTTGGTATAAGTGTAAATTGTCCCTAGTGTGTGTAAGACAGTGTTAATGTGCGGGGATCGCTGGTCGGCGCGGGGTCAGTGGCCAAAGGGCCTGTTTCTATGCTGTGTTGGGGCCAAGCACAAGCTGGAACAGAGTCAGGGTAATAATTATTATTATTATAGGAGAAGTTGGGACGAGAATAAAGCATCTGACAGGCTGTCTTTCTGTACACGAGCATATCTGGGCAACCTCACCCCACTGCACACATATCGGACTGGTACCTAGACTGCAGATTAAAGAGCGATCTAATCAGGAGTCAAGAGTGTTTTATTGCCATATGTGCCAGATAGAACAATGACATTCTCACTTGCAGCAGCACCACAGTACATGCAAACACGCAGGAAGTAACTGCAGGCGCTGGTTTAAACCAAAGTTACACACAGAATGCTGGAGTAACGCAGCGTGGCAGGCAGCATCTCTGGAGAGAATGAATGGGTGGCATTTCGGGTCGAGACCCTCCTTCAGACTCTTCAGAGCCACAGCCCGGAACGCCACGCATTCCTTCTCTCCAGAGATGCTGCCTGTCCCGCTGAGTTACTCCAGCATTTTGTGTCTATCTTCAGTACATGTAAATATAGTACTCTGTAAACAATATTGTAAATGAGAAAAAAAGTTCAGCGTGTGTACATATACACAGGCACACGCACGCATACGTATACACAAAAAAAACAATCAATAATAGTTCAACAATAACAATAACAGTCCACGTAGTTCAGAGCTTATTTGAGATTGTAGTGTGTTATATCCTCATATTCATTATGAGGCTATATAAGTATTCATTCGTCCATCCCTCTTCCACTTACCCCACCTGCCTTCCCCTAACGACTACTTTTCCATACATATGACAATTAGACATAGAAATATAGACAATAGGTGCAGGAGTAGGCCATTCGGCCCTTCGAGCCAGCACCGCCATTCAATATGATCATGGCTGATCATCCAAAATCAGTGCCCCGTTCCTGCTTTTCCCCCCATATCCCTTGATTCCTTTAGCCCTAAGAGATAAATCTAACTCTCTCTTGAAGACATCCAGTGAAAAGACTCTTGACTGGACTCTCTCTTGACCATCTCCGCAATCTCCTGCCTCTCCTGCCTGGAAATGCTGGCCTGAATCAAGACCATGGAACGTAGAGAACAGCACACGTTCTTTGGCCAGAGGGCGGTGAATCCGTGGAATTCATTGAGTGTTTTTAAAGCGGAGGTTGATAGACTTAATTAGCACGGGCGTCAGGGGTCGTGGGGAGAAGGCTGGAGAATGGGGTTGCGAGGGAAAGATAGATCAGCCAAGATTGAATGGCAGAGTAGACTTGATGGGCCAAATGGCCTAATTCTGCTCCTCTAACTTAAGAATTTATACAGCCCCCTCGGCCAAACATAATGCAAGACCATCTCTTAACTCCCTGCACATAATCCATACCCCTCCATATTCATGACGATTCAATGACCTCAGGATATTTGACAGCTGTTTCTGTGCTAAAAACATGCAGTTCAGTGTTGTTTAGTTTGGTTTAGAGATACAGCGAGGAAATGGGCCCTTCAGCACCGAGTCCTTGCCGACCAGCGATCCCCGCACACTAACACTATCCTATTTCACACACACTGGGACAATTTACAATTTTACCGAGCCAATTAGCCTATAAATCTGTTGGTCTTTGGAGCGTGGGAGGAAACCGGAGCACCTGGAGAAAACCCATGCAAGTCACGGGGAGAACGTGCAAACTTCATACAGACAGCACCCATAGTCAGGATCGAACCCAGGTCTCTGGTGCTGTAGGGAAGCAACTCTACCGCTGCGCCACTGTGCCACATGTGTTCTTTGTACGTTTTACTGTTGGTTTTAATGAAGAACGATGCGACAAAGATCTTCACATTGAAAAACGTATCAAGATGCAATGAAGTCCCTTGCCGCAAGTAGCCGCTCTGGGGTAAGGCCTCCGAAACGCAGCTCGGCAGGGTCCAGCAGTTGCTCTTTCATAAGACGAGGCAGACACGGAGGATGGCGGCTAGCCAACTACCAAGACAAGAGGAGGGAGCATGGGGCGAGAGGAAATGCTTCTGCAGCTTGCTCCAGGGATCCCAAACGATCCTGGGCCAAGGAACAATCAGTGCGGAATTCATTGCCTGAAGGTGTGCAGGATTAACCCATGGATGAGTGGCCAATGGACAATGAGCGGATTGGTGAAAGGAAACTGGATACCAAGGTCCTCAGGTCTATGGCCAAGATGACACCTGACCAGGGCAGCATGGTGGTGCAGCCTGATGCCACTGACAGCGCCAGAGACCCGGGCTCGATCCTGACTACGGGTGCTGTCTGTACGGAGTCTGTACGTTCTCCCCATGTCCAGTGTGGGTTTTCTCCGAGAACTTTGTTTTCCTCCCACATCCTAAAGATACACCGGTTTCTAAGTTAATTGGTTTGGTACAAATGTAAAAATTATCCCTAGTGTAGGACAATGTAAAAGTGCGGGATATATCACCAGGGGTGCCGGGGAAATGGCAGCCCTGCCGGCAGTGTGCTCGTTTTTTCTTTCTTTTTGTTATTTTTTAGTGCGTTAAAAGTTTGTTTAATGTTCTTCGGTTTGTCTTGTGTGAGGGGAGGGGGGAGGGGGGAGGGGGGAGGGGGGAGGGGGAAAACTTTTTTTCAAGTTCCTAACTTCCCGGAGATGTGATCAATTTTCGGATCACATTCTCCGGGCTCTGCGGCCTACCATCGCTGGAGCTGGGAGCCGCCCCGACGCGAGGTTCGATCGCCCGGCACGGTGGAGTTGACACCCCCCCCCCGATGCAGGAACGAATCGCCTCGATGCGGAGGGGCCGAACGCCACTGGCTACGGGAGTCAAGATCGTCCCGCCAACGGAGAGCTCGAGGCCCCCGACCGAGGAAGAACAAAAGGAAGAGACTTGAACTTTATTTCACCTTCCATCACAGTGAGGAATGTGGAGGAGTCACTGTGGTGGATGTTCAAGTTAAAATGTGTTTTTGAGTGAGTCTGTTGCTTTTAATTGCATGACTGACCTGGCCAATGAAATTCCTCGTATGTTGCAAAACACACTTGGTGAATAAAGTGTGATTCTGATCACTAGTCATCGCCGACTCGATCGGCCACCGGGCCTGTTCCCGCGCCGCATCTCTAAACGAAACTAAACTCAGGCGACTCTCTGCGTGTTCGTCACAGAAGTGGATCTGATATCAAATATGACAATCGGTCCATCTTTTAAATCTCTACTCTGGCAATGATAAATTCACATTATTTCCTTTATTATTATGTGTGTGTACTGTGGATGGCTCGATTGTAATCGTGGATTGGCTTTCCGTTGACTGGTTACCTTGCTAGCATGCAACACAAGTTTTCCATTTTCATTGTACCTCGATACATGTGGCAATAAACTAAACTCATCTATGAACATTGGGAGAGGAGTTAAACAAGATGCTAAGTTACAAAACGATAGAACTTTGGTTTGTTCTGCCATCGGTGATACAAACACAAAATACACAAAACACAAAATCGACGAAACATGAAATTAAAATGACGAGTGGAAAGGTTTTGGGGATGTACAATGATTGGCGGTGGGGGTCAGTCTCAGGCTACCCCACCACAGAAGGGGGAAGCGTTGTACAGTTTGATAGCCACAGGGAAGAAGGATCTCCTGTGGCATGTCTGTTGCTGAAGGTGCTCCTCAGTACAGCGTACTGTACTGCTCCTCAAGTATTGCGTACAGTTTTGGTCTCCTAATCTGAGGAAAGACATTCTTGCCATAGAGGGAGTACAGAGAAGGTTCACCAGACTGATTTCTGGGATGGCACGACTTCCATATTAAGAAAGTCTGGATCGACTCGGCTTGTACTCGCTGGAATTTAGAAGATTGAGGGGTGATCTCATAGAGACTTACAAAATTCTTAAGGGGTTGGACAGGCTAGATGCAGGAAGATTGTTCCCAGTGTTGGGGAAGTCCAGGACAAGGGGTCACAGTTTAAGGATAAGGGGGAAGTCTTTTAGGACCGAGATGAGAAAATCAGTTTTTCACACAGAGAGTGGTGAATCTGTGGAATTCTCTGCCACAGAAGGTAGTTGAGGCCAGTTCGTTGGCCATATTTAAGAGGGAGTTGGATGTGGCCCTTGTGGCTGAACGGATCAGGGGGTATGGAGAGAAGGCAGGTACAGGATACTGAGTTGGATGATCAGCCATGATCATATTGAATGGCGGTGCAGGCTCGAAGGGCCGAATGGCCTGCTCCTGCACCTAGTTTCTATGTTTCTATGTTTCAGGTTGACCAGTGTGTCACGGAGGGGGTGAGCTGTATTGTCCAGGATGCTCCGCAGTTTGAGGAGCATCCTCCCCTCCAAGACCAACCTCCCATTAATCCAACTCCACCCCCAGGACGGAGCCAGCCTTCCTGACGATTTTGTTGATCCTATTGGGGTAGAGTAACAGACAAAGCAGATCCCCAGGGGTGACGTACTGGACCACAGTCAGACTGGATGCAGCAATGTAGAATTTCTACGTGTCGTGGAGTCATACAGCAGGGAAACAGGCCCTTCGGCCCAACTCGTCCTTGCCGACCAGGCTAGTCCCACCTACATGCGTTTGGTCCATGTCAATTCATTGATTCAATTATACTTAAGATAGACACTAAATGCTGGAGTAACTCAGCGGGACAGGCAGCATCTCTGGAGAGAGGGAATGGAGAGAAGAGAAGACAGGGCGGCATGGTGGCGCAGTGGCAGAGTTGCTGCCTTACAGTGCCTGCAGCGCCGGAGACCGACTACGGGTGCTGTCTCTACGGAGTTTGCACGTTCTCCCCGTGACCGCATGGGTGGCGCCATAGAGTGTGGCAGCCTCGCCTGCAGCTCTTCGTTTACATCCTTTTTTTTAGTTTGTTAAAAAATTTTGTTCTGGAGGCCTTTTAGTTTTTTTTATGTGTGGGATGGAGGGGAAAGGGGGAAACCGTTTTTTCCAGTCCCTACCTGGTCGTTCCTCCGAGCCGCATCTTCGCCCCCTCCTCGCGGCCTACCACCTGGGTTGGCGCGGCCTTTCCTGCCGGAGGTCGGCCTGAGCTTCGAGCTGCAGCTTTGGCGATGCCTTACCCGGGTCGCCGTGTTGGAGCTCCGGCGTGCTGGGACTGCCGACCTCAACATCGTGGAGCTGTGGGGTCTGCGGAGCGTCCGGCCGCGGCGGCGCTGACTTCAAACACCGCGGAACCTGGGATCTTTCGCCGGGATCGCCAGTGTTGGAGCACTGACCAGCGCGGCCTGTTGACTTCGGGAGCCACGGTCACCGGTAGGAACCGGCCGTTTCGAAACTCCAAGCTGCTGAGAGCGTTCGTCCGAAGCCGGGGTTCCATCATTCCGGCGAGAAGGCCTGAAACATCGGGCCGCCGTGTAGGCGACTGCGGAGGCCTCAATAGGCCCCGACCACGGGTGAACATGGAGGAAGTGGACTGAACTTTGCTGCCTTCCCTCACAGTGGGAAACGTTGATCCCGCTGGTGGGGGGATGTTTTTATGTTTAACGTTAAATTCTATGATGTTGTGTTTATATTATTTGTGTGCTGCAAAGGCAACTCAAATTTCACTACACCAATTGTTGTATGACAATAAATGTCCTTTGTCCTTTGTTCTCACCACACTCCAAAGACGTACAGGTATGTAGGTAAATTGGCTTAGTAGATGTAAAAACAAAATTGTCCCTCATGTGTGTGGGATAGTGTTGAAATACAGCAATCGCCCGGAGAGCCAAAGGGCCTGTTTCCGCGCTGTATCTTTAAACTAAACTAAACTAATTCATCGATTCAAATGTACTTAAGATAGACACAGAATGCTGGAGTAACTCAGTGGGACAAGCAGCATCTCTAGATAGAAGGAATGGGTGACGTTTCGGGTCGAGACCCTTCTTCAGACTGAAGAACTTTTTATGATAGGAGCTTGGCTTAGACTCGGAGGGCCAAAGGGCCTGTTCCCTCTCTACATCTCTAAATATAAAATGTATCATATTAGGTCACTTTTACATACACTCCCCGCTCACCCCCCCCCCCCCCTTCATTTTTTTCCCCACCTGCCTCCGCCACCAAACGTCAGCGAACCAGTTCCACAATTCGCAATGATGTATCACGGCATCCTCAGCCAAGAATCGGCCTGTCAGGGAACCACCCTGCCCAATGTGCTCAAAACATATTAAATTATTCAGGGATCAGACAGGCTTGAGGCAGAAAAAATGTTCCTGATGTTGGGGGAGTCCAGAACCAGGGGTCACAGTTTAAGAATAAGGGGCAGTCCATTTGTGAGTGAGATGAGGAAAAAACATTTCACCCAGAGAGTTGTGAATCTGTGGAATTCTCTGCCACAGAAGGCTGTGGAGGCCTGTTCACCGGATGTATTCAAGGGAGAGTTAGATGTAGCTCTTGGGGCTAAGGGAATCAAGGGATATGGAGAGAAAGCAGGAACAGGGTTCAGCCATGATCATATTGAATGGCAGTGCTGGCTCAAAGGGCCTACTCCTACACCTATTTTCTATGTTTCTATTGCCATTAGCTGCCAGCTCTGCCAGATTTGTCCTGGTCTTTTCTTGCTTCCAGTCCCTTCCCCCCACCCCACCCCACTACAATCAGTCGGAAGAAGTGTCCCGACCCGAAACGTCTCCCATCCACCTTCTCCAAATATGCTGCCAGACCTGCTGAGGGACTCCAGCACTCTTTGTGCCTATCTTAAACTAAAATGTGGTGAGGCCCATCATTGACTACCGTTATTTACTCCCTCACGTAAACGGGGACGTTTGGACAAACGGTCTGGTGCTTTCCAGATGGGAGTTCTGCCAAAGAGCTACTCCTGCCCTCTGGAGAACTTCCTCAAACGTATCACCGAAGCCATATTAACCTTACATCACAAGCAGTCCCAGTCTCAACAGTTGTCTTGTTTGCCTGTGTCCTTCCAGTTCCCATTTCCCCTAAACCTCTTCCTGCAACCTCCAATCTCACATATTCAAAAATATTAACAGGGACCTTTATTGTAAAGTAGCAGTGTGCCCCAGTGGGTAGAGTTGCTGCCTTACAGACACCCGGGTACGAACCTGGCTGCGGGTGCTGCCTGTGCGGAGTTTGTACGTTCTCCCCGTGACCTTCATGGGTTTTCTCCGGTTGCTCCGGTTTCCTCCCACACTCCAAAGATGTAGATAAATTGTCCCTAATGATCGCTGGTCGGCGCGGACTCGGTTAGCCAAGGGGTCCAGTTTCCGCACTGTATGCCTACACTAAACTAAGGGCCCAGACTTCAGCAGAGGTCACTAGCGACTGCTAAATGAACACTCCAGCTCAGCTCAAAAGCAAAATCTGAAAGAGGTTGGCAACTCAAAGCGCCAAGGTGTAGTTCCTGCTGACTGGCGGACCTTGGCATGACCAGGTGTATATTTTCTTCCTCAGCCTCTTCTGTCATGTGAAGAGTTTCACACTCTCGTATCCGGACAACCGAAGATAGACACAAAGCTGGAGTATCTCAGGCAGCATCTCTGGAGAGAAGGAATGGGTGACGTTTCGGGTCGAGACCTATCTTCAGACATCCAGTCACTAGCTTCCCGAGGTTGCGAATGGAGAAATATTCTTGTTCTCCCCTCCGGCAGATCTTGATGGCTGATGTGATGGGCTTCAAGAGATGGTTCCTGTAGCCATGGTCAGAGTTGGCATCACACCGCACCAAAACAGGCCCTCCCGTTCCGAGTTTAGTTTATTGCCACGTGCTAACCAGTCAGCGGAAAGACTGAGTATTTAGAGGACAGGTTTGGAGGGATATGAACCAAACGCGGGCAGGTGGGACTAGTGTAGCTGGGACATGTCGGCCGGTGTGGGCACGTTGGGCCGAAGGTCCTGTTTCCACACTGCATCACTCTATGACTATGACTCTATTGAATACATTGAATATATTAGAATAAATTATTAGGCCTGGATAGAGTGGATGTGGAGAGGATGTTTCCACTCATGGGAGAGTCTAGGACCAGAGGCCACAGCCTCAGAATTAAAGGACGTTCCTTTAGGAAGGAGATGAGGAGGCATTTCTTTAGTGAGAGGGTGGTGAATCTGTGGAATTCATTGCCACAGAAGGCCGTGGAGGCCAAGTCAATGGATATCTTTAAGGCAGAGATAGATAGTTTCTTGATTAGTACGGGTGGCAGGGGTTATGGGGAGAAGGCAGGAGAATGGGGTTGAGAGGGAAAGATAGATCAGCCATGATTGAATGGCAGAATAGACTTGTTGGGCCGAATGGCCTGATTCTGCTCCTCTCACACAAACTTGTTACAATCGAGCCATCCACAGCGTACAGATACATGACGGAGGGAATAACGTGAATGACGTTCAGTGCAAGATAAAGTCCTGTAGGAACCGATCAAAGATAGTCTGGGGGAGGCCAATGAGGTCGATTGGAGCTCAGGACCGCTCTCCCGTTGTTGGTAGGATGGTTCAGTTGCCTGATAACAGCCCAAATCATTATGTTGACCAATGAGGCCCATCACCACCAGTGTCACCTCGCCAACATTCCCCCAAACCTGTCCTATCCAAGTGTATGTCCACATTATTTTAACTGTTGTTACAGGATATGCCTTAAGGAGGGGGTAGTTGATGTATGGGCCGAGCTGGCCGCTGGGCCCATACATCAACTACCCCCTCCTTGCAGGTTCCAAGGTTTATTATTGCCATATGTATCACGAGGTACAGTGAAAAGCTTTATTTTGCAAGCCATCCAAGCATGTCAGATGTTGCAGACATCAACACATCAACTCAAACTGGAGTACAATAAATATAATAAAGGGTGCAGAATACACTTCTGGATATTCAGCAGATACAGAGTGCAGAAGATATTTCTCGGCATTGCAGCGCATCGGTTATAGAAACATAGAAAATAGGTGCAGGAGCAGGCCATTCGGCCCTTCGAGCCTGCACCACCATTCAATAAGATCATGGCTGATCATCCAACTCAGTAACCCGTACCTGCCTTCTCTCCATACCCCCTGATCCCTTTAGCCACAAGGGCCACATCCAACTCCCTCTTAAATATAGCCAATGAACTGGACTCAACTACCTTCTGTGGCAGAGAATTCCCCAGATTCACCACTCTCTGTGTGAAAAATGTTTTTCTCATCTCGGTCCTAAAACTTCCCCCTTATCCTTAAACTGTGACCCCTTGTTCTGGACTTCCCCAACATCGGGAACAATCTTCCTGCATCTTGCCTGTCCAACCCCTGAAGAATTTTGTAAGTTTCTATAAGATCCCCCCTCAATCCTAAATTCCAGCGAGTACAAGCCAAGTCTATCCAGTCTTTCTTCATATGAAAGTCCTGCCATCCCAGGAATCAGTCTGGTGAACCTTCTCTGTACTCCCTCTAAGGCAAGAATGTCTTTCCTCAGATTAGGAGACCAAAACTCCAGGTGTGGTCTCACCAAGGCCCCGTACAACTGCAGTAGAACCTCCCTGCTCCTATACTCAAATTAGGTTTATTATTGCCATATGTATCGCGAGGTACAGTGAAAAGCTTTATTTTGCAAGCCATCCAAGAACGTCAGATGTTGCAGACATTAACACATCAAGTCAAGCTGGAGTACAATAAATATAACAGAGTGCAGAATACACTTCTGGATATTCAGCAGGTACAGAGCGCAGAAGATAGTTCTCGGCATTGTAGCGCATCAGTTTTATAGGCACAAGTCCAATATCCGCAATGGGGTGGAGTTTTGGACAGTACCCTAGCTTAAGGAAGGACTGAAACATGAATTGCTTCTCACTGCACAGATGCTGCTGGGCCCGATGACGAGTTTTCATCAGTTTCTGTTTTTAGTTCAGATTCCCAGCATCTGCAGTTAATTTTGAATTTGCTTTTACTGCCCTAAGTATAATTGGATTATGTTGAGAATTAAATGCATTTTGGTAGTGACTTTCACATCTGCCATTTCCCATTATCACCAGGACACCTTTGAGGCATTGCCACTTTGAGTCATACAGCGTGGAAACAGGCCCTTTGGCCCAACTTGCACACACCGACCAACACCAGTCGGATCTGCCCACGTTTGCCCCATATCCCTCACATGTCCTATGCATATCCATGTACCTGTCTAAATGTTTCTTAAACAATGTGATAGTACCTGTCCCAACCACCTCTGGCAGTTCGTTCCGTACACCCACCACCCTGTGTGTGAAAAAGATACGCCTCAGGTTCAAATTAAATCTCTCCCCCCCTCACCTTAACCTATACCTGCCAACTTGTGAGATTGAAAAATCGGAATCCTATTAGTCTGACGTCAGTGAGGGCGGGGCACGTGACGTCAGTAAGGGGCGGGCAAGTGACGTCAGTAAGGGGCGGGGCACGTGACGCCAGTAAGGGGCCGTGACGTCAGTGAGGGCGGGAAAGTGACCTCAGGGACACAAAATGCTGGAGAAACTCAGCGGGTGCAGCAGCATCTAAGGAGCGAAGGAGATAGGTGACGTTTCGGGTCGAGACCCTTCTTCAGACTTTCTGCTGCACCCGCTGAGTTTCTCCAGCATTTTGTGTATCTCCTTCGCTCCTTAGATGCTGCTGCACCCGCTGAGTTTCTAGCATTTTGTGTAACCCTCCATTCCTCCAGCATCTGCATTTCTTCGTTAACAAAGTGACCTCAGTGCGGGGTGGGGGGGGGGCAAGTGACGCCGAACGCCACCGTGGCGGGGCGGGGTCATGCGGCTGCGTGCTGACGTACACCCGTGCGTGTCCCCATAGCGGCGCAGGCGCGGTGCGCTCTCTCGCTGTCTCCTCGCCGCCACCGCCGCCATGGGTTCGCATGCACGCTTCCATCCCAATTCCGAATTCCAATTTTTTTTTCGGAATATTGAGGAAAAAATCGGAATTCGGAATTGGGATGGAAAAATCGGAAGAATTCCGCCCAAATCGGAATAGTTGGCAGGTATGCCTTAACCTATGTCTCCTGGTTCTCGATTCCCCTACTCTGAGCACGGGACCCTGTATGTCTACCCGACCTATTTCTCATGATTTTGTACACCTCTTTAAGATCACCCATCATCCTGCTCAAGCCCTCAAGTCCTGGCATAATCCTCGTATATCTTCTCTTCGCCCTTTCATGCTTGACAATATCCTTCCAATAACATGGTTCCTAGAATTGAACACAATACTCTAAATGCGGCCAATGTCTTATATTACTGCAACATGACCTCCCAACATCTATACTCAATTCTCGCTTCTAACAGCTCATTGTGTGGGGCACCCAGTCCAGTTCTTCAAGTCTTATGTACCTTCTAAAGAAGGTAGATAGAATGAGTGACCTGCAGGCCACCATTAGTTTAGTTCAGAGATACAGCGCGGAAACAGGCCCTGCGGCCCACAGAGTATTAAATCAAGTCAAGTCACTTTTATTTCTATAGCACATTTAAAAAACGACTCTTGTTGACCAAAGTGCTTTACATTGGTGGAGGTACTAACGTTATACAACAGTGGTTCATAGATTAAGTACATACATAAATACATACATATAGCCCTCCCTCAGAGGACGTCAAGAAAGGCTTGAGAGTAAAGATGCGTTTTAAGTCCCGACTTAAAGAGTCGATGGAGGGATGCTGAGGTCCGCGCCTACCAGCGATCCCCGCACATTAACACCATCCTACACACACTAAGGATGATTTACAATTAACGCACAAACCTTTAGGTCTTTGGAGTGTGGGAGGAAATCGGAGAAAACCTACACAGTCACGGGGAGAACGTGCAAACTCTGTACAGACAGCACCTTTAGTCTCTGGCGCTGTAAGACAGCAACTCTACCGCTGAGCCACCATCTTGGACTTGTGCTCAAGTTGTGCTTATCTCTTGCCACCATCTTGGACTTGTGCTCAAGTTGTGCTGATATCTTGTTTTCTTTTCCACACAGTCTTTTTCTTTTCACTATCTTGTCTACTTTATGTGTGACCTAAGGAAACATTTTTTTTTGTGTACATTGGCCGAGTCTGTGCCTGGGGCACTGCTGCAAGAGCAAGGCTCACATTATGCCCATGAGATAAGAGATGGTTTACAATGTGCAGGTAGATAAAAGTTGGTCTTGGCATTATGGCTTGGATAGAGTGGATGTGGAGAGGATGTTTCCACTAGTGGGAGAGTCTAGGGACCAGAGGTCACAGCCTCAACATTAAGGAAGGAGATGAGGAGAAATGTCTTTAGTCAGAGGGTGGTGAATATGTGCTATTCTTTGCCATTGAAGGCTGTGGAGGACAAATCAGTGGATATTTTTAAGGCAGAGATAGATAGATTCTTGATTCGTACGGGTGTCATTTGTTATGGGGAGAAGGCAGGAGAATGGGGTTAAGAGGGAGAGATAGATCAGCCGTGACTTATAACCATATAACAATTACAGCACGTAAACAGGCCATCTCGGCCCTTCTAGTCCGTGCCGAACACTTACTCTCACCTAGTCCCATCTACCTGCACTCAGACCATAACCCCCCATTCCTTTCCCGTCCATATACCTATCCAATTTATTTTTAAATAATAAAATCGAACCTGCCTCCACCACTTCCACTGGAAGCTCATTCCACACAGCTACCACTCTCTGAGTAAAGATGCCTGAAGAAGAGTCCTGATGGGCCAAATGGCCTAATTCTACTCCGATCACATATGACCTTATGATCTTACGAACTGCACGGTCCTCTCATCAGCTAGAGTGCGGCCTACCTTATCGGAGGCCTTTGGACCATCTTTAATCAGACTTTATCGGACTCCAATGTTACAACTTACACTGAATATTGGACTAAATATTAAATATAAATATTCTTTATCCTAGCACTGTGGACGCTTGATTGCATTGACGTGTATTTTTTTCTTTGACACAAACACTGTACCTCAGTACATGTGACAAAAATAAAGCATAACTAAACAACACTACTTCATCACCTCTGGTGATCTGCTCTCTGCAGCCCCCAAACCCGCACGGCCAGCTCCCCCAGGAATAGTTACTCCAGCACTTTGCATCTATCTTTAGTATAAACCAGCATCTGCAGTTATTTGTTTCTACACTGAATCTGGTATCCTGGTAGGTTTAGTCCAGTTTAGTTTATTGTCACGTGCACCGAGGTTCAGTGAAAAGCTTTTTGTTGCGTGCCATCCAGTCAGCAGAACGACAATACTCGTTTACAATCAACGCATGTACGGTGTATAGATACATGATAAGGGAATAACGTTTAGTGCAAGGTAAAGCCAGCAAAGTCCGATCAAAGATAGTCCAAGGGTCATCAAAAGAGATAGAAAGTAGTTCAGCATTGTTCTCTGGTTGTGGTAGGATGGGCTAGGTTTATTATCCACTGAGTTACTCCAGCACTTTATGTCTAGCTTTGGTGTAAACCAGCATCTGCAGTTCCTCCTTGTTATAAACTAAGCTACTTCTGCATAAGAAACTCAACAAATGTCTCAGTCAAAAGGCAGAGTTGTTGGCGGGACATGAGATATTGTGCCTGGGTCTCTGGAATAATATCTGAGGAAGGATGTGCTAGCTCTGGAGAGGGTCCAGGAACGATGCCAGGAATGAGTAGCTTAACATATGTTGAGCGATTGGAAACATAGAAACATTGAAAAATAGGTGCAGGAGTAGGCCATTCGGCCCTTCAAGCAGCAGGCACCGCCATTCAATATGATCATGGCCGATCATCCAAAATCAGTACCCCGTTCCTGCTTTCTCCCCCATATCCCTTGATTCCATTAGTCCTAAGCACCTCATATTTCGCTTGGGTAGCTTACACCCCAGTGGTAGGAACATTTACTTCTCTAACTTCAAGTAGCCCGTGCTTTCCCTCCCTCTCCATCCCCTCCCCTTTCCCAGTTCTCCCATCAGTCTCACTGCCTCCGGCTACATTCTATCTCTGTCCCGCCCACTCCCCTGATATCAGTCTGAAGAAGAGTCTCGACCCAAAACGTCTCCCTTCCTTCTCTCCAGAGATGCTGCCTGTCCCGCTGAGTTACTCTCAGTACTCAGGCAGTACTCTGAGTTACTGTTGTGTCTGCAGAGCTCTATCCAACTCTCTCTTGAAAACATCCAGTGAATTGGCCACCAGTGCCTTCTGTGGCAGTGAATTCCACAGATTATTGTCACCACTGGGCCTGTACTCGCTGGAGTTTAGTAAAAATGATGGGGGGGACCTCAGTGAAACATGCAGAACAGTGAACGGCTTGGATACAGTTGGTGTGGAGAGGATGTTTCCACTAGTGGGAGAGCCTAAAGGGCCTGTCCCACTGTACGAGGTAATTCACGAGTTCTCCCGAGTTTTCCCCTGATTCGAACTCAGAGAATGTCCGTTGCGGGTCCGTAGGAGTTCGTGGATGTCTCATAGCGGCTCGTACGAGTAAAAAGTAACCATTTTTTTCCATCACGAGTATTTTTTTACTCGTGGACATTTGTCAATGTTGAAAAAACGTCACGCGTTTACAGGATTTCCCAAGTACCTACCGTTACTCGTACGAGCCGCTGCGGGGCATTCACGAACTCCGAGTTCGAATCATGGGAAAACTTGGGAGAACTCTTGAACTACCTCGTACAGTGGGACAGGCCCTTTAGACTAGAGGTCATAGCCTCAGAATTAAAGGACTTTCTTTTAGGAAGGAGATGAGAAGGCATTTCTTTAGTAAGAGGGTGATGAATGTGTGGAATTCTTTGTCACAGAAGGCTGTGGAGGCCGTCAGTGGATATTTTTAAGGCAGAGATAGATAGATTCCTGATTAGCACGGGTGTCAGGGGTTATGGGGAGAAGGCAGGAGAATGGGGTTACGAGGGAGAGATAGATCAGCCACAATTGAATGGCGGAGTAGACTTGATGGGCCGAATGGCGTAATTCTACTCCTATTCCTTATGACCTTAAAAAGGATCCACCACCGTCCTGGAGTCAGAGGCAGCAATGAGAGGCCACTGACTCACTGAGTGGCAGCAATGAGAGGCAGTAAACATATCTCTCCAGTAGCGTACAATAAGTCAGTCTTGGACTTCCACACTGCACAGCCAAGCACTAATAAAGCCCCATTCATTCACCAGAGACGGTGTAACATTTTAATTGGCGACACACATCCCTTGATCAAGTGTAGCAAGATGCGGGCTAAAGCGAGGACAAGCCGTTTATGTTGTAATATCTGGTCTGTATGTTTGGATTAGCCAGACCACTGTGACCCTAACTACACAAACAGTGGCAGAAGCAAGACATTATGGAGAATAGTCACAGCTGCCAGAGCATTAGAGTATGCATCCTTTTTGTACATGTTCCAGCACTGGCTTGACTTTCGATTACAAATTTTAAATCACGGCTATTAGTGTAATATCAGAGCCTTGTTAAGGAAAAAAATTAACTTGTACAACATCCTTCATAACATCTGAACGTTCAAATGTCCGTTAAGGCGAGGGCAGCACGATGGCGCAGCGGTAGAGTTGCGCCAGGGACCCGGGTTCCATCCTGACCAGAGGTGCCGTCTGTACGGAGTTTGTACGTTCTCCCCGTGACCAAGTGGGTTTTCTCCGGGTGCTCCGGTTTCCTCCCACACTCCAAAGACGTGCAGGTTTGTAGCTTAATTATGATGGTAAAGTTGTCGCATGTGCGTGTAGGATAGTGTTTGTGTGTGGGGATCACTGGTCGACGCGAATTTGGTTGTGCGCGGGGCCTGGTTCCACGCTTGATCTCCAAACTAAACTAAGGCAATGGCTGCAGTGTAGGAAACACACCGTTAGGGGCCACAGACGGTGGTGAGCGGTGGTCTGACCCTGAGGGACACCATCCTGAAACAAAAGAACCGCACAACAGAGACAGATACAAAGTGCTGGAGTAACTCAGCAGGTCAGGCAGCGTCTGTGAAGAAAAAGGATGGGTGACGTTTCAGGTAGAGACCCTTCATCACCTTCAGACCTTCGTCTGAAAAAGAGTCACCCGCGACCCGAATGGCTGAAGGAATGATGCTTTAAGGCCCTGTCCCACTTACGTGTCCTTGGCACGCAAATTACACAACCTCGTTGTCGCGTTGAGGCACACGGGCATCGTGTGTCCACGTGGGGCCAGTCGCACTGACAAGCATGGAGGGGGATGTAGTTGTGCGCGACATCGCGCGGCGCTCCGAACTGTTGTAGTGAACAAAATCTAGACGGCCAAAGTGGGACAGGGCCAAGAAGAACCTTCTTTCAGACTGAAGAAGGGTCTCGACATGAAACATCGCCCAATGCTTCTCTCCGGGGATGCTGCCGGTCCCACTGAGTTACTCCACCATTTTGTGTCTATCTCCAAATTACGTCACGCGCTCCAGACGGCTGTGCGAACGCATTAAGTCGCGCACGACCTTCGCGGGACCGTTGTGCCTCAACATGACCACGAGGTCGCGTAATTAGCGTGCCAAGGACACGTAAGTGGGACAGGGGCTTTATTATCACAGTGAAATTCTTTGCTTTGCACCCCGCACACAGAGTACGCAAAGAGTCGCCACGTATAAGGCGCCAACAAAGTTACGAAGTGGTTAATGTAGATCAAATGGTCCCTCCTCGTCCTTGCCACCCCCCCCCATGCCGGGTCCCTGTTGGCTCACGCCGACCCCCATGCCCCCCCCCCCCCCCCCCCCCCCCCCCCCCCCCCCGTCGCCAGCCTTCCTTTACGGCCTCCAGCCAAATGTCACCCGTCCTTTTCCTCCAGAGATGCTGCCTGGCCCACTGAGTTATTCCCCCAACACTTTATGTCTATCCTGAGACACATGTGTGGCCAGGACATCAGTCATATTAATAGACAATAGGCAATAGCTGCAACAGTAGGCCATTCGGCCCTTCAAGCCAGCATCGCCATTCAATGTGATCATGGCTGATCATCACATTCAGTACCCCGTTCCTGCCTTCTCCCCTAATTCCGCTATCTTTATGAGCCCTATCTAACTCTCTCTTGAAAGCATCCTGAGAAATGGCTTCCTCTGCCTTCTGAGGCAGAGAATTCCACAGATTCACTACTCTCTGGGTGAAAACGTTTTTTCCTCTTCTCCATTTTCCAATGGAGATGAGGAAAAACTCATACCCGTCATTCCTAAACTGTGGCCCCTGGTTCTGGACTTCCCCAACATCGGGAAACATGTTTCCTGCCTCTAGCATGTCCAATCCCTTAATAATCTTAGATTATTAAGGGATTGGACATAGTAGCAAAACTGCACACAATACTCCAGGTGTGGTCTCACTAGGGCCCTGTACAACTGCAGAAGGACCTCTTTGCTCCTGTACTCAACTCCTCTTGTTGTGAAGTCCAACATCCTTCTAATAGAGCAGGAGTTTAATCATCGGGGAGATGGCATCTTCACTCGACCACCAACAAAATAACTTGTACTGGTCTGTGGAGAGGAACTTGAACCAACAAACCAGTGAGTCAGCAGCAAGGGTTCCACTTGATGAGCGCAGTTGATGCCTTCCGCTCTCAGAACGTGCGGAGCTCTGTTGAGGAACAACGTTTCGCTTGTTTGTGGCGTTCCTTATGTTACCCTGAAGAATGAGCACCATGCAGGAGGTCCAAAAGCTATCCAGTGATCCGAGCTCTAGCCAAATATTTAGGACCACACATGCTGAATGTCGAGCAGATCCTGTCAATGGGATGGATTGATGGGCAGATAGAGGTGCTGAAACAGGAGGTAAACAGACAACCCAAGGTGATCAAGGAACGTCCAATGTTTAACCCAGGCACCAATCTGGTCACAGAAGGCCGTGGAGGCCAAGTCAGTGGATATTCTTAAAGCAAGATAGATAGATTCTCGATTAGTACGGGCGTCAGAGGTTATGGGGAGAAGGCAGGAGAATGGGGTTAGGAGGGAGAGGTAGAGTCTGTGGAATTCTCTGCCTCAGAGTGCGATGGAGGCAGGTTCTCTGGATGCTTTCAAGAGAGAGCTAGATAGGGCTTAAAAATAGCAGAGTCAGGGGATATGGGGAGAAGGCAGGAACGGGGTACTGATTGGAGATGATCAGCCATGATCACATTGAATGACAGTGCTGGCTCGAAGGGCCGAATGGCCTACTCCTGCACCTATTGTCTATAGATCAGCCATGATTGAATGGTGGAGTAGACTTGATGGGCTGAATGGCCTAATTCTACTCCTCTTCCTTATGACCTTATAGAGTCATACAGCATGAAAACAGGCCCTGGGGCCCAACTTACCCACACCAACCAAATCGCCACATCTCTGCACCAGTCCCACCTGCCCACTTTAGCACATATGCCTCCATGTGGACACAAGGAACTGCAGGTGGTGGTTTAAAGGCACAAAGTGCTGGAGTGCCTTTTAGTTTCGTATAGTTTAGTTTAGAGATACAGCGCGGAAACAGTCCCTTCGGCCCACCGAGCCCATGCCGACCAGCATTCCCCAAACACTAGTACTATCCTACACAGTGGAGACGATTTACAATCTTTACCGAAGCCAAACTGAAAGTGTTTGGGACTGTGGGAGGAAACCGGAGCACCCGGATAAAACCCACACGGTCACAAGAAGAATGTGTAAACTACCGCCAGACAGCACCCGAGGTCAGGATCGAACCCGGGACTCTTGCTCTGTGAGGCGGCAACTCTACCCGCTGTGCCACCACGCCGCCCTTGAATCTGCCGTTAATGGATTCTAATTTTTGTCCTGCGATCATCGTTGCAGATCTCGCCCTGTTGGTCTCCAAAAGTGGCTGCCCAACAGACAGGTTAGGTTATACAGTGCCTCAAGGGAGGGTTTCAATGGCTCCAGTTTGAACAATGCACGTTTGGCAAAATGCACAGTGAAAATAAACCATCAAGAGGGGATCGGCACGTGGCGAGCCCAGAGGGGAAGGAGATAGACAGATAGTGCTGGAGGAACTCAGTAGGTCAGGCAGCATCTCTGCGTTACATGGATATGTGACGCTTCAGTTCAGGATCCTTCTTTAGGAGAACACCTCATTACAACCAGTGGCACGGTGGCACAGCGGTAGAGTTGCTGCCTTACAGCGCTTGCAGCGCCAGAGGCCCAGGTTCAATCCCGACTACGGAGTTTGCACGTTCTCCTACGTGGCATGGGTGGGTTTTCTCCGAGATCTTCGGTTCCCTCCCACATTCCAAAAAGGTACAGGTTTATAGACAATAAACAATAGATTATACAATAGGTGCAGGAGGAGGCCATTCGGCCCTTCGAGCCAGCACCGCCAGTCACTGTAATCATCCCCAATCAGTACCCCGTTCCTGCCTGCTCCCCATATCCCTTGAATCCGCTATCTTTAAAGCACTATCTAACTCCATCCAGAGAATTGGCCTCCACAGGCTACTGAGGCAGAGAATTCCACAGACTCACAACTCTCTGGGTGAAAATTGGCTTGGTATAAGTGTAAATCGTCCCTAGCGTCCGTAGGATAGTGTTAATGTGTGGGAATCGCTGGTGGGTACGGACTTGGTGGGATCGAAGGGCCTGTTTCCGTACTGTATCTCAAAAACAAAATTAAACTAAACCTTCCTGAACGAAGAAGATTTTTGGAAATCCTTAGAAATGCAGGGGTTTCTTACACAAGAAAGGCCATAACTTACTGGGGACCCCAATGCCTCGAACCCCACCCAATGAGATGGTCAGCTCAGCAGCCAACACATCAACAAGGCTGCCAAGCCTCAGGGGCTGGGCAGCCATTCGGGGAAGCGGGTTTGAACCCAGGTGCGACTGAAGATAGAAACAAGGAAGCGCAGATGCTGGTTTACGGGGGGAAAAAAGACACAAAGTGCTGGAGTAACTCAGCTGGCCAGGCAGCATCTCTGGATCGGTGACGTTTCAAATCCGGACAACCTCTTGAGGAGAACCTTTTCAAGGTCGGCACACCGTGAGATTTTGCGGTGGAGCAGTCAAAATGTAGAAACAAGGAACTGCAGATGGTGGTTTACCAAAAAGAGTCACAAAGTGCTGGAGTAACTCAGCGGGTCAGGCAGCATCCCCAGAGAACATCGACCGGTGGCTTTCAGGTGATGTGGTTGGTGCAAGAAAGCCATATAAGTGAGGTGGCGATGTTTCTTTTAACAAAGAGGGACCCAGCATGGAGGGGCTGCCAAGAAAAAAGTGAGTCAATTGGGGGCTACACTGAGGCACTTTGTAATTCGTCAGCGTCCCCATATAAGTGGCGACTCTTTGCGTGCTTTGTGTATAGTTTATCAAAGAAAGAGTTTCACTGTGACATGTCACATGTGATAATGAAATATCAATAGATCTTTCAATCCAATACCTGCATTGGCACCAGTGGACGTGTGGCCTGGAGTGCCAGCAATGACCACTCCCCCACACCCAACAACACCACAGATCGGTGTTCTTATAGAAATCCATCTGCTGCCGGCGAGATTTGCAGTGTTCAGTTACGTTGATACCTTTCCGTGCCACTTAGCCCAGCAATCTATTCAGTTCTGTTGGGATAAGTAATGGCCATTCCTTGAGAACACCTGTAAGCACTTATTGCAGTCGCAAGATCATATGAGAGGGCATGCCAGGTGCGGCAGCGGCAGAGTTGCTGCCTTACAGAGCCCGAGACCCGGGTTCGATCCTGGCTACGGGTGCTTGTCTGTACGGAGTTTGTACGTTCTCCCCGTGACTGCGTGGGTTTTCTCCGGGTGCTCTGGTTTCCTCCCACACTCCAAAGCCGTGCAGGTTTGTGGGTTAATTGGCCCCAGTGTGCAGGATAGTGTTGGTGTACAGGTCGGTGTGGACTCGGTGGGCCAATGGGCCTGTTTCCGTGCTTGTATCTCTAAAGTCTAAAAGACCATCATCCTCCATCTACACTAGACCCACCTGCCTGCTTTTGACCCACAGCCCTCAACCCATTACCTGTACAAATGGTTTCTAAAGGTTGTGATGGTCCCTGCCTCTCCTCCAGCAGCTCGTTCCATACACCCTTTGTGTAAATAAGATGTTTAATTGATCAAGCATTGGGTAAGGCAGTCAGGCAGCGATGTTGTGGCTCCATCCAGAGTCTGGTGTTATGTGGTTAAGGGCAGTGGTAGCTCAATGTTAGGCCTTGCCCATGTGAAAAGATAGTGGGTCAGAATTCTTCCACCTCCATCATGATACTGGGGAGAAACAATGGATCGGGGAGGTGGATGGCTCTCATTAAAACATAGAAAATAGGTGTAGGAGTAGGCCATTCGGCCCTGCAAGCCAGCACCGCCATTCAATATGATCATGGCTGATCATCCAGAATCAGTACCCCATTCCTGCTTTTCCCCCATATCCCTTGATTCCGTTAGCCCAAAGAGCTAAATCTAACTCCCTTGAAAACATCCAGTGAATTGGCCTCCACTGCCTTCTGTGGCAGAGAATTCCACAGATTCACAACTCTCTGGGTGAAAAAGCCTTTCCTCATCTAAATGGCCTACCACTTATTCTTAAACTGTGACCCCTGGTTCTGGACTCCGCCAACACGGGGAACATTTTTCCTGCATCTAGTTTGTCCAATCCTTTAAGAATTTTATATGTTTTTATAAGATATCCTCTCATCCTTCTAAATTCCAGTGAATATAAGCCCAGTTGATCCATTCTTTCATCATACGTCCTGTTCTGCTGATTAATATTTAACTCTAAACCACCGTGTTCAGAGCGATCTGCTCATTATCAAGTTGTGGTCTGTGTGACCTTGTTTTTACAAATTAGCTGCTGCATTTCCCAGGCAATAATAGAGGTCATGCAGCAAAATGTTCACAGATGTCCGAAAACCACGAAGGGACTATCCTTGGTATTAAACGCCACGTCCATTCATAAAGCGCCTTTAATGCTTTGTTTATTTTTAGTTTAGAGATAGGCCGGTAGGCCAAAGGGCCTGTTTCCACGCTGTATCTCTGTAGGCCCCGAGAGGGGCCTACAGAGATACAGTGCAAAAACAGGCCTTTCGGCCTAACAGGTCCGCGCCGACCAGTGATCCCCGCACATTAACACTATCCTACATGCACACTAGGGACAATTTACACTTATACCAGCCAATTAACCTGCAAACCTTTACCTCTCGGGAGTGTGTTTGCAGCTATGCATCACAAAACAAAAGCTGATACCCAACAACATGAGGGACAGGCTTGGTCTAAGTAGGAGGTTATAAGCAGCAGCACGAAAGGGAAGAGAGAAGCGGACAAGATGTCTGTGCTATTGAGGGAGCGCAGCGTAGGTTCACAAGGTTAATTCCCGGGATGGCAGGACTGTCATATGCTGAGAGAATGGAGCGGCTGGGCTAGTATACGCTGGAATTTAGAAGGATGAGAGGGGATCTTATTGCAACATATAAGATTATTAAGGGTTTGGAGGCAGGAAACATGTTCCCGATGTTGGGGGAGTCCAGACCCAGGGGCCACAGTTTAAGAATAAGGGGTAAAGGGCTTGTCCCACTGTACGAGCTAATTCAAGAGCTCTCCCGAATTTAAAAAAAATCAAACTCGTGGTAAGCATGTAGAATGTACGTTGCTGGTACGTCGGAGCTCGGGGAAGTCTCTTAGCTGCTCGTAACACTAACGGTAGGTACTCGGGAAACGCGGTAAGCTCGGTAAGACTCGTGAAGATTTTTCAACATGTTGAAAAATGTCCAAGAGAGCCCCGAGTACCTACGAGCGCCTATTACCGTAATTCTCCGAGTTCGAATCAGGGGAAACCCGGGAGAACTCTTGAATTAGCTCGTACAGTGGGACAGCCGATTAGCCATTTAGAACGGAGATGAGGAAACACTTTTTCACACAGAGAGTTGTGAGCCTGCAGAATTCTCTGCTTCAGAGGGCGGTGGAGTCCAGGTCTCTGGACACTTTCAAGAGAGAACTAGATAGGGTTCTTGAAGATAGCGGAGTCAGGGGATATGGGGAGAAGGCAGGAACGGGGTACTGATTGTGGATGATCAGCCATGATCACATTGAATGGCGGTGCTGGTTTGAAGGGCCGAATGGCCGACCCCTGCACCTGCTGTCTATTGTACAGCACAGTGGCACAGCTGGTAGAGCACCATGACAATTGGCATCAGTGGGCCATACTCATACAGCACAAAAACAGGCCCCTTGACCCAACCTGCCCAAGCCAACCAAGACAGCATATCTACACTAGTCCCATCTGCCCGTGTTTGTCCCATATCCCTCTAAACCTTTCCTATCATGTATCTGTGCAAATGATTCCTAATGTCCACGTGTATCTAAAGGCCGGGCAGCATCTGCATTGTCTTGCCACTGTTTGAAAAGTATTGGTAATACCACGGTGCACAAACGCACATGTTCTGACTGTGTGGTCCAAATCTGAACATCTTTCCCATTGTTTAAATATATTTATACCTCTTGGCAACATTTTTAATCCACCTCAAGACTCACTTTCCCACACAGCTTTGGAACATTGCCAATTCACATTTTGACAACAGATGTCCCTTGATTAAAGTTATGAACACAGGGGCCCAGCGGTAGAGTTGCTGCCTCACAGCGCCAGAGACCTGGGTGTGATCCTGACTACGGGTGCTGTCTGTATGGGCAATAGACAATAGACAATAGTTGCAGGAGTAGGCAACATTCGGCCCTTCGAGCCAGCACCGCCATTCAATGTGATCATGGCTGATCATCCCCAATCAGTACCACGTTCATGCCTTCTCCCCATATCCCCTGACTCCGCTATCTTTAAGAGCCCTATCTAGCCCTACAGAGTTTGTACATTCTCCCCGTGACCGCGTGGGTTTTCTCTGGGTGCTCCGGTTTCCTCCCACACTCTTTTTTTTTTTGTTTTTTTGTTTGTTTGTTTATTTTTGTTAGAAGTAAGTACAGTAGTCTGGTACTTAAGTACCTAATACATAAATACATATTCTCATTCTTGTACAACTTCATACTTTTAGTTCAATAATAAAAAAACAGTGAGAGAAAAAAGAAATAAAGAGTGTCGGAATAGATAGACAAGCAAGTAGAAACAGAAAACAAAAAAAGAAAAAAATAAAGGACAGAGGTGAGAAGTTAAAAGATTGAAAGAGAAGGAAAAAGTAAAAAGAAAAGAGAGATTAGGAGAGATCTACCTATCTCTTATTTTTGCCCATCCGTCACCCAGTTCTAAACATTTAATTTCTACGGTTATGTTATGTTGCACCATATGCTTGTATAAAGTTGATAAACGGAGACCAAATCTTTAAGAATTGGTCTACTTTGCCTAATAAGAGGAATCTCATTTCTTCAAGATGTAGCGTTTCAGACACTCGTGAGTCATTGTAGATTCATTGGTTTCTGTAAATTGTCCGCAGTATGTAGGATAGAACTAGTGCATGGGTGATCGCTGGTCGGCATGGTTGGGCCAAAGGGCTTATTTCCACGCTGTATCCCTAAACTGAACCAAAACTAAACCTAAACCCAAACCTAAAACCCTAAACCTAAACCTAAACCTATTGATGAAAAGTTCAGGCCCAAGGGCCAATCTCTTTTATCTCCTGCTTCCTCTCCTCCTCCCACTCCTTGGGGTTTAGTAACGACTTGCTTCCACTCCAGGTTTTAGCATAGTTTTTAGTTTAGAGATAGAGCACGGAAACAGGCCGCGGGCACGGCGCCTGGAGCCTGGGATCCCTCGCCAGGGATAGCCAGAGCAGAGCTCCGACTACCGGCCTGCGGCCTACAACATCCTGAAGCCACGGTCTGCGGTAAGAAAGTGCTGTTTCGGGACCTCCAAGCCGCGGAGTGTGTTCGACCGCCCCGACGAGAGGGCCTGTACATCCGGTCTTCTGTAGCGGCGAGTGCGGAGGGTTTTTATGGCCCCGACCACGGGTGAACAAGGAGGAGGACTGACTGAACTCTGTGCCTTCCACCACAGTGAAGAATGCCGTGGTGGGTGCTTGTGTTAAATCTTATTGTGTATTGTGTGTTCTCTTTTAATTGTACCGCTGCTGGCAAGTTCAATTCACTGCACCTTCGGGTGTATGTGACGAATAAAATTGACTATTGACTATCCTACACACACTAGGGACAATTTACTCATACACCAAGCCAATTAACCTACAAACCTGTACATCTTTGGAGTGTGGGAGATCTGGGACAAAACCCACACGGTCACGAAGGGGAACGTACAAACTCCGTCCAGATCATGGTGGGGATCGAAACGGGACTCCGGCGCTGCAAGCGCTGTAAGGCAGCATCCCTATCGCCCGTGGGATCGGGATGGGAGGCGATCCCCATCGTGGGAACCACGGACACTTGCAGAGCAGGGCGGGCGGTTCCAGACAGGGCTGGTGTCTGGGCAGTGGGTGAAGTTGTGTCCTTGATGCACGGCCTCCAACAACCACCACACTTTGAGCAACAAGGATGGGCCATGCTTCATCTGTCAGCCATGGTGGTCTTGTGGCTGCTCCATGTTAAGAGTTTGGTGGTTTGACTTAATTGAGGCAATTGACTTTATCGTCCATCTAAGGTTACAGGGAGAAAGCTGGGGAATGGGGTTGAGACAGAAAAATAGATCAGCCATGGTTGAATGGCAGATCAGACGAGATATGCCAACTGGCCTAATTCTGCTTCTGTGTCTTATGCTCCAGCATATCAATCCATTTTCCAAATTTCCAGCAATTGGTGGCTCCTGATTAATGTCGCTCTCGCCACTTGGAGCCATAGAGTCCATCAGCACGGAAACAGGCGTTGCGGCCTAACTTGCCCATGCCAAACAGGATATCCCATCTATGCCAGTCCCACCTGTCTGTGTTTGGCTCGTATCCTTCCAAGTCTTTCCTATCTGTCCAAATGTTTTTTAAACGTTGTGAATAGCCCCTGCCTCATCCACTTCCCCTGGCAGCTCGTTCCTACACCCACCGCCCTCTGTGTGAATATATTGCCCCTCTTTAATTTCTTAATTTCTTTCCCACCCGACCTCAATCCCCACGCCCTTTGGTTCTTGATTGCCCAACTCTGGGTGAAGAGCCAGAGCTAGTTTAAGGTACACAGAAATGCTGGAGACACTCAGCGGGTGCAGCAGCATCTATGGAGCGAAGGAAATAGGTAACGTTTCGGCCCGAAACGTTGCCTATATCCTTCTGCAGTTCCTTCTTAAACACAGAGCTAGTTTAACATTGGTTAAACCCAGCGTTGGTTCTCACCCTAATAATAGTGATCTTGGCCACAAGATTATCACAATTCACAAATTCATAACATGCAAGATGAGGATTAATGACAAAAATGACATGCTGGTTTTCCCTTTAATCTGCCTGCATCGTAAAGAGAATGGGGCGGCGCGGTGGCGTAGCGGTAGTGTTGCTGCCTGGAGACCAGGGTTCGATCCCGACTACCTTTACTGAGTCTGTACATTCTTCCTGTGAACTTTCTGCAACATCTTCCGTTTCCTCCCACACTCCAAAGAAGCACAGGTTTGTAGGTTAATTGGCTTGGGGTTTGTCTACTTGGTATAAGTGCAAATTGCCCCTAGTGTGTGCAGCGCTTGCGTTAATGTGCGGGGATCGCTTGGCGGTGCGGAATGGGTGGCCCTTTCTCCTGCCTCCCCTTTCTCCTAGCTTTCACTCCTCCCCCACAATCAGTCTGAAGAAAGTTCCCAACCCGAAACGTCACCGATCCAGAGAGGCCGCCTGACCTGCAGAGTTACTCCAGCACTCGGCGCCTTCTTTTGTAAACCAGCGTCTGCAGTTCCTTGGCTCTGCATTGTAAAGAGGCCCAACTTACACAAACCATTGACAAGACATGCATCTCAGCTGCAAGGCTGCACAGTGTGTGCTGAATATTCAAGCAAGCAAGAATAACAACTTTACAAAGTGGCACACTACCGTCTATCTTTTGACCCACTGAAGGAAGTTGCAATATTTTAGGAAATGTCCTGCCAATAGTTTTAGAATTTGTTAGTTTACACTTGAAATACTTTGGATTTATGGTAAATATTGGGCTTCGCTATCTTGAGTGTGATGAATGATCGGGACTCAGCTTTATTAACAAAACACAGCTGCACAAGAGAGAATGCAAGTCTCATGGGCAAAGGTTAATTGAATCTCATGAATGTCTTTTTTTTTTGCCTTGCCCTCCCAAAACTAATTGCAAGTCAAGAAAATGACTTGCTATAAAGTGCAGACAGATGTTGCTTGTATGACCGCTGCTGCGAGAGTTTCTATGGGTGGAAATAAATCAGACGCCTCTCTCCGAGCTCCGAGCTCCGAGCTGCACCAAAGTGCTGGCTTCTTGGGCTCGGCAAGATGATCTTCGTGTTAATATTCCCACTTCCCAAACTGAGGATTCACACGGTCCAAAGGAACAATGGGATATAGGAGAGACCAAAGGAGACACAAGGAACAGCAGATGCTGGGCTCCAAAAAAAAAGACACAAAGTGCCGGAGTAATTCAGGTTCAACTTCAAACTGAATGTTAATAGGTGAGGTTTTGGGTAAGGTCCCGTCTTCAGACTCAAGAACATCACCTATTAGCACCTAGGGCTGTCACTGGGCACAGCGGTAGAGTTGCTGCCTTACAGCAACAAGCAGCGCCAGAGACCCAGGTTCGATCCCGACTACGGGTGCTGTCCGTATGGAGTTCGTACGTTCTCCCCGTGATCCTGCGTGGGTTTTCTCCGAGATCTTCGGTTTCCTCCCACACTCCAAAGACGTGCAGGTTTGTAGGTTAATTGGCTTCACTAATTGGCTTGATTTAAAAAAATGTAAAATTGTCCAAGTTGGCGATATGCAGAGTACTGCCCTGCCAACTACAACATTCAGAAGGTTCAGAAGGTTGAGTTTGAAGAACTTTATTGTGAAGACACCTTATTTTTGGTCTTCTCTGGAACATGCAGGTCCAGAACTCTAACCAATTGGCCTAAAAGTAATAAAAATGAACTGCAGATTCTGAATTATACCAAAGATAGACACAAAATGCTGGAGTAACTCAGCAGGTCAGAGCATCTCAGGGGACAATGGAAAGGTGACGTTTTGGGTCGGGACCCTTCTTCAGTCTCAGCCTGAAGAAAGGTCCTGACTGAAAACATCATCAAGCCCTGTTCACCAGAGATACTACCTGACCTGCGGACTTACCCCAGCACCTTGTGTCCTTTTTTTAACATGGAAAGACCAGCTTAGTTTAGCTTAGCGATACAGCATAGAAACAGGCCCTTGTCACATCGAGTTCGCGCCAACCAACGATCACCCAGACACTAGCCCTGTCGAACACGCTAGGAACAATTTTTTTTAACCAAAGCCAATTAACCTACAAACCTGTACGTCTTTGAAATGTGGGAGGAAACCGGAGCACCCGGTGAAAACCCACACGGTCACAGGGAGAACGTACAAACTGCATACAGACGGCACCTATAGTCGGGATTGAACCCGGGTTTCAGGTGATGCGAGGCAGCATCTCTACCGCTGTGCCACCGTGTTAGATCTGTTAGTAATGCAACAAAAACAACCGATCTGATGGAGTTGAACAGCTTAATTCATTAAAGTTCTCCATTGATTTAAGCAATCCCAAGTTTAAACAAGACAACCCTCTTTACTGAACCAGTCTGAAGAGGGGCCCCAACCTGAAATGCCGCCTATTCATTTTCTCCGGGGATGCTGCCTGATCTGCTGAGTTAATCCAGCACTAAAGCAAGCATCTGCAGTTCCTTGTTTTCTACGTATTCTGTGCAAGCCACTACATTGGGGGAGTCCACCAGAATTGATGTTCAAATGTCCCACTTAGCCTGTCAAGTCTACTCTGGGACCTGCTCAATGCGCTAGTCTTTGTTAAGATTCAAGAGTGAGTTACACGGTAATATCTGTTCGTTGGTACGCGAGGCTATTTTTTTAAACTCGTGGACATTTTTCAGCACGTTGAAAAAACGTCCCAACTTACGTGATGCCCCGAGGTCCTACGGCTGGCATTACGAGCCGCTACGAAACATCTACGGGCTCCTACGGACTCGCTACCAACATTCCCCGAGTTCGAATCAAGGGGAAAACTCGGGAGAGTTCGTGAGTAACTCGGGAAAGGGGGCGGGGCCTTTAAGAGTTGGTTAATTGTTACAGGAGCAGACAATGCAAACAATGACATTCGCACTAGTGACGGCGTAACAGGCAAGTCATCACCGTGCTCAAGAATAGCACAATAAACAAAACCAAAATCAAAACTTAGACACCCAATTATTTTCCCAAAGAGCCCAGTGTCTTTCGAGCAACCAAGAAAGTTCATAGTGCAGTTACTGTTGTGCCTGATGGTTGGTGGGCAGAAGACGTTCTTGAACCTGGACGTCACGGTTTTCAGACTCCTATACTCTGTACGTGATGGCAGAAGCGAAATGAGAGCGTGGCCAGGGTGGTGTGGGTCCCTGATGATGCTGGCTGCCTTTTAGAATATTCGTACAAGGACACCTGGCCTCGTTCTCGGAACCACCACGTTGAGATACTTTGGCCCTCAAGAACCTCACAGTGGACGAGTTGCTGCCTGATAATCTCATTGAAACATGTGAGATTGTTAAGGGTTTGGACACGCTAGAGGCAGGAAACATGTTCCCGATGTTGGGGGAGTCCAGAACCAGGGGCCACAGTTTAAGAATAAGGAGTAAGCCATTTTGAACGGAGACGAGGAAACGCTTTTTCCTCACAGAGAGTGGTGAGTCTGTGGAATTCTCTGCCTCCGAGGGCGGTGGGGGCAGGTTCTCTGGCTGCTTTCAAGAGAGAGCTGGATAGGGCTCCTAAAAATAGCGGAGTCAGGGGATATGGGGAGAAGGTAGGAACAGGGTACTGATTGGGGATGATCAGCCATGATCACATTGAATGGTGGTGCTGGCTCGAAGGGCCGAATGACCTACTCCTCCACCTATTGTCTATAACGCCAGAGACCCGGGATCGATCCTGACTATCATCCTTCTGTCTTTCCGGAGTTCATACGTTCTCCCTGGGACCACCAGGGTTTTCTCAGGGTTCTCCAGTTCCCTCCCACATTCCAAAGAGGTGCAGGTTTGTGGGTTAATTGGCTTCTATAAACTGTCCCAGTGTGTGGGATAGAACTAGTGTACTGGTTGGCATCGACTCGCTGGGCCAAAGGGCCTGTTTCCACGCTGTGTCTCTAAAAAAACTAAACTAAACTCAAGCTCTTCAGGTTTCCGTGGTCCAATTCCATGCCCCCAGTGAATTTTGCTCCTGCATGACCAAATCTATGAAGCGTTAATGTTGTCATTCTTGTTTTCAGGTCCGCACTCCCACTCTCTATCCCGACCCAGGCACAAGGTTGTAAGGCAACCGCTATCCATCTGAAGAAACATCACCTGTCCATGTTCTCCAGAGATGCTGCCTGCCCTGCTGAGTTACTCCCGCACTTTGTGTCCTTTTCCTACTCTTATATCTTTATTTTGTAATGTTGTTTTCTTCCATACCCCAACAACCTCCTCTGGCACCTCGGACCATACACCCATCACACTCTGTGTGATTTGCTCCTCAGTTACACATGACATTTTGTGTCTTTTCCAGTACGCAAGCATCTGCAGTTCCTGGCGTCTGCATTCTGCCCTTTATGGTTTCCTTCCCCATAGCACATTCCACCACTGCTAGCTGTCCCTTGTGCCCTCCCTCTGATCTCCGGACCCGAACCTCTCCAGCTCCCTGCCTCCTTGACCAAACTTTGCTCACTTTGTGGCATCTTATGTGGTTCAGGCTTAACGATTGAAACATAGAAAATAGGTGCAGGAGTAGGCCTTTTGGTCCTTCAATACGATCATGGCTAATCATCCAAAATCAGTACCCCGTTCCTGCCTTCTCCCCAAATCCCTTCATTCCGTCAGCACTAAGAGCTAAATCTAACTCTCTCTTGAAAACATCCAGTGAATTGGCCTCCACTGCCTTCTGTGGCAGAGAATTCCACAGATTCACAACTCTCTGGGTGAAAAAGGTTTTACTCATCTCAATCCTAAATGGCCTACCCCTCATTCTTAAACTGTGACCCCTGGTTCTGGACTCGCCCCAACATGGGGAACATTTTTCCTCGCACACTGAGAAACCTCCGTCAAGGCATGAAGGGGGCATCTCAACACCCTCAAGGCTTTGTAAGGTCACAAGTTATTATAATAATAAGGAACTTTATTTCAGACTCAAAGTCCAGACAAGGGGCAACATTACATAAAAATACATTGCATACAAAAAGACCATGAAATACATAAAGTCTTAGTATATCACTTATAAAGGCATCATAAATTATATATTAAAAAACACAATACATGATTTAAAATCCAGAATGAAAAAGAAAGATCAATGTCCTACAACGAGACAACGATACCAGTGTCTCTACAACTGGGATTGGTAGCGTGTAGTGCTAAACCTTATGTTTAACAAGGCCACAATAATTATAGTTTTAGAGTCATTTATCCTGCAAATTAATTTGTACATTTGATTTCTTAGGATAGCTTCTAAAGTACTGACTCCTGCAACCACGTTACCACCACTACACCATCTAGGTATCCTTTGCAGTGTTCTCATGGCATCAGTATAGGCCACTTTTAGTCTCTGCACACTTGGCTTTCCATAGTTCGACCACAGGTGCGCAGTATAGAGGGGTGTGCAATATGCTCTAAACAGCGACATCTTCACCACATCTGTACACGCAAACCTACGCAAGAGAATATTCGCCTGTACATACAGCATGCGTCGTTGCCTATAAATATCATCTGTCATTTGTTCTGTAATAAAATGCCCAAGATATTTTACCGTATTACAGACACTAAGATTATTGTCAGACTATTTAAAATCAGGAAATTTTAGGCATTTATCCTCTTTGGTTCTACAGACCATAACAGCACTCTAACAAGCATTATATTTACTATCATGTTCCACACCATACACAGAACATGCAGTAAGGAGTTGCTGTAGACCAGCGCTAGATGGACTAAAGACCACAAGATCATCTGCATACATAATATGGTTCACTAGAATATTACCAATCACGCACCCAGTATTGCAGGCTTTCAATTGCTTGCACAGATCATCAATATAAACATTAAAAAGTACTGGGGATAAAATCCCCTCTTGTCTAACACCATTGCTAACCCCAAATGGGGCTGAGACCCTATTGCCCCATTTTATTTGCATAGTCTGGTGGGCATACCAGTAGACCAGAATTCCCACAATGTATTTAGGCACCCCTCTTTGACTCATTTTAACAAACAGCTTCCTATGATTAACACAATCAAAGGCTTTGGAAGCATCAATAAAGCACATAAGGATTGAAGAGTTTTTGCCTCTATATTTGTTTACAATCTCCTTTAGGGCATATATGCACAGGTCAGTGCCATGTTTAGCTTTAAAACCAAACTGGTTATCTGTGGAGTTAACAAACTCATTTACTCTATCCAGCAGAAGTCTTTCTAGGACTTTTAACAATATGCTGGCTAACGCTATGGGCCTGTCATTATTTAGGCTGCCTGCTTTACCAGCTTTGTCCTTAATGACCATCACTAGCAGAACAGACTGCATTGAGACATGAATCATAAAGCAAGTAAAACAAATAGCAAGGAGAGGAGCTATCCTCATACTCGCTACTTAAGATGTTCAGCAGAGATATGATCCAAGCCACTTGCTTTGTTGTTGGACAGCTTGTTCATGGCATGATACACCTCATGTGACATAATCACCATCGAGTCATTACTCTCAATATTGTCCACCCTATACAAGTCACCTTGTACACAGTTGAATAAAGTACTATAATGTAGTCGCCATAACTCCGCGATATTAGCTGTTCCGGAGATTCTATCTACAGTGCATGGTAGAGAGGTTTTGCGACTGATATTGATATTTCTATTGTTTATTTTAACATAGCCAGCATTCCAGCATCTATGTGCAGACCTCTGCTCTGCCGTGCTTTAAATAGGCTCTGATCTGCAAGCGGAGGCTGCAGTATAAAGGATGCATTAAGCCCGCACCAGTCGACACTCTCCTGTGAATTCAATGGGAATTCGGGGTTGAAGACCAGATCTGTACCGAGCCTCTGTGCGGAGATGAAAGGGTGTGGGGGCTGTTGGCTCTCCGGCAAGAGAGCCTCTGTGTTCATTCTGGCAGAGGAGCTCAGCGCTGGAAACGCAATACGGCCCAATGCGACCCACACCGTTGCCGTGGGAGCTCGCTTGGGACATGGGGCACAGTCAATGCAGTTACCAAGGGAGTGTGCTGAATCTAGCCGAGTTTAGCTTTGAGATACAGCGCGCAAACACTGAGTCCACTCAGACCAGCGATCCCCGCACACTAACGCTATCCTGCACACACTACCCATGGGACAACTTACCCGTACACCAAGCCAATTTTCCTGCAAGCCTGTACGTCTTTTGGAGTGTGGGAGGAAACCGAAGATCTCTGAGAAAACCCACACGGTCACGGGGAGAACGTACAAACTCCGTACAGACAGCGCCCGTAGTCGGGATCGAACCCTGGTCTCCAACACAGTAAGCGCTGTAAGGCAGCAACTGTACCGCTGCGCCACCGTGCCGATCTAGACTCAGCCCCCGCTGAAACCAAGTCAGATCCGTCTGCGCTGTCTCAGTCATAGAGGACCAGGAGACCAGGACTAGTCCAGTCCAGGACCAGAGGTCATAGTCTCAGAATTAAAGAACATTCGTTTTGGATGGAGATAAGGAGGAATTTAGTTAGTCAGAGGGTGGTGAATCTGTGGAATTCATTGCCACAGAAGGCTGTGAAGGCAAAGTCAATGGATATTTCTAATGCAGTTACAGATAGATTCTTGATTAGTACGGGTGTCAGGGGTTATGGGGAGAAGGCAGGAGAACAGGGTCAGGAGGGAGAGATAGAACTGCCATGATTGAATGGCGGAGTAGACTTGATGGGCTGAATGGCCTAATTCTGCTCCTGTCCCTTATGAGAGTCACACAGCACGGTGGTGCAGCTGGTAAAACCTCTGCCTCACTGCGCCAGAGACCCTGGTTCGATCCTGACCTCGGGTGCTGTCTGTGTGGAGTTAGCACGTTCTCCCCAGGACCGCGTGGGTTTCTTCCGGGTGCTCTAGTTTCCTCCCACACCCGAAAGGCGTGCAAGTTTGTAGGTTAGTCTGCCTCTGTAAACTTGCTCTAACGTGTGGAGAGTGGGTGCAAAAGTGGAACAATATAGAACTAGTGTGCACAGGTGATTGATGGTTGGCCTGAACTCGGTTAGCTGAAGGACCTTTTTCTATGCTTTATCTTCAGTTTAGTTTAGAGATACATCATGGAAACAGGCCCTTCGGCCCACTGAGTCCAAGCCGACCAGCGATCGCCCGCACACGACACACTAGAGACAACTTGCAAGCAGTCAATTAACCTACAAAACCGCAAATCTTTGGAACGTGGGAGGAAACCGGTGCACCAAAAAAAAAAATCCCCAACCAAATCACCCTTCAGCGACAACACAAACACTCCAATCCTGTTAACATCCTCGTGAATCGTATCTGCGCGTGTCCCAGCTTAATGACTTCCTTCCTACGGCTGGAAGAGCAGAACTGTGCACAATGCTTCCCTACTTCCACACTCCAATCCTCTTGCGACACGGTGGCGCGGCGGTAGAGTTGCCGCCTCACAGCGCCAGAATCCCAGGTTCAATCCTGACCAGGGGTGCTTGTCTGTACGGAGTCTGTACGTACTCCCCGTGAACTACGTGGGGTGTCTCTGACATCTTCGGTTTCCTCCTACTCTTCAAAGACGAACGGGTTTGTAGGTTAATTGGCTTGGTATAAATATAAATTGTCCCTAGTGTGTGTAGGACAGCGATAGTGCTGGGATGGGGTGGGAGATTGCAACCTTCACGTGGCCCGCCCTGTTTTGACTAATGCAATCAACTCGACGTGCACAAACGGAAGATCAAATAGGACAAGTTGTCCAACAACTTTAGGCTGTGCACGCCACACGAAAGAAGAAGTGCTGGGATCGCTGGTCGATGCAGTCTCGGTGGGCCGAAGGGCCTGTTTCCACGCTGTATCTCTAAACTAAACTTAAAATAGATGGATTGCGGAAATGACTGAGACCTAACATTTGGAAAAAATAGGTTTTGTCTTAATTGACAAACCAGAATTATTTGTTGGAATATGGTCTCCATTTATTGAATTCTTGAAAATGTGAATTGGTTTAACACAGGATCAGCGTTGAAGCCTGAGTTTGGGATTGGATGAATAGTTACACTTAACATCTCCTGGATCTATCTCCACAATTTTGTTATTTGTAATTTATTTTTTCGTCTTCTTTTTCTCTTTATTAGATGATAGTTTCACTTATCTTTTTCTCTCTTTATCTTTATTCTTAAAAAAAAATTCACACAAAAAATGAAGCTATGTAAGAACTCTGTAATTAAATTGTCGCTTCCTATTATTTGTATACATGCTTCTAATAAAAATATTTTTTTTAAATCAAAAATAGATGTATATTGGCAGTTCTGGCATATGAATCATATCTCCATGTTTGATGTCACTATTAAATCATTGTTGCACCAGCGCCAATGGCAATCTCTCGCCCTGTACTGTACTCATGAATTCTGGTAGAGCAAAGGCTGAGTTTATGGTTCAGCAGACAGTTTTCTGGGCCAGTGATCCAGGAACAAGTGGTGAAAATCCACCAAGGCAGCTGGAAATTCGCGCAATCACCACCTTTGATTTTGTTAAAAACCCACCTGGTTCACTGGCATCCTTTAGTGAAGGGATTAAAAAAAAAGTCACAAAGTACAGGAGTAAAGGGGCCGTCCCGCTGCGGCGACCTAATTGGCGAGTTTAGAAGAGTTCAGGAGAGTTTGAAAAAGTGTTGAAGACCTCCTTCGAGCTCCATCGCTTGTGGAAAATTGGACACCGAATAGTGGAGAGTGAATGTTTGACAATGTTGAAGACTATCTACAACTACCTTCAACTACCCTCGATTACCTACGATTAACACGCCAACCTACTACGACCTACTTCGACTAAACCTACGAGTAAAAAAAAGTATCGTTTTTTTCCCATGGCGACCTTTTTTTACTCGCGGGCATTTTTCAACATGTTGAAAAATACGCTGCGACCTAGCTGAGGCCTCGAGTGCGCGGGGACTAATCTCGAGTATGAAGGAGAGTTACAAAGACCTCCTAGGACCTCGTGTATGAGTCGAGGGCAAACTCTTCTAAACTCGCCAATTAGGTCGCGGCAGTGGGACAGCCCCTAAAGGCAGTATCTCGGGAGAGCATGGATAGCTGATGTTTCGGGTTGAGAACCTTCTTTAGACTAGTGTGAACGGGTGATCAATGGTCAGTGTTGACTCAGTGGGCGGAAGGACTTGTTTCCCAGTTGTATCTCTAAACTAAACGTTAAAATGTCACAAAATAAATAAATAAATGCATCTCTGGAGAACATGAGCAAGCGACGTTTCAGGTCAGGACCTTTGCTCAGACTTGAACCAGACCTGAATTGTTGCCTATCCATGTTCTTCAGTGATGCTGCCTGACCTGCTGAGTTACTCCAGCAGACTAAGTGGATTTTTGGAATCCACTATCTGCAGTTCCTTGTTGTCTATGTTTTAATGAAGAAAATCTGTCATCCGTACCAGTCTGACCAACCTGTGATTCTGAAACCATAGTATGTCTAGACACAAAATGCTGGAATATACTCAGTGGGACAGGCAGCATCTCTGAAGAGAAGGAATGGATGACGTTTTGGGTCGAGACCCTAGCTCACTTGTTCAGGGGCAAAAAGGCACAGATAATAAATGATACTGAAGTCCACAGTGATGAACCTTCCGTGAAAGTGACTCCCAGCTCATAATACTCTAAGTTAACGATCAACATGAACCAGTTATGAAAAGTCAGCAGTTGACGCCAACGTTTTGGAGGAACTTAGCAGTCAGGCAGCATATGTGGAGGGAATGGACAGATAATGATTCAGGTCGGGACCACGAAGACCTGAAACTGTCATCTGCATCTGAAGAAAAGTCTTGTCCCTAAATCTCATCTCTCGTTTCCCTCCACAGACGCTGCCTGACCTGCTGTGTCTCCATTACTCTCGGATGTTGCCCAAATGATGACAGACATCAGCATGGGACAAGTGTAGATGGGGCATGTTGGTCAGTATGGGCAAGTTGGGCCGAAGGGCCTGTTTCCACGTGTAGGACTCCCTCCCAACACGCTGGGAAATAATTGGGAGCATTCAAAATTGATGGACCGAGACTGATTGATTTCCTGTGACAAGAATTGTGGATCAAAAAAGTCCCTCAGTGAAACAAAGGCACACATCAGTCACCTTGTGAAACAAGCTGGAGAATGTGAAAGGAACACAAGGTGGCCACTAGTATACTTAATCAAAGGTAGGCACAAAATGCTGGAGTAACTCAGCGGGTGAGGCAACATCTCTGGAGAGAAGGAATGGGCGACGTTTCGGGTCGAGACCCTCCTTCAGACCCTGAATTCTCCGATTTTAGGTAAGCTCTAACAACCTCCCCTCCCCACTTTCTCTGCACCGTCCCCTCCTCTGTGCCGCATTTAGACGTGCCCCCATCCCTCCCCGCCTCCTCCAATCCTTCCTCTGGCTTCACAATTTGCAACTCGATGATGATGATGATACTGTTTTGTCACGTACCTAGATACCGTAAAATTCTTCGTTTTTGCGTATAAAATACACAAAAAAGTCGCCACACAGGCACCAACAAAGTTACAAAAAGTACTCACCCCCCCTTCCCCGACAGATCTCCCTTTTTTCTTGTCGCCACCCCCACCCCTCCATTCCTGATCCCAAAAGGGTCTTGACCCGAAATGTCACCCATACCTTCTATCCAGAGATGCTGCGTTACTCCAGCATTTGTGTCTTCCTTCTTCATTTCTTCAGCCTCACACCTTCTGCTTTAATCTCTGGCATTTGTTCCAACCACTTGCCTAGCAATCCGCACCCCCCCCCCCCCCCTCACTGTGACCACCTATTACCAACCTTTGTCCTGTCTCTCCTTTCTCCCAGCTTTCTCTCCCACCTCCTCCCCCCACAATCAGTCTGGAGCAAAGATCCTACAGCGAGCAAGATAGTCCACTCGACGAAAAAGACGTGGTACGGTCATGGGCAGATTCATGAGTAATTTTCGGCCCCATTTCCGTAACCGGCTTCCGTCTCCACACCAAAGATCCCATAAGATACTAGTGTGGAGACGGAAGCCGGTTACGGAAACATCCTCGTAAAAATAAAACTTATTTGGTAAAAATCTTCTCCTCATTTTCAGAATTTTAATTTATTAACACAAACTGTTCCCCCACAACATTGATTACACTGCGAGTCGGGTCGGGTCACAGAAATGGATGAAAAAAAGGCCCACGTTCCGCTCCCTTGCGCACTACACGTCAGCCCATTGCATTTAGCAGGAGTGGTCTATCTATAGGATCTTTGGTCTGAAGAAGGGTCCTGACCTGAAACGTCACATGCCCATGTTCTCCAGAGATGATGCCTGACCCGCTGAGTTACTCCAGCACTCCATGTGTCCTCTCAGCCAATAAAAGCTTGGGCACATGTAGAGAATTTAGCGTATGATTGTGGGCCTTGGTACAGTTTTGCATTGCAATATCTATCAATATTTCACCACTCTGAAGTCGATACAAGGCAAAAAAAAAAGCACCACAATACGAAGGAGGCACAGTAGCGCAGGGGTAGAGTTGCTGCCTTAGAGCGACAGAGACCTGGGTTCACCCGTGACTATGGGTGCTGTCTACATGGAGTTTCTACGTTCTCCCTCTGACTGCGTGGGTTTTCTCCAGGTGATGCGGTTTCCTCCCACACTTCAAATATGTGCAGGTTTGTAGGTTAATTTTCTACTGTAAATTGTCCCTAGTGCGTAGGATAGTGCTAGTGTAAAGGGCAATCGCTGGTCGGCTCAGACTCGGTGGGCTGAAGGGCCTGTTTCCAAGCCATATCTCTAAAGTCTAACGGCACTTGGTCTTACCGTGCCCATGTCGACCATCGATCACCTGTTCTTACTAGTTCTATGTTATCCCACTTTATAAACCTACAAACCCGCACGCACCTCTTAGGGATGCGGGGGGAAACCGGAGCACCCGGAGGAAACCCACGCGGTCACGGGGAGAACATGCAAGCCATGCAAGGACAGCACCCGAGGTCAGGATCGAACCCGGGTCTCTGGCTCTGTCAGGCAATGGCTCTACCGGCTACACCATTGTGCTGTCCTAGTTGTGTTATGCCCCAGTCCCACTTAGGAAGCCTGACGGAAACCTCTGGAGACTTTGCACCCCAACCGAGGTTTCCGTGCGGTTCCCGGAGGTTTTTGTCAGTCTCCCTAATGGTCGAAAGTGGTTTCCGTTTTAAAAATCAGTAATTTTTTAGTCGAAGCCGGTTGCGATGCTAGTTGAAGATGGTTGCTGGAGGACAAAAACCTCCGGGAACCCGGGTCTCTGGCGCTGCGAGCAATGTGCAAGCTAAAAGCTCTTCCTACCACAATATTTTCCCAAAATATGAAGGTAAAAAAAATGAATGGCAATGCTTTGCTATCTAATTGTCTGCTAACCGATCTGCAAATCCTCTCACTTTTCTCCGCGAGAAGTAAGCAAGTAAGTAAGTTTTATTGGCCAAGTATTCACATACAAGGAATTTGCTTTGGTGCTCCGCCCACAAGTAACACCATGACACACAGTGACAGTTACGAATGACTCAGAAAACACTAAACATTAATAATAATAAAACATTCATGATAAAACACCATTGATCAAGCACGTGAACCAACAAAATACAAAAACAATGTTCGGCTCATGAACTTGGGGATTCTTGGGACAATTTGCCACTAAAGGGTAGTGATCCAGAAGCAGGGATGATGACCGTCCAGGTCCTTGGCTCCGTCTGCTGATCCCACCGTGGAACACTAACTGCAGACGGAAGATCATCAACTTGGCGATCATTGGAATTTGGAACTTTGTAAGCGCCCTTTATGGGCCACTATTTGCATAACTTGGGAATGCTGGACTTCCAATGAAAGATGCTCCTTCCCGCACCAAGATTGCGTGCCTTGGAATGACCCGAGGCAGTTGACACACCACCTCCATGGAGAATGGCTATTTAATGAATGAATGAATGAATGAGTTTATTGGCCAAGTATTCACATACAAGGAATTTGTTTTGGTGCTCCGCCCGCAAGTGACAACATGACATGCTTTCAAGAGAGAGCTGGATAGGGCTCTTAAAAATAGCGGAGTCGGGGGATATGGGGAAAAGGCAGGAACCGGGTACTGATTGGGGATGATCAGCCATGATCGCATTGAATGTCGGTGCTGGCTTGAAGGGCTGAATGACCTACTCCTGCACCTATTGTCTATTGTCTATTGACATACAGTGACACATAAAACATTAATAATAAAACATTATAGTTTAAACATGTGAATTAAATAAATTACCAGAGCAAAAGGAAACTACAGATTTTTGGTTATTGAGTAGAGCTACTGCTCGTGGAATAAAGCTGTTTTTATGTCTGGCTGTGGCAGCTTTGACAGTCCGGAGTCGCCTTCCAGAGGGAAGTGATTCAAAGAGTTTGTGGCCAGGGTGAGAGGGGTCAGAGATGATCTTGCCCGCTCGCTTCCTGGCCCTTGCAGCGTTCAGTTCGTCAATGGAGGGAAGAATAACCTTCTCAGTAGATCGGATGATTCGCTGCAGCCTCCGGATGTCGTGCTTGATGGCTGTGCCAAACCAGACCATGATGGAGAAGGTGAGAACAGGCCCTACGATGGCCGTGTAGAATAGGACCATCATTGCCTGTGGCAGATTCTGTTTCCTCAGCTGCTGCAGGACGTACATCCTCTGTTGTGCCTTTTTGACTGTGGAGTCGATGGTAGCTCCCCCACTTAAGGTCCTTGAAGATGATGGTTCCCAGGAACTTAAAAGACTCCACGGATGTGACTGTTGTGTTGTTGATGGTGAGTGGGGGGAGGGGAGGGGGAGCTCTCCTAAAGTCTACAATCAATTCCACCGTCTTAAGAGCATTGAGCTCCAGGTTGGTGCGATGGCACCAGGACGCCAGCTGTGACACTTCCTGTCTGTAGGCAGATTCCTCCCCATCCTGGATCAGTCCAATCAGGGCTGTGTCGTCCGCAAACTTGAGAAGTTTGACAGAGGAGTCTGTGGAGGTGCAGTCATTGGTGTAGAGAGAGTAGAGGAGAGGAGAGAGTACACAGCCTTGCGGTGCTCCTATACTGAGTGTTTGCGGGTCCGAGATGTGCTTTGCCAGCCTCACCTGCTGCTTCCTGTCTGTCAGGAAGCTGGTGATCCACCGACAGAGGGGTTCAGGCACAGTCAACTCGGAAAGTTTGGAGTATAGTAGCTCTGGCACAATGGTGTTGAATGCAGAGCTAAAAAAACAAACAAAATCCTCGCAGTCCCCTGGCAATCTAGGTGCTGCAGGATGAAGTGCAGGCCCAGGTTGACTGCGTCATCCACAAATCTATTGGCCCGATATGCAAGCTGCAGAGGGTGCAGCAGGGGGTTTGTCATATTTTTCAGCTTAAGGCAGCCTTGCCCGTGCACATTTAGTTTAGTTCAGAGATACAGAGTCGAAACAGGCCCTTCAGCCCACCAGGTCCGCACAGACCAACGATCCCCGTACACAAGCACTACCCCACACACACACTAGGGACATTTTACCATTTTTACCGAAGCTAATTGACCTCCAAACCTGCACGTCTTTGGAGTGTGGGAGGAAACTGGAGCACCCAAAGAAAACCCACACGGTCACGGGGAGAAGGTGCAAACTCCGTACAGACTGCACCGATAGTCAGGATCGAACCCGGGTCTCTACCCGACTCAACCGCTGCGCCACCCATGTGGAGAGGTTTTGAATCCAAAACATTCTGGACTGCTTGCTGAAAGAATATGTGCAGAGGGAAGATAAACACAAAATGCTGGGGTAACTCGGCAGGACAGGCAGCATCTCTGGAGAGAAGGAACGGGTGATGTTTCTGGTCGAGACCCTTCCTCTGAAGAAGGATTTCGACCTGAAAGGTCACCTATTCCTTCTCTCGAGTGATGCTGCCTGTCCTGCTGAGTTACCCCAGCATTTTGTGTGTATCGTCGGTTTAAACCAGCATCTGCCCTTCCTTCCTACACATGTATAGAGGGAAATTGATGTCATGGTCACATTATGTGCATAAGCATTATGTACCTGAAAGGCCTCGATAGAGTGGATGTAGAGAGGATATTTCCAATGGTGGGAGAGTCCAGGACCAGAGGGCACAGGCTCGGAATAAAGGGGACGTGCCTTTAGAATGGAGATGAAGAGGAATTTCTTTAGTCAGATCGTGGTGAATCTGTGGAAGTCATTGCCACGGAGGTCTGTGGAGGCCAAGTCATTGGGTATTTTCCAAGTGGAGATTGAGAGGTCCTTGATTAGTGGGTGTCAAAGGTGACAGGGAGAAGCCAGGAGATTGGGGATGAGAGGAGAAAATAGATCAGCCAGGATCGAATGGCAGAACTGACTTGAATAGGCTGAATGGCCTAATTCAATTTCCACGTCTTACGATCTAATAGAATATGCCTTGTACTAAGCAAGGCAACATAAATATACTACATAATTCTCATACTTCCATACCACAACCTGGGTCACTGCCAGCTCTTAAAGCAATCTCATTCTACCTCTTACTTTATGGACTGGTTTTCCTAGAATAGCTGACCATTTATTTAGTTATTATGTATTTATTTGTTGTGTTGTTGCGAGGAAAGCTGCAGCAAGTAAGAATATTACTGTTCTGGTCTGGTCCACCATTCGGTCATGGCCGATCTATCTTTTCCTCTCAACCCCATTCTCCTGCCTTCATCCCATAATCTTTTGACTCTCTTAAGCCCCTGTCCCACTTAGGAGACCTAAACAGCAACCTCTGGTGACCTTGCCCGCCACCCAAGGTTTCTATGAGGTCACCAGAGGTTTTGGTCACTCTCCCTACTGGTCGAAAGTGGTTTCCACGTGGTCGAGGCTTCATCTAGGTCGTTGCTATTTTTTCATCATGATTAAAACCGGCCTCGACTAAATATAGGTTGCCGTTTTAAAAATCGATAATTCTTTAGTTGCAGGTTTAGTCGAAGCCGGTTTTCTTCATAGTTGAGGAAAGTTTTCAACATATGCCTGGGAGGTGGTAGGAGGTTGCAGGTCACCTCAACCTTGAATTTTTTTTTTGGGTGGCGGGCAAGGTCACCAGAGATTGCTGTTTAGGTCTCCAAAGTGGGACAGGGGCTTTACTCGTCAAGAATCTATCCTTGACACCCTTATGTCATGTTGTTACTTGTGGGCTGAGCACCAAGGCAAATTCCTTGTATGTGAATACTTGGCCAATAAACTTACTTACTTACTTATTTACTAATCAAGAACCTATGCTAGAGTGTGCGGAAATTTGGAAAATTTGTAGTTATTTAACAAGATGCATTTTGAATAAAAACAATGATGCTTCACTGCATATCACACGCATACATGTGCGGGAAGGAACTGCAGATGCTGGTTTAAACCGAAGGTGCACACAAAATGCTGGAGTAACTTAGCGGGACACCGAGTCACTCCAGCATTTTGTGTTTCACACACATGGGACACAATCTCTAAAATGGGACTCCTTAATTGGATATGGCTGGCATATGGGCCCATCAGTGGAGCAGTGTAAATGAATGGGTGGGAAATGGAGAGATTCCAGATCAAATCTTTGCTTAGGCATGGCATGGCTTCCTCCAGCACCTTGTTTGTGTTCTACCTTGAGTCTTTAGCCAAGTGCGCCAGGAAGGATGTGGTCCAAGAGCACTATTCCAGTCAATAGATGCACAATAAGGCAAAGTCTTCCCAGTACAGGGGAAGGTGTCCGTGTGGAAAGGAACTGGAGATGCTGATTTACACTGAAGTTAAGACACAAAGTGCTGGAGGAACTCAGCGGGTCAGGCAGCGTCCCTGGAGAAAAAGGATGGGTGACATTTTGGGGTGGAGACCCTTCTTCAGACTGAAAGTAGAGGGGGAGAAACTGGAGGTAAGAAAAGACAAGAACAAGACAGGAACAGCAAATATATTGCCATGTTCTACTGGATCCTTGTCAGTCTGCAACTTATAAGTTCATAATTTCTAGAAGTCACTGAGTCACTGAGTAATACAGTGTGGAAACAGGCCCTTTGGCCCAACTCGCCCACACCAGCCATCAATGGCCCAGCTACCCTACTTGCCCGCGTTTGGTCCATATCCCTCCAAACCTGTCCTATCCATGTACCTGTCCAACTGTTTCTTAAACGATGGGATAGTCCCAGCCTCAACTACCTCCTCTGGCAGCTTGTTCCATACACCCACCTCCCTCTGTGTGAAAAAGTTACCCCTTGGATTCCTATTAAATCATTTCCTCTTAGGATTAGGCCATTCGGCCCATCAAGTCTACTCCACCATTCAATCATGGCTAATCCATCATTCCCTCTCAACCCCATTCTCCTGCTTTCTCCCCATAAACCCTGACACCCTTTCTTGACCCTGTCTTGAACAGCTCCATCTAAAACAGCAAGAAATTGCAGAGAATTGTTGACGCAGCCCAGACCATCACAGGAACCGACCTCCCTTCCATTGACGCCACCCACATGTCACGCTGCCTCGGCAAGGCCACCAGCATAATCAAGACCAGTCTCACCTCGGGCACTCCCTCTTCTCCCCTCTCCCATCAGGCAAGGGTACTGAGGGCCAGAAACACATACCTCCAGATTCATGGACAGTTTTTACCCCAGCTGTTATCAGGCAACCAAACCTCTTCTCATAAGTTAGAGTGTGGCCCTGGCCTCCCATCTACTCCATTGGAGACTTTTGAACTATCTTTGAGGACCTTTGAAGACTCCCATCTCCTTCATTGAAGACCTTTGAACCAAAAGGAAGATTGATCCTGTGCTAAACACAAGCTGTCGTTGCATCAGTGGATGCATGCAACCTGCCAGGACGGACAACATCTACCCACTCTCTGGCATTGCACCCCCTTGGAAAGAGCTGTAGCTAGTCAAAAAAGAACGCCTCAGACAATCAGAGGATGAAAGACACCCCCTACATGATCACCCTTTGCTAACTCAGCGTTTGAAATCACGCAGATGTTTCCTCTCTTCTCTCCATCCCCTGGACTGCAGTGCATCATCCAGAAGGCTCAGACTGTGGGAAGAGAGACCAGAGAAATCTCTGGAAGACAATCGATCCCTTCGACAAACTCCCACCAGGTTCCGACCAACCATGGCTAACCAGGCGCAGTCTCAACAGACTGCGGACAGGCGCAAGAAGGAGCAAATCGAAGATGCTGACGCGGGGATATACCGAAGATGCGGCAGACGGGGCCTCCAGACGGTGTGTGGACGTGGCGTCGAAGGACGAGAAGTCGAAGCCAAATGGAAACAAAGCCGAAACGACAACGAACCAAAGGCTGCATCGCCTACAGGCCAACTAACCGAATGCCGCTCTGCTGAAAAGTCAAAATAATGGCTTGTGTGGGAAAATGACCCCCACCCTCTCGTCTCCACCGGCCAGTGATGTGATGGACGCGGGGGTCTGGAACAATCGCTGACAAGTCCCGCCCCCCGGCGACGGTTTGCCAGTTATTTTACTTTTCGGCAGAGCGGCATTCGGTTCGTTGGCGTTTCAGCTTCGTATGCTTCTGGTTCGCTGGGGTCTCGGCTACGTTTCCATGCGGCTACTTGGCTTCGACTTCTCGTCCTTCGACGCCACGTCCGGGTACCTCCAAGTCCAAGTTTAATCGTCACATACACATACGAGATGTGCAGTGAAATGAAAAGTGGCAATGCCCGCGGACCTTGAGCAAAAAACAAACAAACAAACTGCAAACAGAATGGAACAGAATCCCATATTATTTTACATATTGTGGGAGGAAGGAAAAAGGAAAAAAAAACAGCAATTTTGAAAAAAACCGTAGAATGGTACAGTAAAGTTAGTCCCTGGTGAGTTTACAGTCCTAATGGCCTCTGGGACGAAACTCCTTCTCATCCTCTCCGTCCTCACAGCATGGCAACGGAGGCGTTTGCCTGACCGTAGCAGCTGGAACAGTCCGTTGCAGGGGTGGAAGGGGTCCCCCATGATCTTATTGGCTCTGGAGTTGCACCTTCTGATATAGAGTTCCTGCAGAGGGGGGAGTGAAGTTCCCATAGTGCGTTCGGCCGAAAGCACTACACTCTGCAGGGCCTTCTTGTCCTGAACAACTCCTGAGCTGTGACATACTGCATGACACATGCACTGTAAAGGACCTCGCAGAGGCCAACAGTGGCACTAACATTTGCGCGCTATTGGCAAACAGTTGTGTGATGACACAAAATAATATAAACTGTCTTCACTCAGATGTTATCTTGCACTAAGTGTTGTATCCTTTATCTGTACTTTAGACAGCAATTATATTGTTATTTCTTTAACAGGATAGCACGCATCAAAATCTTTTCCTGCACCCTCAGTAAATATTTCTCTTTCCACTGAGACACAGTATGACCCTTGGCACTGCAATCATAAGATCGTAAGACATAGGAAAAGAATTAGGTCCTTCAGCCCATGAAGTCTGCTTTGCCATTCGATCGTGGCTGATTTATTTTTCCTTCTCAACCCCATTCTCCTGCCTTCTCCCAATAAACATTGACACCAGTACTAGGTGAGGAATCCGGCAATCTCTACTTTAAAAATACCCAATGACTTGGCCTCCACCGCTAATGAATTCCACAGATTCACCACCTTCTGGCTGAAGAAATTCCTCTTCAAAAGATTGCTTTCAGTAATATTAGAAAATCAACCTTTCCCCTTTGCATAAGATCTCGCCCAGCAGTATCTCAGTTCCAGTAGTCAATGGACAATAGCCAATAGGTGCAGGAGTAGGCCATTCGGCCCTTCGAGCCAACACAGCCATTGACTGTGATCATGGCTGATCATCCACAATCAGTACCCCATTCCTGCCTTCTCCCCATATCCCTTGACTCCACTATCTTCAAGAGCTCTGTGGGGTGGAAGATTGCAACCTTCACGTGGTCCCGCCCTGTTTCGACTAATGCAATCAACTCGACGTGCACAAACAGAAGATCAAATAGAACAAGTTGTCCAACAACTTTAGGCTGTGCACGCCACACGAAGAAGAAGGAGAGCTCTATCTAACTCTCTCTTCAGTGTTTTTATTCTCCCATTTGTATCATCATTCAGCTCCCTCAATGTACACCTCCTCGAGATGGCACGGTGGTGCAGCTGGTAGAGCTGCTGCCTCCCAGTGCCAGAGACCCAGATTCGATCCTGATCTCGGGTTCTGTCTGCGTGGAGTTTGCACGTTCCCCCAGTGACTGTAAGAGTTTCCTCCGGTTTCCTCCCACATCCCAAATGCGGGCTAGTAGGTCAATTGGCCGTGATAAACCGCCCCCTAGTGTGTAGAAAGTGGGATAGCATAGGACTAGTGTGAACTAGTCGGCATGGACTTAGTGGGCAGAAGGGCCTGTATCTATGCTGGAGCTTTCAATCAATTGGACAGATCAGCTGCTATTTATAATCCTTCCACCACCATCTTACCAAGGAACCACCACCATGCTAGTACTCATCCCCTCTTGCTCTCCGATCTACCACACTCCCTTTTATCTCCCCCAACATGACTCCTTTTCTGCAACATAACAGCCTGCATAAGGTCAAAAGCGACAGGAGTAGAGCTTGGCCACTCAGCCCGTCACGTCTACTCCGCCATTCAATCATGGCTGATCCATCTTCCCCTAAACCCCATTCTCCTGCCTTCTCCCCATAACCCCTGACACCCGTCATAATCAAGATAAATGCATGTCGTCTAGTTTTACCCCCAGTTCTGATGAAGGGTCATCTAACCATATAACAAACCATATAACAATTACAGCACGGAAACAGGCCCTCTCGGCCCTTCCAGTCCGTGCCGACCATTTGTTTTCCCCTAGTCCCATCTACCTGCACTCAGACCATACCCCTCCATTCCCTTCACGTCCATATACCTATCCACTTTACTCTTAAATGTTAAAATCGATCCTGCCTCCACCACTTCTGCTGGAAGCTCATTCCACACAGCCACCACCCTCTGAGTAAAGAAGTTCCCCCTCACGTTACCCCGAAACCTCTGTCCCTTAATTCTCATGTCATGCCCTCTTGTTTGAATCTTCCCTACCCTCAATGGGAAAAATGTATCCACGTCAACTCTGTCTATCCCTTTCATCATTTTAAAGACCTCAATCAAGTCCCCCCTTAACCTTCTGCGCTCCAAAGAATAAAGACCTAACTTGTTCAACCTTTCTCTGTAACATAGTTGCTGGAACCCTGGCAACATTCTAGTAAATCTCCTCTGTACTCTCTCTATTTTGTTGACATCCTTCCTATAACTAGGTGACCAAAATTGTACACCATACTCCAGAATTGGTCTAAACCAATGCCTTGTACAATTTTAACATTACTTCCCTACTCCTATATTCAATGCTCTGATTTATAAAGGCCAGCACACCAAAGGCTTTCTTTACCACCCTATCTACATGCGATTCCACCTTCAGGGAACTATGCACAGTTATTCCTAGATCCCTCTGTTCCACAGCATTCCTCAATTCCCTACCATTTACCATGTACTTCCTATTTTGGTTTGTCCTGCCAAGATGTAGCACTTCACACTTAACAGCATTAAACTCCATCTGCCATCTTTCAGCCCACTTTTCCAAATGGCCCAAATCTCTCTGTAGACTTTGAAAATCTACTTCATTATCCACAACACCACCTATCTTAGTATCATCTGCATACTTACTTATCCAATTTTCCACCCCATCATCCAGATCATTGATGTACATGACAAACAACAGTGGACCCAACACAGATCCCTGAGGCACCCCACTGGTCACCGGCTTCCAACCTGACAAACAGCCATCCACCATTACTCTCTGACATCTCCCATTCACCCACTGTTGAATCCATCTTGCTACTCCGCCATTAACACCCAAAGATTGAACCTTCTTAACCAACCTTCCATGGGGAACCTTGTCAAAGGCCTTACTGAAATCCATATAGACAACATCCACTGCTTTACCCTCATCAATTTCCCTAGTTACCGCTTCAAAAAATTCAAGAAGGTTTGTCAAACATGACCTTCCAGGCACAAATCCATGTTGACTGTTCCTGATCAGACCCTGTTTATCCAGATGCTTATATATATTATCTCTAAGTATCCTTTCCATTAATTTGCCCACCACTGACGTCAAACTAATAGGTCTATAATTGCTAGGTTTATTCTTTGAACCCTTTTTAAACAATGGAACAACATGCGCAGTACGCCAATCCTCCGGCACTATTCCCGTTTCTAATGACATTTGAAATATTTCTGTCATAGCTCCTGCTATTTCTACACTAACTTCCCTCAATGTCCTAGGGAATATCCTGTCAGGATCTGGAGACTTATCCACTTTTATATTTTTCAAAAGTGTCAGTACCTTCCTCCTCTTTGAATCTCATAGTTTCCATAGCTACTCTACTTTTTCCCCTTAACTCACAGAGTTCAATATCCTTCTCCTTGGTGAATACCGAAGAAAATAAATTGTTCAATATCTCCCCCGTCTCTTTTGGCTCTGCAGATAGCTGTCCATTCTGGACCTCTAATGGTCCAATTTTATCCCTCGTTATCCTTTTGCTATTAATATAGCTGTAGAAACCCTTTGGGTTTACTTTGACCTTTCTTGCCAAAGCAACCTCATATCTTCTTTTAGCCTTCCTAATTTCTTTCTTAAGATTCTTTTTACATTCTTTATACTCCTCTAGCACCTCATTTACTCCATGCTTCCTATAATTATTGTAGATATCTCTCTTTTTTCGAAACAAGTGTCCAATTTCCCTTGAAAAACCATGGCTCTTTCCAATTTTTACTATTTCCTTTCAACCTAACAGGGACATAAAGATTCTGTACTCTTACAATTTCCCCTTTAAATGTCCTCCATTTCTCTTCTACATCCTTCCCATGAAACAAAGTGTCCCAATTCACTCCTTTAAAATCCTTTCGCATTCCCTCAAAGTTAGCCTTTCTCCAATCAAAAATCTCCACCCTAGGTCCAGTTCTGACTCTCTCCATAATTATATTGAAACTAATGGTATTGTGATCACTGGTCCCGAAGTGCTCACCAACGCATACCTCCGTCACCTGACCTGCCTCATTTCCTAACAGGAGGTCCAGCACTGCCCCTTCTCTGGTCGATACCTCTATGTACTGCTGCAAAAAACTATCCTGCACACATTTTACAAACTCCAAACCATCCAGCCCATTTACAGAATGTGTTTCCCAGTCTATTTTTGGAAAATTGAAATCTCCCACAATCACTACCTTGTGCTTACTACTAATATCTGCTATCTCCTTACATATTTGCTCTTCCAATTCACGCTCCCCATTTGGCGGTCTATAATACACCCCTAAAAGTGTTGCTACACCGTTCCCACTTCTCAGTTCCACCCAAATAGCCTCCCTAGACGAGCCCTCTAATCTATCCTGCCAAAGCACTGCTGTAATATCTTCTCTGACAAGCAATGCAACACCTCCCCCTCTGGTCCCTCCTATTCTATCACACCTGAAGCAACGAAATCCTGGAATATTTAGTTTCCAATCACAGCCCTCCTGCAACCATGTTTCACTGATTGCCACAACATCATATTTCCAGGTGTCAATCCAGGCTCTAAGTTCGTCCACCTTACTTACAATGCTCCTCGCATTAAAAATATACACATTTTAGAAACCCACCATCCCTTATTCTCTGTCTATTATCTTTTTCATCTTTCTCGCCTACATTTTGGATCCGAGTGCTTCCCTTCTCTGCCTCTTGCCCCACACCCTGACCCCTAGCCCCCTCTACCCGAGTCCCTCCCCCCAGCCTTTCTAGTTTAAAGTCTCCCCAGTAGCCTTTGCAAATCTCCCTGCCAGGATATTGGTCCCCGAAACATTACTCAGATTCTGCCCCCGCAGATGTTGCCTGACCTCCTGAGTATTTGTGGTGTAAAATGAAAGACATAAATTGCGGGAGCAACTCAGCAGGTCAGGCAGAATCTCTGGAGAACAGGGATTGGTGTGGACTCTTGGGGTATTGACCCTTCTTCACACCTCTTCCTCAGTCTGAAGGGGAGTCCCAACCCAAAATGCCACCTATCCACGTTCTCCAGAGTTGCTGCCCGACATGCTGAGTTACTCCAGCACTTTGTGTCTTTTTTTTTGGCAGCCAGCATCTGCATAGAAACATAGAAAATAGGTGCAGGAGTAGGCCATTTGGCCCTTCGAGCCTGCACCGCCATTCAATATGATCATGGCTGATCATCCAACTCAGTATCCCGTACCTGCCTTCTCTCCAAACCCCCTGATCCCTTTAGCCACAAGGGCCACATCTAACTCCCTCTGAAATATAGCCAATGAACTGGCCTCAACTACCTTCTGTGGCAGAGAATTCCACAGATTCACCACTCTCTGTGTGAAAAACGTTTTTCTCATCTCGGTCCTAAAAGACTTCCCCCTTATCTTCAAAAGGGGGACGTCTGCAGTTTTCTTGTGTCTGGGTATTTATAGTTTTTTTTTAATTTAGATTCCCAGCATCTACAGTATGTTTTTTTGTCCAGAGCCTATTCGCTGAGTGGTGTGAGAAACAGGCACTGTTTGGGCTTCAGATGGGTACAAAGTGCTGGAGTAACACAGCGGGTCAGGCAGCATCTCTGGAGGAAAAGAAATAGGTGACGTTTCGGATCGGTAAGCTTCTGGAGAAGTCTGGGCTAACACTGAACCTGCCTACAGACAGATGACTTATTTCTCAGGGACTGGTCCGCTGGCAGAGGTGTGCAAATGGAATGGAATGGAATGGCAGCATATGAATGCACCACTTTATTTCACAAATAATAACTTTTTTTGAGAATCACGCTGAAGATGCTGAACATCTCACCCGAAAAATCAACAAAAAGCACACCAGCTCCACCCTACAGCAGTATTCGCCACGAAAAGCCTCAGAACGCCACCAACAGAATCAAGGACTAGTCTCACCCCCGGTCACTCCTTCTCCCGTCATCCAAGAGGTACAGAAGTGTGAAAACGCACATCTCCAGATTCAAGGAAAGTTTCTTCCCAGCTCCTATCAGGCAAACTGAACCATCCTATCATCAACTAGACAGCAGTCCTGGGCTAACATCTCCCTTATTGGAGACCCTTGAACTATCTTTCATGAGACTTTACTGGCTTGAACTCCATCATCAAGTTCCCTGATGACACCACTGTTGTGGGACGTATCATTGATGGGGACGAGTCAGAGTGTAGAAGAGAGATCGAGCGACTGTCCGTATGGTGGCAGCACAATAACCTGGCTCTCAACACCAGCAAAACCAATGGGAACTGATTGTGGACTTTGAAAGGGGGAGGATGGGGACCCACAGTCCCGTTTATATCAACGGGTCGATGGTGGAAAGGGTCAAGAGCTTCAAATTCCGGGACGTGAATATCTCTGAAGATCTCTCCTGGTCCAAGAACACTGATGCAATCATAAAGAAAGCACATCAGCGCCTCTACTTCCTGAGAAGATTACGGAGAGTTGGTTTGTCAAGGAGGACTCTCTCTAACTTCTACAGGTGCACAGTAGAGAGCTTGCTGACCGGTTGCATCGTGGCTTGGTTCGGAAACTTGAGCGCCCTGGAGCGGAAAAGACTACAAAAAGTAGTAAACACTGCCCAGTCCATCATCGGCTCTGACCTCCCTACCATCGAGGGGATCTATCACAGTCGCTGCCTCAAAAAGGCTGGCAGCATCATCAAGGACCCACACCATCCTGGCCACACACTCATCTCCCCGCTACCTTCAGGTAGAAGGTACAGGAGCCTGAAGACTGCAACGACCAGGTTCAGGAATAGCTACTTCCCCACAGCCATCAGGCTATTAAACTCGCCTCGGACAAACTCTGAACATTAATAGCCCATTATCTGTTTATTTGCACTTTATTTATTCATGTGTGTATATATTTATATAATGGTATATGGACACACTGATCTGTTCTGTATTCATGCCATCTATGTTCTGTGTGCTGAAGCAAAGCAAGAATGTCATTGTCCTATCAGGGACACATGACAATAAACTCTCTTGAACTCTCGATATTGCACCAAACGTTATCCCCCTTATTCTGTATGTGTACACTGTGGCTGACTCGATTGTAATCATGTACAGGCCAACCACCGATTTTCCGGCAACTGGTGGAATTCCGGACAAAATTCCCCTCCGGAACTCTCCCCGAAAATGTTACACTTAGGTCGGGTGAGGCGGCCAATCTCGACCTCATCGGGACTTCCGCGACCGATCAGCGGGTCAAATCTGCCCCCTGCGGGCCGGTGCTCTGGAACTCCGGCCCGGCCGGAGCCGCCAGATCCGTTCCCATAGCCGACTCCCGAGGCAGACTGTATCTCGGCTCCCCCAAATCCGTGACCTCTGTTGGTCCGGCAAAACGGATAATACGGCAAGGCTCTGGAACCAAGGGTGCCGGAAAATCGGTGGTGGACCTGTACACTATTTCACTGAAGGTATACACAAAATGTTGGAGTAACTCAGCGGGAAAGGCAGCATCTCTGGATAGAAGGAATGGGTGACCCTTCTTGAGACTTAAAATCACCCATTCCTTCTCTCCAGAGATGCTGCTGCCTATCCCGCTGAGTTACTCCAACATTTTGTGTCTATCTTCAGTGAAAAGACTGTACAGGTCCACCCCCTTGCCATATAACTCCAGCATTTAGTGTCTATCTTCGGTGCAAACCAGCATCTGCAGTCTGAAGAAGGGTCTCGACCCGAAACGTCGCCTATCTCCTTCGCTCCTTAGATGCTGCTGCACCCGCTGAGTTTCTCCAGCTTTTTGTGTAACCCTCGATTCTCCAGCATCTGCAGTTCCTTCTTTTAAAAAAAAATCTTCAGTTCTTTTCACTGACTGGTATAGCATGCAACAAAAAGCTTCTCGGCGCTGCTGCCTCTCGGAGCTGTAGCAAGCATAAATATCCGAGGCAATATTAAACTAAAAAGTGGAGTTGATTTAACAATGAATGAGGCTCAGTGCGAATGGCCGGCCAGTGGAGGTTGTACTGGATTTCCGTAACCCGGGATGCAAACGCTGGTTTGCACCAATAAGTTACTCCAGCATTTTCCGTCTGTTGGTTCGAGTTGCTCTGGTCGCCACTAGCCTCGAATCAAACCCGCTCCCTCCCGACTCAGACTCGGGGAATAGAAACATAGAAAATAGGTGCCCTTCGGCCCGTCAAAGCAGCACCGCCATTCAACATGTTTAAGAAGGAACTGCAGATGCTGGAAAATCGAAGGTAGACAAAAATGCTGGAGAAACTCAGCGGGTGAGGCAGCATCTATGGGGCGAAGGGAATAGGCAACGTTTCGGGCCGAAACCCTTCTTCAGACCCGCCATACAATATGATCAGTACCCCGATCCTGCTTTCGCCCCCATATCCCTTGATTCCGTTAGCTCTAAGAGCTAAATCCGCCTCCAGTTTAAATTCCATTTGGAATATTTTGGAGGACCAGGAAACCAAGAAACTCTCTCTTGATAACTTGAATCTGCCTCCTCGTAATAAACTTTCCACCAGACTCATGTTGGCAACACAGCGAGCTCTCCTGAAGTAACAGGGAGGCTACTCATCCAGTAGCTAGTCAGAACTTCCAGCCGCGGCTGGTGGAATAATATGGCCTGATCATTGAACACAGATACTGGTCAGAATCCAGGAATTTCTCGCAACCGAAACAGGATTTGACAACCAATTAACACAAGCCGGCTCCAACTGTAAAATAATGGAATCAGGATTTCAATAAAATGAAATCGAGCCTTGAAACCCAAACTTTGGCTCAACGATTTTAAACTACTCTGTGTAGCCGGGCCGAAATGTAACTTAAATTAAACACACACACACACACACACACGGAGTTGATTTCATTCAGGGGCATTTCTGAACAGATTAAGTCCACAAAAAGTCTCAGGGGGAAAAAACTGTCCCAAGTCGTGAAGCGAGCGTTAAACTCTGAGAGGGAAAGGAGGGGAGAGGAGAGGGAAGGGGGAGAGGAGAGGGGAGGAGGGAGGGGGAGAGAGAGAGGGGAGAGGGGAGGGGGAGGAAGAGAGGGTAGGGGGAGAGGAGAGGGAAGGGGGAGGGAGGGAGAGATGGAGGAGAGGAGGGAGGGAGGGGAGAAGGGGGTAGGGACTGCGAAAGGATTCGGCGATCAAACGGTTTCTGGTCTGCCTTAAAGGAAAACTCCACGTAAAACGGATCCTTGCTACATTCAGCAGGTTATCCCAACCCCATGCGCTTTCCATTTGCAAACCTGCTTCTGGTGCAAATCACTGCAGATCAAACGAATCCGGCCCCGTCGCAGAAATCCAACCGAAGTCAGAAAGTAAGTGATATCTTCACACAAAAAACAAAAGCCCGGCATTATTTATCGCCGACCCCCACCCCGCCGGACCATACAGACAGGGGCACTGAGTCTGACTAATTCCTGAAAATGCAGCGAGCTATCTGGAGTGGTCCCAATCTGATTAATAGCCAGCGCACTCCACCCATCCCCCACCCAAATAAAAGACATCCCTTTGAAAACTTCCTAAACTTTTTACTGTGCCCACAAGCGCAAACGTTTTTTTTCCCCCACCTCTCTGGATCAGCGCAGCACCGACTGGCTGCTCAGTGAAAGTCCAGCCACGTTCAACCTCCCTCTGCAATCTGCCCGCCAGATTGTGAAAATATTTATCTTGTTCAATAAAGAAAGGGACCGCAGAAAGCAAAGACGAACTTTTTTCTAAAGTTGTTTTTTTTTTTGCAGATAAAGTGCGGTGCAATTTGCAAGAGGAGGCTTAAAGCGAGCGATTGTGAGCCCCGGACAGTGCCATGAATCGCAGGCTGCCCCCCCCCCCCCCCCCCACCCCAATACCGATAGCCGGTGTGTATTAAATCCACAGGATTCAAAAACATATCATGGTACCTCTAAGTGCAAGGGTGGTGGCAGCCGGGCTTCACATCACCAGGCGAGGCTTCGGTGCAGAGCTGGGCTGTGAAATGCTTTCCTCCCCGCAGGCATCGTGGCGAATGAGGACACAAGGCTGCCAACTCAACGGGTGATGAATGAAACTCGCTCTGTCTGACCACACTCTCAATGGCGCTGCGGTTAAATGGAGCGGCCTCGCACGCCTCGCCCAGCTCCTCTCGGCGCGGCTCAGCTCAGCTCAGACCAGCTTAGGGAGCGGGGGGCACTTGGAACTGTCCTGGCTTCAGAGAGAAGGACCCTCCCCTCTCCTCCCCTCTCCTCCCTCTCATCCCATCTCCTCTCTCCTCCCCTCTCCTCTCTCCTCCCCTCCCCTCTCCTCTCCTCCCCTCTCCTCTCTCCTCCCCTCTCCCCCCTCTCATCCCCTCTCACCCCATCTCCTCTCTCCTCCCCTCCCCTCCCCTCTCCTCTCCTCTCCTCCCTCTCATCCCCTCTCCTCCCTCTCATCCCATCTCATCTTTCCTCCCCTCTCCTCCCTCATCCCCTCTCCTCCCTCTCATCCCATCTCCTCTCTCCTCCCCTCTCCTCTCTCACCCTCTCTCTCCTCTCCCCCTCTCTCCTCCCTCATCCCATCTCCTCTCTCCTCCCCTCCTCTCTCCTCCCTCCTCCTCTCTTCTCCCCTCTCCTTCTCTCTCCTCCCCTTTCCTCCGATCTCCTCCTCTCATCCCATCTCCTCCCTCTCCTCCTCTCTCTCTCCTCCCCTTTCCTCCCCTCCCCTCTCTCCTCCCCCCTTCTCTCCTCTCCTCCTCCTCTTCTCCCCTCCCCTCCCCTCCCTCCTCTCCTTCCTCTCCCCTTCCCTCTCCTCCTCTCTTCTCCCCGCTCCTCTCTCCTCCCCTCTCCTCGCCCTCTCCCGTCCTCCTCTCTTTCCTCCTCACATCCCCCCCCCCCTCCCACCCCCACTCCTATTCTCTCCCCTCCCTCTTCCTCATAAGTGATAGGAGCAGAATTAGGCCATTCAGCTCAAGTCTACTCTGCCATTCAATCATGCTGAACACAGGCAAGTTCCTTCTGCAGGGTTACACAAAAAGCTGGAGAAACTCAGCGGGTGCAGCAGCATCTAAGGAGCGAAGGAGATAGGCGACGTTTCGGGTCGAGACCCTTCTTCAGACTGGAGAAGGGTCTCGACCTGAAACGTCGCCTATCTCCTTCGCTCCTTAGATGCTGCTGCACCCGCTGAGTTTCTCCAGCTTTTTGTGTAACCCTCGATTCTCCAGCATCTGCAGTTTCTTCGTTAACAAGTTCCTTCTGCAATCAGTCTTGGACAGATAACGTTTTGAGTCGGGACCTTTCTTCAGACTTCCAATTGTTCCGGCCCCAACTCGGCATTGCCGGGGGTCTTACCATCCGTGCCCTTGAGGTCGGCTGCAGGAGGCGCCCCCTTGAAGCAAGAAAGGCTAAAGGTGGCCGGGCGAGGAGAGGGACGAAGGTTCGTGGGCGATCCAGATGGAGTTGACGGCTGCAACAGGCCTTTAAGGCCAACTACAGCTGGGACGGTACAATGGTGCCAAAACCTGGCGACTCTTGCATATGGATTCAGTGGGCAGTTTCTATGCATTCTGCACTTAACTGGGGATTGTTTTTATGGCTACAATCTTACTGCGATGATTGGCGTTCATCAACCAGAGGCCGTCGGTTTAAGGTGAGAGGGAAAAGATTTAATAGGAACCCAAGGGGCAACATTTTTACACAAAGGGTGGAGGGTGTATGGAACGAGCTGCCAGAGGAGGTGGTTGAGGCTGGGACTATCACAACATTTAAGAAACATTTAGTCAGAGGGTAGTTAATCTGTGGAACTCATTGCCACAGAGGGCAATGGGGATATTTTTAAGGCAGAGATAGAGAAATTCTTTATTGTGTTCAAGAAGGAACTGCAGATGCTGGAAAATCGAAGGTAGACAAAAGTGCTGGAGAAACTCAGCGGGTGCAGCAGCATCTATGGAGCGAAGGAAATAGGCAACGTTTCGGGCCGAAACCCTTCTTCAGACTGAAATTCTAGATTAGAACGGATGTCAAGGGTTATGGGGCAGGAAAATGGGATTAGCAGGCAGAGATCAGCCATGATTGAGTTGATGGGTCGAATGGCCTAATTCTACTCCTATAACTTGTGAAGATACTTACATGGATAGATAGGATAGGTTTAGAGGGATATGGGTCAAAAGCAGGCAGGTGGGACAAGTGTAGATGGGGCAAGTTGGCCTTTGTGGGTAAGTTGGGCTGAAGGGCCTGTTTCCACGCGGTATGACCCTGTGACTCTAACCCCTCCCAGCTTCCTATGTCTGAGGTCTGACGCCAACCTCTCGAATTTTCTTTTAATTTTCATTGATTTCAATGTTACCAGGGCGGTTTGATCCCATATCAGGTCGTCGGCTGCCTTGTTGTCAATCGCTCTCGCCCCGCCTCTAGGGTTCAGCTCTACGTTTGGCCCAGGACTGTGATGAAGTCAGCAGATGAAGACGGCACGGTGGCGCAGCGGTGGAGTTGCTGCCTCACAGCGCCGGAGACCCGGGTTCGATCCCGACTACGGGCGCTGCCTGCACGGAGTTTGTACGCTCTCCCCGTGACCTGCGTGGGTTTTCTCTGGGTGCTCTGGTTTCCTCCCACACTCCAAAGACGTGCGGGTTTGTAGGTTAATTGGCTTCAGTAACAGCAAGTTGTCCCTAGTGTGTAGGATAGTGCTAGTGTATTGGCTGTTCACTGGTCGGCGCGGACTCGGAGGGCTAAAGGGCCCACTTCCGCACTGTATTACTTCGGTCTACAGTCTAAAAGTGTAAAGAACGCCCCACCGGGAAATCAGTGAGCATGTTATTGCTGACTAAGTCCTACATGATAGCACAAAAGCTTCATCGCTTTGCAGACGAAAGCCGTGAGACAGACTGAGCAGTAATTAGCTCAGATTGTCTTTGCCCTGGTTTATGTGAACAGGGCATTTGAGGGCACAGCTACCCCTCACGCTAAATCCTATTCCCTTTATCCTGTATCTGAGCGTTGTGGGCAGCTTGAATGTAATCATCAATAGTCTTTACGCTGACTGGTTAGCAAGCAACGAAAAAAGTTTTTCACTGTACACACGACAATAAACTAAACTATACTAAACTAAACCCAGTCTGAAGAAGGGTCTCGACCCGAAACGTCGCCTATCTCCTTCGCTCCTTAGATGCTGCTGCACCCGCTGAGTTTCTCCAGCCTTTTGTGTACCCTATACTAAACTAAACAGTCACTTAGTTCCTTTAATAAGATAAATCTTCTGCTTCTATCTATCCCAGCTTTTTCCACAACCTTAAAAACGCTCAAAGAAAGAATTAGGATTTTGTCATTAAATTCCTGTCTAAGAGTCAGAACAGTATCGGAAAAGTTCCAATTCCTTGCCCAGAAATGAACTCTTTTGCCGTTAAAAGGATTTACAATCTACTGTGTCAATAGGCAGCCTGTATAATCAAAGACACACACTACCCTGGCCACGCTCTCATTTCACCACTAGTTTCGTTTAGAGATGCAGCGCAGAAACAGGCCATTTGGTCCACCGGGCCCATGTCAACCAGCAATCCCCGCACATTAACACCATCCTACACCCACTAGGGATAATTTTTACATTTACCAAGCCAATTAACCTACAAACCTGTACGTCCTTGGAGTGTGGGAGGAAACCGAAGATCTCAGAGAAAACCCTCGCAGGTCACGGGGGGGATCGTACAAACTCCTTACAAACAGCACCTGTAGTCGGGATCGAACCCGGGTCTCCAGCGCTGCATTCGCTGTAAGGCAGCAACTCTACCAGGCTGTCTACCGTCGGGCAGAAGTTACAGGAGCCTGAAAATTGTGACCACCAGGTTCAAGAACAGCTTCTAACCAACAACCAACAACCAACAAGCTCTTGAACACTGCACAACACTAATCTCACAAAAGATAGACACAAAAAGCTGGAGTAACTCAGCGGGTAAACCAGCATCTGCAGTTCCTTCCTACACATTTTGTCTGCTCCACTCTGAAATCCTCCTTCAAAGGTGTCTACTTTGAAAAAGTTGTCCTCCTCTCTCCAACAAGGTTCAGCAACCTTCTCTCTAGCTGCTCCCACTCCGTGATTCCTCCTGCTCTCTCCTGCTGAGTTACTCCAGCTTTTTGTGTCTATCTTCGGTTTAAAGCAGCATCTGCAGTTCCTTCCTTCACTAATCTCACAAACCTCCACAGCCTGGGTCTTTGGTTGCACCATGGAAACCGGTTTTAGTATTATTGTTAATAATTTGTAATATTATTATATTTTCATATTAACTAATATGGTTATTCATTGATTGTAGTTGTGAATCCTATGTGTTATCTGTGTGCTATTGTGTTGACAGGCCTGTTAACATGCAGCAAATCAGGGTATTGAGTATAGAAGTTGGTATCGGTTCAAGATATTTCTTCAGACAAACCCTCTGTCTGAAAAATAGTCTCGACCCGAAACATCACTTATTCCTTTTTTCCAGAGACTTTGCTTCAGACTTAAAAACATCACCCATTCCTTCCCTCCAGAGATGCTGCCTGTCCCGCTGAGTTACTCCAGCTTTTTGTGTCTATCTTCGGATTAAACCAGTTCCTTCTTACGCAAACTTCTTAGGCCCCCTTAGGTTATGGCTGACCATGGGTGTCTCCAGGGTGCTATTCCCTATATGGAGGACACCTTTGCATGACTTTGTTTAACGTGGAGAGACTGGTGCACAGCCAGCCACCCCACGGTCCTTGACAGATCTGGGTCAGGATCCAGTGGCATGGAGTCCAAGACGACCGGAGACCCTTTTCTGCTGCAGCCCTCATCCGCCTTCCCAGCCGTTGTGACCCTCCACTAAGGTCAGCCACCGTCCTCCGCCTTTTCCTTGGTTGGATTGCTCTTTGTCAGAAACCTCCCCCTCGACCTTACCACATGGGTGGCCCTACCAGGAGCACAGCTCCAGACGGCATCGCTCTCAGGATCTCAGGTCCACACAAGCTTCTCCACCACGACAAGGTGACAATCCACGGAGAAGATCCTACACCTAGAAGTTGGGATATTATGTTACAGCTGTACAAGGTGCTGGTGAGCCACAGTTGGAATATTGTGTTCAGATTTGGTCATCCTGCTATAGGAAAGGGTGCAGAGAAGATTTACGATGATGTTGCCAGGACTTGAGGGCCTGAGCTACAGGGAGAGGATGGGCAGTCTAGGATTATATTCCATGGAGCGTAAGAGGATGAGAGGTGATCTTATGTAGGTGTGCGAGATCATGAGAGGAATAGATTGGGTAGTTGTACTGTCTTTTACCCAGAGTGAGGGAATCGAGAACCAGCAAACAACTTTCAGGTGAGAGGGGAAAGATTTTATGGGAAGCTGAGGGGAAACCTTTTCATACAGGAGGGGATGGGTATTTAGAATGAGTTCCAGGAAGAAGGTAGACAAAAATGCTGGAGAAACTCAGCGGGTGCGGCTGGAGCGAAGATTCGCTCCATAGATGCTGCAGCACCCGCTGAGTTTCTCCAGCACTTTTGTCTACCTTCGATTTTCCAGCATCTGCAGTTCCTTCTTGAACGAGTTACAGGAAGAGGTGGTTGAGGCAGAAACTATAACAGCATTTAAAAGACATTTGGACAAGGACAGGGACAGGATAGGTTTAAAGGGATTATGGGCCAAACACGGGCAGGTGGGAGTAGTATAGATGGAGGATCTTGGCTGACTTGGGCAAGTTGGGCCGAAGGTCCTGTTCCCCTGCTGTGTGACTCTATGACTCATCCAAGTGGGAATTTCATTGCATTGTTGTTGATACCTATTAAATACAGTTGACGCTCTCTCTCTTAAGCTTCCCATTCAGAGCCTAGGAGTCATTTTCCATTGAGATTGTTTTATAATTATCATTTATACCAAGCAACGATGCTGGAGGTGAGGACTGTAAGGGAAACCCGATCTCCCCGATTCCCCGACCTTGCGGAGATCCGTAAGTACTCTACCTTTAAACACTGAGGAGGGGTCCATGGAGTACGGAAACGTGGCCGTCGGGCAGGACTACAAGTAAGACTGAAGCAGAGGGGACTTCGGCCCATTCTCCCTACTATCCCACTGGCCAACGTACAGTCACTTGAAAACAAAGTGGAGGACTTAAGGGCAAGGCTGCTTTACCAAAGGGAGCTGAGGGAATGCTCTGTGTTCTGTTTCACAGAGACGGAGGAACAACTCCAGGACTGTTTGGAGTCTGTAGACTGCGCAATGTTCAGGGACTCGGCAACGGACCTGAATGAATACACCACAGTCGTTACAGACTTCATAAAGAAATGTATGGAGGACTGCATCCCTACAAAATCCTTCCAAGAAAGCGCCTGGTCCTGATGGCATACCCGGTCGTGTTCTAAAAACCTGTGCAGACCAACTGGCTGGAGTTTTTATGGACATTTTCAACCTCTCACTTCTGTGGTCTGAGGTTCCCGCCTGCTTTAAAAGGGCATCAATTATACCGGTGCCCAAGAAGAGCAAGGTGACGTGCCTCAATGACTATCGACCTGTGGCACTAACACCTGTGGTGATGAAGTGCTTCGAGAGGTTGATCGTGGTGCAAAGCAACTCCTACCTCGACAAAAACCTGGACCCACTGCAGTTCGTTAGCGCCACAACAGATCAATGGTGGATGCGATCTCGCTGGCCCTCCACTCCGTTCTTGGACCACTTGGACAACAAAAACTCATATGTCAGACTGTTATTCATTGACTACAGCTCGGCATTTAACACAATCATCCCCTCCAAGCTGGTTACCAAACTCTCAGAACTGGGTCTCTGCGCATCCCTCTGCAATTGGATCCTCGATTTCCTCATTCACAGGCCACAGTCTGTTCATATTGATGGAAATGTGTCAACTTCGATAACAATCTGCACGGGAGCACCCCAAGGCTGTGTGCTCAGCCCCCTGCTATACTCACTCTATACTCATGACTGTGTAGCCGATCATAGTGCAAACTCCATCATCAAGTTAGCTGACGACACCACTGTTGTGGGACGTATCACTGATGGAGATGAATTAGAGTATAGAAGGGAGATCGACCGTTTATCCAAATGGTGCCAGCACAATAACCTGGCTCTCAACACCAGCAAAACCAAGGAACTGATAGTGGACTTTGGAAGGGGTAGGATGGGGACCCATGGTCCCGTTTATATCAATGGGTCGATGGTGGAAAGGGTCAAGAGCTTCCTGGGCGTGCACATCTCTGAAGATCTCTCCTAGTCCGAGAACACTGATGCAATTATAAAGAAAGCTCATCAACCGGTCAGCATGCTCTCTACTGTGCACCTGAGAAGATTACGGAGAGTCGGTATGTCAAGGAGGACTCTCTCGAACCTCTACAGGTGCACAGTAGAGAGCATGCTGACCGGTTGCATCGTGGCTTGGTTCGGCAACTTGAGCGCCCAGGAGCGGAAAGGACTGCAAAAAGTTGTCAACACTGCCCAGTCCATCATCGGCTGACCTCCCTACCATCGAGGGGATCCATCGCAGTCGCTGCCTCAAAAAGGCTGCCAGCATCATCAAGGATCCACACCATCCTGGCCACACACTCATCTCCCCGCTGCCTTCAGGTAGAAGGTACAGGAGCCTGAAATCTGCAACATCCAGGTTCAGGAATAGCTACTTCCCCACAGCCATCAGGCTATTAAACTCAACTCAAACAAAAATCTAATCATTAATAGCCCATTGCACTTTATCTGTTGTTTTATGTGTGTACATATATATATTCAATAGTATATGGTCACACTGATTTGTTCTGTATTTATTTATGCCTACTATATTCTGTTGTGTTGAAGCAAAGCAAGAATGTCATTGTTCTATCTGGGACACATGACAATAAACTCTCTTGAATCTTGAATCTTGACGCGGTGAGGCTGATCATTCCATACAAGAAAACGAATGACTAATAACCAGATAAAAACGATCTAATGTTACAGAGTTGCCGGAGTAACTCAGCGGGACAGGCAGCATCTCTGGATAGGAGGAATGGGTGACGTCTCGGGTCGAGACCCTTCTTCAGACTGAGCAGCACCTACACTGTAATTCATGCAGCCTGGAGACTGAGGTGTTTCACACATGAGTATAATTATACCATCCACAAGCACATCAGGCAGGACAACACGGAAAACAAACACTGCAGAACATATATGTAGTGATCCAGCGAACGTGCACGTAAAAAGAGAAAAGTGGAAAGGGATAGATTGGCAAACATCCTTAGTTTATGAGTGGTCTGTTCAGCAGTCTGATAACAACGGCGATTTCAAGCTTTGTCTCTGCACAAGTGGGCGGCAGGGTGGCGCAGCTTAGAGTCGCTGCCTCACAGCCAACGCCAGCGACCCGGGTTCCATCCTGAACTCGGGCACTGTCCGTACGGCGTTTATACGGCCTTCTCCCTGGGACCACATAGGTTTTCTCCGGATGCTCCGGTTTTCTCCCACATTCCAAAGACATGCAGGTTTACAGGCTAATTGGCTTCTGTTAATTGTCCCCAGTGTGAAGGACAGAACTCGTGTACGGGTGATGGCTGGTCAGTGTGGACTTGGTGGGCCGAAGGGCCTTTTGTACACTATATCTCTAAACTAAACTCGAGAGTCAGAGATCATGCAGCACGGAAACAGGCCCTTCAACCCAACTCGTCCACACCGACCAAGATGCCCCCTCTACGCTCGTCCCATTTGCCTGCATTTGGCCCATATCCCTCTAAACCTTTCCTGTCTATGCACCTGTCCAAGTGCCTTTGAAATGCTGTTATTGCATGGGTCTCAACTCCCTCGTCTGGCTGCCCGTTCTACATACCCACCCCCTTCTGAGTGAAACAGGTTGCTCCTGTTAAATCTTGCCCCTCTCACTTTGTGGAAGAAATTAATTTAGATGGAAATTAAAGGAAAATGAAAAGCGGAGACTTTGCAGGTATACTTCAAGAGACTTTATTGCATGATATCATGGAGAGATGGCGGCAGTTACCTGCTCACCAGTTCTCCGACTTCACAACAGAATTAGCCGACAGTTGTACAGTGCAGTGAGCAACTTTTGTTTTTTGTTAGATACAACTATACAAACAGATACTAGCTACTACATGGGTACCAATTATTTCATTAGTCAGAACATACCTTTATGTTTATGTCAATCTTATTCAACAACAGATGGTTAATACAAGTCAAAGACAATAAAAGGGCATCTTGACATTGTTTTATCTCACCTTTTAGGCGGCCCGCACCACCATCCCCTCCATGAGCCAATCATAAGCCCCCCATTTACTGCAACATATCCATGCTACTAGCGGTAGGGGGCGCTGGGTGGTCTACTGTAACACACTGCTGAGAGAAACAAACTTCCATATCTCCGCCTACTATTTCATGTTTACATCTACCATCCACCCTTCTACATATCCCTAGACAGTAAGTAATACATCTAATCTTACTTTGCCGATTCCCACGAACCTCTTCTACACCTAGTCAATGAGAGATGCTAATTGCCACATTCGTTACCTTGTTCAATCAACAATCAAAATTAAGTAAGGAAGGATATTCATATTTTCTTCCACACACTTTAAACATGTCCTCTTGTTTTGGATTCCCCTACCTGGGCAACAGACTCTGTGCATTCACCCTATCTATTCCCCACTGAGGTTGGTATCAAATTGATTTTGTGTGATGGATCTGAATTATGTGGAAATGTAAATAGTACTTTTTCTTTAAAAAGCACAAAAAACTATTTCCTTCATGATTTTATACACCTCCATAAGTTCACCCCTCAGCCTCCTGCTCTCCAAGGAATAAAGTCTGAGCCTGCCCAAACTCTCGCTATAGTTCAGGCCCTTAGGTCTTGGCAACATCTTTGTAAATCCTCTCTGCACTCATTGCAACTAAATGACATCCTTCCTATAGCAGGATGATCAAAATCAGGGCAGAAGAGAGAATGATGGGGGTACACAAAAAGCTGGAGAAACTCAGCGGGTGCAGCAGCATCTAAGGAGCGAAGGAGATAGGCGACGTTTCGGGTCGAGACCCTTCTTCAGACCTAGGCGACGTTTCGGGTCGAGACCCTTCTTCAGACCAAGAATGATGGGGCTGTGTGTCGTCAGTTAATCTCAGATGATGAAACCCATGAGCCAAAAGGCAGACAACAACTAGACAGCTAGAGTAACTCAGCGGGTCAGGCGACATCTCTGGAGAGAATGATTGGGTGACGTTTCAGGTCAAGACACTTCTTCAGACTGGTTAATGGCCCTGTCTCACTGTACGAGTTCATTCAAGAGTTCTCCCGAGTTTAAAAACAAATCTAACTTGTGGTAAGCAGGGAGAATGAACGTAGCAGGTACGTCGGAGCTCGGGGACGTCTCTTTGCGGCAGGTACTCGGGAAACGCGGTAAGCTCAGGAACACTCGTGAAGATTTTTCAACATGTTGAAAAATGTCCACGAGAGCCCCGTGTACCGACGAGCGGCCATTACCGTAAATCTCCGAGTTCGAACCAGGGCAAACTCGGGAGAATGAACTCGTACAGTGGGACAGGGCTTTTAGGGATAAGGGAAACAAGAGATATAGACGGTGATGTCGAGAGATAACGAACAATGAATAAACAATGTGCTAGAAAGTAACGATGATAAAGGAAACAGGCCATTGTTAGCTGTTTGTTGGGTGAAAACGACAAGCTAGTGCGACGTGGGTGGGGGAGGGATAGAGAGCGAGGGAATGCCGGGGCTTCCTGAAGTGAGAGAAATCAATATTCATACCACAGCGTGGGAATGGGAAGGGGAGTTCAACTGTTTGTCAAACAAATCGGATAGGCCAAGTTGGACTGAGCGGAGGTGTTCAGCGAAACAATGGCCCAGTCTGCGCTTGGTGGCGCTGATATCGAGGAGCCCACATGGAGGACAGTTTCTCAGTAAAGCAAGTTACTCCCCTCAATCTCTACATCGGTCACTTACTGGTTATCAGCTCGTTTAATTCATCCATTTTCAGCCTCATCTGGAATAACATCAGAACTAACACCTCATTTATTTTAATGGTGAGAAATGCATCCTCTGACACCTCAGCTTAGTCCCTCAAGTGGCCGAATTACGGGACTATCCATTCCCGAAGATAAAGCTTATGTAACATGTGGTGAAAAGTCAAATTCCTTCTGCCGTTTGACTTCCATTGTCCATTCCTCTCACAATTACAAATCACAACCATTAGATTGAAGACACAGCGTGCTGGAGTAGCTCAGCGAATCAGGAAGCATCTCAGGAGAACATGGATAGGTGACGTTCCTATGGTAGCTGTCTAAGTATTTCTCCAGAGATGCTGCCTGACCCGCCGAGTTACTCCAGCATTCTGCATCTTCTTTTGTAAACCCTGCAGTTCCTTGTTTTTACAACTGTTAGATTGATTGAGAGACACGGCATGGAAACAGGCCCTTCAGCCCATTGAGTCCACGCTGACTGACAATCACCTGTTCACACTAATTCAGTTTAGCTTAGAGAGACAGTGCGAAAATAGGCCCTTCGGCCCACCTGGTCGGCACCGACCAGCAATCCCCGCATATTAACACTATCCTACACCCACTGGGGACAATATTTACATTTACCAATCCAATTAACCTACAAACCTGTACGTCATTGGAGTGTGGGAGGAAACCAAAGATCTCGGAGAAAGCCCACGCAGGTCACAGGGAGAGCGTACAAACTCCATACAGACAGCACCCGTAGTCGGGATCGAACCCGGGCCTCCAGCGCTGTATTCGCTGTAAGGCAGCAACTCTACCGCTGCGCCACCGTGACCGCCCAAAGTGTCATCCCACTCTTGCACCAACTGCTGACACACTAGAAGCAATTTACAAACACCTATTAACTGACAAACCCGCACGTCTTTGCGATGTGGGAGGAAACTGGAGCAGCTGCAGCAAACCCACCCGGTCACAGGGAGAACATGCAAACTCCACACACGGACAGCAGCCGAGGTCGGGATCGAACCGGGGTCCCTGGCGCCGTGAGGCAGCAGCTCTCCATCCATCTGAAGCAACAAACAACCCTTTCCCACTTATAGACTCAGCGGGTCAGGCAGCATCTCTGGAGAATAAAGGGCCCGAAACATCACCCGCCCTTTATTCTCCAGAGACGCTGCCTGAACCACTGGGTTTCTCCACTACTTTGTGTCTATCTTTGCTAAAAACCAGCATCTGCAGTTCCTTGTTTTCACAACCCTTTCCCACTTCATGAGTCAGTGAAGCGAGTGTGAGCAAGCACCATTCACCGTGAGCAACGTTATACTGGCAGTGAACTTCAGACTGTCATTCAGCTCAGCGGGGTGAGTGTGCTGAGTCCATAAGTTCAAAGTTCTCAGAGCAAATTAGACTCTGAGAACTAATTTCTCAGTGGATATTCTCCACCTTGAAAATATCCACTGACTTGGCCTCCACAACCGACTGTGGCAATCCATTTCCACAGATTCACCACCCTCTGACTAAAGAAATTCCTCCTCATCTCCTTTTCAAAAGGTACGTCCTTTTATTCTGAGGCTGTGGCCTCCGGTCCTAGACTCTCCCACTAGTGGAAATATCCGGGCCTTTCACTAGTTGGTAAGTTTCAATGAGGTCCCTCCTCATCCTTCTAAACTGCAACGAGTATAGGCCCCAGTGCCGTCAAACGTCACATGTTAACCCAATCATTCCTGAGATCATTCTCGTAAACCTCCTCTGCACCAAAGATCCTATAGCAAGCAAGATAGATCACTCGACGAAAAAGACGTAGTACGGTCATGGGCAGATGCACGGGTAATCTTCTCCCCCATTTCCGTAACCGGCTTCCGTCCCCGCACCAAAGATCCCATAGGATACTAGTGCGGAGACGGAAGCCGGTTACGGAAACATCCTCGTAAAAATAAAAGTTATTTGGTAAAAATCTTCTCCTCATTTCAGGATTTGAATTTATTAACACAAACTGTTCCCCCGCAACGTTGATTACACTGCGAGTCGGGTCCCGTTACGGAAATGGATGAAAAAAAAGGCCCACATTCCGTTCCGTTGCGTACTACACGTCAGCACATTGCATTTAGCAGGAGTGGTATATCTTGCTCCGCTGTAGGGTCTTTGCTCTGGACCTTCTCAACGCCAGCACATCCTTCCACAGATATGGGGCCCAAAACTGCTCACAATATTCCAAATTCAGTCTGACCAGTGTCTTATAAAGCCTGAGCATTACATCCCTGTTTTTATATTCTTGTCCTCTCCAAATCAATGCTAACATTGCATTTGCCGTCCGCGGAATCAGGGGATATGGGGAGAAGGCAGGAACGGGTTACTGATTGCGGATGATCACATTGAATGGTGGTGCTGGCTCGAAGGGCCGAATGGCCTACTCCTGCACCTATTGTCTATTGTCTATTGTCTACTACGGATCAAGTATCTCACATGATTTAGTTGACGGGAAGCGGAGACCTACCTCAAGGAAATGACCCCAATGTCCAAAATATGACATCTTATGCCATGTCATACAACAAAATATTATTCATGTGATACCAAAGCTCCATGGAAAAAGAGCTTGTTTGATGGTGTGACTGCTTCTGTTGTGACAGCAATCAGCCAATGCAACACATCTCTCTGAATACATCCTGTTCATTCTAGTATGTCAGGTGTATTAAGAGGCAAGTAGATAATAACACAACCCCAAGGAACAATAATGATAAAAACTTAAATGGAACGACGAGACTTTGGATCTTGTTTCATCCTTTCTCTCCCATGTTCAGTGTGCTGCTGGCCTGCCCTCATTTTTCTGAGCTCCTATACATCAGCTCTCAAATTTCCATTCCCACTCAGTCATGTTTACCTTCACTCCAGTTGCCTGTTTCTCTCTGAGCCAAATTGCTCCATATTACTGTTACTGTTATCCCGTCATAGTAGCTGGGTTTTTATTGAATCATTATTAAGTTACAGCCTGCGTTCAGAAGCTTACGTACTTTTCATTGCGGACTCGTTCAATTCCCCTCTTTATCTTTGCCCTACTTTTACGTCAAAAGTATTTTTTGTTTTGTCCTTTCTGGTTTCTCGATTACAGTCCCAGTTAGACCATTTCATTTATTCTTTGTGCCTTTATTGTTACAAAGCCTATTTTGTTCGTGCCTCCACCAACCATTGATCACTTTCCTGGTCTTTCGTTAACATAACCCAAGCAAATCCATCTATATATGACAACAAGCTACAGCAGATGCTGGTTGTTACCACAGATACACACAGAATGCTGGAGTCACTCAGCAGCTCAGGCAGCATCTCTGAAGAATATGGATAGGCAATGTTTCCAGCTGGGTCCCTTCTTCAGAATGACCTGAATCGTCAGCTATCAATTTTCTCCAGAGATGCTGCTTGACCAGCTAAATTACTCCAGCATTTTGTGTCTATCTTAAATCCATTTATATGTTTCCTGATAGGTTTAAGATGAGAGACCTGGGTGTCCTGGTCACTGAAAGTAAGCATGCAGGTACAGCAGGCAGTGAAGAAATGTTGGCCTTCATAGCGAGAGGATTTGAGTATAGGAGCAAAGAGGTCCTACTACAGTTGAACAGGACCCTGGTGAGACTGCACCTGGAGTATTGTGTGCAGTTTTGGTCTCCTAATTTGAGGAAGGGGTTATGGGGAGAAGGCAGGAGAATGGGGTTGAGAGGGAGAGATAGATCAGCCATGCTTGAAGGGCGGAGTAGACTTGATGGGCCGAATGGCCTAATTCTGCACCTATCACTTATGGCCTTAGTTGTACATTGAGTCAGAATCTGTAGATTAATTTTAAGGCGTGTAAACCCACTCCTGACCTTATTAGTGTGATTCCTGTGGTTTTGGCTGTGAGTACAAAGCTTCATTCAAAGACATGGTTCCAGCATTGAAGGAGCATCCAACTATTACTTTATGGGTCAGTCACAACTATCTCTGCACTAATCCGCCTGTTGGCCCATTCTACCATCACAAGCTCTTTTGAGTCACTTTGTCCTCTTTTCCCTTTTGTGTCCATTTTTCGGTCAGAATTTCCTGAGCAGCTTTTGTCCCATTGTTCATAATTAAACCAGAGCTGCCCATCTTTATTAACTTACAGCTGGCAAACAAATGTTGTCTCTATCATGGTCATCTATTCTCCAGCGGAATTATTTGTAATCCCTTTGTTCTTGCCCCAGTTTCTCTCAGTCTCTATTTCTTCTCCTTTCCTACCTGCGTTCTCGCTTACACCGCATTACCCAGGATATTCTTGCTATTGAGGGAGTGCAGCGTAGGTTTACAAGGTTAATTCCCGGGATGGCGGGACTGTCATATGCTGAGAGAATGGAGCAGCTGGGCTTGTACACTCTGGAGTTTAGAAGGATGAGAGGGGATCTCATTGAAACATACAAGATTGGTAAGGACTTGGACACACTAGAGGCAGGAAACATGTTCCCGATGTTGGGGGAGTCCAGAACCAGGGGCCACAGTTTAAGAATAAGGAGTAAGCCATTTAGAACGGAGACGAGGAAACAGTTTTTCTCAAAGAGAGTGGTGAGTCTGTGGAATTCTCTGCCTCAGAGGGCGGTGGAGGCCGGTTCTCTGGATGCTTTCAAGAGATAGCTAGATAGGGCTCTTAAAAATAGTGGAGTCAGGGGATATGGGGAGAAGGCAGGAACGGGGTACTGATTGGGGATGATCAGCCATGATCACATTGAATGGCGGTGCTGGCTCGAAGGACCAAATGGCCTACTCCTGCACCTATTGTCTATTGATGGGTTTCGAAGTTTGCGTCACTCTCTCAATCTTTCCATCAATCTCGACCGCCTTACTGCAATCTCCACGTGTTTTGCATTTCGCTTTTCCATTTCAGCAGCACTTTCATCCTGACAGCTGTCAGTAGCACGTTTTACAATTTATTCCCAACATTTTGCACAGCAATGTAATTGAACGCTCATGGTCCAACCATCACTTGAGTGAATGTAGAGGAAAACTTAGAAAAGGTCCTCTGAGCCCTATTGCTAAATCGTCCCATAATGTTAAACATACTTGCCCAAATTGTCTCCTTCTAGCCACCCTGGCTTGCTGGTCAAATGCCCTTAGAACATAGAACATAGAACAGTACAGCACAAGAACAGGCTCTTCAGCCCACAATGTATGTGCTAAACATGATGCCAAGACCATCTCTTATCTACCTGTGCAGAATCCATGTCCCTTCAGTTGCTTGGGTAGCTACATCCCAGCAGTATGAACATTGACTTCTCTAACTCCAAGTAACCCTTCCCAGTTCTCCTGCCAGTCGTACTGTTTTATCTGTGTACCGCCCACTCCCCTGACATCAGTCTGAAGGAGGGTCTCAAACCGAAACGTCAACCATTCCTTCTCTCCTTCGCTGCCTGTCCCGTTGAGTTACTCCAGCATTTTGTGTCTCCCTCAGTTCCCTGCAGATCCATGTGTCTATGCAAAAGTCTCTTCAATGCAACTATCTGCCTTCACCACCACCCCTGGCAGCACGTTCCAGCCACTCACTACACTTGCCCCGCACATCTCCTTTAAACTTTGCTCCCTTCACCTTAAAGCTGTGCCCTTGGGATAAGCTATTTCCTCAAGTACAGCTGAAGCGACAATCTTCCTCCAGAGGGAAACACACATTGCTGGAGTAACTCAGCAGGTCAACAGGATGTTGCCTGATCTGCTGAGTTCCTCCAGCACTTTGCGTTTCACTCAAGATTCCAGCAACTGCAGTTCCTTGTGTCTCCATCTTCCTCCAGGAAGCTTATTTGCAATCAACGGAATTGATTGATCTAGGGATGTGGGGAGAAATCAGGAATGGGGTACTGATTCTGGATGATCAGCCAGTATCATATTGAATGGGGGTGCTGGCTCGAAGGGCCAAATGGCCTACTCCTGCACCTATTTTCTATGTTTCAAACAGGTATAGGGCAGTTCCCCTCTCAAGAACAGCAGTGCAGTAACAATTCCTCCCAGGGTCAGAGATCCGGCTTCTCTCTTGACCCCGGGTGCTGCCTGCGCGGAGTTTGCACGTTCTCCCACTGACCAAATCAGTTTCCCTCTGGTACTCCGGTTTTCCCCCCGCATCCCAAAGTGTGGGTTAGTACAGGTCCACCCCCAATTTTACTTCGGAGTCACGTGAGTGACTACGTGAAGAAGGCCGTCAGCCCGCGTGCGCGTCATTGTAGACCCGCGTGCCCGGCTAGCGCATTGCGCAACGGCTGACTGGCAGGCGCACTGCTCCTGCAAGCGGTAAGTTTAAACCTGGAAGGTAAGTTTAAACTTATTTCTAGGGTTGTTTTTTGTTTTGCAGGAAGCTCCTTAGAGAGTTTGCCTGCTGGATTAGGGGCGAAGTTGGACAGGCCGCAGAAGACCGGTTATGGACTGTGGGGGCATCCCAGTCCGGATAGTGGAAGCGCGGGTAGCCGGCGGCCAGCGGGTTCGCTCCCAAGTCGCTGACAAGGAGGTCAGCGACACCCAGGAGGGGAGTCACTCACTATGGGATCCTCAGCTCCACACCATAATGGACCCCAGAAATAGGGGGTAGACTGACAGTAAGCTGGTATCGCTACCCCAGTCACGGACAATGGGGTCAGCAGCTCCCAGACCGATTAGGTCTTCCCAGATAAAGGGGTTAGACTGGCGGTAAGCTGGTCTCGCTACCCCAGTCCTTGGGACTCGGTCAAGTCGAGCCAGGAGGTTTCCCCCTCCTTCTATGGGGAGCGTCTGCGAACGCCTAAAACCCACCTGGAGCACCAGGTTGCTCCAAAGAAATATGCTCCAGAAGGGAACTATCTGAGCCCGGGTATTATGGAGAACCCGTAGGCAGCGGCACCTGTTTCAGGGCTGCACAATGTCTCCCTCTCTGAGGAGGGGAGCATCCAGGATCAGTTTCAGTCTGGCCCAGAGCCATATCCTGATATAGGTCCGAAGGGCCATGTCAGCGCAGGTATCCTCAGGGGCCTACGGCAGCACCTGTCTCAGGGCTGTCTACGACTCTCCCTCTCTGCGGAGGGGAGTGCGGTCTCAGGAATATGGAATTCAGATATACTACCATTCCAACTGCCCAATTAAGGATGGGAATAGAACCCACATCAGGGGCCTTTGGGCTTACCATAAGACCACCGGTAACCATGGAAGTAGGTGGGTCTGGTTCTTCCGAAACATGGGGTAAGTGGACCATTTACAAGTTGGTAATATTTACACTTGTTTTGTACAAATGAAAATGATAACATGTGATGGGTTATTATTACACAGTACACAAGGGTACCGAGCATGGCTTGGAATTGGGGCCAAAGTTGTCTTTCGAGGCAGGCTCAGGATTACGGCCAGGATTGCCTTCCGCGACAAGCTCAGTAATATGGCCAGAGTTGTCTTTCGAGGCTCAGATTTACGGCCAGAGCAGTTTTAAGGCAGGCCAGTAGTATGGCCAGAGTTGCATTCAAGGCAGGCATGGAATTATGGCAGGCGTGGCCTGTTCCTTGTGAAAGATGGAGAGATGTTGGTTCATAATTGATTTAACTCCCATGTGCAACATAGCTTTTCAGTATATGGAATTTCTCTACTGTCTAACTACTGATTTCCTTAAGATCTTTATGGCATGCATCGATCTCAAAGATGCACACTATTCAGGTCCCATTCACAGGGATCACCAGAGACATTTGAAATTGATCTGGAGGATATTTCTAACGCTGTTTTTTTTTTTGCTTAAATCAACTATGTTTGAGGAATTGAGGTTCCTCAGCCATCCAGTCAAATTTAAGTTAATACCAACTGGAAGTTATTGTTTATCGGATTTACCTTTAACTATTAATTTATCTGTGACTCCGCCCTGGGGCAACAGATTGGAATCAATAGAAGCCTGTAACAACCTTGTTATCAAGCAGGCTTCTATTCATCAAGTGTAATTGGCAATATAGCAGCTGTGATTCAGCTGTGCAATTGGGCTTTGCATTATCAGAACTTTCAACGTGCAAGTAGTAACCTCTCAAGTGCCATATAGGTAATTGTTAACAGACCTATGCTATTACCAGCTGAAGCTACCAAAGTCACAATGGTGGTCGAACTATATTCAGCATTGCTCCAGTAGTTTTGGTCAAATAATCTTCAGTTATATTACTAACAGATGATAGTGCTCAAAGATGGAAAATTACGAATGCCATCTCTAGTAACAAAGGCGGATGGGATTTGCATGAATCGCCAATTCTTCAGTTATTGGTATCAACTACCTATAGACACTAGGTGCATACTATGGGTTAACGGGTTATTGTGTGAATATGCAAAATCTGCATGCTCAGTTCCAAGTTGATACACTGTGGTGGTGGCATATGTTAGTCACATGGATGCAATAAAGTCAAAGTAGCCTGTCATAATTTACCCAACCTTATTTGGCGCTGGTGTATCATCATGCAAAATCAATGACAACACAATATAGATGTTGCATCACAAAGTATTTTAGGATCTATGACTCAATGGCACCCAATATCGATATGTTTGCATACAGGCTCATTTACCAGTTGTAAAAACATGTGGCATCACAGTGGCAGGAGATACATTCTCGCTACATGGGGGAGGAATGTTCTTTTATGTGGTTTCTCCATTTTGCCTCATCAGTCGGGGCTTGCAATAATTCAGCAAGATCCCGCTTCAGGGTTCTCGTACTGTCTGACTGGCCTACGCAGCCATGGGTTCCCACAAATGTTGGCAATAATAATAGAACCTTATATGAGGTTCTAAACATAAAACTTTGCTGGTTCAGCCTGGGATTCGGGGAACCAGCCTCTACATGATTAATCAATTCATTGCTTTACAGAATCTGAGAAGACCGCTCCTGCGGCTTGGGCTGTAAGTGCTCACTGCAGAATGCAAGGATAGCACCAAAAAAGCAGTACTTTGCCTCTTCAGATGGGAAGCGTTTTCCTGTTAAATGTTATTTTACATATAATACGGCATGGACACTGATGTCTTAGAGTTCATTTTCTATGGGTCTTTGACAATAAATTAAGTTATAGTCCCATTAACTGTGCCCAACGTGTTTCCCATCATAGTTGCTGCAGCAAGTGGGACTCGCTCTCTCGGGTCTTACCCTCTGACGTCCAGTTATTAAGGATATCATTAACACAAGTTCTCCCAGACCCAAGTACACGGAAGTATGGGATATTGACATTGTGTTAACATTTATACACCATGGGGCTCCAGCTATATCTCTATCCTTGGTTCGGCTCTCATAGGTAGTTAATCCCCTGGCGCTGCACTCAGCGCACGTGTCCAGTCATTACATAAATTGCGACTGGACAGGATGGTTACACCTGCTATATAATAATTCATGTTTACATACCCCATGCACCTTCGGTTACATGTGATCACACATTTACAACATTACGTCAAGGTCATCTAGAGCCTTAGAGGCTATGATACTAGCTATGTTTGTTAGTTACAAAAAAAAACAAAAAAAAACTCATAAGAAGATGTCAGTTCAGGCTTATACAGGAGTAGATACTAATTTCTAATGTCACTCCACCAGGGCTGCTACAACATCAGCAGCAAGGGTTATGTGTGGTTTTAAACCTATGTCATGTCTATATGCATTATGAATGTTTCCCTTATCTGTGGTCAACTGATGCAGTCGTGCTTGTGTGGACTCGTTTTTCCACGGCATGAAATCACAGAGCATCAAAATCTTCACGTAGTCACTTACGTGACTCCGAAGTAAAATAGTAAGATTAAATGGAACTTACCAGTTTGAAGTTTGATCTTTATTTTATGAGGAGTTACGATGAGCGATTACGCGCCCTCCACTCCCAACCCTCGTATCATAAAGATCATCTGGTAGTTCTAGTCATCGCTAATCTTACTATGTTAGTTCAACAATTGTTATCTGTGATTTCACACCGCTGCTTTGAAGATTGACGTGCATGTGGGCTGACGGCCTTCTTCACGTAATCGCTCATCGTAACTCCTCAGAAAATAAAGATCAAACTTCAAACTGGTAAGTTCTCATTTAATCTTACTATTTTACAGAACCCTTGGTTCCAGAGCCTTGCTGGATTATCCGTTTTGTTAGATCAACAGAGGTCACGGCCTCCGAGAGGAATCCAACGGTACCGGAACGGTCAGCCGAGGGGTACGAGATACCAGCCGGCTATGGAAACGGATCTGCCAGCTCCGGCCGGGCCTGAGTTCCAGAGCTCCGGCCGCAGGGGGCAAATTCGACCCTCCGATCGGCCGCGGAAGTCCCGATGAAGTCGAGATCGACCGCCTCACCCGGCCTAGGCCCCACATTTTTGGAGGGGATTTCAAGTCTCTTGTAATTTTGTCCGGATTGAAGGAGGTGCCGTACAGTGGTGGAGCTACACCTTAATCGGTAAGTGCAAATTGTCCCTAGTAACCAGGTGAGTGATAGAAACTGGGAACGGAATGAGAATGAAAAATGTAATTAAAGTTGGATTAATTTAAATGGGTGAGGTTTGGTCGGCATGGACCTGTGTGACAGAATGAATTTCTTTGTTGTATTTCTCCGATTCTGACACTCTCCCCATGACTCTAGCTGTCTTCAGCAATCACTCGGGCCTACCTGCAGTTAAGTAGTTCCCTGGCATTCATAAGCATTCAAAAATACAGGGAATACAAAATAGAACGTGTAAGAAAGAACTGCAGATGCTGGTTTACATCGAAGGTAGACTCAACATACTGGAGTAACTCAACGGCTGAAGCAGCATCTCTGGAGAGAAGGAATGGGCGACGTTTCGGGTCGAGAACCTTCTTCAGACCTTCTTCAGTCTCGACCCGAAATGCTCAAAAGCAGATTGGTGGTGCAGTGGATACTGAAGAACGTATCTAGGTTTACAACTGGATCTCGATCAACTGGGAAAGTATTGCCAAGGTCGGCTGAATTCATTTGAGTTTAGTTTATTGTCACATGTACCGAGGTACAGTGAAAAGCTTTTGTTGCGTGCTAACCAGTTGGTGGAAAGACAATACATGATTACAATTGAACCATCCAAAATATACAGATACATGATAAAAGAGAATAAGGTGAAGAATGTTTCAGATAAGTGCGACGAGATGCATTTTGTGACGTGGGGGAACTGCCGTGGGGGAGGGAAGAATAAACGAGGACCCGGCGTGGGTGGACCGCCATGGAGGGGGGTAGAACAAAAGAGTACTCGGCGTGGGGGAGGGGGAGAGAATGGAGAGAGGGGGCAGAACTAAGGAGGACCTGGCGTGGGATAGTTTGAAACATTGACACCGCCATTTTTTTATGGCGATCCTTTGCACACGCGTGCGCAAAACAAAGACTTTCACTATGACTCGCGACAATATAGTATTCATTCATTTTGGGAAGTTGAACCAGGGCAGGACGTACACAGTAAATGACAGACACTTGGTGAATCTTATAGAATAGGTAGACCTCAGAGAACAGGTACTCTGAAATGATGACAGAGGTAGAGAGGGGGGTGAAGAGGGTAATATGGCACACTTGCACTCATCTGTCAAGGCATTGAGTACATAGTTGGGATATCCTGGTACAACGAGACAAGCCATTTGTGAGACCGCACCGGGAATATTCTGTGTAGTTTTGTTCGCCTAGCTGTAAAAGCTTCAAGCCGCAGGTGCGGCGTGGACTTACCATTGCGGAAGCCTGTGATCTTTTGCCAAGGATCGCCAGTGTAGGAGCTCTGACTGCAGGGCCTGTGGGCTTTAACACCGTGAAGCAGAGGTCTCTGGTAAGAGCGGCCGACATGGGAGCTCCATGTTCCGATCCGTCCCGATGCCGTTTCGATCATCCCGTCGAGAACGTTTGAACAGCGGACCGTCGGCAACGGCAAGTGCGGAAGGTTCAAGGCCCGACCATGGGTGAATAGAGGAAGATGACTGAACTTTATTGCCTTCCATCACAGTGAAGAATGTTGATTCCACTGTGGTGGATGTTTATGTTAAACTTTATTTTATATGCTGTGTGTATTTTTGCTTTTTTACTTTGTATTGCTGTATGGTAACTCAAATTTCACTGTACCTTAATTGGTACATGTGACAATTCAATTGAATCTCGAATCTTGAATCTTGATTTAGGATTTAGGCTTGGGAGGAGAGCCTGGGTTGGCTGGGCATCTTTCCCTGGAGTGTAGGAGGCTGCGCGGTGACCTGACAGAGGCATAGAATCACGAGGAGCATAGATAAGAGGAATGGTCACAGTCTTTTCCCCCAGGATAAAGAAGTCTAAAAGGGCATTGTTTCAAGAAGACAATGCAAAGATTTAAAGAGGACCCGATGGACAGGTTTTTCATGAAGGATGATGGAATGAGCTACCAGAAGAGCTGGTAAAGGAAGGTACAATTACAACAACATTTGCAGAGGTACATGGGAGTAGGTATGTTACAATACAATACAATACTTACCTTCAGCGGTGCTGCAGTTCTGCCATTGGCCGTGTGCGCGACTTTGGCGCCTTTGAGAGGGGGGGCGGGTTTAAAATGCGATTTTTCTCCAGCCTATTCAAATCGAATTTGAACAGACTGTTTAGTTGCCGAAGAAAAATCGCTTTGACTGCCGTTTTATTAAGTTTATTAAAATTAGTGCTGGATAATTTAATAGCAGTAGTAAATTAAAAATCATCTTCTAATGCCGTCAATGCCGACAACGGGACGGATCTCACATAGGGGACAAGGCAAGGTACACTGTTTATTTTTTCATATAAACTTGCTTCTTAGGATGCCTTTAATCAAAATTTCACATTGCAAAAAGGTGACTTAGGACCCATACGAACCGGCAGTATTTTTCCTGCCGATATGGGGTTTAAATTCACCGCAACCGCAACGTTCCAATTGATCGTGTTCCACAAAAACCCACTTGCAAGATGATTAAAATGTCCATTAATTTTCGGGAATTAAACACTAAATTCCTTCCATTTGGCCTATAAATTCATGACATTGAGATTTTAAAATGTTATATTGTGAATTCTTGTGTGAATGTTATTTGGACACTTAGGCTTTTTAAAAATGTTAACCTTTTCTTAAGAAATGGATAGATGTTTAGATCTAGTAATTGAATTTTGTAATTATCTCCAATTAGGTAACTAACTAATTATATGCTTTAATTTCATGTCATCCAAGTAAGATTGTTTCATGGGTTACACAAAAAGCTGGAGAAACTCAGCGGGTGCAGCAGCATCTAAGGAGCGAAGGAGATAGGCGACGTTTCGGGTCGAGACCCTTCGACGTTGGGTCGAAGATTGTTTCATATTTGTTTCAGAATGCTTCAATCTATAATAACTGAAAATGTCATTCAGTTCTCTTAATTTTTAAGAAAGATATGGGATTTTGACTGTCCTGGATCACAGCTTTTGTGTAAGTCAATGGAAAAGCAAAAGGGAACAATGCTAATTTCCAAGTATGAAAATAGCTATAACTTTTTTTAATACTGAAGATATGAAAGTGAATTAGGTGTCAAATTAAACTTCTTTTTATGCTTTATCTGATGGTTAAATTGCAGACTTGATTGTTAAAATCTCAAAATGTTGTAACATTGCTGCATGGAGTCAAGAGTCAAGTTATTGTCATATATCCCAGATAAAACAATGGATTCCATACGTGCAGATTGGAAAGTTTTATTGGGATGTAGGATAATGCATTTCACTGTACCTGGGTACATACCATAATAAGTTGAATCAGTTAGGCAGCATAGGCAGCCAGGGTGAGGTGAGGTGAGATGAGGTGAGGTGAGATGAGATGAGGTGAGATGAGGTGAGGTGAAGTGAGGTGAGATGAGGTGAGGTGAAGTGATGAGGTGAGGTGAAGGTGAAGGTGAGGTGAGGTGGTGAGGTGGTGAGGTGAGAGAGGTGAGGGTGAGGGTGAGGGTGAAGGTGAAGGTGAGGAGGGTGAAGGTGAAGGTGAGGTGAAGGTGAGGTGAGGTGGTGAGGTGAGAGAGGTGAGGTGAGATGAGGTGAGGGTGAGGGTGAGGGTGAAGGTGAAGGTGAAGGTGAAGGTGGAGGTGAAGGTGAGGTGAGGTGGTGAGGTGAGAGAGGTGAGGTGAGGGTGAGGTGAAGGTGAGGGTGAGGTGAAGGTGAGGTGTGAGGTGAGGTGAGGTGAGGGTGAGGTGTGAAGGTGAGGTGAAGGTGAGGTGAGGTGAGAGAGTGAGGTGAGTGTGAGGTGAGGGTGAGGGTGAGGGTGAGGTGAAGGTGGATGAGGTGAGGTGAGGGTGAAGGTGAGGTGAGGGGAGGGTGAGGTGAGGTGAGGTGAATGAGGGTGAGGGTGAGGGTGAGGTGAGGTGAAGGTGAGGTGAGGTGAGGTGAGGTGAGGTGAGGTGAGGTGAGGTTGAGGTGAGGGTGAGGTGAAGGGTGAGAGGGAGGTGAGGTGAGAGGTGAGGTGAGGGTGGTGAGGTGAGGGTGAGGTGAGGGTGCTGAGGTGTGAGGTGAGGTGTGAGGGTGAGGGTGAGGTGAGGGTGAGGTGAGGTGAAGGTGAGGTGAGAGGTGAGGGTGAGGTGAGGGTGAGATGAGGTGAGGGTGAGGGTGAGGGTGAGGTGTGAGGGTGAGGGTGTGAGGAGGTGAGGGTGAGGTGAGGTGAGGTGAGAGAGTGAGGGTGAGGTGAGGTGAGGTGAGGTGAGGGGTGAAGGTGAGGTGGAGGTGAAGGTGAGGTGGTGATGCACAACCACGTGGCCGCGCTCATTATTCAGGCGGGACACGTGTGCGAGGGGCGATGACGTCAACACGCTCGCCAATGAAAACGTTACCCGCGATGCCTGCTGGGAGTTGTAGGCATGTAAGGGGGCGCATGCGCAGCGGCTATACATCGGCGAAGGTTCCGGAAGGGGTGGACGGACCGAGCCGAGCTGTGTCGCAGTGAGTGAGTGGGGTGAGTGGAGCCGGGGCGAGGGGAACTGGGTGCGGAAGAACCGTTAGTGGGCGTCTGATTTCAGGGGAGAAAGAAGTATTCTGACCCGATCCGATCAGAACCGACACCCCCCCCCCCAATCTCTCCCCCCCCCCGTCTACCCCCTGTCTCCCTCCCTCTCCTCCCCCCCTCTTCCCTCTTCCCTCCCCCTCCCCCCCTCTTCCCTCTCCCCTCCCCCCCCCCTCTTCCCTCTCCCCTCTCCCCCCTCCCCCCCCCCCCTCTCCCCTCCCCCCTCCCCCCCCTCTTCCCTCTTCCCCCCCCTCCCCCCCCCCCCTCTTCCCTCTCCCCTCCCCCCCCCCCCCTCTCCCCTCCCCCCCCTCTTCCCCCCCCCCTCTTCCCTCTCCCTCCCTCTCCCCCCCTCCCCCCCTCTCCCCTCTCCCCTTCTCCCCTCCCCACTCTTCCCTCTCCCTCCCCCCTCTCCCCCCTCCCCTTCTCCCTCCCCCCCCTCCCCTCTCCCCTCCCCCTCCCCTCCCTCCCCCCCCCCTCGCTCCCCCCCCTCCACTCCCCCCCCTCTCCCCTCTCACCCCCCTCTTCCCTCCCCCCAAGCTCCCCTTTTTCTCCCCCCCCCCCCCCCTTCATCGGGATTAGACCCGAGACTCCCACCCCAGATCACACCTGGGCGAGAGACCCAGTGTCGATTCCTCTTTAAGACACTTCTATTATTATACTTAAACTTTAAGTATTATACAAACTTAAAGCATACGGTATTAGGGGTTCAGTATTGATGTGGATAGAGAACTGGCTGGCAAACAGGAAGCAAAGAGTAGGAGTAAACGGGTCCTTTTCACAATGGCAGGCATAACTAGTGGGGTACCGCAGGGCTCAGTGCTGGGACCCCAGCTATTTACAATATATATTAATGATCTGGATGAGGGAATTGAAGGCAATATCTCCAAGTTTGCGGATGACACTAAGCTGGGGGCAGTGTTCGCTGTGAGGAGGATGCTAGGAGACTGCAAGGTGACTTGGATAGGCTGGGTGAGTGGGCAATGTTTGGCAGATGCAGTATAATGTGGATAAATGTGAGGTTATCCACTTTGGTGGCAAAAACAGGAAAGCAGAATATTATTTAAATGGTGGCCGATTAGGAAAAGGGGAGATGCAGCGAGACCTGGGTGTCATGGTACACCAGTCATTGAAAGTAGGCATGCAGGTGCAGCAGGCAGTGAAAAAAGCGAATGGTATGTTAGCTTTCATAGCAAAAGGATTTGAGTACAGGAGCAGGGAGGTTCTACTTCAGTTGTACAGGGTCTTGGTGAGACCACACCTGGAGTATTGCGTGCAGTTTTGGTCTCCCAAATCTGAGGAAGGACATTATTGCCATAGAGGGAGTGCAGAGAAGGTTCACCAGACTGATTCCTGGGATGTCAGGACTGTCTTATGAAGAAAGACTGGATAGACTTGGTTTATACTCTCTGGAATTTAGGAGATTAAGAGGGGATCTTATAGAAACTTACAAAATTCTTAAGGGGTTGGACAGGCTAGATGCAGGAAGATTGTTCCCGATGTTGGGGAAGTCCAGGACAAGGGGTCACAGCTTAAGGATAAGGGGGAAATCCTTTAAGACCGAGATGAGAAAGACTTTCTTCACACAGAGAGTGGTGAGTCTCTGGAACTCTCTGCCACAGAGGGTAGTTGAGGCCAGTTCATTGGCTATATTTAAGAGTGAGTTGGATGTGGCCCTTGTGGCTAAGGGGATCAGAGGGTATGGAGAGAAGGCAGGTACGGGATACTGAGTTGGATGATCAGCCATGATCATATTGAATGGCGGTGCAGGCTCGAAGGGCTGAATGGCCTACTCCTGCACCTAATTTCTATGTTTCTATGTTTCTATGTATACACGTAATGGTTACCTCTGGCTGGGACAGGGTTGCATCATCTGCTGCGTTACTTCCTCAGCACCAAAAGCTGCTCAGTCTGGCAGAGTCGAGGTCACTTCATGTAAATGACCTTGGGATCTATTTTGGAGACACAAGGAAGGAACTACAGATGTTGGAAACTTCGGTAAAACACAAAGTGCTGGAGGAACTCAGCAGGCCTGGCTGCATCTGCAGAGGATATGTAGATAGACACCAAAAGCTAGAGTAACTCAGCTTTTCAGACAGCATCTCTGGAGATAGCAAAAGGATTTCATAGCAAAAGGATTTGAGTATAGGAGCAGGGAGGTTCTACTGCAGTTGTACAGGGTCTTGGTGAGACCACACCTGGAGTATTGTGTACAGTTTTGGTCTCCTAATCTGAGGAAAGAAATTCTTGCCATAGAGGGAGTACAGAGAAGATTCCTGGGATGTCAGGACTTTCATATGAAGAAAGACTGGATAGACTCGGCTTGTACTCGCTAGAATTTAGAAGATTGAGGGGGGATCTTATAGAAACTTTAAAAAATTTTAAGGGTTTGGACAGGCTAGATGCAGAAGATTGTTCCCGATGTTGGGGAAGTCCAGAACAAGGGGCCACAGTTTAAAGATAAGGGGGAAATCTTTTAGGACTGAGAAGAGAAAAACATTTTTCACACAGCGAGTGGTGAATCTGTGGAATTCTTTGCCACAGAAGGTAGTTGAGGCCAGTTCATTGGCTATATTTAAGAGGGAGTTAGATGTGGCCCTTGTGGCTAGAGGGATCAGGGGGTATGGAGAGAAGGCAGGTACGGGATACTGAGTTGGATGATCAGCCATGATCATATTGAATGGCGGTGAAGGGCCGAATAGCCTACTCCTGCGCCTATTTTCTATGTTTCTAAAAGCAATAGTCAATACCCTCCTCCAGTTACTCAATTACTGAGTTACAGTTGCTCCAGCTTTTTGTTTTAAACTGGTTTAAATCTTCAGCATCTGCAGTTCTTTCCTATACATTTTGTCTACAGAGGACACGGGTGGGTCATGTTTTGGATTGGGCTCCTTCGTCAGACCCAGTTTTACTTGGGGTTTATATTCTGTTGAACTAAGGAGAATAAGGGCTGATTCATTGAAACAAGCAAGATTTCATCCTCTTTAATGTTCTAGAATTTAGATTAGTTTATTGTTATATGTACCAAGGTACAGTGAAACACTTTTTGTTGTGTGTCATCCAGTCAGTGGAAAGACTATAGATGATTAAAATCGAGCTGCCCACATTGTATGGTTACATGATAAAGAGAATAGCGTTTAGTGCAAGGTAATGTCCGATAAAGTACAATTTAAGATTATCCGAGATTCTCCAGTGAGGTAGATAATAGCTCAGGGACAGTCTAGTTAATGAAAAGATGGTTCAGTTGCCTGATAATAGCTGGGAAGAAACCGTCCCTGAATCTGGAAGTGTATGTGTTCAAACCTGTAGCTCTCAATTCAGCGTTTCTTATGTAAATCCGTCACTGCTGTGTTTTTATTCTGCCTGCAGGTCACGTTGTTTCCTTACCAGCTAGCTACTGAACAAACTTGGGTGTAGTGACAATGTTGGTGGCAAGGTTTGCCTGCCTGAAGAACCTACCGTCACTGAGCCTGCGCCCTGTTCTCACCCAGCAGAGTCCAGCCTGGAAATGTCATAATATAAAGGCTAGACAATGGCTTTTGTTACCCAAACAGGTGAGTCTTTCAGTTTAATTTTAGTTTAGAAATACAGGCCCTTCACCCCACCATGTCCACACTGACCATCAATCATCCACACACTAGCTCCATGTTATCCCACTTTTGCATCTACACACTAGGGACAATTTACAGAAGCCAATTAACCCACTGTAGGATCACTGAATTCTCAATGATTTGCCGAGTCCGGCAGTAGTGTTTTAAAACTTTTTATTCAAGCACAACGGTCATGTGGAATCGGAGCTAAATTTTAAAATATCTGCAGGCCTTAACTAAAAACTGAACACACCTTGGCTAATAAAACAAATAAACTATGGAACTGTAACTAAAGAACTGAAGACTGAACATGATGATAGACCCTGGACTTGTACGGAACCGACTACAGAATACACAGCTGAAAAACAAGATTCCTTATCTATATAAAGTGATGGATGCCCCTTAAACACAGCTATCGCAGGGGTTAAATTACTGTGCAGCCAGCTGATGCCTTCAAAGAGTCGCAGCTCCTGCAGCCCCCTATCTTATCAGAAACAACAATTCTGGGAATGTCACACTTTGTAATGTGCAAGTTCCCTCACCCACGGACCTGCACATCTTTGGAATGTGGGAGGAATCCGGAGCAGCCGGAGAAAATCCTTGCAATTACAGGGAGAATGTACAAACTCTGCACAGAGGCAGGGCAGCCTTAACAGCATTCACGGCCCCGGGTAAAGCAGTGCACTGGGACCCCTACACTTCCAGTTTCTTTATGCCGAATCAGATATGCCGTCATGCACTTGCCATGTTCTTCTCCGTTTTCATGTTCTTTTTTAATTTAATTCTTTTTTTGTTGGAAGTAAATACAGTAATGTGTACCTAAGTGCCTGATGCATACAGACATATTACAGTTCTTGTACAACTTCTTATTTTTAATTTAATAATAAAAGAACAGTGATAGAAAGAAGAAAATGGAGAGTGTGATAGGCAATGGTGACGGTGCTGATTCATGATATAATAAGAAGAGCCCGAAAAAGAGATAGATAGACAAGAGAGTAGAAACAAATAGCGAGAGAGACCGAAAGAAGAAGCTAAAGAGATTTAAAAAAAAGAAAAGGAAAAGAAATTAGGAGAGATATACCGATTTAATATCTTTACCCTTCCGTCGCCCGGTTCTGAATCATTTAATTTCTAAGGTTGATCTTTATTTTATGAGGAGTTACGATGAGGGATTACGTGAAGAAGCCCCGCCAGGCGCATGCGCGTCATACTTCAAAGCAGCGGCGTGAAAAACACAGAAACCGATAGCCGAAGTAAGATAGTGAGGATTACAGAAGACTAGAACTACCAGATGAACCTTTAGATTATGAGGGCCGGGAGCGGAGGGCTCGTAATCCCTCATCGTAACTCCTCATAAAATAAAGATCAAACTTCGAACAGGTAAATGCTCGTTTAATCTTACTATTTTACTTCGGACTCATGTGAGTGACTACGTGAAGATTTTAAAGCTCTGTGATTTTCATGCCATAGATTCACTCCATACGAAATACTGCTTCAGTTGACACAGTAGTGAATAAATAATATATTGAACATTGCTTCAAATTATTCAATAACTATGTTAATAATAATAATAATAATAACAAGGAAAGTAATAACCCCTCTATCCCAGGGGAAAATTACAACAAATTATATGAAACAAATGATATGAAACAAAGCAAACAAATTGAACAGAACACAGCATAGCATGTGCAACCCTTGGCACCGTGACAACAGGTTTATCATAAAATCTTGAAAAAGTTACTTCTTTAGACCATCCTGCGGCCTCTAGAATTTGGTCGAGCAGCACGTCCTGCGCCTTCGCCGCGGCCATTGATGCCGCCCTTGTGGAGTTGAGATTTAAACACATGAGTGTGAACTCCAGCTAAATACAGAACCTGTTTTAACCATCTAGAAATAGTTTGTACTGTCACTTTTTTTGTGAGTAATGAGCATTGGTGTCTCACAATCTTGGAGACTCTTCGTTACTTCAATATATTGAGTCAGATGCTTAACCACACACAATGTTTGGTCGACAGGGTATGCTTTAAAGATTACTTTGGTTCCAGCCTTTCCTGGCTTGCTTTGCTTGCTTAGATCATAGACATAAAGTAATTTTATCTACAGACAACTGCATACAATCTAACCGCAACATTTGTAATGTTTGTACTCATTGTGCTGATACTAATGGCATGAGCATAACCACTTTAAATATTAAGTTCTGAACAGACAGTGACGTAATTGGAGCCCACTGCCGAAGCAATGTGAGAACTATACTGACATCCCAGATTTCTGTATATCTGGGTTTGGTAGGATTTTATTAAAATTCCTCTCATAAATCGGGATATTAACGGATGAGACCCGATAGATTGTCGTTCTGAAAATTGTCCTAAATAGGAGGACAAAGTACTGCGAGCACTATTAATGGCACTATAACTCAGGTGCAACATAGCAAGGAACTCCAATACATCCAATATGTTTGCAGTATGAGAGAATATATCTGACTGTATACAAAAGATTTCCCATTTCCTTATATGAGACATATATTGTTTCTTAGTGCTATCTCTCCAAGCTGCAGTTATGACATCCATGGTCCTATCCGACAGTCCATCAGAACCTGCAGATTAACAATTAATACGATCATGTAATGGATGACTTCTCCTGTTACTGGATGTACCAACAATTACTGCAGCTGGGGATTGTCATGAATGGCTGAGTCATCATTCTGAGCACCAATGGGAACAATGGCTGTGTTGACCCAGTTTGGAACCACCAAATGCCTGCGGCGGAGTCTTGCTCTATTTTGGTGAGACATTGCCTGCCAAGTCATTCGCCGCCCGGCGAAATAAACTTTTTACGGTGTTCCGGCAGCCAAACATAACATAGAAGACTAGTACTTCCCCAGTGATGTAGTGGTTGCCGAAAATGCCGGGCCCCATTTCCACCGCTTGGGGCCTCCTGGCTCCTATGACCAGTGCGCAGGCGCATATTTAGGCAACTGTGAGGGTTGGCATCTCTGATTGCCTATCAGGCAAAATGGGGATTAACGCTAACTTACGGATCAATATTTGGTACCCATACCAACTGACAATCTTTTTGAAACTTCTGGATTTAACATCCATTCTGTATTGTCATTGAAATTTCGTGATCTGTTGTCTGCCACAATATTGTCTCTCCCACAGCTGTGGTATTGTCTACTAGTAATTGAACATGTAAGTCATTCATTGTAAACAATAAGCTATCAATGCATAAAACGCCCCCAATAACTCCAAATAATTGATACCATGTGTTTGGAGAATTAATTAATTCAGTCCATTGACCACCACAACTGGTGGCGCTGTCCTTACCTCTCCATCCGAGAGCACTCCCATCAGTTTGTAATACCACTGAAGGTTGCTGAACCAAAATATTTTCTAGTAGCTTGTGTAATATTGAGAATCCACCATTGCAATTCAACTAAAGCTTTAGTTGGTAACTGCATGGACCTATCAAATGACCTGCACACTTTTTTAATTATTTTTTAAAATAAATTTTATAGTGCTTGTCCTCTGGCTCTTTGCAGACTTTGATAATGCAGAGGTCCAAACTCGACAGCAGGAATGCTGCTACCATTTTACCAATACCCGTAGCTACTTCTCGGATGGAGGGATAAGGTCTCTCAGCGTGACAAGTACAGGCATTTGTAATATCCCCAACCTTATCTGTTAGCAAGTTACTGACATATCAACTGAATTAATGACAAACCCCAAATAATCAATTGTTTGGGATGGCTGTAACTTAGATGTTGTTGGATGGACAGAAACCCTAGCCTTTCAAATGGGCTTATGGTTGCTGAAACCAGTTCTTCAGCTGTCTCCTGAGTGGCAATTAACATATCCTCTAGATAAGCCATTACAATGTGATTCTGAGCCCTCAGTAACACCAGTGCTGGTTTCAATAATTTTGTGAACAGCCTGAGAGCTGAAGTTAACCCATTAGGTAATTCTTTAAATTGCCTCAGCTGACCCATCCAATTAATTTAAAGTACCTGCGATAATGATGAATTGGTACTGAATAATAAGGTTTTTTAGGTCTATAGTAGCCATATAGCAGCCTTGCGATAACAACTGCGTTAGTGTTGAAGGCGTACTTTTTAATAATGCCTATACTGAACATATGAATTAAAGTTTGTGAGGTCCAGAATGACTCTGCAACCCCCATCTTCTTCTGTCTGGGAATATATTTTCTACCTGACTAGTTTCTGGTGCAGCAAACACCGAACCGATCAAATATTATGCAGCATCATTCATTATAAAACAATTGTAATCTTACACCCAATGAGAGGTTGTACCCCAGAAGTTCTATCTGTGATGGAATGAAGTTCCTGTACCTCCGTAAATGAACTAGAAGATCTTCTCCCAATATAAGGGTTGATGTGGGCTGTATTGGGTATAATACTTTGTACCCATCTCCCTGCCTCTGCTGGTCTCCCAGAATCAAACCCCTTTCGTATTCAACCTGCTTGTTTTCTCAGAGCATGAATGAGAAGTTTTATAAGGCAAATATCCTGAATTGTTTTGGAAGATTTTCACCAATAATTAATCTGGTTACTGTTTGCCCTACATAGTCCTGCATGTTTTGGGTATAATGTTGGCCAAATGGCAATTTTCATCATACAATTAGGTTCGAATAGGCATTGCAGAGTAACGCAAGCATGTCTTTATATGTTTTGGACATTATTGACCCTTGTATGTCTTCCCCAAATGCAGTGATGCCAATTGATATCAGCTAGAGGACATGCTGGAAACACATTTCCTGCCCTCCCATCGTTACACTCATGGGTGCCCAAATTACTGAGTTTACTGTTGGCACCCTGAGCGACTCTAGAGCAGCTGGAGGGTTATTAACTACGGAAATAACAGCCACCGGTATCGGAACCGGCACCACACTTATCTATTATCCCGATCGCTGCGATGGGACCGCAATGCTGTCTGACCCACACTTGCTTCTCCCGCTGTACCACAGGCTCCTGCTGTCTCACAAGCCAGCCTTACGGAGCTTAAGTCTCGCTGGGAAGTTTTAAAACACTTACCTGCGAGGTTTACTACTTACCACTGGTGGAGCTTTGCTCTCCAGCTCCGTTCAATGCAACATGCGTCGATGTAATGATGCGCATGCGTCTGGCGGGGCTTCAGGTAGTCAATCACGTGACTCCGAAGTAAAATTGGTCTACTTTGCCTAATAGGAGGAATCTCATTTCTTCAAGATGTAACGTTTCCGACATATTTGAAATCCACATTTTAAACGTTGGCGCCGTTTTCATGTTCTACAATAACATTCTACAATACATGGATTAGCATGGGGCCCCTATGCTCGTGGGCCCCGGGCAACTGCCCAGTGTGCCCATGTGTTGAGACCGCCCTGCACAGGATCCAACCCAGGTCTTGGGTGCTGTGAGGCAGCAGCTTTACTGCTGTATCACTGCGCCGCTCAAAGTGATTGCTGAAGTTAGCGCGATTTAATAAAAGTAAATGTTTTTATCGCTTCAGCCCTTGTTACAAACTCTGTTCTCGCATCAATGGCGGTAACTTCTCCCTGACCATTGTATTAGACTGTAGCCTGCAAACTGCAATTCCTGATTTGAGCCATCCACAGCAGTCCTGAACTACTATCTATCGGGGACCCTCGGACTATCTTTGATCCGACTTTACCTTGCACTAAAAGCTATTCCCTTATCATGCCAATGGCTCGATTAGAATCATGTACTGTCTTTCTGCTGGCTGGTTAGCACGCAACAAAAGCTTTTCGCTGTACCTCGGTACACGTGACAATAAACAAACTGAACTGAACTAGACATGAGGGGAATAACATTTAGTGCAAGATAAAGTACGGTAAAGTCCGATTAACGATAGTCCGAGGGTCTCCATTGAGGTAGATAGTAGCTCAGGACCACAGTTGTTGATAGGATGGTTTAGTAATGAACCCAAGCTCTCGATATGTATCAGAAATGGGCTGTTCCTCCATCAGTCATCCAGCTGCAACATGGGCTTCGCTTGTCCCTCTCCACTTACATGATCTGAAGTGCTTGGTCCCTCCCACTCTGCATGTAACAGCTTTTGCAGCTGTCCTTCTCACTGTTTTATGTTTGGTTCACATTATCTCACTCTAACTGCCTCGCTAATCTATCAACCAGTTTATTACTTCACCATGGTTTCACCAAGGCAATCCTGATCGTTTCTACTCTTTCTCCAATCTATCGCTTTCCCATCCTTGCAATTTAAAACGCAAATTTTCTCCCTTTTCCAATCTTGACTATATCTTCCATCGGGACCGCAACTCTTTTTCTGTTGAATATCTCCAGCGTTTTTGTTTTGCTTTCATACAAGTCTATTAAAATTTGAACTATTAAATAAAAATACTGTACATTGTTTTCCAGATATGATTACATCATTACCCTGTAATGAAATTGTATCCTTCCTGTTTTTATATTCAATTTCCCACACAGATTATAGTATTGTTTACTTTCCTAATTACTTAATGTACCGTGCAAATCCTGTACTTGGACACACAGATCTTTTTACTTTCTCTCACTGTTTTGATAATATGCTGCCATATCTTTGCTCCCTTTAGCAAATTTAGCAAGCATATTTTCAGTCTGTGCATTCATCTTTTTGCCTAAATTGGAAATAAAAATTGAGGCCTTGGCACTGAACCATTGCCAAAGATGCACTTTTGCATATTGTTTCCCATTTGTCAGCCATTCCTACCGTGCCATTGCGTCATATGCCATGAGCTGTTATTTTCTGCAACGATGTTCTAATATATTCTTATCAGAGTCTGGAAATCTGTATAGCACATCCACGCTATCTACCAAAATAGACACAAAAATCTAGAGTAACTCAGTGGGTTAGGCAGCATCTCTGCAGAAAAGGAATAGTTGACATTTCGGGTCGAGACTCTTCTTTAGACAGAGTCGGGGGAAAGGGAAAACGAGAGATATATGTGGTGATATAGAGATATAGAACAAATGAATGAAAGATGCAAAAACGTCACATTCCTTTTCTCCAGACCTGCTGAGTTACTCCAGCATTGTGTGTCTATCTTCAGTGTAAACCAGCATCTGCAGTTCCTTCTTATTACATCCACCTGTTCATCTTTATCCTGTTATTTGCTATTTCTCCAAAGAACAATAAATTAATCAAATGGTTTTTTTGGGAAAGGAAATCATCTTGCCTTTGTCCACTTACCTTGCTTTTCTTCTCCGAGTGCTGTTGTAACATCTTTAATAGTCGTGCCTCTGAATACACTTGCCTTATTTACTGTTTTGTTTGAATGGCTAAATCTAGCGAATTATCTACAATCAAAGCGAACGCTCGATATGGCTAAAAAACACAATGAAGTCCAACAGGAACTAGAAACTTAACAGCTCACAGTTTCAGCATTTTGCTTCTTCCACCTTTCTAGCGATTGTAATTCTCCCAAATTCTTCCCCTCTTCAACTTCCCGATTTAGTGCTAATTTGGGGATATTACTTATCCTCCGTGATAAAGACTGGTTAACAGTGATAAATTTAACAGGCTTGTTAATCAGTCTTTATCAGCTATCTCCTTGTTTACCATTATTACCAGACCTCCTTTCCAAAACACCAGCTCATACTCTCATCTTGAATTATCATGAGGCAACTTATTATTTTTGTACATCAGGCTATCTTAACTTTGTACTCTAATTTGTTTTTCTTTTTTAATCTTTTAGTTAAATCTTTGAGATTTATATTCCGTGCAGCCTTCTGACCCGACATCTGTCTTTGCTTAGTTTTATGCTTTTACGTTGAGTTGATAAAAAATACTTCTCTTGATGCTCCTGAACACATCATCAGTGATGTAACCAGGGGTCATTGGGTGTTTTGGGTCTTTCAACATCAGACGCCCTCGCCCAGGCGACCCAGCCGTGGTTGATCAGACCATGACTTGTGTTCAGGTGGCATTCGCTCCCCCCCCCCCTCTCCTGATCCACAGCCATCTCGAAGTTTAATACAATTTAAACTTTTCTAGATAACCACAGTGGGTCCTGCCCTTGGAATCTTTCGTTCTTATTGTGCAACATCTGTTTATGTATCCTGAAAGATCCCCTCAAATGTCTTCCACTGCACTGGACGGACCAATCCCACAACCTAGTTTACCTGCCTGAAGAAGGGCCCAAACCCAAAATGACACTGTTCATTCCTTCCCAAGATGCTGCCTGACCCACTGAGTCAGTGCATCATTTTGTGTTTTACTCAAGATTCCCGCTTCTGCAGTTCCTTGTGTCTCCACCTAATTTGCCGGTTCATTTTAGATAGCTCTGTACTTAAGCCTTTATAATTGTACAAGTCTTGGAATTCTTCTTCTCTCACTCAAGCCAAATTCAATACAAAATAATGATTGCAGCTACCGTTTGAGTTCCTTTATGTTGTCCCTTGCACACTACCAGGTCTGGAACATGCTGTTCCACGAAATTGTCCCCAAAACACTCTGAACTAATTGATTGGCCTATCTATCTGAATTTATCCGTTCTGTATGTGGATTAAAATCCCCCCATCCCTCATTGCTGTATCTTTCTGACAGGTTACCATTGTTTTCCCCACATGCTTTGCCCTGTAACATGGTTGCTGTTGTGTGGGCTAAACTCTACAACAAGTGTCTTCTTGCCTTTATTTATTTATCAATAGTATAACTGTTTCCACGGCTGGCCTTCTTGCTTGACCCATCCCTATATATTAGGTTTGTACTCTCCTTTATGTTGCATCCTTTCCTCCTGATGGCATTATCACAAAAGTTTGTAAATTAGGCGTGTGTGGGTTAAGCCTACTGGTGGGTCATTGCCGATGGTTTTGAACGGGAATTTCTATGGACCCACTCATTTTGTTCCTTTTCAGTAATGATGGAATTAAGGTTAATTAAATAGTTACCTAGAATAATGATTGGAAGCACAGCACAAGTGATATTAGTTGTGCGCTGCAGTTATAGCCGCTAATAATTGATTACAAATCCACCAGAAATGGCAGCTTAAAATATTGATGTACACAATGGGGTCATGTTTGGAAGGAGACCGTTTCCACTTGGTCATTGACTGTATGCGATGGTGTGTTCTATCCTCCTGATTCTCCTGAACCTTCTCTATCATCTTTTCCAGAATTATGCCACCAAGTCGCGCGTTGCCGTACGCCGAACAAAAACTATGCGAGAAAAGATGAAGGAAGCAATGTTCAGCCCATCATTAGAGACTGCAGCCAAATGTAAGCTCCAGATTCACATCCTTCTTTCAAATATTTGTGTGCTTGGAAGTGAAGCATTGCCTAACTCCTGGCCATTTCTCCCAAGTTATTCACTCTCTCCCTTCCATGAGCTCTGGTTACTGTCCCATTGTTCTGAACCACAAGGAGAACGTGTAAACTGTTTAGACAGCACCCATAGTCAGGATCGAACATGGGTCTCTGGTGCTGTAGGCAGCAACTTTACTGCTGCACCACTGTGCTGCCCTAAAGTAAATAAATTAAAAATGTACTCTTGCGCTGGATTCAAACTCAGTTTCTCTCCAATTAAATGTCTTTCTATTCTTTGTATGTGTTGCTGTCACCTTTATTAATTCTGTACTTCAGTGGCTATATCACATCTACCTTAAGTTGTGAATTTGGTTCTGCGTAACCTTCCATCTTTATCACCACACATTTGAAAACTTGATTTCTGCAGCTTGAGAAGTTTATTCTTTGTCTATCCTTCTCAATTCTTATAACGAAAAAAGTAAATATCGAGAAAAGCTAGTCTCAGCATGGCATAGATTATATTATGTTTTGGTTACCGCACAAGCATTTTCAGTCAGGTAAGTCAATATTTTAACTTGCCACTTGGTGACACTTAGGTGAGTATGTTTTCCCACTACGTATTATGGACTACTGTGCTAGAGAGCAAAGTTAGCAGTCTAAATTTTCTTATCTGTATTTAATATGTGAGAGTCTATTAACTTGTCCACAACTTGCTCTGATAAACGTGCATTGTTGCGTTTCAGTTGAAAACACTGGGAGATTGTTCATAGCTGGAGGGGCAGCTCTTGGGCTTGGAGCCCTCTGTTACTATGGATTGGGAATGTCCAATGAGATTGGAGCCATTGAGAAAGCTGTGTGAGTATATCGCTCTCGGCAAGTAGCCATGTGGAGTAACAGCACAATTATTCTGTCAAAAATGTAGTATTGCTGAGCTTTATCTCTGCACTGTTCAGGCTGAATGTTCAGCACCGTTTATTCCGGGATTTGTGCTCTTTCCCGAAAACGGTTCCCACCCTTCCTGATGTCAATGAATGCAAATTTATTATGCAGATATTCTTGTTGAGGTTTTGAGTATTTAATCAATAGGTGGGCAGAGGAATCCATATCTTAGATGGGGCAACTCTTTATGCTTGTTTTGGCCTGGCAGTAGCAGTCAATGAACGGTGATCAGTGGGAATCCAAGCGTTTGGAGTGTGGGAGGAATCGCTGGAATGTGGGAAGAAACCGAAGATCTCGGAGAAAACTCATGCAGGGCATGGGGGAGGACGTACAAACTCCGTACAGACATGCACCCATAGTCAGGATCGAACCAGAGTCCCTGGTGCTCTAAAGCAGTAGCTCCACCATGCCACACAAGATGGTGTAGATGGTCAATTGTCAACCCAGCTGTGAGTTGCATGCGGGTCTAACTTGGTACCTTGGCTCAAGTCTGGAATTAATTTTCTGGAAAATTAATATAATCTATGGCTCTGTAATATATTCTTAGAACAGGATAGATAGATGATGATAGTCGTCTCCAGTCCAGTTCATTACAATGAAACTGTTGGCAAAACTGGGTGATTTTAAAGAGCAATAGGACATTACACGAAACCAACGGGATAACTAGGCAGCACATTGGCGCAGCTGGTAGAGCGGCTGCCTCACAGCTCAAAGCCCGAGTTCAGTCCTGATCTCCAGTGTTTACTCATTTTTTAAGAACTGGCATGGATGTTATGGACCAAATGGCTGCCTCTTGGAAAAAGCAGCGATATCTCTAATTAAATTTGCTCTTTTTTGTGATTTATAAAAGACCATCTCTCAAGGGTATAAAAATTCAGGGTATAAAGTTTTTCCCAGTCTTGCTACCTTAGCTATTGAATCAGGTATCGGGAAGCATGCTGAAAGATGCAGATTAATTAGTCTAAGAACGTGCAGTCATAATCTTGCTCCAGTACCTGCAAAATCATTTTGCTGCAACATAGGATCTTGCCCTCTGAGAAGCCTGTTGCACTGGATCAACTTTGAGATATCAATGAGGCTGGTGAAACATGCAAGCACAAAATGCTGGAGTAACTCAGCAAATCAGGCAGCATCCAGAGATCCTTCCTGACCCGCTTAGTTATTCCAGCATTTGTCTTTTTTTTGTTGCAAACCAGCATCTGCAGTTCCTCGTTTCTACTGGTGAAAACAAATTTTGCATTGAAAATCAAGGCTTGTTTAAAGGCTACTAACCCTGTTGATCTGTCCTGCAGCATCTGGCCACAGTACGTAAAGGAGAGGATTCACTCCACATACATGTACTTTTCAGGAAGTGTGGGGCTAACCGCACTCTCGGCCCTAGCAATCAGCAGATCGCCAGCAATCATGAATCTGATGACGAGAAGTTCATTTCTGGTAAGTTGCCGAGAATAATCCCTGGCTTCTATTTGCTTCTAATAAAGCCTCCATTTTGTTGTGCCGAGGTTTTTTATGCAGGGCCCTTTGAGTGGTTCGTTACCCTAAGAATTATTTAAAATCCTCCTCAAGGGATTGTCATATTCTATTTTTTTTCAATATTTTAACTTTGTTAATTCATCACCAATCTAAGTTAGTTTGAGGATGACTTAATGTCAGTTTTGGCCACTGACAACTCGCAAGTTAAAATTGTGTAATAGCAAGTAAGGCTTCTTGCCTATCTAATATGTAACATTGTTTGAATAAGACAGAGGTTTGCAGTAGGAAGCACGGATACCAGGTTTGGGTCTTTGGAAATTTTCCTCAAAGGTTAGTGAAAGCACAATTTATGAATATTTAAGGCTGTGGTTGATAAATTGCTGTTGAACAAGTAAGTGATAGGTTACTGGGGGTAAACAAGAATGGACAATTCAGTTGCAGTCGGATATTCCATGATATTAAATAGCATAGCAGGCTTCAGGGGTCATGTAGTCTACTAGAAACATAGAAATTAGGTGCAGGAGCAGGCCATTCGGCCCTTCGAGCCTGCACCGCCATTCAATATGATCATGGCTGATCATCCAACTAATATCCTGTACCTGCCTTCTCTCCATACCCTCTGATCCCTTCAGCCACAAGGGCCACATCCAACTCCCTGTTAAATATGGCCAACGAACTGGCCTCAACTACCTTCTGTGGCAGAGAATTCCACAGATTCACCACTCTGTGTGAAAAACGATTTTCTCATCTCGGTCCTAAAAGACTTCCCCCTTATCCTTAAACTGTGACCCCTTGTCCTGGACTTCCCCAACATCGGGAACAATCTTCCTGCATCTAGCCTGTCCAACCCCTTAAGAATTTTGTAAGTCTCTATGAGATCGCCCCTCAATCTTCTAAATTCCAGCGAGTACAAGCCGAGTCTATCCAGTCTTTCTTCATATGGAAGTAGTGCCATCCCAGGAGGTGCCACACAAGGTGCTGTAGCCTCCCACCAAACTTTGTAACTTTTGCTTTAAATACTTTGGGGGGGGGGGCTAACCTTTAGCTGTAAGTAGTTCTGAGAGATTTGTACTGACCATTTGGGGGGAGGGGCACAGTGGCCATAGGGCGGCGCAGCGGTAGAGTTAATGACCCGGTAGTGTTAATGACCCGGCTTCGATCATTACTATGGGTGGGAGATTGCAACCTTCACGTGGTCCACTCTGTTTCGACGAATGCAATCAATCTGGCGTGCAGAAACAGAAGATCAAACAGAACAAGTTGTCTTAGGACTTTAGGCTGTGCACACCATACTCAAGAAGAAGAAGATCATTACTATGTGTGCTGTCTGTATGGAGTGTGTACGTTCTCCGCATGGGTTTTCACCGGGTGTTCCGGTTTCCTCCCGCACTCCAAAGACGTACAGGTTTGTAGGTTAATTGTCGTCTGAAAACTGTCCCTAGTGTGTAGGATATAGCTAGTCTATGGCTGAGTGCTGGTCGGCATGGACTCGTTGGGCCAAAAAGTCACCTGTTCCTTTTCTCCAGAGATGCCATCTGACTGGCTGAGTTACTCCAGCCTTTTGTGTCTATCTTTGAGCCGAAGGACCTGTTTCCATTCTGCATCTCTAAATAAAACTATTATAACTAACAGAAAATCTTTAAGAACTACACACGGTGAGAAGCAGTTAATTTCCAGTTGAGGACATTTTGGTGTTAAAGACCTATCCCCTTGGTTAATATGCATAGTTTTGCGCATTTATGCAAGGCATCAGCTTCCTGATACCCATGTCCTTTCTCTCATTGTTAACAGGCCATAGGAGCAACATTTGCAGTAATGATTGGAGCAGGTATGCTGGTGAGGTCTCTCCCATATGAGAAAGGAGTGAATGCTAAGCACTTTGCCTGGATGTTACATGCAGGTGAGGAATGTCTTGAGATTTATTTTGGCATTAATGGCATTAATTTTGGTCAGATGAAATTCATAAAACAATACAGCTCGTGATACCCCGCCTACTAACCTAAGTGTTCCTCCACCACTGGTGCACGATAGCTAAAGTGTGTACCAACTATAAAATGCACTGCAGTATTTTATCTGTGTTACACTGACACCTCTACAAACTCTGCAAATAAGAGTAGCAGGCACATGGAAATACCACCAGTTGCAGATCTTCCAAGTCAAACTCAACCTGATTATTGAAAATCAAAACTGCCAAAGCGGAAAATCTAAAATGAAAACAGAAAATGCTGGAAATTCTCAGCAGGTCAGGCCACATCCGTGGGAAGAGACATAGTCAACGTTTATGGTTGAAGATCCTTTCATCAGAACTGGGAAGGAGACAAAAGTGCAGGTACCTAGTTTCCTTAAAAATGACATCAAGGGTAGATAAGGTAGTCGAGAAGGCTTTCAGTACATTGGTCTTCAGTAATGGGATTGAATATAGAAGACAGGCACAACGTGACTGAAGAAGGGTCTCGACCTGAAATATCACTCTGTGGAAGGGTCTCGACCCGAAACGTCTCCCACTCCTCTCCAGAGATACTGCTTGTCCTGCTGAGTTACTCCAGCATTTTGTGTCTTATCGTCAGTTTAAACCAGCATTTGCAGTTCCTTCCTACACATATTGAATATAGAAGTTTGGATGTGTAGGAAAGAATTGCAGATGCCAGTTTAAATCGAAGGTCGATACAAAATGCTGGAGTTGGGATGTGATGTTACAGCTGTACAAGATGCAGAGGTGCCAAGTGTCCCGGATTCGCCGTATTTTGTCCCGGCGAAATAACCATATTACGGTGTTCCGGCAGCCAAACATGTTGTTACGGAACACCGCCGCGCCGGTGTTCCTCCCGTGGTGAACGCCGGCGCCATGTGCCCCCGGTTTGCCAGCCCGGCAGCTCGCAGCCACGCCCGGCCCAGAGCCCGGGCGGCGCCGGCCCGCGCGATCAGCGACACGGCGACGTTTCTTGCCGCCAACCGGCCGCTCGCGGCAGCCCCATCACCGGGCCTCCCCCCCCACCCCCACCCAGTGCGCAGGCGCAGACCCGCCGGCAACCTTGCCAAGTGCGCATGTGCCGCACCCGCCCACCGGCAGCCCGCTGATCTGCACCAGTGCGCAGGCGCATAGCCGCCGGCAACAACCCCAAGTGAGTAGTATGTTACTGAGAGAAATGCATTTACCCCCATTTGTTACGGACAAATGGATTGAATGTTACTGTGAACTAAATTTAGGGTTGACATCTCTGCAAGATGTTGACGAGGTTGTATTTGGAGTACTGAGTTCAGTTTTAATCACTCTGTAATAGGAAGAATGGTGTTACGCCAGAAAGAATACCGAGATGATTTATGAGGATGTGCCAGACTGAGTTCTAAGGAAATATTCAGCAGGCTAGGACTTTATTCTTTGGAGCACAGGAGAATGTGGGCTCTTAGAGGTTCATACCATCATGAGAGGAATAGATAGGATAAATGCACAGTCTTTTACTCTGAGCAGGGGAATCAAGAACAAGGGGATCTAGGTTTGTGAGAAGGGAAAGATTTGATAGGAATCAGAGGGGCAACTTTTTCACACACAGGGTGGTGGGTGTATGGAAAATGCTGCCAGAGGTGGTAATTGAGGTAGGTATCATAACAACATTTAAAAGACATTTGGACAGATGCGTGGATAGCACAGGTTTTATTGGGATATGGGCCAAATGCATGCAGGTGGGACTAGTGTAGATAGATGGGCACCTTGGTCGGCATGTGCACGTTGGGCCAAAGGGCCTGTTTCTGTGCTGTGTAACTCTATGATAAGCTTGGTAAGATGTAGGGGTGTGGGGAGTGGAGAATGTCTCAGAGCAAAACAAGGATGTCTGGTCAATGAGAGCAGATAGTGAGTGAGAATGTAGACGTTGCAAAATACAGAGCAGAAAGACATACATGGCAGGTCACACTAAGCATGTCCTTAACTTCAGAGAGGGTTGAACAAATGAGCTGAACCAGCTTCAAAGATAACCTCTAATACAGACAGAGATCAAATTACCTGAAGTTGTAGAATTCAATTTTAAGTTCAATTCTGTAACTTCAGTTCAGATTGTCTTCCATTCTTTGTATCTCATACAGTCACTGATACAGACACATATTAAGACAATCGTAAGCTCCTTGAGTCAAGACATGGGGATTTTGGCAGTATACCTACGACGGTGGCGTCCAAAGCTGAGCGAAGGCAAAACTGTGTCAACAGCATTCCATCTAAACAAGCTAAGCAAGAGCTAGCTGTCTTCATTAACAATAGGCACTTGGACTTCCACCTAACACCCACTTACCTCGGCTGGACAGGTCGCTTACATTTTGTCAACACCTGGCTGGTCTCCGCGACAAGGTCCTGGCACGTAGCAGCCTCATCCGACGCCTGGCAGGAACAAGTTGGGGAGCCAGTCCATCAACTCTGCGCACCTCGGCCTTAGCTCTTGTGTATGCTCCAGCTGAGTGCTGCACCCGTATGGAGTAGAAGTAGACATACTAGCCTGGTAGACACGAGCCTGAACAGCACCTTGCGAACCATCACTGGGTGCCTTCAACCTACTCCAGTCGAGCAGCTCAACCAAACAGAGCTCAGGCAGACATTGACGCAGAGCCAACAACCTGGCTGCTCAACACCCGGCTTGAGATCTAACTATTCCTTGGGTTTATTTATGTTTCATTCCCAAGAAGAAGTGACTGTATCTGTGATACTGGCTCAGTTTGTGCTATTTTTAATCTCATGGAGTTGAGGGCATGCCCAGTCTGATACGCAGGGCATGTCTTTGTGCTCTACATTTAGCAACTTACATCCCTGTCTTTGCCTGCTCTCTCGCTGCTCCCATTTATTCATTGCTCTTGTGAACAGCCCATGGTCACTCTAGATTTGCCCTTTCAGACCCCTGCACCATCCCTGCGAGTTACAAGCTTTTGTCTCCTTCCCATTTCTGACTGTTTCTCTTCCCACAAGTGCAGCCTGACAACCTCCAATGTGTCCAAATCCTGGAACACTCTAACTGTAAGAGCTGACACAGCCACAAGTCGAGGCCTTATCCTCACCTTCACAAGGATGGATAGAGATGAGCAATAAGTACTGTCCTTGAGCAAGACCCACATACCATAAAACAAGTCACCGCTTCCCTTTCCCCCCTGACTCTCAGTTTGAAAGTTGTGCAGCCCACATTTTAAAGGAATTCTGCAAATGTTCTTTGGGACTTATCGTTGTTTTTCTCTTGTTTTTGTTTAGGTGTGATGGGAGCCGTGGTTGCTCCAGTAACCCTTCTTGGTGGGCCTCTACTGCTCAGAGCAGCCTGGTACACGGCAGGTATTGTTGGAGGCCTCTCCACTGTCGCCATGTGTGCCCCGAGTGAGAAGTTCCTCAACATGGGTGGGCCATTGGCAGTTGGGCTGGGACTGGTCTTTGCTTCATCCATTGGTAAGTCACTCGGCTGCGATTGCTGCAACTCTTACTAAGATTCTAACCCATCTATGGCTCAACACTCATCTGTAACTTCCTGCCCTCTCAGGCTCGATGTTCCTGCCTCCCACCTCCGTATTGGGTGCTGGTATGTACTCCGTGGCCATCTATGGAGGTCTAGTGCTCTTCGGCATGTTCCTGCTGTATGATACCCAGAAGGTGATAAAGCGGGCTGAGAGCTACCCGGTTTATGGCGTTCAGAGATTTGATCCCATCAATGCGTAAGTATGGAGTTCCTTTATAGTCAAGGAATAAAATAACCTGTAGTTCATATCTTCGGACCACTTCGTGAAGTAGCTGTGAGACTGCCTTTTAGAATATGTATAGGAAGGAACTGCAGATGCTGGTTTAGGCCGAAATTGGACACAAAATGCTGGAGCAACTCAGCAGGTCAGACAGCATCTTCAGAGAAAAAGAATAGGTGATGTTTTGGGTCGGAACCCTTCCTCAGACCTTTTAGTTCTGTTTGCTAACCTCTAATTGCCATGCCCATAAACCTGGGATCGTCCATAACTCCATCCTAATTTGCATCCCTTCCCACTCCTGTGTTTACTTGCCTTCAGTGAACCTTGAACCGTGTCCTTGAACCGTTGAGAGATACAGCTTGGAAACAAGCTCATCAGCCCACCGAATCCATGCCAACCATCGATCACCCATTCACACTTGTTCTACGTTATCCCTCTATCTCATCCACTCCCACACTAGGGACAATTAAGAGGCCAGTTAACACACAAACCCAATCAATCGGGCAAGAAGGCAGTAACGTATCAGACTTGATTTATCTCCAAGAGTGTTGCCAAGTGTGTTTTATTGTCACTTGCACTGAAACAGGACAATGAAACTCTTACTTGCAGCAGAACAACAGGGTTACAGTTCTCATACTTCTACACCATCTTCCCGATGGCAGGAGTAAAATGAGAGCGTGGCCAGATGGTGTGGGTCCTTGATGCTGAGGCTGCCTTTTTGAGGCAGAGTTTCCTATGGACCGCTTCGATGATAGGGGAGAGTCAGTACAAGTACTGCCTGGTCCATCACAAGTCAGTACTTGTGATGGACCAGGCAGTGTCCACTTCTTTTTGTAATCTTCGTTCTTGGGCATTCGAGTTGTTGAATCAGGCCGTGATGCAACCAGTCAATATGATCTCTACCGTACACTTATGTTCAAGAGTATTCATCAATTAGCAAAACTCCATAATCTTCTGAGGAAGTAGAGGCGTTGATGGGCTTTCTTTATGATTGCATCAATGTGCTGGGACCAGGACAGATCTCCAGATCGTCTCCGCGCATCCATGTGCCTATCTGTTTTGTAATCAAACCGTTACAAAGTATTAGGTGAACCATAAAGCATTTATTTGAATCCATACAGAGAGAACAATATGTACTGTGAACCTCTGCCTAACCTGAAAGGACTGTCTGGGTCCCTGGAAAGAGTTGAGGGAGATGATATATGGACATGTGTTGCATCTTCTGTGGTCTTTGGAACCTATATCTGGTCTGTTGGCGTTAACATTTATTCCTCGTTGCAGATGTCTGGGGATTTACATGGATACATTGAACATCTTCATTCGAGTCGCAACTATCCTGTCAAATAGTGGTGGCGGCAGAAAGAAGTGATGGGGAAGACTGCATGATGGCGTGATGTGAAATGTATTGGTTGTGTGATCATCACTGGACTTCACTAATCAGACCCCTGCTGAGACAACTAATGCCTAGGCAACATTAGATTGACTTTGAGCAGCTTTGCACCACTGTGTTCCGCAGCAAATAAAATTGAAACCATAAAGGGAATATATTGTCTGTGTATAAAATAAAATAACCTTTCGTGCTGTAGTACTCTTTAATATTTATATTTTGCTGCCATTTGAAAATGTTCAAAGAATCGTGATTTAATATCCTTCTAAGATGTATTTGTTGTATCTCACTAACTTGAGCAGAGGGTTTCATTTATGGATGTCATTTCCTGAAGTTGAATATGCTGCCGGTTTGGCCATTCCACCTTTGGGCATATGTTTAGTTCCAGGTTTCTATTCGATCCTTTGCACCAGTATGGTGTGGGTTCTAAGTAAGGTCCTTTGGCTTCTGAGAAATTATTATTCCAGTTTTAAATAATTTGCATGGATAAATTGTAACATGTGACACCTGAATAATTTTGATTAATGTGATTTGCATATTAATGCTATTTATTAATTCTTGGGTTCCATTTAGACACAATGAATGTCAGCTTTTGGAAATATTCAGAAATATCTGAATCACTTGAACATCCTCCATAATAAAACTATTATCATTTTTAGCAGTAATGGCCCTTGGATTAATGGTTCAGGCAGACACAGAGGACCAAGTTTTGGTTTGCAGGCCTTGTGTACAAGTGTGAAAATGTGCCCGTATCAATGCCCTTTATTATGAGTTCAGCCATAAGGCAATAGTTGTGTTCCTAAGAAACCTAGTGTTATAGAAAATTAAGTTACAAGGACAATTGAGTCATTGGAGGGTGGAGGGGATTAGGGGCCATAGTCTCAGACTTGCAGTAAGGCTATTTTACATGGAGTTTCAAAAATAAAAGTTTTTAAGAACACCAAGTTTATTTTTGTTACTGCAAATCAAAAATCTATATGTTACATTAATGATCACCACAGGAGTCAATTAGCATTTAAGCTTCTATTAGCTTTAAGGGGAAGAGGGGGAATGTTTAAAGGAGACGCACAGGCAGGTTTATTACACTGCTTGGTGCCTTGAGCACTTTGCATGGATGGTGGTGGAGGCCAATATGACTGGCTTTCAAGGAGCAGGGAATGGAGAGATATTAATCATGTACGGACAGAGGAGATTAACGTGGCATCATGTTTGGTGCAGACATTGTGAACTAAAGGGCCTGCCTGTTCCAAGTCTGCTTTATGTTTCAGACTGAGTGCTGGCATCTCTTGCATGTAGTTGCACATAATTGGCTGAAGATGGTGCTGTGTGACCATGGATGGTAACTTTCAGGAGGGAGCATTCATGTTTTCAGTAGAACCAGTACCGGTTGGCCGATATTTTCACGTTAAGACACCAAATAAGCTCCATGCTGCTCATCGTTCTTTTGAGGAGTTACAACCCATCACGTATTGGTGGAATGTGATGCAGCTGGCACAGCTACAGAGCAAATTAGATAATAGGTGCAGGTGTAAGCCATTCGATCCAGCACTGTCATTTACTGTGATCATGGCTGATCATCCACATTCAGTACCCCGTTCCTGCCTTCTCCCCATATCCCCTGAAATTGCTAGAGGAAGTCAGTAAGTCAGGCAGCATTTGTGGTTATGTAAAAGACTAGGCCATAGCTCTAAAGTGAGAGGGAAAACGTTTAATAGAGGTGCATTTGGGATTTTTTTTTTTAACAGGATAGCAGGTGCTTAGAATATGCTGCCTGGTGTCGTGGAAAAAGAAGTGACATTTAAGAGGCTTTATTATATAGGGCGGCACAATGGTAGCGTTGCTGCCTTCCAGCGCCAGAGACCCACATTCGATCCTGACCACGGGTGCTGTCTGAATGGAATTTGTACATTCTCCCCGTAGCCACGTAGGTTTTCGCCGGATACCCTGGTGTCATAGAAACATAGAAAGTAGGTGCAGGAGTAGGCCATTCGGCCCTTCAAGCCTGCACTGCCATTCAATATGATCATGGCTGATCATCCAACTCAGTATCCTGTACCTGCCTTCTCTCCATAACCCCTGATCCCTTTAGCCACAAGGGCCACATCTAACTCCCTCTTAAATATAGCCAACAAACTGGCCTCAACTATCTTCTGTGGCAGAGAATTCCACAGATTCACCACTCTCTGTGTAAAAAATGATTTTCTCATCTCAGGCCTAAAAGACTTCCCCCTTATCCTTAAGCTGTGACCCCTTGTTCTGGACTTCCCCAACATTGGGAACAATCTTCCTGCATCTAGCCTGTCCAACCCGTTAAGAATTTTGTACGTTTCTATAAGATCCCCCCCCCTCAATCTCCTAAATTCCAGCGGGTACAAGCCGAGTCTATCCAGTCTTTCTTCATATGGAAGTCCTGCCATCCCAGGAATCAGTCTGGTGAACCTTCTCTGTACTCCCTCTATGGCAAGAATGTCTTTCCTCATATTAGGAGAGTGTCCTCCCGCACTCGAGTGATGTGCAGGTTTGTAGGTTAATTGGCTTCTGTAAATTGTCCTGAGTGTGTTGGATGGTGCTTGTGTGTGGGGTGGTTGCTGCTTGGCAAGGACCCTGAGCTGAAGGGCCTGTTTCCATGCTGTATCGCTAAAATCTAAAGATAGGCACAAGGATATGCAGGCAGTGGTGGAATATGGAACACGTGCAGGTACAAGGGATTAGTTTGACTTGGAATCTTGTTCAGCATGGACATTATGGGCCTGTGCTGTCTTGTTCTGCAACTAATAACAATTTTCCCTATGACAGATACCAAAGACCCTCTGAAGTGAATGCAATGGGATCTGTTGAAGACGGTCACGGTTATAGAATTTACTACTTCCCTGGCAATCTTTCCTCCCAGGGATGGGGGATGAAGTACGAAACTTGTGACTCAAGTTCCTCTCTCTATGGGTTGAAACCTCTTCCATAGAAACATAGAAAATAGGTGCAGGAGGAGGCCATTCGGCCCTTCTAGCCAGCACCGCCATTCATTGATCATGGCTGATCAATCAATAACCCTTTCTTTTTTAAAGAAGGAACTGCAGATGCTGGAGAATCGAGGGTACACAAAAAGCTGGAGAAACTCAGCGGGTGCAGCAGCATTTAAGGAGCGAAGGAGATAGGCGACGTTTCGGGTCGAGACCCTTCTTCAGACCCATGAATCAATAACCCATGCCTGCCTTCTCCCCACATCCCTTGATACCACCAGCATCTAGAGCTCTATCTAACTCTTAAATCTATCCAGTGATTTGGCCTCCACTGCTCTCTGTGGCAGGGAATTCCACAAATTCACAACTCTGGGTGAAATAGTTTTTTCGCACCTCAGTCCTTAATGGCCTCACCTTTATTCTAAGACTGTGGCCCCTGGTTCTGGACTCGCCCAGCAGATATGGCATCTGCTCTTAAAGCCGTAGTCTTCTTCAGTTGTCCTATTCCTTTGGCAGTTTGTCTTTCCAGCAGAGATGAGACTGATCTAGGTAGCTTGCTCTGAGGATGTTCAGCTGAGAAAACCTCTGTTATTTGTTCCTACTACCAGGTGCGGGCTGTATTCATTCTGGATAAATCCACCACTATTCTTGACCCTCACTAAGATGAAATGAATGAATAAGTATATTGGCCAAGTATTCACATACAAGGAATTTGCCTTGGTGCTCCACCCAAAAGTGACATAGGCCAGTTGGGCTGCAGATTTACTTGATTACACTACAGTTCCCACACAGGTTATGATTGTCAGTGAGTTGCTGGGCCTCAAGTGCACTTAACACCCCGACATCTGTTATGATAATGAATTTTTAAACTAGACCTATATCTTAAGTGTGGGATGGAGCTGTAGATGCTGGTTTAAGCCAGATAGACACAAAACACTGGCGAAACTCAGCGGAACAGGCAGCATCTTTGGAGAGAAGGAATGGGTGACGTTTCGGGTCGAGATCCTTCAGACTGAAGAAGACTTCGACTGAAGAAGGGTCTCGCCCCAAAACAACACCCATTCCTTCTCTCCAGAGATGCTGCCAATCCCACTGAGTTACTCCAGCATTTTGTGCCTATCTTTTATCTTAAGTGACTGTCAATAACCTTTCTTTCCCATAAAGCATGATTCTACAAACTCGGCTCCCATTCTACAAACTCTTTACATTTGAGGTCTATTACCTCCTGAATATCTCAGTCAATCTCATCAAACTAATGTGTTTTCCAGCAGAGAAGACAGAGTATCTTCATTGTGGTTTATTATAGTGGACCAGGGCCATCCGGATGCTCTGTAGTTTCTGTAAATTAGCCTACAATCCTGCACGTCTTTAGAATGTGGGAGGAACCCATACGGTCACAGGAGGAACGTACTAGCCCCATGCAGACAACACCTGTAGTCAGAATTCAACCCGGGTCTCTGGCGTTGTAAGGTAGCAACTCTACTGGTTTGCCACTGTGCCATCCTTGCAGCTCTTCTGCCACTGCAGCTTGAGTGCCAGGCCAACAAAGGTGCAGAGCAGAATACGCAGCAGTCCGTTTTTTCAGCCATGCCCATTGGAAGATTGTGGAAATAGGCCCTTCGGCCCAACCTGCCCACACCGCCAAAATGACCCAGCTACACTAGTCCCACCTGCCCGCATTTAGCTCATATCCCTCCAAGCCTGACCTGTCTTATCCATGTATCTTATCTGCAGTTGAAGGCTAGATAGAACTGGGACCAGTATTATTACCATGATGGAACGATGCAGCAGGGAAACAGGTGCTACTGGGCTAGTCCCATTTGGCCTGCCTGCGTTTGATGAGATTACCGAGAAATCCTATCCATGTTACTGGACAAATGTCTTTTAAAAGTCATATTTGTATCCACATAAATGAGGCACCGCTGAGATTCGAACTCAGGATCTCCTGTTTACTAGACAGGCGCTTTAACCAACTAAGCCACGGCACCTGCTTGCAACCATCTTCCTGGGAGAACAGGCTGTTATGATAAGACTATCTTTCAAGCATTTTAACAGGTGGAAAACATTAGCTATCCTGATACGATACGATAGAACTTTATTTATCCCAGGAGGGAAATTGATCTGGCAACAGTACTAAAACACGAAATATATGAAATTAAAGTGATGAATGGAAAGGATTGGGGATATGCAAAGATTGGGGAGGGGGGGTTCAGTTTCAGTCTCAGTCGACCCCACGGCAGAAGGAGGAGGAGTTGTACAGTTTGATAGCCGCAGGGAAGAAGGATCTCCTGTGGCGTTCGGTCCTGCATGTTGGTGGAACCAGTCTGTTGCTGAAGGTGCTCCTCAGGTTGACCAGTGTGTCACGGAGGGGGTGAGCTGTAAATGCTCCAGCGTTTGAGGAGCATCCTCCCCTCCCTCCTCGCTGACCACACCAGAACATCGCCCTCTCCTTGACACTGAGGATCTGTATATCTCTCTGTGGGGGGGGGGGGGGGGGGGGGGGGGGGGGGCTACTCTAAAGAGAGTTTTATGATGTCAAAAGAAACAGTAGGGAGGAGGAATGGTCAGATTCCGAAGGAATGTTAGAGCAACAGTGCAGATACAAGATTAAGTGAAAACAAGAGAGCTTTAAAAAAAAATCGTATTGGAAAATAGGTGCAGGAGTAGGCCATTCAGCCCTTCGAGCCAGCAGCGCCATTCAATATGATCATGGTTGATGCAGTTGTTCCCGATGTGGGGAAGTCCAGGACAAGGGGTCACAGCTCCTCCAAGATCTGTCAACTCTCTGTACCAGTTCATGGCTATCCCTCTTTAAGGCAGGTACGGGATACTGAGTTGGATGATCATATCCGGTGCAGGCTCGGAAGGGCTGAATGGCCTGCACCTAATTTCTATGTTTTCTATGTTTTCTATGAACAGAGCTAAATCTAGCTCTTTCTTAAAAACATCCAGTGAATTGGCCTCCACAGTCTTCTGTGGCAGAGAATTCCACAGATTCACAACTCTCTGGGTGAAAAAAAAATCCTCATCTCATTCCTAAATGGCCTACCCCTTATTCTTAAACTGTGACCCCTGGTTCTGGACTACCCCAACATCGGGAACATTTTACCTGCATCTAACCTGTCCAATCCCTTAAGAATTTTATATGTTTCTATAAGATATCCTCTCATCCTTCTAAATTCCAGTGAATACAAGCCCAGTCGACCCATCCCGGGAATTAACCTGGTGAACCTACGCTGCACTCCCTTAATAGCAATGATGTCCTTCCTCAAGTTAGGTGACCAAAATTGCACACAATACTCCAGGTGCAGTCTCACCAGGGCCCTGTACAACTACAGTAGGACTTCCTTGCTTCTAAACTCAAATCCACTCGCAATGAAAGCAACATGCCATTAGCTTTCTTCACTGCCTGCTGTACCTGCATGCTTACTTTCAGTGACTGATGTACAAGCACACCCAGGTCTCGTTGCACCTCAACCTTTTCCTAATCTGACATCATTCAAATAACAATCTATCTTCCTGTTCTTGCCACCAATGGGTAACCTCACATTTATCCACATTATACTGCATCTGCCATGAATCTGCCCACTCACCCAACCTATCCAAGTCACCCTGCAGCCTCATAGCATCCTCCTCGCAGCTCACACTGCCACCCAGCTTTGTGTCATCCGTAACCTTGGAGATGTCACATTTAATTCCATCATCTAAATCGTTAATATATATTGTAAATAACTGGGGTCCCAGCACCGAGCCTTGTGGCACCCCACAAGTCACTGCCGGCCATTCTGAAAAGGACCCATTAATTCCTACTCTTTGCTTCCTGTCTGCCAACCAGTTCTCTATCCATGTCAATTCCCTACCCTCAATACCATGTACTCTAATTTTGTACACTAAACTCTTGCGTTGGACCTTGTCAAAGGCTTTTTGAAAGTCCAGATACACCATGTCCACTGGCTCTTCCTTATCCATTCAACTTGTTACATCCTCAAAAAGTTCCAGATTAGTCAAGCATGATTTCCCCTTCATAAATCCATGCCGACTTTGACCGATCCTGTCATTGCTTTCCAAATGCGCTCCTATAACATCTTTAACAATCGATGTAAGGATAGCTGGTCTATAATTCCACGTTTTCTCTCTCCCTCCATTCTTAAAAAGTGGTTACATTGGCTACCCACCAGTCCACAGAAACTGATCGAGAGAGAACATTGGAAAATGATCACTAATGCATCCACAATTTCTAGGGCCACCTCCTTGAGTACTCTGGGATGCAGACCATCTAGCCCTGGTGATGTATCTGCCTTCAGTCCCAACAGTTTACCTAACACCATTTCCTGACTAATGTGGATTCCCTTCAGTTCCTCCCTCCCACTAGATCCTCGGTCCCCGAGTATTTCTGGGAGATTGTGTCTTCCTTAGTGAAGATTAAATCAAAGTACTCATTTAACTGTTCTGCCATTTCCTTGTTTCCCATTATAAATTCACCTGCCACTGAATGTAAGGGACCTACATTTGTGTTCCGATTCTCTCTTGACAACATGAAGGCAATGTTCCAGATTAATGGAGTAGGTTGTTGCTGAGTTCATGTATCCGGCAAGGATGGGATTCGCTTAATTGACCCTCATGATTGACATTGACATCAAACATAAGAGCAGAATTAGGCCATTCGGCCCATCGAGTCTACTCTACCATTCAATCATGGCTGATCTCAATCCCATTCTCCTGCCTTCTCATAACCTTTGACACCCTTAATGATCCCGAACCAGATCAAAATACTCAATGACTTGGCCTCCACAGCCATCAGTGGCAATGAATTCCACAGTTTCATCACATTCTGGCGAAATAAATTCCTCCTCATCTCCATTCCAAAGGTACATAATTTTATTTCGAGGCTGTGCCCTCTGGCCCTAGACTATCCCACTGGTGGAAACACTCTCCACATCCAATCTATCCAGGCCTTTCATTTTCACTGTGCCATTCGACCTGTTCCTCTGCTGCACTGTGTTACGTTCTACATAACTACCACAGTTCTGATGAAGGTTATTAATCTGTTAAGATTTATTTATCTTGATATTTTGTGGCACTCTGAAGACCATCAAGACTATATAATACAATGGGCACCTTTATCAACTGTGATGTTGAAGAAACAATTACAGTTGTGCTGTAAAATGTTCCAAGGAAGTTCTGCCCAGGACAAGAAGGCTCTGCAGGGAGTAGTGCATTCGGCCGAACGCACTATGGGAACTACACTCGCCCCCTCTGCAGGACCTATACATCAGAAGGTGCAACTCCAGAGCCAACAAGATCATGGGGGACCCCTTCCACCCCAGCAACGGGCTGTTCCAGCTGCTACGGTCAGGCAAACGCCTCCGTTGCCATGCTGTGAGAACGGAGAGGATGAGAAGGAGTTTCTTCCCAGAGGCCATTAGAACTGTAAACTCCTATCTCACCGGGGACTAACTTACTGAACCATTCTACTGTTGTGCGGTGTCTTTTTAAAATTGCTGTTTTTTCTTTTTTTTCCTCCCACAAATATGTGATATGTGAATATGTGATTCTGTTCCATTCTGTTTGTAGTTTGTTTGCACAATCCACGAGCATTGCCACTTTTCATTTCACTGCACATCTCGTATGTGTATGTGACGAATAAACTTGACGACTTTTTTTGATGAATATTTTTTATTAGTTGTAAATACTTATTAATAGAAAATACTTCTTACATACATTTGTAATATTATTAATATTAACATTTAAGACATTTATATTTCTATACATTTTTATTTTTAATAAGTAAGAAAAGATAGAGAAAAATAATATAGAGATAAAAAATCGAAAATAAGGAAGTGAATGGAGTATTAAAAAGTTATCCATCGTTGGAGATATATCCATGATTTGTTATACGTATTTCTTCATCTATTCCATTATTCAGGTTTCAGTCAGGCTCTCGCACCGAGCCATTTTGACCCTTTAGATATTCAATGTATGGAGACCATATTCCTCTGAAAAGATCCAACCTGTCCATTAGGACGAGCCTCAATCTTTCCAGATGGAGTGTCTCCGACATTTCTGTATTCCACATTTTGAACATTTTTCCACATTTCCAGAATTTTAATATTAATTTTTTCCCAATTATTAAACTATAATCAATAAAAAATATTTGATTTGTTGTTATTAATTGATCTGTTTCCAGTATTCCCAGTATTATTAACTTTGAGTCAGGAGTCAGATTCATATTAACAACATTCGAAATTATCCTAAATATTTCTATCCAAAATTTTGTAATTTTTACACAATTTGTAAATTAGTGTGTCAAGTTAGCTTCTAAGTGCTGACATTTATCATATATGGCAGATGCATTTGAAAAAATGTTATGTAGTTTGGATTTTGAGTAATGTAGTCTATGTAATATTTTAAATTGTATAAGAGTGTCTAGCATTTAACGAACAGTGGTGTATGTGTTGTAAACTTTCATCCCATACTTCTGGTCTAATAATTTGACCTAATTCGTTTTCCCACGATTGTCTATATATTTCTGTTAATGGGACATCATTTTCCAATAGGATATTATAAATGTATGATATCAATTTTTCTGTGTTCGGATGTTTATTTAGACATTCATCTAAAATTTCTGTCTTTCTATTTCTAATTTCCTGTGTGTTTGCTTTTACATAGTCTCTAATTTGTAAGTATCTAAAATAATCTTTTGAATGTAATCCATAAATTTGTTGTAATTCTTGAAATGAAAGGAAAGAATTTACCCTGTAGAGATCTCCCGTCTTATTAATTCCCTTATGTTTCCATTGTAAAAAGCCTTTATCCATCATTGAAGGTTTAAATGTAACATTATTTACAATGGTAAGGGCTAGTGGTATAGATTCCAATTTTAATGTTTTCTTTATTTGTTTCCAGATACGTATTCCACTTTCTATTATAGGGTTTTCACTATAGGTTTTCTTACCTAAATTAATATTGGCAAATATTATCAAACTAATTTCAAAAGGAGAACAATCTTCTTTTTCCATTTTTAACCAAATTGGTTGTTTATCTGTCTCTACTAACCAACAATTCATATTTTTAATATTGACTGCCCAGTAATAAAACATAAAGTTTGGTAGTGCTAAACCTCCATTTACTTTTGATTTACATAAATGTCTTTTTTATTTATTCTGTGGCTCTTATAATCCCAGATAAAGTTGTCCACCTTCCTAAAGAAATTTTTAGGAAGATATATCGGAATTAATTGGAAAAGATATAGTAATTGCGGAAGAAAAATCATTTTTATTACATTAATTTTACCTAGCATTGAGATGGGTAGAGTTTACCAATATAAAATGTTCTTATTTAATTTATTCAATAAGAGTGGGAAGTTGGATTTAAATAAAGAATCAACTCTTTTTGTTACATAAGTTCCAAGATATTTGATTTTTACATTTGTTATCTTAAAAGGAAATTGTTGTAATATATGTAGGTTATTTACCATTATTGGCATCACTTTTATTCCAATTAATACTATATCCTGAAAAAGATCCAAATTCAGTTAGAAATTTTAATAAATTTTGGATACTAATTTCCGGTTTTGTAACATAAAGTAATACATCATCTGCATATAAGGAGATTTTATTTTCAGTATCTCTGGTATCATACCCATATATTTCAGGATGTGATCTCACACGTTGAGCTAATGGTTCTATTGCAAGTGCAAATAGTATTGGGGATAAAGGGCAACCTTGTCTACAGCCTCGAGATAGACTGAATTTAGTTGATAGCGTTTGATTTGTTATTATTCTGGCTGTTGGGTTAGTGTATAATAATTTGACCCAAGTAATAAACTTCTCTCCCAATTTAAAAGTTTCCATAACTGAAAACAAGTAAGACCATTCCACCTGGTCGAAGGCTTTCTCCGCATCTAACAAAATAACTACTAGATCTTTATTAATACCTCTTTTCGAGTATATAATATTGAATAAACGTCTCAGGTTATTTGAGGAATATCGTTTTGGTATAAATCCTGTTTCATCGGGATGAATTAATTCATTAATAACTGTACTTAGCCTTTGTGCTAATATTTTAGTTAATATCTTTTGATCAGTATTTAAAAGAGCTATAGCTCTAAATGATCCTGGGTCATCCAGATCTTTGTCTATTTTAGGTATAAGTGTTATAATAGATTCATTTAACGTTTCAGGTAGTTTCTGCTGTGTATAAATATATTCATAGAGTGTCTTCAAGCGTGGTGCAATCAGATTATAAAATTCCGAGCCAATACCATCTGGTCCCGGTGTTTTACCATTTTTTAATGATCTGATAGATTCTTAGATTTCTTTTACTGAAATTTCAGCATTTAATGATTCTCTATTTTGTGAGTCCAACCCATTCAGATTACAATTTTTTAAAATGCTTCTATTCCTATCCTGTTTTCTGTCGTTTTAGCAGAGTATAAGTTTTTATAATATTGCAAAAATCTCTCATTAATATCTTTAGGTTGTACTAAAAGTTCGCCATTATGTGATTTAATCCTATGGATTATTTTTTCTCCCTCCATCTTCCTTAATTGGCGAGCCAATAGTTTTTGAGGTTTATCTCCAAATTCAAACTGTAAGTGTTTAGTGTATTGATAAAGTTTCACAAATTGATCTGAATATATTTTATTTAATTTATATTTCAGTGCTGCGATTTTATTATGTATTGTTATGGATGGACTAGCTGCATTCTCTGTATCTAATTGTTTAATCTCCTTTTCCAGTTCCTGTTGATCCCTCCGATTCTTTTTATTATAAAATGCTTGAGAGGAAATCATAATTCCACGGAGATATGCTTTAAAAGTTTCCCATTATAAGGAAGAAGATATTTCCGGTTTATCATTTATTTCAAAGAAAATCTTGATCTGTTCTGTAATATATTCCTGAGTTATTTTGTTTTTTAAAATTTGTGGATTAAATCTCCATTGTCCCCGTTTTTCCATTTTACCATTTATTTTAATCTTAAATGTTAAAGGTGCGTGATCTGAGATTATAATATTATGGTATTTTGAATTATAAGTGAGTGAGATAAGTTTGGCATCGACCAAAAAGTAATCTATTCTTGAGTAAGTTTTATGTACAGGTGAATAAAATGAGTATTCTCGTCCAGTTGGATTTTCTACTCTCCAAACATCTTTAATATTAGTAGTTTCCATATATGCATTCAATAAGTCACTGGAATGGGATTTGATTTTCCTTTGTCTTGTAGATCTGTCTAAGTAAGAATCTAATGTACAATTTAAATCTCCTCCAATTATTAAGTTATGTTGTGTTATTTCCGGATTATTGTTAAATATTTTCTTGAAAAACAATGGACTTTCAAAGTTTGGTCCATATACATTAACAAAAATCATTTTTGTGCATTTAATTCTCCTATTACAATAATGTATCTGCCATCATTATCAGTTATAGTTGATGTATGTTTGAATAAAATGCCTTTACAAAATAATATTGCTACACCTCTTGATTTGTGTGTAAAAGAAGAATGATACGTTTTATCTATCCATTTAGCTTTCAGCCTATGCTCAGCATCTTTTTTTAAATGAGTTTCTTGAATGAAAATTACATCAGCTTTAATTGCTTTTAAATGTGCTAATACTTTACCTCTCTTAATTGGTTCATAAATACCTTTAACATTCCAGCTGCAAAACGTTATTCCTTCATTCCCCGTATTCATTTTTAAGTCTTGCATCTTTTGTCTATGGGGGTCTGTAATAGAGCCAATGGTTCAGTTCGACAGACCCAACCTTACACCCGAACACTGAATAGACAAATTTTAAGACCCTTGAATGTCTCTCACGTGTATATCTCCTTTGATCCAATATATAACTCCATTCAAACTGAAAATAACAATAATAGTTTATAATAGAAAAGAAGAGAGGATAGATTAAGAAATTAGTATAGTGCACAAAGGAGGAAAAAACTACATCTAGTATTGGTGTAGTTAGTGCTAGCCATACTAGCATGGCTAACCATCTACCGACTTCCGTAGTTGATGTTACTAACTTAACCAGCTCCCTGGTTTTTTGGAATTATTATTCCATAATGGTATTTTACCGGGGATATTAAATTTAAAATATTCGGGTTATAATAGTCGAAAATGTGAGAATACATATATTTAAAACTTATTTGAAAATCTAATTATAAAAAAACACACAAAAAGAAATGAAAATAAATAATAAAAATGAAAATTACTGGTACAAAAGAAAGGTTTCCAAAGGGGACAAATGAAGTCAGACTCTATATTTGACTCTAATCATTCCAATATAAATAAACATTAGTCATTAGTAATAATGATTAATTCTGATTAGTAAAAATACCACGGTATAATTTTAATATTTATTAGTTATTATATTAGTAGTGTAATTAGTGTCATAATGATTAACTCTGATTAGTGAAAATACCACGGTATAATTTTAGTATTTATTAGTTATTTGTATTAGTAGTGTAGTTATACTAATTATTAGTATCCATGGGAGGGTTTCTGATCCACATCTTTCTCCAGCTTCCATCCAGCACTATCCAGTTCCATCCAGTCCTGCAAAGTCCTGCAAAGTCCTGCAAGTCCTGCAAAGTCAGTGTATTCAATGATAAGGCCTTCTCAAGTCTTGATCTTCCGGGCAAAGTCCAGCGCTTCCACGGGGTTGGAGAAGAAATGTTCCTTCTTGTTGTAAGTGACTCTTAGAGTAGCTGGGTAATTCAGGCCATATTTCAAATTTTCCACCCCCCTCAGGAAACTTTTAGTCTCATTAAACACTTTTCGTTTCCTGGAGACCTGCTGCATAATCTCGATAGATGCTGATCTTGTGTCCTTCAAATGTAAGGTTTCTGTTTCTCGATGTTTTTTGCATTATCTCCTCCAAGACGTGGTCGTATTGTACTTTTATTATCATTTGTCTTGGGGGAGCATTTGGTCTTGTCTGACGTCTCATCACTCTGTGTGCTCGGGCTAGCAAAGGCTTTTGTTCCAGAGATAAAACATTTTGCAGTAAATTCGCAGTAAATTCTCGGGGATCTTTATCTTTCTCTCCCCCTTCAGGAATACCCACAATTCTTAGGTTTTGTCTTCTCTGGCGACCTTCTAGTTCAGTACATTTCTCGGTTATTTTGGTCAATAAATCCGTTAGACGTCCATTTTCTGTGATAAGCTTTGCTGTAGTCTGAGCACTTGTTTCGGCTAGTTCTTCAAGGCTTTTTATACCAGCCGTCTGTTGGTCCAGTGCCTTCTCCACAGGATTCAGCCTTTCTTCAAAATCAGTTTTCACATTTTTAATCTTATCATTCATCTCCTTTGACATTTCAATCATCATTTCTGCGATTTCTTTCTTCAAATCTTCCGATATTTTCTTAGTCTTAGTATTAATATTGGTATTAATTTCAAGTTTCAATTCTTTCATTTCAGTATTCATCTGGTTTATTTCCTCCTTTAAACCAGCAATTTCACGTGAAATAAAAGTTTTAAGTTCTTCACTTTCCGATTTTTTCGTCGTTTTTTTCATCACATCTTCTTGGGATAACGTCCTACCTGAGTCCGAGGCTTCAGTCAGGCCTTCCCCCGGTCTCAGCCTGGTAGATCGACTTTTCGATTTTTCGGGTGGGCTGCGCTGTGTAGCCATAACTAGTCGCGCGCCTGATGACGTCACTCACAACAATCAGTGCAGAGACGGCAGGCAGCAGGCAGCAGGTAGGTCCGTTAATCCCCATTTTTTTCCCGTTTTTTTACGAGGAGCTGGCTGGCGTTAACCTCTAGCCCTCCATAGCGCCACCGGAAGTCAAACTTGACTTGACAACTGTTTTACCGGGCCATTTGGCCCCTTGAAAACACATCGCATCAACATAAATGCATCAAATCACACCATGAGCTGCAAGAAAACTCCATCCATTCATGCTCGTAGACTTTGTCAATGAGAAACTGCTCCCTCCGACTATGGGACACACCACCGGTGCACAAGACCTGGTAGGTCACAGCCTGTGAAGGGAAGCCACCAAGCCAGCCCTTGCTCATCGCCCAAAGACCAGAGACCAGAGTGGATGGGAGCCGGCAATGATAGGTGCGAGGACATGAGGAGCAAGTCGGTGGACTTGCAGGCAGGCGTGTGAACTGGCGCCCGACCTAGGTCGGCGGTGGAAGGTACCCCCACGGCACAAAGGTGGACGGTTTGCTGGTCCATCTGCAAAACTAAGGAAGGCGACGGCTGGAGGTCCCACAGTAGCCTGGGCTCACCTGGATCGGGCCACGCTCATAAGACCTGGAGCGCGGACTGATTCAAGATTCAAGAGAGTTTATTGTCATGTGTCCCTGATAGGACAATGACATTCTTGCTTTGCTTCAGCACAACAGAACATAGTAGGCATGAATACAGAACAGATCAGTGTGTCCATATACCATTATATAAATATATACACACATGAATAAATAAATTGATAAAGTGCAAGTAACAGATAATGGGCTATTAATGATCAGAGTTTTGTCCGAGCCAAGTTTAATAGCCTGATGGCTGTGGGGAAGTAGCTATTCCTGAACCGGGTTGTTGCAGTCTTCAGGCTCTTGTACCACCTACCTGAAGGTAGCGGGGAGATGAGTGTGTGGCCAGGGTGGTGTGGGTCCTTGATGATGCTGCCAGCCTTTTTGAGGCAGTGACTGCGGTAGATCCCCTCGATGGTAGGGAGGTCAGAGCCGATGATGGACTGGGCATTGTTTACTACTTTTTGTAGTCTTTTCCTCTCCAAGGTGCTCAAGTTGCCGAACCAAGCCACGATGCAACTGGTCAGCAAGCTCTCTACTGTGCACCTGTAGAAGTTAGAGAGAGTCCTCCTTGACAGACCGACTCTCCGTAATCTTCTCAGGAAGTAGAGGTGCTGATGTGCTTAATAATTGCATCAGTGTTCTCGGATCAGGAAAGATCTTCAGAGATGTGCACGCCCAGGAATTTGAAGGACTGGACTCTGAAAATGGCATCAAAACGTGGTGCCTCTTGCATGCGGGATCAATGGACTATTTCTGTACACTTCGCTAATCAGAGATTGTGCTTAGTTATGGCAATACTCCACTGAGCTGTATGTAGGAGCATAATTTCACTGTGCTTTTGCACTTGTGGCAACACAGCACCATTGAACCATTGAACCTTTGTAGCGTTCTGAAAAATGATTTGGCCATCAGGTGCGGGATTCTCCTTGGACCAGTCTCTGCGGCTGAAACTCGAAGCTCCCCAATGTCACCAGGGTTTAACTGAAGTGAGTTGACACGGTATTGCACCACTATCGCTCTGGAGGATGGCAGATGCGTTACTCAAATTACGGAGCAGACCAACAAGAATGTTAACAAATAAGTCACACAACAGCTGGAAGAAACAGCGTTCTGTTGCAAATTTAGTTCTCATCCTGGAGAGGAACTCTCTAGTATTGGTGTCCGTGAATTCAGCTCTCAAATTCCCTCCGTAAATCCCTCCGTGTCTCCACCATTAACATTCCTGCTATTCTTTCAACCTAAAGAAGGCCAACTATATGTTTGAGTTTGAGTCTAGTTTATTGTCCAAGCTACAATCAATAGTTAATAGACAATAGACAATAGGTGCAGGAGGAGGCCATTCGGCCCTTCGAGCCAGCAGTGCCATTCAATGTGATCATGGCTGATCATCCCCAATCAGTACCCCATTCTTTCCTTCTCCCCATATCCCCTGACTCCGCTATCTTTAAGAGCCCTACCTAGCTCTCTCTTGAAAGTATCCAGAGAACCTGCCTCATCCGCTCTCTGAGGCAGAGAATTCCACACTCACAACTCTCTGTGAGAAAAAGTGTTTCCTTGTCTCTGTTCTAAATGGCTTACCCCTTATTCTTAAACTGTGGCCCGAGCCATCCACTGTGTGCAGATACATTACAAAGGGAATAACACGAATAACGTTTAGAGCAATATAAAGCCAGTAAAGTCCGATCAAAGGTAGCCCAAGGGTCTCCAATAAATTCGAAGTTCAGGACTGCTCTCTAGTTGTTGGTCGGATGGTTCAGTTGCCTGACACGACCTGGGCTAAAACTGTCCCTCAATCTGGAGGTGTGCGTTTTCAAACTTCTATACCTTTTGCCCGATGGGAGAGGAGAGAAGAGGAAGTGGCCAGGATGTGATTATCCTTGATTGTGCTGCTGTCCTTGCCGAGGCAGCGTGAGGTGTAAATAGAGTCAATGGAAGGTAAGTAGGTTTGCGAGATGGTCTGGGCTGCGAGCACAATTCTCTGCAATTTCTTGCAGTCATAAGGCCATAAGTGATAGTAGCAGAATTAGGCCATTCGGCCCATCAAGTCTACTCCACCATTTCATCATGGCTGATCAATCTCTCCCTCCTAACCACATTCTCCTGCCTTCTCCCCATGACACCAAGAATCTCTGCCTTAACAATATCAATTTGCCACAGCTTTCTGTGGCAAATAAATCCACATATTCACCACCCTCTGACTAAAGAAAAAGAAGCTTTTGTTTCTTTAGTTTAGTTTAGTTTAGAGATACAGCGCGGAAACAGGCCCTTCAGCCCACTGAGTCCGTGCCAACCAGTGATCCCCGCACACTGATACTATGCTACACACACAAGGGACATTTTTTTATGTACATGGTACAGAGATGTTGCCAGAGCTAGAGGGTCTGAGCTATGGAGAGAGCTTGAGTAGGCTTGGGACTCGATTCCTTGGAGCACAGGAGGATGAGGGGTGATCTTATTGAGGGTATAAAATCATGAGAGGAATAGATCGGGTAGATGCACACTCTTGCCCAGAGTAGGGGAATCGAGGGCCAGAGGACATAGGTTTAAGAAGGGGAAAAGACTTAATAGGAATCTGAGGGGTAACCTTTTCACACAAAGGGTGGTGGGTGTATGGAACAAGCTGCCAGAGGAGGTAGTTGAGGCTGGGACTATCCCAACATTTAAGAAACAGTTCGACAGGTACACGGATAGGTTAGGTTTGGAGGGATGTGGGCCAAATGTGGGCAGATGGGACTAGTGTAGCTGGGACATGTTGGCCTGTTTGGGCAGGTTGGGCCGAAGGGACTGTTTCCACGCTGTGTGACTCTATAACTAAATCCTTTCCTTCAGATTGTTTTCCAATAACTTCCCAACCACTGCTGTTAAACTCACTGGCCTTTAATTGCCTGGCTTAACTCTTTGCCTTTGCTGATCCTCTTGACTAAGGGGACCACATTTGCTATGCATCAGTCATCTTACACCTCACCTGTGTCTAACGAGACAATTTAAAGAGACACAAAGCAGGTTAGGCAGCATCTCTGGAGAACATGGATTGGGAGATTTCGGGTTGTGGCCCTTCTTTGGCCGATCTGTTTCTCCAAATTACTGAATTCACCAACGAGAATGTTACCGAACAAATTAATGAACAGTTGGAAGAAATAGTATTATATTACAATTTTAGTTCTCACCCTGCAAAGAAGTGCTTTACTATTTAGTTTAGTTTAGTTTAGAGATACAGCATGGAAACAGGCCCTTCGGCCCACCGAGTCCACCCCGACCAGCGATCGCACACACATTAGTTCTATCCTTCAAACACTAGGAATGATTTACAATTTTTACAGAAGCCAATTAACCTACAAACTAGCACGTTTTGGTGCAAATCGGAGTCAGGTCACAGGGAGAACATACAAACTCCGTGCAGACAGCACCCGTAGTCAGGATCAAACCGGGGTCTCTGGCGCTGTGAGGCAGCAACTCTCCTGCCGCGCCACCGTGCCGTCCCACGTTTTCAACTTTCCTCCAAGGAATCTGGTCATTTCCAAACACATCACATTTCACAACACAGCCGCGATTTGTCTGGTTTGCAGGCGGATTGGATCTTCAGTTCCGTTTAGAGATATGGCGCAGAAACAGGCCCTTCGGCCCACCGTGTCCGCACTGACCAGCAATCCGTGCCCCATCCTACACACACTAGGGACAATTTACATTTATACCAAGGCAATTAACCGACAAACCTACACGTCGTTGGAGCGCGGGATGGACAGCGAAGATCTCGGAGAAAACTGACGCAGTCACGGGGAGAACTGGTCTCTGGCGCTGTAAGGCAGCAACTCTACCGCTACACCACCATCCTCACCACTCCTCACACCTGGTAGGTCTGTTAAAGGCCTCCCTTAGTGAATAATCTCAGTCCATGTGCAGTCATCACACAACAATCGAACTAACAGCTGCAACTGTATTGATTTCAGACTGTATATAATCTGAGGTGACCGGGAGATTCATTACACACAGCGATACAGTCCCAACAAAACACTGCAGTTCGTATTTTCAATTTGTCTCATTGGCCTGCTGCATGAAATTGCCTTTGATGGGACGCTTTGAGCTGGCCACAGTGGAAGGGAAAAGACAAAGTGTTGAAGGAAATGAGTGGCTCACACAGTATCTGTTGAGGGAACTGGACAGATAACTTTTAGGTCAACACCCTTCATCTGTTGAACTTTCGCCTTTACTTTCGACACCGAGACCACACCGACCAGCGATCACTCACGTACACTAGCACTACACATTCCAATTTATGAGGAGGATTTTTTTTAGCCAAAGGGTGGTGAATCTGTGGAACTTACTGCCTCAGACGACTGTGTTTAGTTGAGTTTGACATTACTTTGTCTTGTAAATAAATGTTGAGTGCGAAAAAAAACCCTTCAAGTCAGATGACTCTGGCCAGATTTAATTTACTTCCCAATTTGCCCAAGATAAGCAAACAAATTGCAGTTGTGAGGCAGTTGCTCTCCGGAGCACTGACGCCAAATAAGCCTGCATTGGAAACTTGGATCCAAGCATTCACCTGCTATGTTATGTACTCATGAAGATTGACACTAAATGCTGGAGTAACTCAGCGGGACAGGCAGCATCTCTGGAGAGAAGGAATAGGTGACGTTTAGGGTCGAGACCCTTCTTCAGACTGAGCACTAAACCAGCATCTGCAGTTCCATCCTCCACGTTATCTACTCGAGCCCTGGACCTGCTCCAGAATCGGCAACGCTGACGCAGTTTCTGATCCGGACGGCACAAGGCCACGATGATCGCCCTGGCAACGCAGCACTATTTTATTTGACCATCTGTTAAATCAAACAGTGAGGACAGCGGCAAATATTTTCGGTCAGCAAGGGCGGGTCAACGTGTTGAGGGGGAGGGCAGGGGGGTCGGTTCAACGAACTGGAGGCAGGGAGGTTGTGACTGTGTCCAGCACACCGAGCCTGCCAGCAAACCCAAGCCAGGGGCTGCACTGTCACTTTAAGAGCTGGAAGGAACTGTGAGGGCGCAGTGCAGACTCTGCCTGGAGAGTGGATTACATGAGATGTCAGTGAACACATATACTCAGTATCTACAGTCACGGGCTTTCCAGGAACTGCTGATGAAGAAATCTCAATACACTCGTCTGGCAGCTGGTTGTTTGTGTAGGAAAGAACTGCAGAAGCTGGGTTTAAATCAAAGGTAGACCCAAAATGCTGGAGTAACTCAGCGGGACAGGCAGCATCTCTGGAGAGTAGGAATGGGTGACGTTTTGGGTCGAGAGCCTTCTTCAAACAGGGTCTGGAGAAAGCTCTCGACGCGAAACGTCACTCCAGCATTTTGTGTCTACCAGCAGGTTGTTTGTGCCTCTTTGGTCTCTGTTGGACTCAGTATACTTCACAAGCCACAGGAGCAGAATTAGGCCATTCGGTCCATCGAGTCTACTACGCCATTCGATCATGGCTGACCTATCCCTCCCTCTCAACCCCATTCTCCTGTCTTCTCCTCACAACCTTTGACGCCCTTAACTAATGTAGAAATCTATCAATCTCCACTTTAAAAACCCAATGACTGCCTGCACAGCGGTAGAGTTGCTGCCTCGCAGCGCCAGAGACACGTGTTCGATCCTGACCTCGGGCTCTATGTGTGGCGTTTGTACGTTCTCCCTGTGACCTTGTGGGTTTTCCCCGGGTGCTCAGGTTTCCTCCCACTCTGCAAAGATGTTTGCAGATTAATTGTGTAGGATAGGACTAGTGTGCGGGGATCGCTGGTCGGCACGGACTCAGTGGGCTGATGGTCCTGTTTCCGCGCAGAATCTCTAAACTATAAACTAAACTAAACTAAACTAAACAGTCGACTGTTGGAATGAATTCCACAGATCCACCACCCTCCGACTAAAGAAATTCCTCCTCATCTCCATTCTAAAGTTAAGTCCTTTTATTCTGAGGCTGAGCCCTCTGGTCCTCGATTCTCCCACTTGTGGAAACATCCTCCCCACATCCATTTCAGCAGTCGATAATTTTCAATGAGATCCCCATCGTCCTTCTAAACTCCAGCGGTCTGGGCCAGTGCCATCAAACGCTCATCATACCTCTTGTAAACCTCCTCAGAACCCTCTCCAACCCTACAATACTCCAGGTTCCTCCATCAACAACCTGCACTTGGTTGTGGCCAGACACAAACCTGTCCAGTGTCCCGTCAGGCTTCAGGGGAACACTCTGAATGGCAGAAGATGCTTTAGTTTAGTTTATTGTCACGTGTACCGAGCTTTTTGTGCGTGCTTTCCAGTCAGCGGAAAGACTATACATGATTGCAATCGAGCTGTCCACAGTCTACAGATACAGGTTAAAGGGAATAATGTTTAGTGCAAGATAAAGTCCAGTAAAGCCCGATTAAAGATAGTCTCCAACGAGATAGATGATAGGTAGACAAAAGTGCTGGAGAAACTCATCGGGTGCAGCAGCATCTATGGAGCGAAGGAAATTCGGGCCGAAACCCTTCTTCAGACGGAATCCTGACCCAGATAGATGATAGCTCAGGACCTCTCTCTAGTCGTCGATAGGATGTTTCCGTTGCCTAATAACAGCTGGGAAGAAACTGGTCCTGAATCTGGAGGTGTGTATTCTCTGACTTCCGTGCCTCTTGCCCGATGGGAGAGGGGAGAAGAGGGAGTGACTGGGATGAGACTGGTCCTTGATTATGCTGCTGGCCTTGCCGTGTAGATGAAGTCGACGGAAGGGAGGTTGGTTTGTGTGATGGTCTGGGCTGCGTCCATAACTCTCTGCAAATTCTTGCGGTCGTGGATGGAGCTGTTCCCAAACCATGCTGGATCTACTACCAAAGACACACGGTGAAGTTCATTCTTAAACCGAGGAAGCAGAGGTGTGCTGACCCAGTCTCGTTACAAACCAATCCACTGTGAGCTCTCTGTGGGATAAAATGAAGCCACGAGGATGTTTCCGAAGCTGACAACTTGAGAAAAAAGAGTTTGATGAATTGCATACCTTGTGATTAAAGAACTCACTGATCTGATCCACTTCTCCGTGGATTGTCACCTTGTCGTGGTGGAGAAGCTTGTGTGGTCCTGAGACCCTGAGAGCGATGCCGTCTGGAGCTATGCTCCTGGTAGGGCCACCCACGGCGGTAAGGCGGAGGGGGAGGTCTTGGACAAAGAGCAATCCAACCAAGACCTCAACGGTGGAACAGGCGGAGGACGATGGCTGACCTTCGTGGAGCATCACAACGGCTGGGAAGGCGGATGAAGGCTGCGGCAGAAAAGGGTCTCCGGTCGTCTTGGACTCCATGCCACTGGATCCTGACCCAGATCTGTCAAGGACCATGGGGTGGCTGCCTGTGCATCAGTCTCCCCACGTTAAACAAAGTCACGCACAGGCGTCCTCCATACAGGGAATAGCACCCTGGAGACACCCATGGTCAGCCATGGACGAAGGGGGCCTGAGGAAGATCAGATGAGAAAACAAATGCATTTTGTTTACGTCCATCCTAGATTGGTTGCACTATGGACCAGGCATTATTGTGATGTTGCACTATATATATTTTTTTTTAATTTAACTATTTCTCAAATTTTAACATGTTCATAAGTAAAAGGAGCAGAATTAGACCATTCGGCCCATCAAGTCTCTGCCACCATTCAATCATGGCTGTTCTATCTCTCCCTCCTAACCCCATTCTCCTGCCTTGTCCCCACAACCTCCGACACCCGGACTAATCAAGAATCTATAGTATCAATCTCTGCCTTAAAAATACCCAATGACTTGGCCTCCACAGCCGTCTGCAGCAATGAATTCCACAGATTCACCACCCTTTGGCTGGTTATGATATTATCACGAGAATACTGTGTTTACAGCACGCTGCCTGACCCGCTGAGTTACTCCAGCACTTTATGTCTTTTTTTTTAATAAAACCAAAAATCAAAACCAAAAACTGCATCTGCGGTTTCTTGGATCTTTCTCTTGGTCTCTTTGTTCGGTACATCAGTTGATTACAAATAGTCAACAAGGTGTTAATTACACGAGCAATTAACCTGCCATCCCACGCAGTTTTGTACAGTGGGATCACCTAGACAATAGACAATAGACAATAGGTGCAGGAGTAGGCCATTCGGCCCTTCGAGCCAGCACCGCCATTCAATGTGATCATGGCTGATCATCCCCAATCAGTACCCCGTTCCTGCCTTCTCCCCATATCCCCTGACTCCACTATTTTTAAGAGCTATATCTAGCTCTCTTGAAAGCATCCAGAGAACCGGCCTCCACTGCCCTCTGAGGCAGAGAATTCCACAGACTCACAACTCTCTGTGAGAAAAAGTGTTTCCTCGTCTCCGTTCTAAATGGCTTACTCCTTATTCTTGAGAGAAATGTACATGGTCACCGGTAGAACGTGCAAACTCCTCAAAGACAGGACCAAGGTTGGCTTTGAAGCAGGGCGGCACGGTGGTGCAGCGATAGAGTTGCTGCCTTACAGCGCCAGAGACCCGGTTCAATCTGTATGGTTTTTGTACCTTCTCCCCGTGACCTGTGTGGGTTTTCTCCGGGAGCTCTGGTTTTCTCCCACACTCCAAAGACGTGCGGGGTTGTGGGTTAATTGGCTTGGCAAATGTGTAAATTGCCCCTTGTGTGTGTCGGAGGCAGCTAGTGTGCGGGGATCGCTGGTCGGCGCGGACCTGGTGGGCCGAAGGGCCTGTTTCTGTGCTGTATCTCGAAACTAAACTAAACTAAACTTGGAGATGTCGGGCAGCAGCACTACCTGCTGCACCACGCAGTACCCCTGGTCCATCGGGATCTTGCTGTGTAAACTGTAGGCCACGAGGTTTATGTTTGTTCCGTTCCAAGCGAAATAAAAAATAAACAAATAGCAAATGCTTTATCGCTTGACATGTTTAACCTTGACCTTGGAGTTTGTACCAATGCTCTGTTGTGCAAAGTTCAGCCACAAGTAAATTTGACGTATATTGTGCGCTTTGCTCGAAAAATAAAGCACTTCAAAGGCAAGATGGGAAGAACAATTCCTGCTTGTGAAGTTTTGTGGTTACACTGGGTTATAAGTAGACCTTAATGAGTCAGAGCTGTCCAGGAATAGCTAGAGCGTTTCATATCTGTGTTGCACTCGCTACATACAGAAGGCACAATCCTAATTACTGGTGCATCATCTCAAGTGAAGGTGTCTTCCCACTTGCGGAGAGGTTCGGTTTCTTGGTGCCTAACAGCAAAAGAAAGGACAAACATTAGGCAAACGTGCTGCTTCTAGTTTATTTATCTATGAGCATTGATTTCTCTAACTTCAAGTAACCCCTGCATTCCCTCTCTCTCCATCACTCCCCCACCCAAGTCACACCAGCTTCTCGTTCTCACCTAGCAAACAGCCATCAATGTTTCCTTTGTCATTGTTTTTCTTGCATTCCTTTCATTCGTTTGTTCTACATCTCTCTGCATCACCGTTTATATCTCTCATCTGACAGAGGGTCTCGACCCAAAACGTTACCCATTCCTTCTCTCCAGATGTTACCCGTTACTCCAGCATTATGAGTCTATGCTGTTTAGTTTATAGATACAGCGTTGAAACAGGCCCTTCGGCCCACTGAGTCCGCTCCGACCAGCACACGATCCCCGCACACTACCACTATCCTACACACACGAGGACCAATTTTACATTCACACCAAGCCAATTAACCTACAAACCCGTACATCTTTGGAGTGTGTTTTTCACAGTTTTCCACGGGGAGAACGTACAAACTCCGTACAGACAGCACCCGTAGTCAGGATCGAAACCACGTCTCCAGCGTTGCAAGGCAGCAACCCAACCGTTGCGCCACCGTGCCACCTGTATCTGGAAAAAAAAAGCTACACGATACTAATTTCTGCCTTTAAAGCATCAGTAAGATGAATGTGTGCGGCCTTTTTCTGAAGTGTCGAGCTCGGTTCGAAGAGTCAAGATTGAAGAGTGTTTAATCGTATGTACCGACAATGGAACAATGAAATTCTTAAGGGCCTGTCCCACCAGCATGCGACTTTATGCGACGAGCGCGACCAAACGTGGGGGCTTGAGCCGTGGCGGGGCCGGTCCCAATTCGAACTGCGGAGGCGTATGGAGTTGTGGGGGGCTGGTCCCGACATCATACTCACCAATCAGCTGGGCAGGAGACGGGCCGAGTGAATTTGCACGTCGCACGGTGTCGGGCGGAGAAGTCATCGCACAATGCCACGCGTACGGCGTCCAGATGTTGCGTATGCCCTCAATGCGGCTGCGGGCCTGTCGGTCGTTGCCACGCGGGATTTTGAACAGTGTCAGTTTGTCGGGACCAGCTCCGCACAACTCCATACGGCTCCGGCGATTGAAGTGGGACTGGCCCCGCAAGGTCCCATGTTAGGTCACGCTCGCCGCATGCAGTCGCATGCTGGTGGGACAGGCCCTTTACTTGCAGCAGCAAGCGGCATCCCGGTCACTCCCTCTTCTCCCCACTCCCATCAGGCAAGAGGTACAGTGTGTGAAAACGCACACCTCCAGATTCAGGGACAGTTTCTTCCCAGCTGTTATCAAGCAACTGAACTCATCAATTAGAGAGCCGTCCTGAGCTACTATCTACCTCATTGAAGACCCTCAGACCACCTTTAATCGGACTTTACTAGACTTTATCTTGTACTAATTATTCCCTTTATCCTGTATCTGTGCACTGTGGATGGCTCGATTGTAATCAGGTATAGACTTTCCACTGACTGGATAGCACGCAACAAAAAGCTTTTTACTGTACCTCGGTACATGTAACTTTAAAATAAAATAAAATAAACTAAACTCAACTAATAACAGGCCTGAATTTGAACAGATCTATTTACCTTCTTTAAACATAACAATCGCTGGTTCTACAATCCCACATCTTAGCGGCACAGCAGGGCAGCTGATCGAGTCGCTGCCTCACATCGCCAGAGACCCGGGTTCGATCCTCACCTCGGGTGCTGTCTGTACAGCGTTTCTAGTTTCTCCCTGTGACCACGTGGGTTTCTTCCGGCAGCTCTGATTTCCTCCCGCACGCCAATGGTGCGAATTTGTAGGTTATTTGGCCCTCTGTAAATTGCCCCGGGTGTGTAGGGAGTATATGTGGGGAAGTAGAATAACATAGAACTAGTGTGAACAAGTGATCGCTGGTCGGCGTGGACTCAGTGGGACAAAGGCCCTGTTTCCATGCTCTATCTCTAAAGTAAACTAAATGCACGGACACATGTACACACGTACATAGAAATGCACACCCTTGCATGTAAACTCTTAAAGGCCTGTCCCATTTGGCCGTCATTTGCACGCCATTTACGAGGTAGCCTGGTAGCGTGTGGGTAGCGTGTGGGTAGTGTGTGGGTAGTGTGTGGGTAGTGTGTGGGTAGTGTGTGGGTAGTGTGTGGGTAGCGTGTGGGTAACATATGGGTAGCGTGTGGTGGGTAGCGTGTGGGTAGCGTGTGGGTAGCGTGTGGGTAGGTGTGGGTAGTGTGTGGGTAACATATGGGTAGCGTGTGGGTAGCGTGTGGGTAGTGTGTGGGTAGTGTGTGGGTAGTGTGTGGGTAGTGTGTGGGTAGTGTGTGGGTAGTGTGTGGGTAGCGTGTGGGTAGCGTGTGGGTAACGCGGGACGGGCGCATGGAGTGGCGTGGAGTTGTGCGCGGTATCGTGCAGTGCTCCAGGATTTCGTTCTGCACGAAATCTTTTTTTTTTTGATGAATATTTTTTATTAGTTGTAAATACATATTAATAGAAAATACTTCTTACATACATTCGTAATATTATTAATATTAACATTTAAGACTTTATATTTCTATACATTTTTTTTTAATAAGTAAGAAAGGATAGAGAAAAATAATATGGAGGTAAAAAATCGAAAATAAGGAAGTGAATGGAGTATTAAAAAGTTATCCATCGTTGGAGATATATCCATGATTTGTTATACGTAATTCTTCATCTATTCTATTATTCAGACCTCAGTCAGGCTCTCGCACTGAGCCATTTTGACCCTGTAGATATTCAATATATGGAGACCGTATCCCTCTGAAAAGATCCAACCTGTCCATTAGGACAAGCCTTAATCTTTCCAGATGGAGTGTCTCCGACATTTCTGTAATCCACATTTTGATTGTGGGGGATGTAGGACCTTTCCAGAATTTTAATATTAATTTTTTCCCAATTATTAAACTATAATCAATAAAAATTATTTGATTCGTTGTTTCCAGTATTCCCAGTATTATTAACTTTGAGTCAAGAGTCAGGTTCATATTAACAACATTCGAAATTATCCTAAATATTTCTATCCAAAATTTTGTAATTTTTACACAATTTGTAAATGAGTGTGTCAGATTAGCTTCTAAGTTGTGACATTTATCACATATGGCAGATACATTTGGAAAAATGTTATGTAGTTTGGATTTTGAATAATGTAGTCTATGTAATATTTTAAACTGTATAAGAGAGTGTCTAGCATTTAACGAACAGTGGTGTATGTGTTGTAAACTTTCATCCCATACTTCTGGTCTAATAATTTGACCTAATTCGTTTTCCCATGATTGTCTATATATTTCTGTTAATGGGACATCATTTTCCAATAGGATATTATAAATGTATGATATCAAGTTTTCTGTGTTCCGATGTTTATTTAGACATTCATCTAAAATTTCTGTCTTTCTATTTCTAATTTCCTGTGTGTTTGCTTTTACATAGTCTCTAATTTGTAAGTATCTAAAATAATCTTTTGAATGTAATCCATAAATTTGTTGTAATTCTTGAAATGAAAGGAAATAATTTTCCCTGTAGAAATCTCCCGTCTTATTAATTCCCTTATTTTTCCATTGTAAAAAGCCTTTATCCATCATTGAAGGTTTAAATGTAACATTATTTACAATGGTAAGGGCTAGTGGTATAGATTTCAATTTTACTTCGGAGTCACGTGAGTGACTACGTGAAGAGCCCGCCTGGCGCTGGCAAACGGCATTACGTCGACGCTGACGGCGGAAGGAGGAGCTGCAGTAAGGAGCAGCTCCTCGCAGCGGTCGGAACGGCCCCGCAGGTAAGTGCAGCAAAATCGGGACGTTCTTTAGCGTACGCTGGGTGGGTCCAGCAAGCGAAAGTAAAAGTAAAAATTCAGAGTCGCGTAACGTGCTGATTTAGCACTGATAATAAAGAAAATGGAGAAATCGGCAAAGAAAAATTCGCGGGTTAAAAAAGGTCTTCCCGGGGTGATGAAAATAAAAATACGGGACAAGAAGCTAGTGCGGATCCGGTTCCGATACGGTGGCCGCTGATATACCCGATAGCGAGTTTCTAGATTCTCCAGAAAATAATAACCACGGAGGGAAATGCTCCTAAAAAATGTAAAAAGAAATCTGAGAGGCCCGTGGTTTTGATGACTCTGATACTGAAAGTCCTCCAGATAATAAAACTATGTGGTTAAAAATGGAGCATATGGAGAAAGTTCTCCAAAAAATCATGAGACAAGGGTCACAGTACCCAGAAGGATCCCAAAAAAGCCCTGAGGGGTTTGATTATTCTGAATATGGCTGTGGGCCAAGTTGGGAGTTTGAAACTCCGGACCCAGGATTTGGGCCGGAAGAAGTCTCATGGGGTGAAAATCCCAATTGATTTAGGGCTGCAGAAGGCAGACCCTGCTGGTGGTGATTTGGATTTTGAATGCACACCACAAAGTAAAAAGAAAAGGCCAAATGTGCCTGGGATAGCAAAAGAATTTGCTATACCTGAAGGAAGTGGTGAGGCTATGGAAGAAAACCTAGCTGTCAAACATAAATTATATGGTATCTCACCAACTTCATGATTCTGTGATGATTTGAAACATCAGAATTATATAAAACGCCAGGAAATTGTGCCTCATTGGAAGTGCCTACGGTTAATCCGTTGATATGGACATCCATGACTCCAAGTATGAGAGCTCAAGAAGTGAGATTTCAAAAAATCCTCAAACTAATTTCTGCTGCCATTACGGCTTATGGGAGACAAATGGAGAGATTGGAGATGGATAAGATTCAAAAAGATACTTTGGGCTTATTGTGCAATTCTTTCTAAGAAATTTAATTGTATGAGGAAAATGGCGATTCGGCCCATATTTCACCCTAGGTTTGCAAGCCTGTGTCGAGCAAGTGGTGTTCAAGCTCCTGGGTATCTGTTTGGAGAAAATCTGCCTAAACAACTGAAAGAGTTGGATGAAGAAGCTAAATATTTTAGCGGTATGAAACCTTTCGTCTTTGGACAAAAAAGGTATTTTTTCGCCCCGAAGGGGGTTTTGATTTTGGAAATAGAGGCAGAAATTTGTCAAGGAAGTATTATCGTCCTGCACAGCCCAATGCTTACCCGTATTCGGGAGAAGGAGACCACCACGCTCATATGGAGAGGTATTAAAGACTTGTTCTATCCTTAAAGAAACTGCGGATAAATCTCCAGTTGGAGGGAGATTTACAAAAGTTTTATAAAGACTGGCTTACTATTACTTCTGATCGATTTATATTACAAGCAGTTTTCAGGAGCCACTATTACATTTAAAGAAGGGGTTAATCCTCCTGTACAGAATAAACCTGCTTATGCTTTCGTGTTTACTGCTATTGAAAAAGCAGAGATTAATGTGGAAATTGACAAATTATCTGAAAAAGGGGTAATTGAAAAAACTTATGAACACGAGCATCAATTTGTCTCTAATATTTTTCGAAGAAATAAAAAGATGGTGGTTGCAGAATTATTCTGGACCTTACAGATCTAAATACGTTTGTAGAATACAAACATTTTAAAATGGAAACATTTAATACTGCAAGATATTTGATTTCAGCAGGTTGTTATATGGCTAAGATTGATTTAAAAAGACGCCTATTATTCTGTACCTATACATCAGTTCTTCCGGAGGGTACTTAAAATTTAATTGGCTGGGACAATTATGGCAGTTTAAAAGCTTTGCCAAATGGACTGAGTTCAGCTCCCAGGCTCTTTACGAAACTATTGAAACCAGTTTTAGCCCAATTAAGAGCACAAAAAACATATCGTTATGGCTTATCTCGATGACATTCTGATCATTAATGATAATCAAGAGTCAGCTGAGAACTCAGTTTCAGTTACTAAAGCTTTGTTGAAAAGCTAGGGTTCTTGATTCATCCAATTAAATCCCAGCTGCAGCCAGCACAAACAATTAACTTTTTGGGGTTTGTAATTAACTCAGTGACTATTTTAATAACTTTACCAACAGATAAAGTCGATGATATTTTTGGTAACTTGTAATAATCTCATTCACAAACCTTTATCCTTCCATCCGAGAAGTAGCGAAAACCATTGGTAAACTAGTAGCAGCATTTCCTGCAGTAGAATTTGGTCCATTACATTATCAAAAAATCTCAAAGGGACAAAATAAGAGCTCTCAAAGAGAAGGCAGGCCACTTTGATAGGCCTATGCAATTAACAAAAGAAGCTGTGTTGGAATTACAATGGTGGGTTAAAAATGTCCCACAAGCTGCTAAAAACATTTCTGATCAAACAGCCTGAAATGGTTTTACAAACAGATGCTAGTGCTCTCGGATGGGGGGCACCAGATTCATCCTCCAGTTGTGGAGGTAGATGGAAAGTTCAAGAAGAAACGTTCTTCAAACTTATGGTATTAACTATTTAGTTATTGGGTGCTTTCTATGGACTAAAAGCATATTGTTGTTCAAAAAAGGGTCTACATGTATTAATACAGTTAGACAATAAAACGGCTGTTGCATATATTAATCACATGGGGGGAGTTAGATCAGTATCATGTGATTGTCTGGTCAATGAAATATGGCAATGGTGTATTGACCGCCAAATTTGGATTTCAGCAAACTACATTCCAGGTAAAGACAAATGTGGTGGCAGATAAAAGATCAAGGATATTTAAAGATAACACAGAATGGATGCTTAATCCAGCAATATTTAAGAATATTGTAACCCAATTTGGTTTACCAGAAATTGATCTGTTTGCATCAAGGCTTAATCATCAATTGCCTAAATATGTGTCTTGGGAACACGATCCAGATGCAGTAGCAGTAGATGCTTTTTCATTGAACTGGGGGAATATGTTCTTTTATGCTTTTCCACCATTTGCTTTGATTCAGAAATGTCTGAAGAAAATAGAACAAGATTCTGCCACTGGATTGTTGGTAGTTCCAAATTGGCCAACACAACCTTGGTTCCCATTAATGCTGAATATGATTAAAGAACCATATATGTCAATTCCTAACTGTAGTGATATTTTGATTAATCCAGTAACTAAAGAAATTTATCCATTATATGCATATATGAATTTATTAATCTGCAGGTTTTGACCAGACCACTACAGGAGCTGGGATTGTCGGACAAAACTATGGAAGTTATAGTCGCATCATGGCGAGATAGCACACAAACACAATATATGACACATATAAAGAAATGGGAAGAATTTTGCACACAGTCAAATATTTCTTATGATACTGTGAATATTGCAAATGTTTTGGAGTTCCTTGCCAAATTGCATTTTTGAGCAACATTTAAGTTACAGTGCCATTAACACTGCACGCAGTGCCTTATCATCTTATTTAGGACTAATGTCTGACCAGAAATCAATTGGATCACATCCATTAATATCTAGATTCATGAAAGGAATCTTTAACATCAATCCACCCAAACCAAGATATACAGAGATTTGGGATGTGAGCATTGTACTTACCTTACTTAGGCAATGGACTCCAATTGAAGGATTGTCATTGGAAAGATTAACATTGAAATTAATAATGTTAATGTTCATTGGTCTCAGCTCAAAGAGTGCAAACTTTACAAATGTTGCGTTTAGACTGTATGCATGTGACTACAGATAACATTGTGTTCTATGTTTACGATCTGATCAAACAAAGCAGACCAGGAGATCTGGAGCTAAGGTAACCTTTCAAGCTTATCCTATTGATCCTACTTTGTGTGTGGTTAAACATTTGAATCAATATGTTAAAGTTACTGAAACTCTTCGAGGAAATGAAAAAACGTTAATGATTACGCATAAAAAACCACACACAAAAAGCTTCAGTTCAAACTATCTCAAAATGGTTGAAACAGGTGTTGCTTTTAGCAGGAGTAGACACTGATGTGTTCAAATCTCACTCCACCAGGGCTGCAGCTACGTCCGCGGCGAAGGGGCGGGACGTACCACTCGAGCATATTTTAAAAATCGCAGGGTGGAGTAAAGAAGAAACTTTTTCAAAGTTCTACAATAAACCTGTTCACACTATGACAAGCTTTGGCCACGCGGTGTTGGGATCACTATAGTCACCTGCTTTGTTTACTATTGATTACTATAATCACTTATGTAGTCACTTATATCTTTTATCACTTGTAATCATTCCCTCGGATATAAGGAGGGTTATTATATGTTCTTTAAACCATTAAAAAGTTAATTATGGAAAGAACTAATATTAGTCTGGTTTCTCATGTATGTATTTACTTAGCCGGACTGTCGTACTGATTAATTCTACGACAAAAAACACAGAAAGCTTTAAAATCTTCACGTAGTCACTCACGTGACTCCGAAGAAAAATTGTAAGATTAAACGAGAACTTACCAGTTCGAAGTTTGATCGTTATTTTATGAGGAGTTACGATGAGGGATTACGTGCCCTCCACTCCCACCCTCATAAAATAAATGATCATCTGGTAGTTCTAAGTCTATTATGAGCCTTACTATGTTACTTCGGCTATTTGGTGTTCTGTGTTTTTCATGCCGCTGCTTTGAAGTATGCCGTTTGCCAGCGCCAGGCGGGCTCTTCACGTAATCCCTCATCGTAACTCCTCATAAAATAACGATCAAACTTCGAACTGGTAAGTTCTCGTTTAACCTTACTATTTTACATCACTTTGTCAACCATGTATTCTTGAGCATGTTACTCCACGTGTGGTAGGTTTAAGGTGAGAGGGGAAAGATTTAATAGGTACCTGAGTGGCAACCTTTTCACTCAGAGGGTGGTGGGTGTATGGAACGAGCTGCCGGAGGAGGTAGTTGAGGCTGGTATTATAATAATATTTAATAGATCCTTGATAGACACAAAATGCTGGAGTAACTCCGTGGGACAGGCAGCATCTCTGGATAGGAGGAATGGGTGACGCTTCGGGTCTAGTGAGTCAGGGGAGAGGGGGTTTCAGAGATAAGGATGTGAAAGGTATGAACATAAGGTATGGAACAGCTTGTTCCATACACATGCCATCCTCTGTGTGAAAAAGTTACCCCTCGGATTCCTATGAAATCTTTTCCCCTTCACCTTGAACCTATGTCCTCCGGTCCTCGATTCCCCTACTCTGGGCAAGAGAGAGTGTGCATCTACCCGATCTATTCCTCTCATGATTTTGTATACCTCTATAAGATCACCCCTCATCCTCCTATGCTCCATGGAATAGAGACCCAGCCTACTCAACCTCTCCAGAACTGCACACAATACTCAAATTCTTTCCACATTCCTATCAACGATTCTACAAGTTCTACAACTCAGCGACCCAAAGGGGATGGAGATCAAGGAAACTGTAGTATAGATCATTGTTAGCTAGGAGAAGGTAACAACAAAGCAGAACGTAACAACCATGAAGGGTCTCGACCCGAAACGTCATCCATTCCTTCTCTCCAGAGATGCTGCCTGTCCCGCTGAGTTACTCCAGCATTTTGTGTCCATCTTTGGTTTCAACCAGCATGTGCAGTTCCTTCCGACACTAATAGACACTTGGACAGGTACATGGATGGCTGCAAGGCAGCAACTCTGCCGCTGTAAGTTCTTCATTGTACGTGGCTCCTTTGTGAATAGTGATGTGACTCTGGCCTGTGCTAGGTCCTGCCACTTAACGGGGGAGATGAGAGCACTTTTTGAGATTGATCGTAATGTTAACCCTGTAGCACCTCGTCTAACCAAGGCAGCCCGCTGCCCTGCCCATTGTACGGTGTGGAGGGCTCATTCTGGGAGAATGATGTTGGATAGTCTGACAACATGGTCAGTCCATCAGAGCTGGTATTTGATGATGGAGTCAATGTTTGCTCCTTCTTACACACTGATGGTTACTGTGCTTGTCTTCCCAGATGCCAGATACATGGATAGGAAAGGTTGAGAGAGATATGGGCCAAATGCAGGCAGGTGGGACTAGCATAGATGGGGCAGTTTTGGGCGACATGGACAAGTTGGGCCGAAGGGTCTGTTTCCATGCTGTATGAGTATATGATTCTATGTCTCATGTGATTTCCTTTCAGGGGCATACAGAGTCAAGCAGAGAGAGCCACAGCATGGAAACAGGCCAGTCGGCCCATCAAAGCTATGTTGATCATCAACCACCCGTTCACACCAGAGTCATGGAGTCATTGAGCCCACCTTATCCATGCCAACTGAATTGCCGAACTGAGCTAATCGCCTTGCCTGCGTCTGGCCCATCTCCCTCCATAACTATCCTTGATCGGACTTTGCTGGCTTCACCTTGCACTAAACTTTATTCCATTATCATGTATCTGTACACTGTGAATGGGTCGATTGCAATCATGTACTGTCTTTCTGCTCACACTCGCCCACACCGGCCAACAATGTCCCAGCTACACTAGTCCCACTTGCCTGCGCTTGGTCCATATCCCTCCAAACGTGTCCTATCCATGCACCTGTCCAACTGTTTCTTAAATGATGGGATAGTCCCAGCCTCAACTACCTCCTCTGGCAGCTTGTTCCATACACACGCCATCCTCTGTGTGAAAAAGCTACCCCTCGGATTCCTATGAAATCTTTTCCCCTTCATCTTGAACCTATGTCCTCTGATTCCCCTACTCTGGGCAAGAGAGAGTGTGCATCTACCCGATCTATTCCTCTCATGATTTTGTACACCTCTATAAGATCACCCCTCATCCTCCTGCGCTCCATGGAGTAGAGACCCGGCCTACTCAACCTCTGCAGAACTGCACACGATACTCAAATTATTTCCACATTCCTATCAACGATTCTACAAGTTCTACAATTCAGCGACCCACAGCACGGCACAGATGCGCAGCTGCCTCACAGCACCCGGGACCAGGGTTGGATCCTGACTTTGGTTGCTGCCTGTGTGCCAGTTTGCACGTTCTCCCTGGTTTTTCCCCCTTTTTCCCTGTGACCGGGTGGGTTTCCTCCGGGTGCTCCGGTTTCCTCCTACATCCCAAAGACGTGCGGGTTTATTGGTTAATTGGCCCTCTGTAAATTGCCCACATTGGATGAGAAAGTGGGATAACAGAGAACCAGCGTGAACGGATGATCGATGGTCAGCATAGACTCGATGGGCCGAAAGGCCTGCTTCCCTGCTGTATTTTTTAACTAAACTCAGCTTCATGGGGTTGCTCCAGCATCGCAAAGATGTTGCAGCAGCTAATTGGCTCTCATACATTTTCCTTGCGTATGCATAAGTGGTTATCAAAGTGGAGTTTGCAGTTTAGAGTTTAGAGAGATGCAGCACGGAAACAGGCCCTTCGGCCCACTGAGTCCATGCTGACCGGCGATCCCCGTACACTAGCACTATCATACACAGTATCCTATGCACAATTTTTGCCAAAGTTAATTAACCTACAGACTTGTATGTCTTTGGAGTATTGGGAGGAAACCGGGGCGCCCAGAGAGAACCCACGTGGTCACGAAGAGAATGTACAAACTCCCTCTAGACAGCACCCGTAATCAGGATTGAACCCGGGTGTCTGGTGCTGCAAGGCAGCAAATCTACCGCTGCTCCACCATATGGCCAAGATATGTGAGAACAGATTTATTGCAGAGCCCATAGGATGAAGCAGAGTGATTCTAATGGGATTGTACTATTAGTACACAGAAAACATTGAAAATAGGTGTAGGAGTAGGCCATTCGGCCCTTCGAGTCTGCACCACCATTCAATATGATCATGGCTGATCATCCAGAATCGGTACCCGTTCCTGCTTTCTCCCCATATCCCTTGATTCCGTTCGCCCTAAGAGCTACATCTGACTCTCTCTTGAAAGCATCCAGTGAATTGGCCTCCGCTGCCGCCTGTGGCAGAGAATTCCACAGATTCACAACTCTGTTGGGAGCACATGGCTGAATGGGTCACCATTCTGCGTCACAATATGTTGGTAATGATTTACTAATGTTCCAATGTCCTGTTGTTTAGCTCCATTTTCAACTGAGAAAGCTCAGCGTTCAGTATTGACAGCTGTTCCGCAGCAGTGCCTCAGTCTCAGACAAGCCAGATTAGTTTCAGTTTAGTTTAGTTCAGAGATACAGCACAGAAACAGGCCCTACGGCCCAACGTGCCCGCACTGACCAACATATCACATCTACACTCGTCCCACCTGCCTGCATTTGGCCCACATCCTTCTAAACCTCTTCTACCCATGTACCTGTGCAGTTGCTTCTTAAACATTGCAAATGTTGAATTCAGTGCACCCATTGCATAGATTAGTTTAGTTTAGAGATACAGCGCGGGAACAGACCCTCTGGCCCACCGAGTCCGCACCGACCAGCGATCCGCACACACTTAAGGGCCTGTCCCACTTGGGCATCATTTGTACATCCCAAAATCCTGGGGTACCGTGCGCGACCGCGCGACACTGCCTACATCACCACGCACCACGCGCGTGTAACGCGGACCATGCACACGTTGTGACGCGTAAATGATGTGTAAATGACGCACAAATGACGCCCAAGTGGGACAGGCCCTTGGCACTTTCCTACACTCGCAAGGTATGATTTGCATTTACACCAAGCCAATTGACCGGCAAACCTGCACGTCTTTGGAGTGTGGGGGGAGACCGAAGATCTCGGAAAAACATCTGCGCATGTCCCGGGGAGAACGTACAAACTTGGTACAGGCAGCACTCGCAGTCGGGATGGAACCCAGGTCTCTGGCGCTGCGAGGCAGCAACTCTACCGCTGCGCCACCGTGCCGCCCATTCCTCTCATGACTTTACTCAAGGGGGATAAAGGAGACGAAGATGTAGCGGACCCTGAGGGGCCCTGAAGGAGTGGATCTGAATTAAATGTTTTGTTTTATTGGAGAATCTAGAATTATGAGTAACTGTTGAAGAATAAAGGGCCGTCCATTTACAGTCAATATGAGTCAATATATTGCTATTGGAGCATTGGACATCTTTAAAGCTTTCCTCAACGGGGCAGTGAACCCACCATAGATCAGCCATCATCTTACTATCGGCCTGTCCCACTTTGGCGACTTTTTAGGCGACTACAGGCGACTAAGCGGTCGCCACGTGTTCGCGGGCGGTTGCCGGGGAGCCGCCTTCACGGTCGTGAGGAGTTCCCGCATTGTGGGAACTAGTCGCGGCCTCATTCTGGTCGCCGTGAATTTTCCAACATGTTGAAACGTTAGCGGCGACCAGAATGAAGCCACCACGGAGAGGAGCGGGAATTCTCGTACCGTAGGTGGGTCGCCAGGAGGTCGAAGGTTCCCGTTGGTTCTTGTAGGTTGTAGCTGGTGCTGACCAGTGGATTTCATTGGCTCATTGGGGAAAATAAACGTACGCAGTAATTTTCAGAACCAAGGATAACTGACCGGTAATGTTAAATGTCGCAAGGCAAGAGGGTAGATGAGGAAAATGGTTGGCATGGACTCGGTGGGCCGAAGGGCCTGTTTCCATGCTTTACCTCTAATCTAAACCAAACTAAATGCTGCAGAAACTCCCAGAAGAAAATGTATTATTTTGTACTGAACAAGGCCGGGAATGTCTACTGAATGTCACACCCCGGTGATCCCTGGTCTAGAGAGCGGGAGGTGACCAACTAGTGGAATCGAGGCAAACTCTGCTGTTTCTTTCCCAGACACCAACCTGCTCAGCTTCTTAGACACATATGTGCTTCCCTTGCTTTGGGAACAGCTCCATTCAAGAGCGCAAGATATTGTGGAGAGTTGCGGACGCAGCCCAGACCATCACACAAACCAATCTCCCTTCCGCTGACTCCATCCTAAACCTCATTGCGCCTCGGCAGGCCAGCAGCATCATCACGGTACCACCCTGCGTCACTCCCTTGTCTCCCTCTCCCATCAGCGCAAAATGGTACTACATAGAAGATTGAACCATAGAAATAGGTGCAGGATAAGGAGAAAGGGGGAAAATCTTTAAGACGAGATGAGGAAAAGACTTTTTTCACACAGAGAGTGGTTTGAGTCTCTGGGAATACTCTGCCACAGAGGGTAGTTGAGGCCAGTTCATTGGCTATATTTAAGAGTGAGTTGGATGTGGCCCTTGTGGCTAAGGGGATCAGAGGGTATGGGAGAGAAGGCAAGGTAACGGGATACTGAGTTGGATGATTCAGACATGATCATATTGGAATGGAGGTGCAGGCTCGAAGGGCTGAATGGCCTACTCCTGCACCTAATTTCTATGTTTCTATGTTTCTAGGAGGAGGCCATTCGGCCCTTCGAGCCAGCATCGCCATTCATTGTGATCATGGCTGATCGTCCCCAATCAATAACCCGTGCCTGCCTTCTCCCCATATCCCTTGACTCCACTAGCCCCTAGAGCTCTATCTAACTCTCTCTTAAATCCATGTAACTCTCTCTTAAATCCATTCTAGCTCTCTCTGAAGTGTGAAACGCACACCTCCAGATTCAGGGACAGCTTCATTAGAACTATCTTTGAGCGGAGTGTTATCTTGCACTAAATGTTGGACCCTTTATGCTTCATCTGAGCAGTGTGGACGATTTGATTGTCATCATGTATAGCCTTTTCTTCGACTGGGTAGCCTGCAAACAAAAAACCTTTCACTGTACTCTGTACACGTGGCAGCACTAAACAAAACTAAACTCAGTGTAAGACGGAACTGCAGATGCTGGTTTACAGCGAAGACAGACACAAAATGCTGGAGTAACTCAGCGGGCCAGCAGGCAATCTTGGAGAGAAGAAGATTGGTGACGTTGGGTCGAGACATCAACTCTGACCTGGAATACAGTGAAAATAGCAGCTCAACCCTACTGAACCCATCCCGAAAAGTTACTTGTCCATGTTCGCCAGAAATGCTGCCTGACCTGCTGAGTTACTCCAGTACTTGGTGTGTCCTTAGTTTGGTAAACCAGCATCTGCAGTTTCTGGTAGACAAAAATGCTGGAGAAACTCAGCGGGTGAGGCAGCATCTATGGAGCGAAGGAAATAGGCGATATTTTGGGTCGAGAACCCTTCTTCAGATGATGTGGGGGTGGGGGGGGTGGGGGGGGCGGGATTGAAGAAAGGAGAGGCGAGAGGGAGACAGTGGGCTTGTGGGAGAGCTCGGGGAAGGGGAGGGGTAAATAGGGGGAAAGCAGGGGCTATTGAAAATTGGAGAAGTCATTGTTTCAGTTTCTGGAGTCTCCCAGCTCAACTCTCCTGTCCTGAAGTATTTGGGAAACAGGGGTGGCATTGATTTTGGCTCAGGAGAGCAAAGAACCTCATGGAAACACAGCGATAGGAAACAGCGGCTGTAGAATATTTCTAGCAGGACTTTGTCCTCCTGGATCCTGCTGCTAAACAATCACGCCCTCCCCAAAATTCCATGTTGACGTTTCGCACCAAACTCTAGTACGCAGGAGAAAAACAAGGTCCACAGTATGTTTAATCAGTGGAGAGAAAATATTGTCCATGCACCTGTTTAATGTGTGTCAGGAGGTACTTTAGTTTAGTTTAGTTTTGTGTGAGATACACAGAGCAGAACAGGCCCTTCGGCCATCGACTCCGCGCACAACCAGCGACCCACCGCACATTACTTACTAACTAACACACGCCACCAGGGGACAATTTTACCAAAGTATTAACCTACAACCTGCATGTTTTGGAGTTGCGGCCAGGAAATTGAAGATCTCGATGCAACCCACGCCCAGGTCACGGGAGAGGAAGTAACAAACTCCGTACAGAGAGCGCCTGCAGTCAGGATTGAACCCGGGTCTCTGGCGCTGTAGGGCAGTAGCTCTACCACTGCGCCACCGTGCCACCCTTACTGAAATACCTGCCAGGTCTTTGTTTGATGTTTTACTCAACTGATGGCAGCTCTCCCAAGTGCTGCTCTCTGCTGAAGTTCGGCACCAGTTTCCAGATGGGCTTTCGAACCACACTTTTTGAGCTCAGAGGGAAGCAGGGTGGAACGGAGATTGGGTGGAGCAGCTCCAGTGACCTGGGTTCGATCCTGCCCTCCGGTGCTCTCCGAGTGGAGTTTGCACGTTTCCCCTGTGACTGCGTGGGTTTCCCTCGGGTGCTCCGGTTTCCTCCCGTGTCCCAAGGACGTACCTAGTCTTAGAGTCATAGACTCAGTGAGTGATGCAGTGTGGAAACAGGCCCAGTGGCCCAACTCGCCCACACTGAACAACCTGCCCACCAACAGTACAATAATCCCACCTGCCTGCATTTGGCCCATATCCTTCTAAACCTGACCTATCCATGTACCTGTCTAATCGTTTCTTAAACATTGCGATAGTACCTGCCTCAACCACCTCCTCTGGCAGCCTGCTCCAGAAACCCGCCACCCTTCGTGCAAAATAGTTACCCTAAAGTCCCCACCTAACTTTAAACATATTGTATGTCCTCTGGCTCTTGAATGCCCTACTCTGGGCAAGAGACTGTGCGTTTATACTGATCTATTTTCTATCACGATTTGGTCTACACTTCTATAAGATTTTTCACCTTCACTCCTGCACTCCAGGCAATCATGCCTTTTTGCTTCAACCTCTCCCTTAGCTCAGTGCCCGAGTCAGGTAACATCCTGGTAAATCATCTCTGCACCCTTTCCAGCTTGACAATATCTCTTCATGTACATAGCTTAATGGCAAAATGTATTAGCTGGAGGAACTCAGCAGGCCAGGGAGGGAATGGACAGGTGACGTTTTGGTTCAGTCGGGATCCTATTTCATCAGGTCTTGACCAGAAATCTTGACCTGAAACGTTGACTATGCATTTCCTCACAGATGCTGCCTGACCTATTGTGTGTTCCTCTAGCACTTTTTGTTTTGCTCAAGTATTAAAGAAGAGTTGATGCTCATATGAGGGAGAGAATACATTGTAGGGAAGTTGGGAAATAATGAGGAGCAGAATGGGATTTCTCCACAGTGACCTAGTCTGAACCTGAGGGGCTGAATGGCCTCCTCCTCTGTTTTTATGAAGGTAAGATAGAGTGTTTGGGATGTGGAAACAATGAACTGAAGATGCTGGTTAACACACAAAAGGACACAAAGTGCTGGAGTAACTCAGCGGGCCAAGCAGCATCACCGGAAAATATGGATAGGTGATGTTTTGGGTTGAGAACCTCCTCTAGACAGGATATGGTCTGCTTGATACGATAGAACTTTATTTATCCCAGGAGGGAATGGTGGTTCTTCTGGAGCCATTGGAGTCCTTGCAATAACGCTGGTACTAGATTAGTGAAGACCAACCTGTAATGGAAACAGATTACAGACATGGGTCCCTATTTCGGGTTCAGTTTAGTTTAGTCCAGAGACACAGTGTGGGAACAGGGCCTTCGGCTTACCGACTCTGCGCCGACCAACGAGCACCCTTACACTCGTTCTATCCCTACACACGCAAGGGACAATTTACAGAAGCCCATTAACCAGCAAACCTGACATCTTTAGAATGCAGGGAGGGAACGGAGCACCTGGAGAAAACCCATGCAGTCACAAGGAGAACATACAACTCCGATAAGACAGTGTCCGTAGACAGGATCGAACCGGGGTCTCTGGCGCTGTGAGGCAGCAAATCTACTGCTGTGCCAGTGTGCCACCCCTATATTTTCCCAGACCTAGGATTCCCTGATAACGCCAGCATTTATTACCCATCCCTGGTTCAGCAATTCAGAGGGAAAATTTTATGAGCCTTCTGCATTGGGCCTTTGCCTTGGAGCCTTCTGCATTGGTGCTTCTGCTTGTGGAGCTTTCTGCTTGGAACCTTCTTGCATTGGAGACTGCATTTGCATTGGAGCTTTGGCCCCTGGAGTTTGCATTGGCTCGCTTCTGCATTGGTGGCCTTCTGCATTGGAGCTTCTGCATTTAGAGTCTTCATGCATTGGTGCCTTCTGCATTGGGACGCTTTCTGCATTAGAGTCTTCTGCATTGGAGTCTTCTGCATTGGTGCCATTGATGCATGTAGCACTACAGGGTTGCTCTGCTGAGGAAAATTGATGAGCCAACAATCCTTAGCTTGTTTCATGTGTTTGGTGTTCATCGTTAGTCTTTGCAAAATCCGATAGCACAGTCCTTCCCAACACTGTCATTCTCTGCTAATAAGTATACAAACCACTCTGCATGTGTAGTGACTTTAGTTTAGTTTAGTTTATTAGTGTTGCATGTGCCGAGGTACAGTGAACACAGCTTCTTGTTGCCTGTATCCAGTCAGCGAAAAGCCTACACGTGATTACAATCAGGCCATCCACAGTGTTTACTGCAAGCTAAAGTCCAATGCAGTCCGATTAAAGGTAGTTCGAAGGTCTCCGATGAGATAGATGGGAGGTACGGACCGCTCTCTAGTTGGTGAGGACGGTTCAGGTAACAAAGTTGTAAACAAGATTGAGAACTCTGTTCTGTGAGAAGATAGTGGGTGCAGAGAAAGCTGGTTAGGACCCACTGCAGCTAGTGTTGGATGAAAATACTTACCTGTTGTCTGTGCTCTGTGTAGAGTGATGACAATTCAAACCAAAAATACGTGTGTTTTATGTGTTGGTGCGAGTATGTGAGTTCATGTACACGTATAGCAGTTTGTGTTATGTGTTTGTCTTTGTGGAGTGTGCATGTGCGTGTATGTGTGTGTATGTGTGTGTGTTTGCTGTGTGTGTTGTCGTTGTGTGTGTGTGTATGTTTATTTTATGTGTCAGGTATTTCGTGGCTTCGATGGATGTATGTGTTGGCAAGTGTGTGCGACTTATGTGTATTAAAGTATGTTGTCGCAAGGGTGTGTGGTGTCTGTCTGTGTTTGAGAGTTAAGGGCCTGTCTCACTTGGCCATCATTTACGCGACAGGCCGGTAGTGACTGACACGCGACAGTCGCGCGTGTCATCGTGCGTCCGCACAGCCGTCTGGAGCGCATGACGTCATTCGAAGATAGACACAAAATGCAGGAGTAACTCAGTGGGACCGGCAGCATCTCTGGAGAGAAGGAATGGATGATGTTTCGGGTTGAGACTCTCCTATAGTCTGAAGAAGGGTCTCGACCCGAAACGTCACGCATTGCTTCTCTCCAGTGCTGCCGGTCCCGCTGAGTTACTCCTGCATTTTGTGTCTATCTCCAATCGTCTTGGTCCCACTCTGGGAGTGGGAGTGGGGGCGGATCCGGATCCGCAACGGCCGTCAGCTTCAGGCCGAGCTCGGCAATCGCTTGGCTGCTTCTGCTGCTGTTGGAGGTGAGACGTTGCATCGCGTCAGGGTGTCCCACTTGGCCGTCATTTACGGAACAGGCTGGTGGTGCGCGAAGATTTCATGCAGAATAGAAGATTGTTCTCCTTTTGAAATTAGTTGCAAATTATATTTGCCAATATTAATTTAGGTAAGAAAACCTATAGTGAAAACCCTATAATAGAAAGTGGAATACGTATCTGGAAACAAATAAAGAAAACATTAAAATAGTAAGATTAAACGAGAACTTACCAGTTCGAAGTTTGATCGTTATTTTATGAGGAGTTACGATGAGGGATTACGTGAAGAGCCGCCTGGCGCTGGCAAACGGCATACTTCAAAGCAGCTGCGAACAACACAGCAAGTGCACAACGAAAAACACAAGAACACCACAATAGACCGATGTAAATTGTAAGGCAGCATAATAGACTTAGAACTACCAGATGATCATTTGATTTTATGAGGGTGGGAGTGGAGGGCACGTAATCCCTCATCTTAACGTTCTCCTCAAAAAATAACGATCAAACTTCGAACTGGTAAGTTCTCGTTTACTGCCTACTATTTTACTTCGGAGTCACGTGAGTGACTACGTGATAGATTTTAAAAGCTTTCTGTGGTTTTTTTATGTCGTAGAATTAATCAGTACGACAGTCCGGCTAAGTAAATACATACATGAGAAACCAGACTAATATTAGTTCTTTCCATAATTAATCTTTTTAATGGTTTAAAGAACATATAATAACCCTCTCTTATATCCGAGGGGAATGATTACAAGTGATAAAGATTAAAAGTGACTACATAACGTGTTATAGTAATCAATAGTAAACAAAGCAGGTGACTATAGTGTTCCACACCGCGTGGCCAAAGCTTGTCATGACAAAGTTTAGAACAGGTTTAAAAATGTTAGAACTTTGAAAAAGTTTCTTCTTTACTCTCACCCTGCGACTTTTTAAAATATGCTCGAGTGGTAAACGTCCCTCCCCTTCGCCGGACGTAGCTGCAGCCCTGGTGGCGTGAGATTTGAACACATCAGTGTCTACTCCTGCTAAAAGCAACACCTGTTACAGCACCATTTTGAGATATTTGAACTGAAGCGAGAGAGTTTTGTGTGTGGTTTTTTATGCGTAATCATTAACGTTTTTTCATTTCCTCGAAGAGTTTCAGTAACTTTAACATATGATTCAAATGTTTAACCACACACAAAGTAGGATCAATAGGATAAGCTTGAAAGGTTACCTTAGCTCCAGATCTCCCCTGGTCTGCTTTGTTTGATCAGATCGTAAACATAGAACACAAATGTTATCTGGGCGGGGTAGTCACATGCATACAGGTCTAAACGCAACATTTGTAAAGTTTGCACTCTTTGAACTGAGACCAATGACATTAACATTATTAATTTCAATGTTAATCTTTCCAATGACAATCCTTCAATTGGTGTCCATTGCCTAAGTAAGGTAAGTACAATGCTCACATCCCAAATCTCTGTGTAATCTTGGTTTGGGTGGATTGATGTTAAAGATTCCTTTCATGAATCTAGCTATTAATGGATGTGAATCCAATTGATTTTCTGGTCAGACATAGTCCTAAATAAGATGATAAGGCACTGCGTGTGCAGTGTTAATGGCACTGTAACTTAAATGTTGCTCTCGCAAAATGCAATTTGGCAAGGAACTCCCAAACATTTGCAATATTCACAGTATCATAAGAAATATTTGACTGTGTGCAAAATTTTCTTCCCATTTTCTTTATATGTGTCATATATTGGTGTTTGTGTGCTATCTCGCCATGATGCGACTATAACTTCCATAGTTTTGTCCGACAATCCCAGCTCCTGTAGTGGTCTGGTCAAAACCTGCAGATTAATAAAATTCATATATGCATATAATGGATAAATTTTCTTTAGTTACTGGATTAATCAAAATATCACTACAGTTAGAATTGACATATATGGTTCTATTAATCATATTCAGCATTAATGGGAACAAGGTTGTGTTGGACCAATTTGGAACTACCAACAATCCAGTGGCCAGAATCTTGTTATATTTTCTTCAGACATTTCTGAATCAAGCAAATGGTGGAAATAGCATAAAAGAAACATATTCCCCCAGTTCAATGAAAAAGCATCTACTGCTACTGCATCTGGATCGTGTTCCCAAGACACATATTTAGGCAATTGATGATTAAGCCTTGATGCAAACAGATCCAATTTCTGGTAAACCTTAAATGGGGTTACAATATTCTTAAATATTGCTGGATTAAGCATCCATTCTGTGTTATCTTTAAATATCTTGATCTTTTATCTGCCACCACATTGTCTGTACCTGGAATGTTTGCTGAATCCAAATTTGGCGGGAATACACCATTGCCATATTTCATTGACCAGACAATATCACATGATACTGATCTAACTCCCCCATGTGGGGGGGTTGGGATTAATGGTTGTTTGATATGCAACAGCGTTTTTATTGTTATTGTCTAACTGTAGTTAATACATGTAGACCCTTTTTGAACAACAATATGCTTGTAGTCCATAGAAATGCACCCAATTCTAAATAGGGGGTTAATTTTAAAATTTGTTTGAAGAAACGTTTCTTCTTGAACTTTCCATCTACCTCCACAACTGGAGGATGAATATCTGTTGCCCCCCCATCCGTTGAGACACTAGCATCTGTTTGTAAAACCATTTCAGGGCTGTTTGATCAGAAGTTTTTAGCAGCTTGTGGGACATTTTTAACCACCATTGTATTCCAACACAGCTTCTTTGTTAATTGCATAAGGACTATCAAAGTGGCCTGCCTTCTCTTTGAGAGCTCTTATTTTGTCCTTTGAAGTAGATTTTGATATGTAATGGACCAAATTCTACTGCAGGAAATGCTGCTACTAGTTTACCAATGGTTTTCACTACTTCTCGGATGGAAGGATAAGGTTTGTGAATGAGATTATTACAAGTTACCAAATATCATCGACTTTATCTGTTGGTAAAGTTATTAACATAGTCACTGAGTTAATTACAAACCCCAAAAAGTTAATTGTTTGGCTGGCTGCAGCTGGGATTTAATTGGATGAATCAAGAACCCTAGCTTTTCAAACAAAGCTTTAGTAACTGAAAATGAGTTCTCTAGCTGACTCTTGATTATCATTAATGATCAGAATGTCATCGAGATAAGCCATAACAATATGTTTTTGTGCTCTTAATTGGGCTAAAAAACTGGTTTCAGTAGTTTCGTAAAGAGCCTGGGAGCTGAACTCAGTCCATTTGGCAATGCTTTAAACTGCCATAATTGTCCCAGCCAATTAAATTTTTAAGTACCTCTCCGGAAGAACTGATGTATAGGTACAGAATAATAGGCGTCTTTTAAATCAATCTTAGCCATATAACAACCTGCTGAAATCAAATATCTTGCAGTATTTAATGTTTCCATTTTAAAATGTTTGTATTCTACAAACTTATTTAGATCTGTAAGGTCCAGAATAAATTCTGCAACCACCATCTTTTTTATTTCTTCGAAAAATATTAGAGACAAATTGATGCTCGTGTTCATAAGTTTTTTCAATTACCCTTTTCAGATAATTTGTCAATTTCCACATTAATCTCTGCTTTTTCAATAGCAGTAAACATGAAAGCATAAGCAGGTTTATTCTGTACAGGAGGAGGATTAACCCCTTCTTAAATGTAACAGTGGCTCCTGAAACTGCTTGTAATCTAAATCGATCAGAAGTAATAGTAAAGCCAGTCTTTATAAAACTTTTGTAATCTCCCTCCAACTGGAGATTTATCCGCAGTTTTCTTTAAGGATAGAACAAGTCTTTAATACCTCTCCATATGAGCGTGGGTGGTCTCCTTCTCCCGAATTACGGGTAAGCATTGGGCTGTGCAGGACGATATACTTCCTTGACAAATTTCTGCCTCTATTTCCAAAATCAAAAACCCGTTCGGGACGAAAAAATACCTTTTTTGTCCAAGACGAAAGGTTTCATACCGCTAAAATATTTAGCTTCTTCATCCAACTCTTTCAGTTGTTTAGGCAGATTTTCTCCAAAACAGATACCCAGGAGCTTGAACACCACTTGCTCGACACAGGCTTGCAAATCTAGGGTGAAATATGGGCCGAATCGCCATTTTCCTCATACAATTAATTTCATAGAAAGAATTGCACAATAAGCCCAAAAGTATCTTTTTTGAATCTTATCCATCTCCAATCTCTCCATTTGTCTCCCATAGGCCGTAATGGCAGCAGAATTAGTTTGAGGATTTTTTGAAATCTCACTTCTTGAGCTCTCATACTTGGAGTCATGGATGTCCATATCAACGGATTAACCGTAGGCACTTCCAATGAGGCACAATTTCCTGGCGTTTTATATAATTCTGATGTTTCAATCATCACAGAATCATGAAGTTGGTGAGATACCATATAATTTATGGTTGACAGCTAGGTTTTCTTCCATAGCCTCACCACTTCCTTCAGGTATAGCAAATTCTTTTGCTATCCAGGCACATTTGGCCTTTTCTTTTTACTTTTGTGGTGTGCATTCAAAATCCAAATCACCACAGCAGGGTTCTGCCTTCTGCAGCCCTAAATCAATTGGGATTTTACCCCATGAGACTTCTTCCGGCCCAAATCCTGGGTCCGGAGTTTCAAACTCCCAACTTGGCCCACAGCCATATTCAGAATAATCAAACTCCTCAGGGCTTTTTTGGGATCCTTCTGGGTACTATGACCCTTGTCTCATTGATTTTTTTTGGAGAACTTTCTCCATATGCTCCATTTTTAACCACATAGTTTTATTATCTGGAGGACTTTCATTATCAGAGTCATTATCAGAAACCACGGGCCTCTCAGATTTCTTTTTACATTTTTTAGGAGCATTTCCCTCCGTGGTTATTATTTCTGGATGAAATCTAGAAACTTGCTATCGGGTATATCAGCGGCCACCGGTATCGGAACCGGATCCGCACTAGCTTCTTGTCCCGTATTTTTATTTTCACCCGGGAAGATCTTTTTACCCGCGAATTTTTCTTTGCGATTTCTCCATTTTCTTTATTATCAGTGCTAAATCAGCACGTTACGCGACTCTGAATTTTTACTTTTACTTTTGCTTGCTGGACCCACCCAGCGTACGCTAAAGAACGTCCCGATTTTGCTGCACTTACCTGCGGGGCCGTTTCGACCGCTGCGAGGAGCTGCTCCTTACTGCAGCTCCTCCTTCCGCCGTCAGCGTCGACGTAATGCCGTTTGCCAGCGCCAGGCGGGCTCTTCACGTAGTCACACACGTGACTCCGAAGTAAAATAGTAAGATTAAACAAGAACTTACCAGTTCGAAGTTTGATCTTTATTTTATGAGGAATAACGATGAGGGACTACGTGAAGAAGCCCCGCCTGGCGCTGGAACGGCATACTTCAAAGCAGCAGCATGAAAAACACAGAACACAATAGCCGGAGTAAGATAGTAAGGCTCATCATAGATTTAGAACTACCAGATGATCATTTACTTTATGAGGGTGTGGAGTGGAGGGCACGTAATCCCTCAATCGTTACTTCTCATAAAAATAAAGATCAAAACTTCGAAACTGGTAAGTTCTCGTTTAATCTTACTATTTTACTTCGGAGTCACGTGAGTGACTACGTGAAGATTTTGAAGCTTCTGTGTTTTTCATGTCGTAGAATTCTTTCCATACGACAGTCCGGCTAGGTCAACACATACATGAGAAAAACCAGACTAGTTTTAGTTCTTTCCATAAATCTTTTAATGATAAAATAAACATATAATAACCTTCTTTTTACACCTGAGGGAACCATTACAAAGTGATAAAAAGATATAAGTGATAACATAATTGATAATATCAATCAATAGTGAAACAAAGCAGGTGATTATAGTGAACCCAACACCGCGTGTCCAAAGCCTGTCATTGTGTGAACAGGTTTATTGTAGAACTTTGAAAAAGTTTCTTCTTTACACCACCCTGCGGTTTCTAAAATATGTTCGAGTGGTACGTCCTGTAACTTCGCCGCGGATGTAGCTGCTGCCCTGGTGGAGTGAGATTTGAACACATCAGTGTCTACTCCTGCTAAAAGTAACACCTGTTTTAACCACCTTGAGATTGTTTGCACTGAAGCTTTTGTGTGTGGTTTCTTATGCGTAATCATTAATGGTTTTTCACTCGAAGAGTTTTGGTAACTTTTACATAATGATTCAAATGTTTAACTACACACAACGTTGGATCAATGGGATAAGCTTGAAACATTACCTTCGCTCCAGTTCTCCCTGGTCTGCTTTGTTTGATCAGATAATAAACATAGAAACACAATGTATATCTGCAGTCCCAAAAAAACATGCATACAGTCTAAACGTAACATTTGTAATGTTTGCACCCTTTGAGCTGAAACCAATGCCATTAACATTACTAATTTAAGTGTTAACTTTTCCAATGACAAAACTTCGATTGGAGTCCATTGCCTAAGTAAGGTAAGTACAATGCTAACATCCCAAATTTCTCTATATCTTGGTTTGGGTGGATTTTTGTTAAAAATTCCTTTCATAAATCTGGATATTAATGGATGTGATCCAATTGATTTCTGGTCAGAGATTTGTCCTAAATAAGATGATAAGACACTACGTGCACTATTAATGGCACTGTAGCTTAGGTGTTGTTCAAAATGCAACTCGGCAAGGAACTCCAATATGTTTGCAATGTTCACAGTATGATAGGATATATTTGACTGTCTGCAAAAATTTTCCCATTTCTTTATATGTGTCATATATTGTCTCTGAGTGCTATTTCGCCATGATGCGACTATAATATCCATAGTTCTATCCGACAATCCAAGCTCCTGTAGTGGTCTGGTCAAAACCTGCAGATTAACAAATTCATATAAGCATGTAATGGATGAATTTCTTTGGTTATGGTTTTATCAATAAATCACTGCTGCTAGGAATTGACATATATGGTCTTTAATCATGTTTAACATCAATGGGAACCATGGTTGTGTCGGCCAATTTGGAAATATTACCATAAATCCTGTGGCAGAATCTTGTTCTATTTTCTTCAGACATTGCTGAACCAGAGCAAATGGCGGAAAAGCATAAAAGAACATATTCCCCAGTTTAGTGAAAAAAGCATCTACTGCTACTGCGTCTGGATCTGGTTCCCAAGACACATATTTAGGCAATTGATGATTTAGTCTTGATGCAAACAGATCAATGTCTGGTAACCCATATTGAGTCACAATTTTACTGAAAATTACTGGTTCAACATCCATTCTGTGTTGTCTTTAAACACCCTTGATCTATTGTCTGCCACCACATTGTCTTTAACTGGGATGTAATTTGCCGAAATCCAAATTTGGTGGTTAATACACCATTGCCATATCTGATTGACCAAACAATCACATGATACCGATCTGACTCCACCCATGTGATTAATATATGCAACAGCTGTTTTATTGTCTAATTGTATCAGTACATGCAGATTCTTTTTTGTAGAACAATATGCCTTCAACCCATAAAATGCACCCAATAATTCTAAATAGTTAATACCATATGTTTGGAGAAACATTTCCTCTTGGACAGTCCATCTGCCCCCACAGCTGGTGAATGAATCTGTCGCCCCCCATCCGAGAGCACTAGCAGCTGTTTGTAAAATTACTTCAGGCTGTCGTATCAGAATGTTTTTAGCAGCTTGTGGGACATTTTCAATCCACCATTGTAATTCCAATAAAGCTTCTTTTGTTAATTGCATAGGCCTATCAAAATGGCCTGCTCTCTTTTTTAGAGCTCTTATTTTGTCCCTTTGAAGGTTTTGGTAATGTAATGGACCAAATTCTACTGCAGGAAATGCTGCTACTAATTTACCAATAACCTTTGCTACTTCTCGGATGGAGGGATAAGGTTTGTGAATGAGACCCCTACAGGTCACTAAAATATCATCAATCTTAATTGTTGGCAAAGTTACTAACATAGTAACTGAGTTAATTACAAACCCCAAATAGTTAATTGCTGGCTGCAGCTGGGACTTAATTGGATGAATCAAGAAACCTAACTTCTCAAATAAAGTTTTAGTTGCTGAAACTGATTTCTGATTCAGCTGATTCCTGATTACTATTGATGATTAAAATGTCATCCAGATAAGCCATAATGATGTGCTTTTGTGCTCTTAATTGTGTTAAAGCTGGTTTCAACAGCTTTGTAAAGAGCCTGGGAGCTGAACTTAACCCATTTGGTAAAGCTTTGAATTGCCACAGCTGACCCAGCCAATTAAATGTTAAATACCTTCGAAAGAACTGATGTATTGGTACTGAATAGTACGCATCCTTTAAATCAATTGTAGCCATATAACAACCTGCTGATATCAAATGTCTTGCAGTGTTAAATGTTTCCATTTTAAAATGTTTATATTCGACAAATTTATTAAGATTTGTAAGGTCCAGAATAATTCTGCAACCACCATCTTTTTTATTTCTTGGAAATATATTTGTCACAAATTGATGCTCATGTTCAACAGTTTTTTCAATAACACCTTTTTTAAACAATTTGTCAATTTCCACATTTATTTCTGCCTCTTCAATTGCAGAAAACATGAAACCATAAGCAGGTTTATTTTGTACGGAGAATTAACACCTTCTTTAAATGTAATAGTAGCTCCTGAAAACTGTTTGTAAAATAAACCGATCAGATGTGATGGCAAGCCATTCATCATAAAACATTTGTAATCTCCCTCCAACTGGAGATTTGTCCACAGTTTCTTTAAGCATAGAATAAATTTTTTGTACCTCTCCATATGAACGTGGTGGTCTCCTTCTCCCCGTATACGGGTGAACATTAGGCTGTGTCGGATGATAATATTTTCTTATCATACTCCTGCCTCTGTTTCCAAAATCAAATCCCCTTCTTGACGTAAAAATACCTTTTTTGTCCAAAGACGAAAGGTCTCATGTGGCTAATAGATTTAGCCTCTTCATCCATTTCTCTTATTTGTTTAGGCAGGTTTTCTCCAAATCGATAACCAGGAGCTTGAACACCCACTTGATCGACACAGACCTGCAAACCTTGGATGAAATATGGGCCGAATCGCAATTTTCCTCATACAATTAATTTCATAGAAGGAATTGCATAATAAGCCCAAAGTATCTTTTTGGATTTTATCCATCTCCAACCCCTCCATTTGCCTTCCAAAAGCAGTAATGGCAGCAGAAATCAATTTGAGGATTCTTTGAAATCTTATTTCTTGTCCTCTCATGCCTGGAGTCATAGGCGTCCATATAGACAGATTAACCGTAGGTACCTTCAATGAGGTGCAATTTTCCGGTGTTTTATATAATTCTGCTGTTTCAATCATCACAGAACCTTGAAGTTGGTGAGATACCATATAATTAATACTGGCAGCTAGTATTAATCCATAGCCTCACCACTTCCTTCAGGTATAGCAAAATCTTTTGCCATCTCAGGCACATCTGGCCTTCTCTTTTTTATTCGTGGTGTGCACTCATAATCCACATCACCACTTGCAGGGTCTGTCTTTTGCAGCCCTGATACACTTGGAATTATATCCAATGAGACTTCCTCCGCCCTTAATCCTGGGTCCGGAGTTTCAAATTCCCAATTTGGCACATAGCCATATTCTGTATATTCAAACCCCTCGGGGTCATTTTGGGAAACTTCTGGATACTGTGACCCTTGTCTCATTATATTTTGGAGCACTTTCTCCATATGTTCCATTTTTAGCCATATAGCTTTATTATCCGGAGGACTTTCATTATCAGAGTCATTATCAGAAACCACGGGCCTCACGGATTTCTTTTTACATTTTCTAGGAACATTTTCCTCCGTGGTTTGTATTTCTGGAGAAATTATAGTCTCACTAATGGGTGAATCAGCGGCCACAGGTATCGGAACCGGATCCGCACTAAACTCTTGTCCCGTTTCTTTAGCTTCACCCCGGGACGTTCTTTTTACCCGCGAAATTTTCCTTTGAGACCTCTCCATTTTTCTTTTCCATTTATCTGGCTAAATCAGTACGCCAGCGTGACTCTGATTTTAACTTTTACTTTCTCTTTTGCTGGTTTTACCAGCGTAACGTCTTTTTTAGAACGTCCCCACTTTTCCTTACACATACCTGCGGGTCCGTTCCGGCCGCTGCGAGGAGCTGCGCTCTGCAACTCTTGCTTCTGCCGTCAGCGTCGACGTAATGCCGTTCCAGCGCCAGGCGGGGCTTCTTCAAGTAGTCACTCACGTGACTCCGAAGTAAAATAGTGATTACGATATTCCACTATGGGTAGGATCAGATTCTGTTTAGAACGGAGATGAGGAAACACTTTTTCTCACAGAGAGTGGTGAGTCTGTGGAATTCTCTGCCTCAGAGGGTGGTGGAGGCAGGTTCTCTGAATGCTTTCAAGAGAGAGCTAGATAGGGCTCTTAAAGATAGCGGAGTTAGGGGATATGGGGAGAAGGCAGGAACGGGGTACTGATTGTGGATGATCAGCCATGATCACATTGAATGGCGGTGCTGGCTCGAAGGGCCGAATGGCCTACTCCTGCACCTATTGTCTATTGTTATAGAGTCATAGAGTCATATTGTGTGGAAACAGACCCTTCGGCCCAGCTTGCCCCTGCTGACCAATATGCCCCATCTACACTAGTCGCACCTGTCTGCGTTTGACCCATTTCTAAACCTGTCCTATCCATGTACCTGTCCAAATGTATTTTAAACGTTGTGATAGTCCCGGCCTCAACTACCTCCTCAGGCAGCTTGTTCAATACACCCACCACCCTTTGTGTAAAAAAAGTTGCCCTTCAGGTTCCTATTACATCCTCCCCCGCACCTTAAACCTACCTCCTCTGGTTCTTGGTTGCCCTACTCTGGGTAAAAGACTCTGTGCATTCACCCGATCTATTCCCCTCATGATCTTGTATAAGATCACCCCTCATCCTCCTGCGCTCCAAGGAATAGATTCCTAGCCTGCCCAACCTCTCCCTCCGGCTCAGGAACCCCGAGTCCTGGCAACATCCTCGTAAATCTTCTCTGCACACTTGGTAACCTTTGTTCACCTTATTCCTGAAACAAAACGGCGTTTTGCCATTGGGTTTCTGGGCACAATCATTCAACTTTGCTTGCTCTTTTTGTAAAATAACCGGCATCGTTTCTTTCGCAATGGCCATTGAGAAACAGCCTCTCTGGCAATCCGCCTGCCTCGACTTCGAAGAGTTGCTCTTTAACGTTGCTGCAACGTTTGGCTTTAACATTGGACAAGGACACTTTTTTTCTGAGCCCATCTCAAGCCAGATTTGCCGGGTGTAAATTTTGCACCGATTTGCCCGTGAAGTTTAATCCTAAATATAAAGCCCAAACGAAATCACTCCACACCACCAAAACCACACAAAATTCGCAGAATATCAGAGCAGTCCGGAATACTCGTGAGGAAATTTGCTAAACGTCTAGGCTTCCACCAAATTCACACCCTGGCTTTCTCAAGGGGAATCAAAAGTGTGCGTGTATGTGTGGGTGTGTATGTGTGTGTGTGTGCCTGTGTGTGTGTATGTGTGTGTGTCTGTGTGTGTGTCTGTGTGTGTGTATGTGTGTGTGTCTGTGTGTGTGTGTGTGTCTGTGTGGGTGTATGTGTGTGTATTTGTGTGTATCTGTGTGTGTCTGTGTGAATGTATGTCTGTGTGAGTGTGTGTCTGTACATGTGTGTGTCTGTATTTGTATGTGTCTGTGTTTGTGTGTGTCTGTATGCGTGTCTGTGTGTGTGTCTGTGTGTGTCTGTGTGTGTCCGTGTGTGCGTGTGTGTCTGTGTCTGTGTCTGTATGTGTGTGTGTGTGTCTGTGTCTGTATGTGTGTGTGTCAGTGTGTGTGTGTGTATGTGTCAGTGTGTGTGTGTGTCAGTGTGTGTATGTGTCAGTGTGTGTCGGTGTGTGTGTGTCAGTGTGTGTGTGTGTGTGTGTTTGTGTCAGTGTGTATGTGAGTGTGCGTATGTCGATGTGTGTGTGTGTGTGTCGGTGTGTGTGTGTGTGTGTGTCAGTGTGTGCGTGTGCGTGTGTGTGTGTGTCAGTGTGTGTGTGTATGTGTCAGTGTGTGTGTGTGTGTGTGTGTGTGTGTGTGTGTGCGTGTGTGTGTGTGTGTGTGTGTGTGTGTGTGTGTGTGTGTTGTGTGCAGTGTGTGTGTGTGTGTCAGTGTGTGTGTGTGTGTGTGTGTGTGTCAGTGTGTGTGTGTGTGTGTGTGTGTGTGTGTGTGTCGTGTCAGTGTGTGTGTGTGTGTGTGTGTGTGTGTGTCAGTGTGTGTGTGTGTGTGTCAGTGTGTGTGTGTGTGCGTGTGTGTGTGTGTGTGTCAGTGTGTGTGTGTGTGTCAGTGTGTGTGTGTGTGTGTCAGTGTGTGTGTGTGTGTGTGTGTGTGTGTGTGTGTGTGTGTGTCAGTGTGTGGTGTGTGTCAGTGTGTGTGTGTGTGCGTGTGTGTTGTGTCAGTGTGTCAGTGTGTGTGTGTGTGTGTCAGTGTGTGTGTGTGTGTGTGTGTGTGTGTGTGTGTGTGTGTGTGTGTGTGTGTGTGTGTGTGAGTGTGTGTGTGTGTAACAGGTTGGCGGTTCAGGGAAATGATGCAACGCCAAGAGTTTTTGAAGGGTTTACGAGTTTATGAAGTTTATAAACCTCTGTCCAGACGTCACTTCAAACTTTCTAAGCTTTCCCCGGCACTCTCTTTCCCCCACGTGTAATGACAGGTGTTTTCAAGCTCTTGGGGCTAACGGAATCAGTGGATATGGGGAGACAGCAGGATTTTGGATGATCAGCTATGATCATGTTGAATGGTGGTGCTGGCTCGATGGGCCCAATGGTCAACTCCTGCGCCTATTTTCTATGTTTCAGTTTCTACCAAAGGCTTCTAAAGGGCTCCCATGTGGAAAGGTGCGGGCTCGGACCCAGCGCACCTCATGTGGTCGCGACATCTGCGTGCATTGCATCATCTGGCCGAGCCTGCACCCACCCCTCCGGGTCCATCAATCACGGCCCGCTCTCCAGCTGGACTTTCCAAAAGCAGATGCGGAGGGGTGGTGGGGACCAGGCTGTTACAGCACCAACAATCAGCAACGTTCAAGGGGCGTGTGGGGCTGACTAGGGGTCGCAGCGGCCGTGGCTGGGCTCTGCGTGAGACTCCTGCAAGTGTCAGACAGTGACTGCCCCGGCGTGAAACTCACCCTCCCCCAGTTGTCCCCTCGGCCACTGGTCACGGTGTCGGTCACGTTCGCTCTGCCTTATATAGCGGGGGCAGAGGTTCACCCTCTGGATCTAGGGGGCTATCCTCTCGCCACTGGAGGCGAGCAGACCAAGCAAGGCAACGCCTCCGAAACTGGAACAGCGTCCTGCACCCTCCAGCCGAGAGGATGACTTGCCCCGTCAACGGCGTTCGCAGCCAGCTCCTGCATGAGGAAGGGAGTTTCATGTTCACCTCGGAGTCAGTGGGCGAGGGTCATCCCGGTGAGTTACACCTGCCAGAGGTTGCACGCCGTCACCAGACTGCGATAGAAACAAAAACACGGGCATCCCGATAACCCACTCACACTGCAGAGTAGAGACAAGGCTTGGATGTAGCGGTCACTCCGGGGCAGAACCTGTGGAGGAAGGAACACCGATGCTGGTTTACACCGAAGGCACACACCAAGATCAGACGTTGGAGTAACTCAGCGGGACAGGCAGCATCTCTGGAGAGAAGGAATGGGTGACGTTTCGGTTCTTCAGAGTTACCTCTCTGAGTTACTCCAGCGTTGTGTGTCTATCTGGGGAAGAGCTTGTTGCAATCCCACACGCAAGCCCTGCCGAGAAAATGATTGTGTGCGTTCAGACGCAGTTGTCCAGGAACTCTCTGATCGCACTGTTCGCCTGCCTTCTCCTCTACACGAACCATTCCCATGTTGCCCCCAGTCTTCCCGTTAGAGAACCCTCTCGTTGTCAGCCCAGCCATTCTCTCCATTCCAATGACTGCGAGGGCCATAGGAGGCAGACATGGTCTGTCTGAAGAAGGGTCTCGACCCGAACCGCCACCCATTCCTTCTCTCCGGAGATGCTGCCTGTCCCGCTGAGTTACTCCAGCTTTTTGTGTCCATCTTCTACTGTCCCATCCTCGACTGACTCGGGCAATGCAGGAATAAAATGGTCAGTGTTCACTAATCACAAACCGCCAACAACACGACTGAGCAAGGGCATGCAGGCATTAAGCCAGCATCTGCAGTTCCTTCCTGTGCATATATAATACTGGCGTTTAAGAGGCTTTTGGAAAGACACAAGGATATGCAGGGAATGGATGGATGGATGTGGATTATGGGCAGGAAGATAGGAATTGGTTTTGACACCAAGTTCGGCACATACACTGTGATGCCAAGGACCTGAATCTGTGCTATGCGAGGGAGGAACTGCAGATGCTGGTTTACGCCGAAGATCGACACAAAACGCCGGGGTAACTCAGTGGGACAGGCAGCATCTCTGGGGAGAAGGGTCGAGATCCTTCTTCAGACCGAGAGTCAGGGGAAAGGGGGACACGAGATAGAGATGCTACATAGGACAACTGAATGAAAGATGTGCAAAATGCAACGATGATCAGGGAAAGATGGAGCCCACAATGGTTCATTGTTGGCTGTGGGGTGGGTGATAACGAGTTATATAGACAGTGAAGGTAACTATATTTGGTTGCAAGAATTCAAAGGTTTAGTTTAGTTTATTGTCAGGATACAGTGAAAAACGTTTTTGCTTCCTGCTATCCAGTCAGCCGAAAGAGTATACATGACTACAATGGGGCTTGACTGTGTTTTATACTCTTCCAATTGTTCATAATTTTTATTTGTTTTCACTGTTTTTGAATGTTTTTTGAAAGTAAGAGATGTTGGCTTTCTCCTGCAATCCACCTACAAAACACAGCGTAGACGCAAGGAACTGCAGACGCCAGTTTGCACAAAAGGACACAAAGTGCTGGAGGAACTCAGCGGGTCAAGCAGCATCTCTGGAGAACATGGAGAGGTGACGTTCCGGATCGGGACCCTGGAGAACCTGCAAACTCCACACAGCCGGACGTTTCGAACCTTCTGAAGAAGGGTCCCGACCCCTGTCCATGTTCTCCAGGGATGCTGCCTGACCCGCTGAGTTACTCCAGCACTCGTGTCACTCAGAATTCAAGTGTCCATTTGTATTGCAAGCAGTGAGCCGGTCACAATGTGGCACTTCTGTGCAAGATAGCCAGTAGCGATAAGGACTTGAGTTTCTTCGAGAGACCTGTAACTACAGCACACATCGAGATAACCTTCAATTACATGGGATGTTGCGATCGCCACTGCTTGCACGCGATGTGACCAAATAACCAAGCAAGAGAACCTTTCCTTTCAGGAGACCGACCTATTCAAAACCCAATACTTTTGTCTGTTGGCCTTCATTCATCCCGCCCTCATGTTGCATCCCGCATTCAATCAACAAAGGCATAAAGTGCCAGAGTAATTCAGCGGATCAGGAGAACTTGGATAGGCAACGTTTCAGGTCGGGACCCTTTCTTCAGACGGATTGGAGTCCGGGGCAGAAAGGTGGAAGAGAGGTTGGGGCGGGATAAAGCCTGGCTGGTGATCGGTTTGTTAGCCCTCACAAACCCACATGCCCACCCCCCCCCCCCCCCCACACACACACACACACACACACATCACACACACACACACACACACACACATACACACACACACACACACATACACACACACACACACACACACACACACACACACATATACACACACACACACACACACACACACACACACACACACACACACACACACACACACACACACACACACACACACACACACACACACACACACACACACACACACACATATACACACACACACACACACACACACACACACAACTCACACACACACACACACACACACACACACACCACACACACACACACACACACACACTTACACACACATACACACACACACACACACACACACACACACACACACACACATACACACACACACACACACACACACATACACACACACACACACACACACACACACACACACACACACACACACACACACACACACACACACACACACAATCGGTCTGAAAAAGGGTCCCGACCCAAGACGTCATCTCTCCATGTTCTCCAGAGATGCTGCTTCACCCACTGTGTCATTTCACACACTGTGCCCATTCATGTCCACAAAAGTGATAGGAGCAGAATTAGGCCATTCGGCCCATCAAGTCTACACCATTCAATCATGGCTGATCAATCCCTCCACCCTAACCCCATTCTCCTGCCTTCTCCCCATACCCCTGACACTCGTACTAATCAAGAATCTATCTCTGCCTTAAGAATATCTATTGACTTGGCCACCGCAGCCGTCTGTGGCAATGAATTCCACAGATTCACCACCCACTGACTAAAGAAAATCCTCCACATCTCCTTCCTAAAGGAACGTCCTTTAATTCTGAGGCTATGTCCTCTGGTCCTAGACTCTCCCACTAGTGGAAACATCCTCTCCACATCCACTCTATCCATTCATTAGGGAGTTAGATTGACCTATAATGACAACAAGAGTGTAGAAATCCCGTAACAAGTTTGGGATAAGACATACCAGGCCGCTGAAAAACCATCAAGATGTACGATTTACGCTATCTGGCGTCACAATTTTTCGGGACCTGGGACGACCGCAACAGCGACAACGTATGACAACCGACAACATCCTGCGACCGCACAGACGTCAAACGGCGACAACCGAGGTCCACCGACGGCACGATACAGCAAGATGCGACACTGTCTGCAACATCTGGAGACAACAGAAGACAAGTAACGCCATTTTGATCCGTGTATTGAGGCAGGCACTGTCGCCGGTTGGCGTATGATGACGCAGGTTGTCGCAAAGGGAATTCGCCGAGGTCATGGCCTTGTGACATCATACGTCAACTGGCGTCTTCCGGGCAGCACCTACGACAAGCAACGTCAAGCCACAGAAGGCTGTGGAGGCCAATTGAATGGATATTTTTAAGGCAGAGATAGATAGATAGATTCTTAATTAGTACGGGTGTCAGGGATTATGGGGAAATGGCAGAAAAATGGGGTTAGGATGGAAAGATAGATCAGCCATAATTGAATGGCGAAGTAGACTTGATGGGCCGAATGGCTTAATTCTGCTCCTTTCTAAGGAGCTGATCGTGGACTTTAGGAGGGCACAACATCCGAGGACATACACACCATTGAAGATAAATGTGGATACTGTGGATAGGGTGAGCTGCTTTAAATACCTGGGAGTCCGCATCTCTGAGGATATGACAATGGCAACACACGCTGCAGCACTCGTGAGTAAGGCAAGGCAGCGCCTTTACCAACTCAGGCAATTGAGGAAATTCAGAGTGTCTCTGAGGATCCTCCAGTGCTTCTACTCAACGGCTGTGGAAAGCATCTTCTCCGGAAACATCACAATCTGGTTTGGGAACTGCTCTGCCCAGGACAAGAAGGCTCTGCAGAGAGTAGTGCGTTCGGCCGAACACACTATGGGAACTACACTCGCCCCCTCCTGCAGGAACTATACAGCAGGAGGTGCAACTCCAGAGCCAACAAGATCATGGGGGACCCCTTCCACCCCAGCAATGGGCTGTTCCAGCTGCTACGGTCAGGCAAACGCCTCCGTGGCCATGCTGTGAGAACGGGGAGGATGAGAAGGAGATTCTTCCCAGAGGCCATTAGGACTGTAAACTCCTATCTCACCGAGGACTAACTTCCTGAACCAATTTATTGCTGTGTGGTGTCTTTTTAAAATAGCTGTTTTTTCTTTTTTTTCCTCCCACAAATATGTAATTTGTGAATATATGATTCTGTTCCATTCTGTTTTGTAATGTTTTTGCAGAATCCGCGAGCATTGCCACTTTTCATTTCTGTGACGAATAAACCTGACTTGACTTTCCCCTTGGACCTTATAACCTTATGACTGTATAACCTTGATCTTATGACCTGTTGCCAATGTTCTCTCCTCCTCTCCTTCAGATAAGATCTGTGACCAGATCAGCGATGCGGTGCTGGATGCCCACCTGCAGCAGGACCCTGATGCCAAGGTGGCATGCGGTGAGTGCCAGAGAGCTACCCTTCATGGATGGAGCTCCATGAAGTCCCGAGATATCTGAGAGACGTTCATAAGTTGACGGAGCAGTATTAGGCCATTCATCGAGTCTACTCCGCCATTCAATCATGGCTGCTCTATCTTTCCCCCTCAACCCCATTCTCCTGCCTTGGCCCCATAACACCCGGCACCTGTGCTAATCAAAGATCTGAGCTTTGTGATATGGATCTGACTTGGAAGTGGGTGGATGGAGACAGTAGCATTCTTGAGAATCTAAGGTCCCTGAAATGCCTTTTAAATGTTATTTATAGTCCCAGCCTCAACTACCTCCTCTGACAGCTCGTTCCATGCACCCACCACCCTTTGTGTGGAAAAAGTTGCCCCTCTGAAAGTGGCACGGTGGCGCAGCAGTAGAGCTGCTCCCTCGCAGCGCCAAAGACCCAGGTTCGATCCTGACCACGGGGGCTGTCTGTACGGAGTTTGTACGTTCTCCCCGTGACTGTGTGGGTTTTCCCCAGGTGCTCCGGTTTCCTCCCACACTGCAAAGACATACAGGTTTGTAGGTCAATTGACTTTGGGGAAATACTGTAAATAATCCCCAGTATGTGTGTAGGATAGTGCTAGTGCACAGGGTGTTAGCTGGTCACCGTGGACTTGGTGTACCTGTTCCCACGCTGTATCTCTAAAGTCTAAATAAAATCTAAATCTATAGCAACCATGTCCTGCGATACCTTTCTCATTGACTTCCCTTACAATCTCTTCCAGGTGATGACAAGTTTCTCGTTCAGAAAGCTTACTACTCCCTGGACAATCCCCACCGTTTTCTAGCAGGTGGGACCAGTCCATTTGGAGCAGTGAGCACCAACAGTGTTGGCTGGGGCGAGATGTTTGCTCCCCTCCCCCCCCCCCCCCCCCATTCTAGAATTACGCACCCTTCCAAAAGTCTCGCTATTTCAAGAAGGAAGGACCGGATGAATTTCAGTGTCTAGAATCAAGGAACTGCAGATGCTGGTTTATCAAGGAAAAGACACAAAATGCTGGAGTAACTCACCGGGTCGGGCAGCATCTTCTGGAGAACATGGGCTTGTTAGGCAGAAGGGTCCCGGCTCTATACATCACCCATCCATGTTCTCCAGATATGCTGCCTGACCCGCTGAGTTACTCCAGCATTGTGTCTCCTTATTTAGTATTTAGAGATACAATGCATCAATAAGCTCCTTTGCTCACCAAGTCCACACACTATAACACTATCACACACTTGGGACAATGTACAATTTACAGAAGCCAATTAGCCTACGAACCTGCACGTCTTTGGAGTGTGGGTGGAAACCGGAGCACCCGGAGAAAACCCACGCAGGTCACGGAGAGAACGTACAGACTCTGTAAAGACAGCACCCGTAGTCGGGATCGAACCCGTGTCTCTGGCGCTGTAAGGCAGTAGTTCTACCACTGATGCTGCCTGACCCGCTGAGTCTCTGCCTCGACCCTTGCCCCATGTTGTCCACTGAGCTCGATACCGACTCTGGACACTCACAATGGTGAGTGTTCCTATCCCGGGAGCTTGCTCTCTGCTTCACAGGGAGCACAGGGCAAAATGTCACCAAATCACCCTCCCAGCTCGATGGTATTCGTGTCGGAAGGAACTGCCGATGCTGGTTTAAATCGAAGATAGACACAAAATGCTGGAGTGACTCAGCGAGGCAGGCAGCATCTCTGGAATGGGTGAAGTTTTTAAGTCTGATGAAAGGTCTCTGGAGAAAAGGAATGTGATGTTTCGGGTCGAGACCCTTCTTTGGACTGAGGGTCTGTCTGAAGAAGGGTCTCGACCCCATCCCAACTTCTTAACTCAATACCCTGCAGCGTAACAGGCCTGTCAACACAATCGCACACATTCGCACACGTCACCTATTCCTTCTCTCCAGAGATGCTGCCTGACCCGCTGAGTTACTCCAGCATTTTGTGTCTATCTTCGATTGTATTTGTGTCCTGTTTCTCCACCACCCCCCCCCCCCCCCCCCCCCCAGAGACCGTGTGCAAGACGGGAATGGTGCTGTTGTGCGGTGAGATCACGTCCTGCGCCGTTGTCGATTACCAGCGAGTGGTGAGGGACGCGATCCAATTAATCGGGTACGACAACTCGTCCAAAGGTGAGCGTACACTCGTCCTGCCCTGTCTGAACATGACGGACGAACCATTCATGGTCTTCTGCCATCTCCGTGCTTTATTATGAAGTATGTTCAGAAGTGATAGGAGCAGGATTAGACCATTCGGCCCATCAAGTCTACTCCACCATTCAATCATGTCTGATCTACGGAGCAAAGGAAATAGGCAATGTTTCGAGTCGAAACCTTTCCAGTTTCGGCCTGAAACGTTGCCTATTTCCTTTGCTCCATAGATGCTGCTACAGCCGCTGAGTTTCTCCAGTACTTTTGTCTACCTTCGATTTTCCAGCATCTGCAGTTCCTTCTTAAACAAATCATGTCTCTCCCTCCTAACCCCATCCTCCTGCCTGCTCCCCATAACCCCTGACACCTGTACTAATCAAGAATCGATCTATCTCTGCCTTAGTAATATCCACGGAGGGTCTCCACAGCCGTCTGTGGCAGTGAATTCCGCAGATTCACCACCCTCTGACTGAAGAAATTCCTCCTCATCTACTTCCCAAAGGAACGTCCTTTAATTCTGGTCCTAGACTCTCCCACTTGTAGAAACATCCTCTCTACAGCCCAGGATTTTCACTATTCGGTAAGTTTCAATGAGGTCCCCCCTCATCCTTCTATACTCCAGCGAGTACAGGCCCAGTGCCGTCCAAACTGGTGTCCAATCAAAGTATGCCAGACTCCCATCAATCATTAAACCCCATGAGATCTTCCATGGGTCACCTTGGTTTGCTGGATTCTCTCCAGGTCACAGTTTTCAATTGGACCATTTCTCTGGACTGCTGGGAAATGCTAGGTATTTCCTGCAAAGACTCCCCTCCCCATTCTCACACTGATCTTTCTGTCCTGGGCCTCCACCATTGCCAGAGTGAGGCCATACGCAAACTGGAGGAACAGAACCTCATATTCCACTAGGGTAGCTTACAACCCAACAGTATGAATATTGAATGCTCCAATTTTAGATAACATCTCAACACCTTCTTTGCCCCCCGCCCCCCCTCTTCCCTTTGCCTCGTCTTAGTGTGCACCCATTCCTCCCGTCCCACTTACAGTCTTTCCTCCAGCTTCACAATTCGCAATTCTTCAATCCTTTTGTCTCGCACATCCCACGCCCTCTCTCCCCTTCCCGATGACCTCCCCACCCCATCCTAAACACATATTTCACCTACGTGTTGGAAGGAACTGCAGATGCTGGTTTAACACTGAAGATAGACACAACATGCTGGAGTAACTCAGCGGGTCAGGCAGCATCCCTGGAGAAAAGGGAATCGGCAACGTTTCGAATCGAGACCCTTCTTCAGACTGAGGGTCAGGGGAGAGGGCAACTAGGCATATGAGAAGGTACAATGGACAAATGAATGAAAGGAATGGGAAGAACAAATCAAAGCCAGCAACGAACAAGGAACCAAGGAAAAGTTGAGCCCACAATGGTCCATTGTTGGCTGTGGAGAAGGTGATAACAAGTGGATACAAACAGTGAAACTAAGCAGGACGACAGTGAAACTAGTAGGACGACTAGGGTGGGGGTGGGGCGGAGAGAGAGGGGATGCAAGGGATACTTGAAGTTAGAGAAGTCAATGTTCATACCGTTGGGTTGTAAGCTGCCCAGGCGCAATATGAGGTGCTGTCCCTCCAATTAGCGCCGCCTCTTTCACCTATATTCCTCTGGCTTCATATTTCTCTCCCAACCTTACACTCTTCATTTCCCTTTCATCTCTCACATTTGTCCACCCATTTGCTAATCAAACCCTCCCCTCACCTGTATCCACATATCACAGGTTTTGCCCACCCCTACCTCTCTTCCCACTCCCCCCCCCCCCCCCCATGCTACAATCAGTCTGAAGAAGGACACAACCCCCAAAACATCCACCTACATCCATTCCACTGCCTGACCCGCTGAGTTCCTCCAACATAATTCACTTATTTACTTACTGCCTATTATGCTTCCTGGCATGTAGGGCAGCAACAAAGGTCCTCCTGTCTGTTCCGGGTTAGCTTCTGGACACCACCCCAGGTCAGGTCATCTGTCGATAGCCCTGGAAGTCCATCGCGCCCAGTAGCGTTGTTTCCTTCAGTTGCAGTTTCCGTAACATATTTGTTTTTACGAGACGGGTTTGTTATCCCTTTGCTCAACCTCCAACCTGGAGGACCAGTGGATCGATCGCTCTTCGTCTCGCCTCTACCCTTCGGCCTGTCCAGCACGGGAGACCCTAACAGGAGACGAATCTCCCGCTGGCATAGCTCTAGGGGTGACTGAGACACACACGCTCCCCGACCACGACAAGGTTGCAATCCAACCGGGAGCAACACGATTCTGTTTTTTTAGCTTTATAGATACCTCGTGGAAACAGGCCCTTCGGCCCACCAACTCCATGCTGACTATCGCTCACCCATTCACATTGATTCTGTGTGACCCCACGTTCTCATCCATGGGAGGAGTTGATCTTGTAGTCTGCAGCGTATATGCCCCCAAACCCAAGCCGTGCAGATGCACAAAAGCTAAATACATTCAAGTTTCTCTCAGTGAGTGGAAGTATCAGTTAACACTCAATAGATTGAAGTTGATAAGAACTCGATCAAGTTGTATTTTCTTTTTACATTTAGCTTAATTTAGTGCAGGTTACTATTGTCACAGTGAAAAGCTTTTGTGTGCTTGCCATTCAGTCAAAGAGAAAAGTATACGTGAATGCAGTCAAGTCATCTGCCATTTGGTAAATGGTACAGGAATAATTAATTCTCAAGTAGCAATTTTAGTATTAGTATTTGGATTTAATAGTTGTGGTGCCTTAGGACAGTGGTGGATGCCACTTGATACTGGATTGTACTAGATAGCAAAAAGAAAAAAGAAAAAAATGCTGGCTGTGCTGAAAAATGTAACTCAGCAGGTCAGGCAGCGACTGGAGAACAGGGACTGGTGACGTTTCAGGTCAGGACCTTTCTTCAGACTGAGGCGGGAGCTGAGGGAGAAAGCTGGAAGACAGGTGCGGGCAGGACAAAGCTTGGCAGGTGATAGGTGGATACAGGTAGGGAGGGGGGGAGGGAGCAAAGGCCAGAGAGGAAGTGGCAAAAAGCATGGGATGAGGATAGAAGAGGTGAACATTGTGAAGCTAGAGGAAGGAATCTTGGGCGAAGGGGACAAGGGGAGGGGCAAGGGGAGAAATAGGTTTGGCACAGGGAGGCAGGGCGGGAAGAACAAAAAGGGGGGATTACTAGTAAATTAGTTACCTGAAATTGGAGAGTTGGACAATAAAACCATAAGACATTGGAGAGGAATTCAGCCATTCGGCCCATCAAGTCTATTCCGCCATTAGATCTATTTTTTCCTCTCAATCCCATTCACCTGCCTTCTCCAGATAACTTTTGATGGTGTTACTAACCTATCAAGCTCCACTTTAAAAATACCCAATGTCTTGGCCTCCACAGCCGTCTGTGGCATTGAATTCCACAGATTCACCACCCTCGGGCTAAAGGAATTCCTCCTCCTCTCCTTTCCAAAAATAGGTCCTTCAATTCTGAGGCTGTGCCCTCTGGTCCTCGATTCTCCCACTAGTGGGAACATCCTCTCCACATCCACTCTATCCAGGCTTTTCATTGCCCGGTAGGTTGCAATGAGACTGCCCCCCCCCCCCCCCCCCCCATTGCGCTAATGGTCTGGCGGGTGTTTTCCCGGTTGCAGGTTTTGACTACAAGACCTGCAACGTGCTGGTTGCATTGGAGCAGCAGTCACCGGACATCGCGCAGGGAGTGCATCTGGACCGGAACGAAGAGGACATTGGTGCTGGGGACCAGGTCAGTCAAGGGTCAAGCTGCCCAATGCTCACCACTTGTCACAGGTGGACAACCCACGGGGCAATATCTGGCTCCCATATTGACCAACACCATTGACACCATGGTCACTATGTCACTATACATTAGAAACATAGACATAGAAAATAGGTGCAGGAGGAGGCCATTCGGCCCTTCGAGCCAACACCGCCATTCATTGTGATCATGGCTGATCGTCCGCTATCAATAACCCGTGCCTGCCTTCTCCCCATATCCCTTGACTCCACTAGCCCCTAGAGCTCTATCCAACTCTCTCTTAAATCCATCCAGTGACATGGCCTCCACTGCCCTCTGTGGCAGGGAATTCCATAAATTCATAACCCTCTGGGTGAAAAAGTTTTTTCTCACCTCAGTCTTAAATGACCTCCCCTTTATTCTAAGTGACCTCCCCTTTATTCTAAGACATTGGGCACTTCACTGCCACCAGTCAGTGGGCACCGGGCATTTCACTGCCCCATGGTCAGTCTGTACTGGGCATTTCACTGTCCCCGATCCAGAACTGAAGATGTCCCGGGTTGGGTTGCTCCTGGGCCTCCGTGAGACACACAGAGGCAGGCGGAGGGGAGCTCTGCCCGAGCCGGCTGCCTGCCCCTTTTCCAGAGATACGTCCCCTCCTAGAGAGGGACTACACGCTGTCCGTGGGGATTTCCGGGACCGCTGGGCACTGGGGGGGTGGAATGCGTTCTTAATAAGGCACTATCGCCCAACTTGTCCATGCCAACTAAGATGCCCCACCTACACTTGTCCCACCTGCCCACATTTGGCCCACATCCCTCTAAACCTATCCTATCCATGTACCTGTCCAAATGCCTTTTAAATGTTGATATCGTACCTGCCTCAACTACCTCCTCTGGCAGCTCTTTCCATAAACTCACCACCCTCCGTGTGCAAAAAGTTGCCCCTTAAGCCCCTGCCCCACTTAGGAAACCTGAGCGGAAACCTCTGGAGACCTTGCGCCCCACCCAAGGTTTCCGTGAGGTGCCCGGAAGTTCCGGTCACTCTCCATGAGTCACCAGAGGTTTTGGTCACTTGCCTGGAAAGCCTCGACCAAAGCGCGAGCTGCATCTACTGACCAAAGATCATATAGTTCATAGTAAATCTTTCCCCTCTCACTTTAAGCCCATGTCCTGTGGTTCTTGAATCCCCACCTCTAAAAGACCCTGTGCATTTACCCTATCTATTCCCCGCTCCCCCCGCTCCCCCCAATGATATTATACACCTTTATAAGATCATCCCTCATCCTCCTGCACTCCAAGGAATAAAGTCCTAGCTTGCTCAACCTCTCTCCATAACTTGGCAACAAATCCTCTCTACACCCTTTCCAGCTTAACAATATCTTTGCTAAGCAAGGTGACCATGCTCTAAATGTGGCCTGATCAGGGTCAACACAGTGGCGCGGCGGTAGAATTGCTACCTCGCAGCGCTGGAGACCCGGGTTCGATCCTGACCACGGGTGCTGTCTGTGTGGAGTTTCTACATTCTCCTTGTGACCGCGTGGGTTTTCTCTGGGTGCTCCGGTCTCGCCCCACACTCCAAAGACATGTGAGCTTGTAGCTTAATTGGCTTCAGCAAAACTGTAAATCGTGCCTGGGGTGTTGGGTGGTGCTGGCGTGCGGGGCGATCGCTGGCTGTTGCCGGCTCGGTGGGCCGAAGGGCCTGTTTCCGCGCTGTATCCCGAAAACAAAGTAAAAATACAACTGTAACATGACCTCCCAACTTCCATCCTCACTACTCTCCGGATAGCTGAGGCCCTGTTTTGTTTGGTGACGGTGTCTGCCCCCTTTGTCAGGGCCTGATGTTTGGCTATGCCACCGATGAGACGGAGGAGTGCATGCCGCTGACCATCATGCTGGCCCACCAGCTCAACGCCCGCATGGCCGAGTTGCGGCGAGACCACACGCTGCCCTGGCTCAGACCTGACTCCAAGACCCAGGTACGTTGGGCCCCGTGCTGTGTTGCTGAAGGTCGCGGGGAGGATTGGAGCGGTTATAATCTGCGTGGTCACGGCAGGACGTGCGTCGGTCGCGGGAATCAACAGTTTAATGCAGCTTCATTTGCCACACGTTAAATTCCGTTTGCATATATTACACACCCGGGCGCCACCATTTTTGGCGCCATTATTCAGCGTCCTGGAGTATTGCGTACAGTTTACCTGGAGTGTTGCGTACAGTTTTGGTCTCCAAATCTGAGGAAATACATTCTTGCCATAGAGGGGGTACATAGAAGGTTCACCAGACTGATTCCTGGGATGTCAGGACTTTCATATGAGGAAAGACTGGATAGACTTGGCTTGTACTCGCTAGAATTTAGAAGACTGAGGGGGGGGATCTTATAGAAACTTACAAAATTCTTAAGGGGTTGGACAGGCTAGATGCAGGAAGATTGTTCCCGATGTTGGGGAGGTCCAGGACAAGGGGTCACAGGCTAAGGATAAGGGGGAATTCCTTTAGGACCAAGATGAGGAAAACATTTTTCACACAGAGAGTGGTGAGTCTCTGGAATTCTCTGCCACACAAGGTAGTTGAGGCCAGTTCATTGGCTATATTTAAGAGGGCTTTAGATGTGGCCCTTGTGGCTATAGGGATCAGGGGGTCGGGAGAGAAGGCAGGTACAGGACTGCCTTCTCATGGTCATATTGAATGGCAGTGCAGGCTCGAAGGGCCGAATGGCCTACTCCTGCACTTATTTTCTATGTTTCTATGTCCAGAAGTCCGGTCGGCCCGCGCGCTCAATGTACTGGAGCAGTTCCCGCCAACCGTCGTCCCTCTCCTCTCCTCTCCGCGCCCAGCCGTCTCCGTGTCCCCGGTTCACCCTCCTACCAGCCCTTTGCTCCTCGCGTCCGCGCTCGTCCCCAGCCCCCGGCCGGTTACGCCGTCCGACGAGCCTTTGCCCGGCTTCCTGCGGTGTGACGAGGCTTCGGGTGGGTTTTTGGTCCCGCCAAGCCACGACCCCTCAGGAAGGCCCCACTGACAGAAGGACCGTTTGGGCTTCCCCCGCGGCCCGACGAGTCTTCGGGTGGGGCCTGACAAGCCTCTGTGCGGCGCGGGTCCCGTGGGAAGGCCGGGGACTGACTGAGCCACCAGCCCGCTCCCTCCGCAGGTGACGGTGCAGTACAACCAGGAGAACGGCATGGTCATCCCTGTCCGCGTGCACACCATCGTCATCTCGGTGCAGCATGACGAAGACATCGGCCTGGATGAGATGCGCAGCACCCTGAAGGAGAAAGTCATCGACGTGGTGGTCCCCAAGAAGTACCTGGACGACAACACCATCTACCACCTCCAGCCCAGCGGGAGGTTCGTCATCGGAGGTCCACAGGTCAGTGACCACCCGGCAGCAACCCTACCACCGTGCCACCTTCACACAGAACCACCACCTTCTGACCAAATAAATCCCCCCTCATCTCGATTCTAACGGTGGCGCAGCGGTAGAGTTGCTGCCTCACGGAGCCAAAGACCCTGGTTCAATCCTGACTAATAGCCCTGCCCCACGGTACGAGTTCATTCCAAGAGCTCTCCCGAGTTTGCCCCGATTCCAACTCGGAGATTTACGGTAATGGCCGCTCGTCGGTACTCGGGGCTCTCGTGGACATTTTTCAACATGTTGAAAAATCTTCACAAGTCTTCCCGTGCTTACCTGCCGTTAGCGAGTCTTCCCGAGTACCTGCCGTTAGCGTTACGAGCCGCTAAGAGACGTCCCCGAGCTCCGACGTACCCGCTACGTTCATTCTCCGTGCTTACCACGAGTTTGATTTTTTTTAAACTCGGGAGAGCTCTTGGAATGAACTCGTACCGTGGGACAGGGCTATAAGGCTGCTTGCCTGTACGGAGTTTGTACATTCTCCCCGTGACCCCGTGAGTGATCCCCCCCACACTCCAAAGACATGCAGGTTTGTAGGTTAATTGGCTTTGATAAAGATTGTAAATTGTCCTTGGTGTGTGGGATAGTTCTGTGTGAATATGGTGATCGTTGGTCAGCCTCGCCTCGGTGGGTCGAAGGGCCTGTTTCCACGTTGTATCTCTAAACTTAACTAGTGGAAACATCTTCTCCACATCCACTCTCTCTGGACCTTTCACTATTTGGTAAGTTTCATAGAGAGGCAATGAATTCCACAGATTCGCCACTCTCTGGCTAAAGACATTCCACCTCATCTCCATTCTAAAGCTATGTCCTTTTATCCTGGTCATTGAGTGATACAGCAGGGAAGCAGGCCCTTTGGCCAAAGTTGCCCACACCAGCCAACATGTCCCACCTGCCTACGTTTGTCCCATGTTCCTCCAAACCTGTCCTATCCATGTACCTGTCTAACTGTTTCTTAAACGTTGGCCTCAACCACCTCCTCTGGCAGCTTGTTCCATGCACCCACCACCCTTTGCGTGATAAAGTTACCCCTCAGATTCCTATGAAATCTTCTCCCCTTCACCTTAAACCTATGTCCTCTTGTCCTTGATTCCCCAACTGTGGGCAAGAGACTCTGTAAGTCTACCCGATCTATTCCTCTCGCGATTCTCTCATGATCCTGATTCTGGTTGATGTGTCCTGTGCTCGGTTGGTTCAGGGCGACGCGGGGGTCACCGGCCGCAAGATCATCGTGGACACGTACGGTGGATGGGGAGCACATGGCGGAGGAGCCTTCTCGGGCAAGGACTGTACCAAGGTGGACCGGTCTGCCGCCTACGCCGCCCGCTGGGTAGCCAAGTCCCTGGTGAAAGCTGGTCTGTGCAAACGCGTCCTGGTGCAGGTGAGAATGGTGACACACGCCACGGTGGTGACACGGCGCGGTGGCGAGGCACGGTGGCGAGGCACGGTGGTAGTGACACGGCACGGTCAGAGCGGTAGAGTTGCCGCCTTAAGGGCCTGTCCCACTTTCACGTCCTAATTCACGACCTCTGCCGAGTTTGTCCTCGACTCATACTCGCAGCATGGTCGTCACGAGGTCGTAGGTAGGTCGTAGCAGGTCGTGATGCTGGTCGTAGGTACTCGTGGCATCAAGTAGGTGGGGGCATTTTTCTCGCCTGATGAAAAATGTCCACAAGTAAAAAAGGTATTGAGTCAGGTCGTGAAAGTGGGACAGGCCAGAGACCAGTCAGATCCTCGCCCTGTTCCCAACATAATAGACACACTCCAAGGACACAAGAACACAAGGAATGGAGGATAAAAATTGCGCCTCTGTATTCTTGTGTCGGTGGAGTGTGTTTGTCATAGTCGCATCAAGGCGCGGATCTGTCAAGACCCAGGTTCGATCCTGACCACAGGTGCTGTCTGTACGGAGTTTGTACGTTCTCCCCGTGACATTTCTCTGAGATCTTCGGTTTCCTCCCACACTCCACAGACGAACAGGTTTGTAGGTTAATTGGCTTGGTATAAAAGTAAATTGTCCGTAGTGTGTGTAGGATAAGTGTTAGTGTGCGGGGGTCGCTGGTCGGCGCGGAGTCAGTGAGCCAAAGGCCCTGTTTCCACGCTGCATCTCTAAACTAAACTCCGTACCATCAAGGTCACACAGTGTAGACCGCCGGCTTCAATGCGGCTCTACGCCGACTCTGCGTTTAACGGCAGAAATCCCCGATTTTACCGAGACAGATTATAGCTTCAATTTCACCAATGCAGCCAGCATCACCACTGCATTAGGCAGCCATGCATTAACGTCAATACAGTCACTGCTGGGTGCTGCATTCTTTGGAAAGGAATTCCGGCTGGTTTGAATATGGAGATTAAAGATTGCTGATAGGTACAAAAAAAGCTGGAGTAACTCCGCGGGACAAGCAGCATCTCTGGAGAGAAGGAACGGGTGTCGTTTCGGGTCGAGACCCTTCAAGGTTCCCACTCAAGCAACCCCACCTGGCCCATTTTGGTGCTCCTCCGTGCTCAGTTGTGTTTAGTTTATTGTCACATGTACCGAGGTACAGTGAAAAACTTTTGTTGCGCGCTAACCAGTCAGCAGGAAGACAATACACGGTTACAATCGATCCGTCCACAGTGCACACATGCATGATAAGGGAATGACATTTAGTGCAAGGATAGTCCGAGGTTCATCAATGAGGTAGATAGTAGTTCAGGACTGCTTGCTAGTTGTGGTAGGATGATTCATTTGCCAGATTTTGAATTGCCACAGAGTTTAGTCCCAGTATTCTGACCTGTGAGTGAATATGGTGAGAAATACCTCTCCGTCAATGATAAAACTGCGTGACTGAGTACGAACACACCTCCGAGAGGTCATAAGGTCATAAATGATAGGAGCACCATTAGGCCATTCGGCCCATCAAGTCTGCTCCTCAAGTCTTCAGTCTAAACTACTATCTACGGTTCCTAACTACACAGCGAGTGAGAGTGATTGTGGGCAGTGGTGATTTCAGGAGTGACTCTGTCGCTCTCTGTCGCTCTCTGTCGCTCTCTGTCTCTCTCTCTCTCTCTCTCTCTCTGTCTCTCTCTCTGTCTCTCTCTCTCTGTCTCTCTCTCTGTCTCTCTCTCTGTCTCTCTCTCTGTCTGTCGGACTGACTGACTGAGTAACGGAGTGACTGTCTGACTGTCTGACTGTCTGACTGTCTGACTGTCTGTCTGACTGTCTGACTGACTGACTGACTGACTGTCTGACTGACTGTCTGACTGACTGTCTGACTGACTGTGTGAGTGAGTGACTGACTGACGGAGTGACTGTCTGACTGTCTGTCTGACTGTCTGACTGTCTGACGGAGTGACTGACTGACTGACGTATGGTGTGAGTGAGTGACTGACTGACGGAGTGACTGTCTGACTGTCTGTCTGACTGTCTGACGGAGTGACTGACTGACTGACGTGCGGAGTGAGTGAGTGAGTGACTGACTGACGGAGTGACTGTCTGACTGTCTGTCTGACTGTCTGACGGAGGGAGTGACTGACTGATTTGCGGAGTGAGTGATCATGGAGTGACAGAGAGTGATGGTGGTCGGCAGTGATGTTAGGACTCTGTGCTTGACCCTCCTATAGACAAGACATGCCTCCTGCCGCTGTAGAACGGGCCACGCCATGACATGCTCTCCTCACTCTGATCTCCAGGTTGCCTACGCCATTGGAGTTGCCGAGCCCCTGTCCATCTCCATCTTCTCCTACGGAACGTCCCAGTTGGGCGACCGGGCTCTGATGGACATTGTGAGGAACAACTTTGACCTTCGACCCGGAGTGATTGTCAGGTAAAGTGAACTCGTTTTGAAGAAGGGTCTGGACCCGATAGATAGGTCTCCTACTCTTCTCCTCCAGAGATGCTGCCTGACCCGCTGGGTATTCTTTACTTTGGACTGTAGAGATACTGTGGGGAAACAGGCCCTTGGGCCCACAGAGTCCACCGCGACCAGTGATCACACTAACACCATCCTACACACACGCAAGGGAAATGTTTCCAATTTTTAATCGAAGACAATTAACCGACAAACCCGCACGTCTTTGGAATGTGGGTGGTAACCGGAGCACCCGGAGAAAACCCACGTGGTCACGGGGAGAACGTACAAACACTGCACAGACAGCACCCGTAGTCGGGATCGAACTCGGGTCTCTGGCGATGTGAGGCAGCAACTCTGTGGCAACAACTTACATTTATTCCAGCACTTTGTGTCCTTTGTTTCATTTGGGTTGGTTGGGGTTCCCCTGAGCCATGCTTGGGGTGAGCATTGCCATCATTTGATGGTCTGCTGGGAAGTGTATGCAAGCTGGCCCATTCACTGCCAGGGCAGCTCGCGGCCACGCAAAACCAGCCGGACAAGAAATGGTTCCCTCCCGGTGTAATGCGGTGACCATGTTAGAGCACAGTCACCTCTGACAACGAGCAAACCTGGAGCCACACCTCCAAGGAAAGGACTCAGAGTGCTGGAGCAATTTTGTCAGAGGGTGGTCAACCTGTGGGATTCTTTGCCACAGAAAGAGGTGGAGGCCAAGTCAGTGGATATTTTTAAGGCAGAGATAGACACGGGTGCCAGGGGTTGTGGGGAGAAAGCAGGAGAATGGGATTAGGAGGGAGCTATAGATCAGGCATGATTGAATGGCGGAGTCGACTTGATGGGCCGAATGGTCTAATTCTACTCCTATCACTTAAGACATAACTCAGCGGTTGGGGTAATTTTAAAGCAGGGATTGACACACACCTAATTGGGAAGGGTAGTCAAGTGTTATCGGGAGGAGGCAGGAAAATGGGGTTAAGAGGAAAAGATCGATCAGCCATGAATGAATGATGGATCAGCCATGTGCCAAGTTACAGTGACATGTTTTGTTTTGCATGCCCAAGGTATGCAAATAGTGGCCACATGAAGGGCACCGAGAAAGTTACAAGTATCCCAATTTTAAACAGACCATTTTTAACACATTCCACTTTGCCCCCCCCCCCCCCCCCCCCCCCCCCCCGTTCTCGGTGGTCCCCCCACGCTGGGTCCTCCTCTCTTCTCACTCATGAATAGCGGAGTAGACTCGATGGAATACCATCGAACAAGTGGGAATGGGTGATCGTCAGTCGGCATGGACTTGGTGGGCCGAAGGGCCTGTTTCCACGCTGTATCTCTGAACTAAACCGACGTACTTCTGCTCCTAAGACTTATGAACGTGATCAGGCTGCTTCCCTGGAGTACGTGGGTGGGTGACCTTTTGGGTTGGGACCCCTCTTTGGACTTCTTTGGAATGGAATACATGTGTCGCATTTGACAAGGCACAGTGAAATTCTTTGTTTGCACACCCGAAGTATGCAAATAGTCAGCACATAAAGGGCACTGACAAAGTTACAAAGTATCCCCACCAGCTCATTTGTGTGTGTCCGCCCCCCCCCCCCCTCCCTCCCTCCTGGCAGTCCCCCCACACCGGGTTGGTCATTGTTCTTCCACCTCTCTCACGGTGGGTGTTTGGGAAGTTTTAAGCGGGGGGGGGGGGGGCACGGGTAAACATTAATCGCCCCCCTCCTTAGACAGCCTCACCCAGTCCAGAAGCAATCATTCCCATTACTCCTATCTAAAAAAAATTGGATGTCAGGGGTTATGGGGAGAAGGCAGGGGAATGGGGTTAGGAGCGAGAGATAGATGATTGAATGGCAGAGTAGACTTGATGGGGCGAATAGCCCAATTCTATCCCTATCACTTATGAACATTTCTATCGTAGTCAAAAAGGGACAAAGCTCTTAGTCCTGTCACTGGCCCAGTAACCTTTCCTTCATATTCTGTCGGTGGAGTAGCCTTTGTACAGACATTACACATCACTGATCAAACGGCACTCTCTCTGATATTTATCTTTCTTTGTTGTTCTTTCCCTATTATTCCGCAGGACTCTGTCCTGAAACATCGGTCAATCGCTGCAGGCACTCTGGCAGTTGTGGAGAGTTTTCAAACCCCGTGAATAAACAGAAAGCGTCTGGTGGGAAGCCCCTTTCACTCCTGCCCACAGTATTTTCAAGTAGCAATCCCTGTACAAACTCTCAATTGTTTCTCTGCAGTGCCCCGGAGAATAGAATCCAGCGTGTTATGTCACACCGTGCTCCCAGCCAGAGCCTTTACACAGCTGCTTTTACACGAATACCGGCTGCACGGCACGGTGGCGCAGCGGTAGAGTTGCTGCCTCACGGCGCCAGAGACCCGGGTTCGATCCCGACTACGGGTGCTGTCTGTACGGAGTTTGTACGTTCTCTCTCCGTGACCTGCGTTGGTTTTCTCCAAGACCTTCGGTTTCCTCCCACGGAATGAATCGGTTAATTGGCTCGGTATAAATGTAAACTGTCCCTTGTGTGTGTGTGTGTAGTATAATGTTAGTGTGCGGGGGATCGCTGGTCAGCGCGGACTCAGTGGGACGAAAGGGCCTGTTTCCGCGCTGTATCTCTAAACTAAACTAAAATGGACACTGCGTATCAAAGGCGTGAGCAGTTTAGTTTGGAGATACAGCATTCAAACAGGACGCAGCATTACAAACGCGTACCAGGTCCGTGCGACCAACAGTCACCCATTCACCAATCACCTGTCCTTGTTCACCATTGATGCTCCCCTGACCCGCTGAGTTACTCCAGCACGTTTGTCTACCCGTCGACACTATTTCTACGTTGTCCCAATCTCATATGCTACACACTAGGGGGAAATTACCAGAAGCCAATTAACCTGCTAAGCCCGTGCTTCTTTGGAATGTGGGAGGAAACCAGAGCTCCTGGAGGAAACCCACGCCCTCACAGGGAGAACGTACAATTTCTGCACTGATCACCCACAGGCTTTGGAGATACAGCGGAGAAATAGGCCTTTCAGCTCACCGAGCGCGCGCCAAACATCAATTACCCCGTACACTAGTACAAATACACACCAGGGACAATTTACAATATTTTTTTAAAAAACTGAAGCCAATTAACCTATAAACCTGCACATCTTCGGCACGTGGGAGGAAACCGGAGCACCCGGAGAAAACCCACACAGTCACGGGGAGTTTGTGCAGACGGATCCCGTAGTCGGGATCGAACCCGCTGTAAGGCAGAAGCTCTCCCGCTGCGCCAGCCTAAAGTGGAGTAGACCCTAGCACAGAGAGGAAGAAGTTACAACTCAAAAACTATTAAACTGGGTTCCAGGTTTGTGGTCAAGTTTAACAGGTCACAAGGTCATGATGCCAAAAAAAAAAACGCAGGCAGAGAAATCAAAGTCAGGATCAGAAGGTCAAAAACCCACAAGGAAAGGTAAATGGTGTACAAGACTCAGAAATAGCAAATTCCGGACAGCAAAGACGTGAACAAATATCAGAGCTTAAATAGGTAACTCAAATGATACTTAATTAAAGTCATGCCTCCAGTTATGTTCCCTCCTTGAAGTAAAGAATGGAACTGCTTCTCTGCAGGGTGCTGGTCTGGTCTCGTAGGGGGATACACCATGTTGCAATTTGCAGTGTGTATAAGAATTGGTGAAGAAAGGGGGAACTTGAAGAGTTGTTTAGATTATCAATTAGATGGCAGGTCACTTGTGAGGTGATACGTTTATCAAAAGGACGTGGGCATTCAATATTAACGGTTAAAAGCATGCTAAGGATATGTCCATAGACCATCCCTCTTCAACAGTTGTTGCAGATATCTGGTGGTAAGGCAGAATTAGGCCATTCGGCACATCAAGTCTACTCCGTCATTCAATTTTGGCTGATCTATCTTTCGCTCTCAACCCCATTCTCCTGCCTTCTCCCCAGAACCTCTGACACCCGTATTAATCAAGAATCTATCTATCTCTGCCTTAAAAATATCCATTGACTTGGCCTCCACAGCTTTCTGTGGTGAAGAATTCCACAGATTTGACTGAAGGAATTTCTCCTCATCCCCTTCCTAAAGGAACGTCCTGAGGCGATTACCTCTTGTCCTAGACTCTCCCACTAGTGGAAACATCCTCCCCACATCCACTCTATCCAAGCCTTTCACCATTCGGTAATTTTCATTGAGATCAGCATCGATGAGTTCAATGTGGAACAAGCTTCAGTCTACCCCTCGACAGTAGAGGGAGTTGTAAAGTTCGATAGGCACAGGGAAGAAGGATCTCTTGCGGCGTTCTGTCCTGCATCTTGGTGGAACCAGTCTGTTGCTGAAGGTGCTCCTCGGGTTGACCAGTGTGTCAAGGGTTAGAAGACTGAAATATGAAGAGAGACTAGCAGGACTTGGACCCTGGACCTCAACCATGGGAAATGATCTGGTGAAACAGGATAGAATGGATGCTCTAAGAACTCCTCTTCCCTTTATCATATATCTGTACACTGTAAATGGTTTGATTGTAATCACGTATTGTCTTTCCGCTGACTGGTTAGCACACAACAAAATCTACTCACTGTACACGTGACAGTAAACTAAACCTGCATTAAGAAAGTAGCAAAGGCATGGGCCAAAATGAGCTGAGCACAAACATAGAACTTGGATCTTTGAACCGTACACACAAGAACAGGTCCTTCGGCCCACACTGTCCATGCCGAACAAGATGCCAAGACCATCTCTCGTCAACCTGCACATCATCCAGATCCCACCATGTTTCCATGTGCCTATCCAAAAGCCTTTTAAATGCCACTATCGTTTCAGCTTCAACCACCAACCCTTGCAGTGTGTCGCCACTCTGTGTAAAAAAGGTTAGCCCGCACATCTGCTTTTGCCCCTCTCACCTTAAAGGTACGCCCTCTGGTGTTTGGATTTAGAGTTGCTTGCGCCAACAAAGTTAGAACTGACGTCAGGAAACTCCATGATCACTGTTATTTACAGCTAGGAATGGGTTTGCAAGCAGAGAACCAGATTGGAAACCTTCAATCCTCATTGCTGGGGGATTAACATAGTTTGGTTACTTGTCCTCACTTCTCTCTCTATCTCTGTCTGTCTATTTCCCTCCCCCTCTTTCCTCTCTTCTTCCCCTTCCCCTTCCCCTCCCCCCCACCCCCCCCCCCCTCTTTCTCTCCCTTTCTTCCCCCCTCTCCCTCTTTCTGTCCCTATTCTTTCTCTCCCCTGCTCTCTCTTTCTCTCACTTTCTCTCCCCCCTCTCTCTCCCCCCTCTCTCCCTCCCAGTGTCTCCCTCCCTCCCAGTCTCTCCCTCCCTCCCACTCCCCCACTCCCCCTCTTCCCCTCTCCCCCTTCTCTCTCACCTCCCCTCTCTCTTCCTCACTCCCTTCCCTCCCCTCCCCCTCTCTCTTCCTCTCTCCCTCCCCTCTCTCCCCTTCCCCTCTCTCCCCTTCCTCTCTCCCCCTCCCCTCTCTCTCTCCTCCCCCCTCTCTTCCCCTCCCCTCTCTCCCCATTCCTGCTCTCCCTTTCAGCCTCTCCCCCCTCTCCCCTCCCCCTCCCCTCCTCTCTCTCTCTCCCTCCCAGCTTCTCCCTCCACCCTTTCCTCTCCCCCTCCCTCCTCTCTCCCTCTCGCTCTCTCTCTGTCTCTCTCTCTCATCCACTGTTCAACCGAGCCACCCCGTTACAATAAAACATGTTTTGCCTTGCAGGGACCTGAACCTGAAGAAAGCGATGTACCAAAAGACTGCGTGCTATGGCCACTTTGGCAGGAGCGAGTTCCCGTGGGAGGTGATCAAGAAGCTGAGCTTCTAACCGCACCAATTCGCACCGATGAACTCACCAAGGGCCTCCTGCTCGGAATTCCATTTCAAATGGTCTGCTCTCGGTAGCTACTCGAGCTTGGCCCAGAACTTCAACTACAGATTTGACCAACCACATCCACGCGTTACAGAGTGAGAAGTCTTTACCACCTCAACATTGGCCTGTCGGTGAGGAGCTTGTATCTCCTTCCCTGGGGACTTCCATTCTGATGCCCAACACTTGATTTACTTCTTGGCAATGGAGCGTAAATACTTTTCATTTAAAGGAATTACAACTTCTAATTGTTGTGGAGGTGGTCGTCAGCTGAATCCTACGATCCACTGATACTTTCACAAACCTCCTTTCCCTCCTTCTGCTTTCGTGTGGCGTGCACAGCCTAAAGTTGTTGGACAACTCGGTCTATTTGATCTTCCGTTTGTGCACCTCGAGTTGATTGCATTAGTCGAAACAGGGCGGACCACGTGAAGGTTGCAATCGTCCACCCCCCCGTATCCCTCCTGAGTCACAAAGACCACAGCAAAATGGGTCACAAACGTACAAAATATAGGGCTTTGATACACCTTGTACATCAGCTGAGGCACTGATGTGAAGGAGTAGTTCAACCAATATATCAAGGTTCATATTGTGAGATCGAGCATTGTAATCCCTTTCATCTTTCGTTTCCCTTATCCCAAACCAGTCTGAAGAAGTGTCTTGACCCAAAATGTCACCCATTCCTTCTCTCCAGAGATGCTGCCCGTCCCGCTGAGTTACTCCAGCTTTTTGTGTCTATCTTTAGTTTTGAGAAACAGGCCCTTCAGCCCACCGGGTCCGTGCCGACCAGCGATCCCCGCACATTAACACTATCCTACACCCACTAGGGACAATTTTTACATCTACCAAGCCAATTAACCCACAAACCTGTGCGTCTTTGGAGTGTGGGAGGAAACCGAAGATCCCGGAGAAAACCCACGCAGGTCACGGGGAGAACGTGCAAACTCCGTACAGACAGCGCCCATAGTTGGGATCGAACCCGGGTCTCCGGCGCTGTGAGGCAGCAACTCTACGCTGCGCCACCGGAACCAGCATCTGCAGTTCCTTTCCACATATTGAAATCCACATTGAAATCTAAGTCCAACTTGGTCAAAGCTGTGTTATGCCCCAAGAACACCGAGTAATTCTACTTAAAAAAAAATTATAAAATCCAACCTAAAAATGATAAAATCCTAAAGCTTCGAAATCAGCAGCTCAAAATTCCCACATCTGCATCTCCTCACTTTACTTTTACAAAGAAATAGCATTATAATTGTGGCAGCCTCGTGAATTAGGTCCTCGAATTGAATCGAATACTTTATAGTATTCTTCGCTTGCAAACCCAACGTATGCAAATAGTGGCCCATAAAGGGCGCTAACATTAAGGTCCCCCCCCCCCCCCCCCCCCCCCCGGTGATATAGCACGCAGAACATAGAGCAGTACAGCACGGGAACAGGCCCTTCGGCCCACAATGCCTATGCCCCACATGACGCCAAGTTAAACTGATCTCATCTGCCCGCACATGACCCAGCGATATGAATATCGACTCTCTAACTTCAAATAACCCTTCCATCCCCTCTCTCTCCGTCCCTCCCGCACCCCAGTCGTCGTACTAGTTTCACTGTCGTCCTGCTGCGTTTCACTGTTTGTATCACTTGTTATCACCTTCTCCACAACCAACAATGGACCATTGTGGGCTCCACCATTCCTTGATCATCATTGCTGGCTTTGATTTGTCTTTTTGCATATCTTTCATTCATTTTCCCTATGTACCTGCTCATATATTTCGTTTCTCCCTCCTCCTGACTCTCAATCTGAAGAAGGGTCTCGACCCAAAACGTCACCTATTCCTTTTCTCCAGAGATGCTGCCTGACCCGCTGAGTTACTCCAGCTTTTTGTGTCTATCCTCCATATCCCTCTATTCCCTGCACTTCCACGCGCCTATCGAAAACCTCTTAAATGCCTCTGTCGTATCTGCCTCCCCCGGCAACACGCTCCAGGTCCTCACCACCACTCTGTGTAGCTCCACCTTCAAATCCCTCTGGTGACTTGATTATAGAATTGTCATTGACACTGTGCAAAGGCCACAAGGCCTGAGGATAATGTTGGGCTGTTGTAGGTGCTGCCCTTCCAGTAAGATAGAGTCTTACAGCGTGGAAACAGGCCCTTTAGCCCAACTTGCCCACACCAGCCAACATGTCCCATCTACGCTAGTCCCACCTGCCTTGCATTTGGCCCACATCCCTCCAAACCTGTCCTATCCATGTACCTGTCTAACTGTTTCTTAAACATTGCGATAGTCCCTACCTTAACTACCTCCTCCGGCAGCTTGTTCCCTACACCCACCACCCTTTGTGCGAAAACGTTACCCCTCAGGTTCCTATTAAATCTTTTCCCCCACACCTTAAACCTGTGTCCTCTGGTTCTTGATTCCCCGACACTGGGCAAGAGACTCTGGGCGTCTACCCGATCTATTCCTCTCCCAATTTTGTACAAGATGTGGAACTAAAGTCTTGTTCACTCTCTCAAGTCCAATCCAATAATTCTGTGGCGCAGTGGTTGTTGGCCAGTATATATTCCTTGGTCAGCGAATAGTCCACCTGAGTCTGTTTACTGCGCACAAACTGTGGTATCAATGGTAACCACACCTCAAAAGTATTTGTATAGGAAGGAACTGCAGATGCTGGTTTAAACAGAAGATAGACACAAAATGCTGGAGTAACTCAGCGGGACAGACGGCATCTCCGGAGAGAAGGCAAAGGTGACATTTCAGGTTGAAGAAGTCTGAAGTTCTTCAGTCTGAAGAAAGGTCTCACCTCAAAAGTATTTATTCGGCTCGAAACCACTTTGGAACCCAAGGATGTTATGGGTGCTTTATTAATGCAGGCTCTTTCATCATGGACCTACCCTAAACAAAACTAAATAATTTCTATAATTCCCTGGAGGGCCTGTCCCACTTGGCCGTCATTTGCGCGCCTTTTCCGCGACCTCCATAAATGTGGTTGTCGCGTTGTGATGCACGGGTAGCGTGTGGGTAGCGCGGGACGGGCGCATGGAGAGGCGTGGAGGAGTTGTGCGCGGTATCGCGCAGCGCTCCAGGATTTCATGCTGCACAAAATCCTCGCGCGCCACCTGCGTGACGTATCGTGTACGCACGCTGTCGCATTGAGCACACACACTGACGCATTGGCGTCCCGACGTCTCACGTGTATCGAGTGGTGATGCATGGTTACCTCACCGTGCATAACCATGCGTTGCCGTGCGCCGCAGGGTATTCTAATGACGTCACGCGCACCAGATGGCATGATGACGCGTGATTTGCGTGCGACGTCGCGCGTAACGACGTGTCAACCTATTTTACGTATGACGCGTAAATGAGGCGCAAATGACGGCCAAGTGGGACAGGCCCTTAGGTAGGCATTTTCCCTATAATTTCCTAATTCTTTTTGCTTTATTATCTTTCCTTGACATTCCTTTTCTTTAGTTAATATTAATTTATATTCAGGCCATAACAAATCAATGTCGTGATATGAAAATAGTTACAATGTCGTGATATGAAAATAGATTTGTCTAGCTTCAAGTAACTTCAAGCCGCATCCCCCTCAGTCAACAATGAACCATTCTACATTTCCTTATCACCATCCACTTTGATAGGAATTTTTCACACCTTACTCTTCTATAGCTCTAGTCTCCTCCCCTGACTTTCAGTCTGAGGAAGGGTCTTGACCTGAAACGGCATTGGATCAACATGGATGTGATGACAACATCCACAATATAAAGGCAGCGCCTGAACAGGGACTTGAACCCTGGACCCTCAGATTAAAAGTCTGATGCTCTACCGACTGAGCTATCCAGGCTCTGAGGTTCAGGTTTGGGTTTAGGTTTATCATTGTCACATGTGCAGAGGTACAGTGAACAGCTGAACAGTACACATCCAAACACATCAGATATACCATACAATTGAGTCAAACCTAAGTACATGATGATGATAACATTGTTACATGGACCCACTTGCTGGAGGTTGAGGGGGGACCTCATTGAAACTTACAGAATAATGAATGGCATAGATAGAGTGGATGTGGAAAGGATGTTTCCACTGGGGGGAGAGTCCAGGACCAGGGGTCATAGCCTCAGAATTAAAGGGCGCTCTTGCAGAAAGGAGGTGAGGAGGAACTGCTTTAGCCAGAGGGTAGTTAATCTGTGGAACTCATTGCCACGGAGGGCTGTGAAGGTCAAGTTAGTGGATATTTTTAAAGCAGAGTGAGACAAATTCTTGAATCGAGTGTCAAGGGTTATGGGAAGAAGCACAGGAAAATGGGATTAGGAGGCAGGGATCAACTATGAATGAATGGTGGAGTAGACTCGATGGGCCGAATGATCTAATTCTACTATAACTTGTGAACCTAGGTAGAGTGACATTCTTTTGTCTAGTTTTCGATGCACTCTCCCTTCACACACGGCTCTTCCGTGGTGTACGGTCTGAAGTAACACTGCGGGATTCCAACGCTTACATCAAACTCCTCTTTTCACAGTTTACTTGAGATAATCATTGCCTGGTTTCACTAAAATAGCCAATGCACAAAGTTTGGACAAGCACATTAAACAAGAGCAGAATAAGTGAGCTTCACTCCTCAATACAGATCAACTCCTGAAAGAAACAGTCTTTTGCAGCTGGATGTCAATTCGGGATCAATGCGAAAGGTTTTTAAGGCAGAGGTTGATGGTTTCTTGATTAGTACGGGTGTTAGGGGTTATGGGGAGAAGGCAGGAGAATGGGGTTGAGAGGGAGAGATAGATCAGCCATGATTGAATGGTAGAGTAGACTAGATGGCCCAAACGGCCTAAAGGGGCTGTCCCACTGTACGAGCTAATTCAAGAGTTCTCCTGAGTTTCCCCTGATTCGAACTCGGAGAATTACGGTAATAGCCACTCGTAGGTACTCGGGGCTCTCGTGGACATTTTTCAACATGTTGAAAAATCTTCACAAGCTTACCTGTGTTTCCCGAATACCTGCCGTTAGCGTTACGAGCCGCTAAGAGACGTCCCGAGCTCCGACGTTGCCACTACGTACATTCTACGTGCTTACCACGAGTTTGATTTTTTTTTTTAACTCGGGAGAGCTCTTGAATTACCTCGTATAGTGGGACAGGCCCTTAAGTTGTAGATTGTGGTGTGGAGATTCAGTCTTCACCCTGCGATGCTCTGATGGACAATTACCATTTTGTGTTTCCCCTACTGGGACTCACCTGGAGAAGTCAACAAGGTGTACTTTGGCGCTGGAGGTCGGGTGGTAGCACAGGGCAGTGCCATGAAATGAGCAGTGTCTAGTCCGCAAACAAGGCTCTGTAATGGTCCACAGTCTTTAGACCTTAGATAAAGTGTGGAAGCAGGCCCTTCAGCCCATTGAGCGATCCACGCACACTAACACTATCCTACACACACTGGGGACAATTTTCAATTTTAACAAAGCCTATCAACCTACAAACCTGTATGTCTTTGGAGTGTGGGAGGAAGCCAGAGCTCCCAGAGAAAACCCACGCGGTCACAGGGAGAACTTGCAAACTTCGTACAGACAGCACCGTAGTCAGGATCTCAGCAACTCTACCGTTGTGCCACCGTGCTGTCCTGAGGATGGTCATAGAGTCATAACGCATGGAAACAGGCCCTTTGGCCCTACTTGCCCATGTTGACAAAGATGCTCCATCTACAGTTGTCCTACTGGCTGGTGTCGCCCAAGGGATTGGTACCATCCTGCCTGCAGATGGAGCCAGAGGCATTGGGGGAACCACATGGCTGGTCACTGGTGGTCAGATAAGGGGAGGTAGCTTCAATAAATGAACAACCTCTGTGCAAACCCTTGGGGTATCTGAATGGCACAACGCCTACCAACGCTTCAGCATTGTTCCCACATTTATCGTGCAAATTTAAATGTCATAAGTTCATAAGCTAAAGGAACAGGATTAGGCCATTCGGTCCATCAAGTCTACTCTGGCATTCAATCGTGGCTCGATAGACACAAAATGCTGGAGGAACTCAGCGGGACAGGCAGCATCTCCGGAGGGAAGGAATGGGTGACGTTTCGGGTCGCGACCCTTCTTCAGACTGAGAGTCAGGGTAGAGGGAGACTAGAGATATGGAAGGGTAAGGTGTGAATACGACAGATCAAAGCAGATGCTGATAAGGAAATGTAGAATGTTTCATCGTTAGCTGAGGGGAAGGTGACAATGAGGCATACAATCAGTAATATTCAATCAGGAGGAGAGTGGAACTATTCAGAGAACTAGGACGGGGCTGGGTCGATGACAGAGGGAAAGCTAGAGTTTCTTGAAGATAGAGAAATCAATAGTCATGCCACTGGGTAGTTGATAAATCATGGCTGATCCACCTTTCCCTCCATTCTCCTGCCTTCCCTCCATAACCCCACACAATGTAAACTGATTACGTTGGACCATCTCCAGAATAAGTGACCACTCTTTCACCGCAAAGAGTTAAAGGGTTCATCTCAACGTGTAGTACAACAGCACCATGTAGTGGCGTGTCCAGCTGAGCGCTGCATCGTTCCTTTATAATAATGGAATCAGAAAGGCAACAGTTGCTGCCTCACAGCGCCAGAGACCCGGCTTCACTCGCGACTACGGCCACTGACAGAACTGTTTGCACCTTCTCCCTGTGACCGCGTGGGTTTCCTCCGGGTGCTCCGGTTTCCTCCTACATGCTGGTTTGTACGTTAAATGGTTTCTGTAAATTGCCCCTAGTGTTGCCCCTAGGACAGTGTTGGTGTATGGGATGATCGCTGGTCGGCTCAGTCTCGGTGGCCCATGGGGCCTGTTTCCGCGCTGTACCAGGGTCGGATTCTGGCAACGGTTGTTTGTCTGTACGGAGTTTGTACGTTCTCCCCGTTACCTGCGTGCGTTTTCTCAGAGAATTTTGGTCTCCTCCCACACTCCCAAAGACGTACAGGTTTGTAGGTTAAATGGCTTGGTATAAATGTAAAAACATTTACATCTCCAGTGTGTGTGTGAAGCTGCGGGTATGGCCGGTTAGTGTGGACTCGGTGGGCCGAAGGGCCTGTTTCCGTGCTGTATCTCAAAACTAACATCCACCACCCTCTGTGTAAAAACTGAAACCAATACACTAGTTCCATCCTACACACTGGGGACAATTTAAAGAAGACCTGTAGGTCTTTGGAGTGTGGGAGGAGAGGAAACAGGAGCACCCGGAGGAAACCAACGCGGTCACAGGGGGAACGTGCAAACTCCGTACATACAGCACCATAGTCTCCGGCCCGGTAAAGCAGCACCGAGCATCAGCCGGGGTCGCTGGCGCTGTGCTGTGCGGGAGAGGCTCCATCAGCTGCACCACCCTAAAATGTTACATTGCATTGGATGTGGTGAGGTGGGAGACAACGACGTGTCAACCTATTTTACGTATGACGCGTAAATGATGCGCAAATGATACAGGCCCTTAGGTAGGCAGAATTCTTTTTGCTTTATTATCTTTCCTTGACATTCCTTTTCTTTAGTTAATATTAATTTATATTCAGGCCATAACAAATCAATCTTATAGCAGCTTACAATGTCGTGATATGAAAATAGATTTGTCTAACTTCAAGCCGCATCCCCCTCAGTCAACAATGAACCATTCTACATTTCCTTATCACCATCCACTTTGATAGGAATTTTTCACACCTTACTCTTCTATAGCTCTAGTCTCCTCCCCTGACTCTCAGTCTGAGGAACATGGATGTGATGACAAACACAATATAAAGGCAGCGCCTGAACAGGGACTTGAACCCTGGACCCTCAGATTAAAAGTCTGATGCTCTACCGACTGAGCTATCCAGGCTCTGAGGTTTAGGGTTGGGTTTAGGTTTATTATTGTCACATGTTCCGAGGTACAGTGACCAGCTGATCAGTACACATCAGATATACCGTACATAAATACAATTGAGTCAAACTCAAGCACATGCTGATGATGCTTTATTGTCACATGTGCCTATGTACCTACTAGGTACGGTGAAATTCTTTCTTTTGCATTCAATCCAGTAAAATCATACTACGGATAAGCACAATCATTGATAAGTACTAAAGTGCTTCACCGAGACATTACACAAAGAGCCGCCCAAATGTTTCTGGCGCCCACAAAGTTTCAAAGTTCTTAAGAGTGCAGCCTTATCTTGGCCTCAAAGGCCCGTTGCCACGGCGACACCGCTCCTCTCCTCCATCCGCCGCCATCTTGAAATCGGCCCTTTGGCCAGAGTCCATCGCTGTCGCCGACTCCCTCCTCCCCGGTTCCCGGTTCCTGGACCTTCGGGGTCGAGCAGGAGCTGCGCCGTGGATGACTCCGAATGGGTTGGCGGTTCCGTGCCGGGCGAGCTAGGCCTGGTGTTGGGATGTGGCCGCAGCTCACCGGGACATTCAAGAGGAAGAGCAAAGGCGAAGATGCAGAGGGCAGCATGTAGTTCTCAGCATTGTAGAGTATCAGTCCCTGAGACAGTCCAACATTCACAATGGGGTAGAAGTGCATCGTACAGTACTCTAGGGTGTGGAAGCACTGTTCAAGCCTGATAACAGAGGAGACGAAGCTATTCCCGAGTCTGCAGGTGTATATATTCAAGCTTCTGTACCTTCTGCCCAACGGGAGTAGGTATTGTGTTTATCTTCGAGTTACTCGATGAAGGTGCTAGACATCGATGTGGAGTCCTGGGAAAGCCTTGCAGCTGACTGCACGAGGTGGAGAGGTACCCTGAACCAACATCTCAATACGGGGGAAGAGAAACTGTTGAACGCAGCGGCAGACAAGCGGGCACGCAGAATGGAGAGCGGCAACTTCAACAGACCAGAGACCACACACACACAAATGTGACCTTTGTGACAGAGACTGTCACTCCCGCATTGGTCTCTTCAGCCACAAGCGACGCTGCTCTAGCCGAGGTTTGGAACAAGCGGCCAACAACCAGGATGCATCACCCATGGTCAGTCATGACCGAGGGGGGCCTACCAACTCCAACATTTTGTGCCTATCTTTGATTTAAATCAGCATCTGCAGTTCCTTCCTACACACTCTGCCCAACAGAAGTTATAGGAAAGGCAAATAAATAAAAGACGGTGGCTGTGGAGGCCATGTCATTGTGTATGTTTGAGGCGGAGATTAACAGATACTTGATTGTAAGGGTGTCATGGGTTATGGGGAGAAGGCAGGAGAATGGTTGTGCCATTCAATCGTGGCTGATCTATCTTTTCCTCTCAACATTCTCCTGCCTTCCCCCCCTTAGCTCCTGACACCCGTACTAATCAAGTATCTGTCGATCTCCGCCTTCAAAATATCCATTGACTTGGCCTCCACAGCCGTCTGTGGTAATGAATTCCATAATAAAGTAGAAATGTTTTATTACTTAGGTTTATTTGTGTCAGCTAACAATTAGATGCAATATAAACCCACTGCCTCTGGGAGGAGGCAGCTTCCCTTAAAAACAGTGCGTACGAAGGAACTGCAGATGCTGGTTTATACAGAAGATACGTAGACAGAAAATGCTGGAGTAACTCAATGGATCAGGCAGCATCTCTGGAGAGAAGGAATGGGTGACGTTTCGGGTTGTGACCCTTCTTCAGACTGAAATAGGGCAGATGAGCGTGAAGTGCTGAGTGAGTTCACAGAGTCAATAGACAATAGACAATAGATGCAGGAGTAGACCATTCGGCCCTTCGAGCCAGCACCGCCATTCAATGTGATCATGGCTGATCATCCCCAATCAGTACCCCGTTCCTGCCTTTTCCCCATATCCCCTGACTCCGCTATTTTTAAGAGTCCTATTTAGCTCTCTCTTGAAAGCATCCAGAGAACCTGCCTCCACCGCCCTCTGAGGCAGAGAATTCCACCACTCTCTGTGAAAAAAAGTATTTCCTCGTCTCCGTTCTAAATGGCTTACTCCTTATTCTTAAACTGTGGCCCCTGGTTCTGGAGTTCATAGAGACATACAGCACGGGAACAGGCCCTTCGGCCCAACTCATCCATGCTGACCCAGATGGCATCTTAGCCAGTCCTAATTGCCGGTGTTTGACCCATATTGCTCTAAACCTTTCCTATCCATGTATCTGTCCAAATTACTTTGTAGAGAATGAGAGCGAGATACAGCACGGAAACAGGCCCTGGGGCCCACGAGCGTGCCCCGACCAGCGATCCCCGCACACTAGCACTATCCTACACACTAGGGACATTTTACAATTTTTACCGAAGCCATTTAATCTACAAACCCTCGCGTCTTTGGAGTGTGGGAGCAAACTGGAGCACCCGGAGAAAACCCACGTGGTCACCAAGCAACCGCGGTCAGGATCGAACCCGGGTCACTGGCGTTGTGAGGCAGCAACTCTACAGCTGCGCCACCGTGCCACCCTAAATGGTGTTCAAATACCGATATAATACCTGCCCCAGCAACTTCTCCTCGCAGTTCATTCGAAACGCCCACCAGCCCTCTGAGTGAAAAAGTTGAAGCTCAGGTTCCTATGAAATCTTTCCCCTTGCACCTTAAACCTACTGCTTGCCCCCTGGTTCTTGATTCCCCTAAAGGACACTGCATTCACCTCTATTCCCGTCATTAAAGGGACAGCAGTTTTGTTTGGAGACAGATGGTGGAACCTGCAGCAAAAAAAAAAAAAACTGCAGGAGAAACTCAGAGGGTCAGGCAGCATCTGTGGAAGGCAAAGTGATAGCTAGTGTTTCGAGTCAAGATCAGGGTGAAAGTGCAGAGGGAAGAGTGCCAGTGCAGAGAGGCGGTGAGTGAAAGGTGGAAGCTGGAATGAGGAGGGGGTATGATAGTGCCGGGTAGGGGAGGGGGAGGCCGGAGGTAGGAACAGAGATCGGGAGGTGAGGAGTGGAAGCAACAAAAGCCTGCAGATTCTGCAACCTGCTGAATATGGAAGGTGAACCAGATAAGAGAGGGATGGTGGGCAGATGGAACCAGAGGGGAAGGAAATGAGAGGGGGATTGATGTTAGTGGCAAAGTTGATGAAATTGATTGGTTCCGAGTGAGTGTGGAGGAGGCCCTTCAGCCCACAATGCATGTGCTGTACATGATGCCAAAACCATCCCTTCTCCACCTGTACATTCTCCATATCCCTCCATTCCCTGCAGATCCATGTGCAGATCCAAAAGCCTCAAACGCCACTATCATATCTGCCTCCACCCCTGGCAGCGCGCCGCAGGCACCCACCGCCCTCTGCGTAAAAACATTGCCCCACACATCTCCTTTAAACTTTGCTCCCTTCACCCAGTTTGGTGTTGAGCAGATTATTGGAAAATAAAGAGCTGGATCAGCAGCAGGTAGCAATGATTAACCGGCATGTGAATGACCACGAGATTGTTTGTGAAGAGTGTTTGTCCCGACCCTGGCATCTTGAGCCACACTGGGGACAGTCATCCCATCAAAATACGCCCAACAATACCCTTTGCCTCCTGCCACTGAGGAGATTGTGGAGTCTAGTCGCGAATCACCTTGGATCCCTTGTGTTCTTTTGTTGGCCATGTGGGAGTTTATCAAACAAAGCCTTGTCAACATTCATGTTGACCCTCATCAGCAACACTGCCCCAATCAACCTTCCTTATTACCTCCTCCAAACCATCAGTAAAGGAGGACATGAGCTTCTCTTAACAAATCCGACTCATAGAGTCATACGGCGTGGAAACAGGCCCTTCACCCCAACTTGCCCACACCGACCAACTTGTCCCATCTACACTAGTCCCATCTGCCTGTTCTCTTAACAAAGGGCCGCACCTTTGTATAGTGGTAGAGCTACTGCCTTACAGCGTCAGAGACCTGAGTTCGATCCCGACTACGGGTGCTGTCTGTACGGAGTTTGTACGTTCTCCCCGTGACCCCACTTGGGTTTCCTCCGGGACCTTCGGTTTCCTCCCACACTCCAAAGAGGTACAGGTTCGTAAATTAATTGGCTTGGTATTAATGTAAATTGTCGCTAGTTGTGTAGGATTGCCGATCAATATGGTCTTGGTGGGTCGAAGGGCCTGTTTCCGCGCTGTATCTCTGAACTCAACTTAACTAGTGAGAGGAATGGATAGGGTGAATGCACAGAATCTTTTACCCAAGGGTGGGGAATCAAAAAGAGGCCCTTCTCCTCAACTTGCCCACACCGACCAACATGTCCCATCTACACTAGTCCCATTGGTAGACATTGGTTTAAGGTGAGAGGGGATTTAATTTGATTGGTACCTGAGGGGGTATTTTTCACTCAGAGGGAGGTGGGTACATGGAACGAGCTGTCAGAGGAGGTAGTTGAGGCAGGTGCTCCAGCAGCACTTAAAATACACTTGGACAGGGACATGGATAGGAAGGGATTTGAGGGATATGGCACTAACACGGGCAAATGGGTCATCGGGGTTGGCATGGACAAGTTGGGCCGAAGGGCCTGTTTCTGTGCTGTTTGAATCTGACTGTGAACTCACTCAGCACTTCGCTCATGTCTTCCCTGTTTTAGTCTGAAGAAGGGTCTCGACCTGAAACGTCACCCATTCCTTCTCTCCAGAGTTGCCGCCTGACCCGCTGAGTTACCCCAGCACTTTCTGCTTATCTCCAGTGTAAACCAGCATCTGCTTTTCCGTCCTACACACTGTTTAAAGGGAGGCTGGTTCCTCCCAGAGGCAGCAGGTTTATAAATATAACCATAGCAGCTAATGGTTAGCTGACACAAATAAACCTAAATAATAAATCATTTCTTATTTATTATGGAACTCTTTGGCACAGGCGGCTGTGGAGGATATTTTTAAGGCGGAGATCGACAGATACTTGATTAGTTCGGGTGTCAGGGGTTATGGGGAGAAGGCGGGAGAATGTTGGGAGGAAAAGATAGATCAGCCACGATTGAATGGTGGAGTAGACTTGATGGGCCGAATGGCCTAATTCTGCTCCTAGAACTTATTAACGTGTAAATATCTAAGGCATCAGTGATCTTTCTTCGAGCTCTCTGATGTGCAACGCTAATCTGTTCATGAAAACGTCAATCAAGAAAGTCAAGACTCAAGAGTGTTTTATTGTTAAATGGCCCGAAACGGAACAATTAAATTCTAACTTGTAGCAGCACGACAGATGTTACAGTGAGATAACGTAGATGAAATTAGTGACCAAAGGAGTCAGTGTGTTGGTTCATTCATCGTTTTATTAACGTTATAATCCAACAGAAAACACAAGGATGTAACACAACAGGATACTAGGCAATGGAAAAGATCAGAATCTCAGCATTCGATTACAGGGAAAGACCACTGTTGTTATACAGAGCGTTACAAGCGAGGAGGAAGTCCGGTTATGGGGAAAGCTTGGTGTTGTAATGCAGGGTGAAGCGCAATATTGTATTACAGGGGAGCGTCACTGTTGTAATACAGGTTGGAACAGTGCTGCAATTCAGGATTGTAATGTGGAAGGCTCAATGTGCTCCACAGAGTGACGCTCAGGCTCGTAATAACGCAGGACTGTAATACAGGGAGAATTACTTAAGCTCGTAATTGCAATACAAGTGAATCTCAGGGCTATACCAGGACCTCAGGATTGTAATGCAGGGCGAGTGTCAGAGTTGTAATATCAGAGTTGCAATCTCAGGGCTATACCAGGACCTCAGGATTGTAATGCAGGGCGAATGTCAGAGTTGTAATATCAGAGTTGCAATCTCAGGGCTATACCAGGACCTCAGGATTGTAATGCAGGGCGAGTGTCAGAGTTGTAATATCAACATGGGATTGTAATATAGGGAGAATATCCGGATTATGTAATATGGGGAGAATATCCGGATTATGTAATACGGGGAGAATATCCGGATTATGTAATACGGGGAGAATTTTAACATAACCTCAGGACAGTAACAAAGGGAGAATCTCCAGATTGTAATACAAGTTCAGGACTGTAATACAGGAGGATCTCAGGGTTGTAATATAAACCCAGAACTGGAATGCAAGGAGAATCTCGGGATGGTAATAGAGTGAAGCTTGGCTTTGTCATATGGGATTGTAACGCGTGGCTGACTTTGGTGATCTCCATGCACTGGGGGTGACTAGGACACAGGTAACCTGGAGTTGCTGATTGGGAAGGTAGTGTCACCACACAGAAAGCACATGGTTTTATTGTTGATTTTTCCATGGAGGTCTTGCTTGAGTTCTTTCTGGAAGACTGAGATCATGAGGGTCTCTTCGTTGTGATCGTACGCTACATCGAGGCAGCGCTTGGCAAAGTAGTGAGAAGGTTCAGCGCTAACTGCGAACGCACTTTCTGTGAACACAACATTGAATTGTTTAGTTTAGAGATACAGCGCGGAAACAGGCCCTTCGGCCCCCCGAGTCCGGGCCGACCAGCGATCCCTGCACATTAACACTATCCTACACACACTAGGGACAGTTTACATTTATACCAAGCCAATTAACCTGCAAACCTGTACGTCTTTGGAGTGTGGGAGGAAACCAAAGATCTCGGAGAAAACTCGCGCAGCCACGAGGAGAACGTGCAAACTCCGTACAGGCAGCACTCGTAGTCGGGATCCAACCCGGGTCTCCGGCGCTGCAAGCGGTGTAAGGCAGCAACTCTACCGCTGCGCCAGCGTGCCGACTATTGAACGAACACTTTATATACAAATAGTTGCCCATAAAGGGTGCTTACAAAGTTAAAAATTCCACCCCCCCCCCCCACGTCGGGTCCTCCAAATGGGTTTATTAGCGACAGGGTTATGCACCCACGACCCACGGTTTCACTGTTCAGAAGACCTCAGTGAAACTCACTCCACACAGCCTGACAGCGCCAGAGACCCGGGTTTGACCCTGACTACTGGGGCTGCCTGTATTTAGTTTGCAAGTTCTCCCCGTGACCACGTGGGTTTTCTCCGGGTGCTCCAGTTTCCTCGCATTCTCACTGAAAACATGTGGGTCTGTGCATTCACTGGCCCTCTGTAAATTGGCGCTTAGTGTGTAGGGAGTGGATGAGTGAGATTAACTTGGAACTGGTGTGAACAGGTGATCGATGATTGGTGTGGACTTAGTGGGCTCAAGGGCTTGTTTCCATACTGTATTACTAACTAACTAATTAACTAATTAACTGACGGACTGACCGACTGATCGACTGACTGGCCGACCGACTAACTAACTAACTAACTAACTAACCTAACTAACTGACTGACTGACAGACTGACTAACTAACCAACCAACTAACTAACTAGCTAGAAGATAGACACAATGAGCTGGAGTAACTCAGCGGATCAAGCAGCATCTCTGGAGAAAAGCAATAGGTGACGCTTTGGGTCGAGACACTTCTTCAGACTGAGAGTCGGTGAGAGGGAAACTAATTAATTAACTAACTAACTAGCTTAACACCAATCTCGTATCTCCGTCCACCACCACCCCTGGCAGTGTGCTTCAGGCACCCACTACTCTCTGCCTAAAACACTACTCCCACACATCTCCTTTAAACTTTGCCCCTCTCACCTTGAGGCTCTGCCCTCGCCCGTCTAAACTACCAGTGGGATGTTAGTGTAGAGGGACTCACCTTGACAGTTGGCCAAACGGTTCCCTCCAATGTACTGTGTTGTCCACTTGAACGCCGTCTCTTCCCCGCACCTCTCGTATGGCCGCGATTTCCTGAGGAACTGGAAGTCATAACCCTGTGTGGAGAGAGGCGAGGTCAATGATTGTCCATCTGTACGCTGTGTATTGCCACACCGAGAAAACATCGTGCCGAGCTGCTGCTAACGCCACGCTCATGATAAACCGCGGGCCGCACGGTGGTACAGCAGTAGAGTTGCAGCCAGAGACCGAGAGACGCCGGTTCAATCCTGACCACGGGTGCTGTATATACAGAGTCTGTACGTTCATATCCCTCAAAACCTTTCCTATCCATGCACCTGTCCACCTGTCCAAATGTATTTTATTTGTTACCTGTCACAGCTACCTCCCTCTGACAGCTTGCTCCATATGCCCATCGTATTGGGGGCACAGCGGAGGGGTCTGAAGAAGGGTCTCGACCCAAAACATCACCCATTCCTTCTCTCCAGAGATGCTGTCTGACCCGCTGAGTTACTCCAACTTTTTGCCGGTTTAAACCAGCATCTGCAGTTCCTTCCTACACATAGGACAGGTACATGGATAGGATAGGTTTATAGGGATGTGGGCCGTTTTCGGGCAGGAGGGACGACTAGTGTAGATGGGGCATCTTGGCTGGCATGGGCAAGTTGGGCCGAAGGGCCTGTTTCCATGCTGTACGGCCCCATGACTGTGTATGAGTGAGCTGCCAGGACGATGTCCACACCCATAAACTGCGGAGTTGCCATCCATGGCAGGTGCAGGGGAGAAGGGGGATGGAGGTCAGGAACGTTCATGGAGGCAGCGTAACTCCACCACGATGCAGCAGTGCCGGTGGCGCAGAGGCAGAGTAGCTGCCGTACAGTACTAGCAGCGCCGGAGACCCGGGTTCAATCCCGACTACGGGTGCTGTCCGTACGGAGTTTGCACGTTCTCCCCGTGCCCTGCGTGGGTTTTCTCCGAGATCTTGGGTTTCCTCCCACACTCCAAAGAGGTACAGGTTTGTAGGTTAAATTGGCTTGGCGTAAGTGTAAAATTCTCCCGTGTGTGTGTGTGTAGGATGGTGTTAATGCACGGGGATCGCTGGTCGGCGTGGGCTCGGTGGGCCGAAGGGCCTGTTTCCGCGCTGTGTCTCTCAACTAAACTAAAACTAAACAGAGACCGTACCTTGTTACACATGGGCTTGCAGTAGCGCGTCCTGTTCAGCGTCAGGCACACCAGGCCCCCGTTGGTGGGGATGGTGGGGAAGCTGCAGTTCTTGGGGTTCACATGCTGACAAGCTTCGGAGAAAGCACAAACATCAGGGAGAAAAAAAATCACCATCCGCAAACCAAGAAACAGTGTGAGACTCAGAGTCTAATCAATCACAGCGCTGTGGGCAGCCTGACTGTAATCATGGATCGTTTTTTCTTCGACTGGACAGCAGACAACTAGAAAGGTTTTGTACTATTCCACAATACTCGTGATAATAATCTGCAGGGCTCATTATTTTAGGGAGAGCGTGTAAAAGGTGCTGCCAGGAGTGGTGGTGGGGGCACATATGATAGTGGTATCATTCATTTTAGTGCGGTGGTATAATTCAGCGTGGAAACAGGCCCTTCGGCCCATCGAGTCCGCTGCAACCAACAATCCCCCCCCCCTCCACCCCCCTCCCGTACACCAGTTCTCTCCTACACTCTTGGGACAATTTCCAGGTTCCAATTCGCCTGCAAACCTGCACTTTCTTGGAGTGTGGGAGGAAACCAGAGCACCCGGAGAAAACCCACGTGGTCACAGGGAGAACGTAGAAAAATCTGTTTAAGAGGCTTTTGGATAGGCAGAGATGCTGCCGGACCCGCTGAGTTACTCCATAACTTTGTGTCTCTTTTGTATCCTTGTTTCCACACCTGAACCAACCTGACAGGTATGTTTTGGGTAAATAGGTTGATGAGAATCAGAGAACCTTGCCAAACTATGGAAAGCCCAGCTTAAGATTCCTGATTCTTGATTAATACTGTTGTCAGGGGTTATGGGGAGAAGGCAGGAGAATGGGGTTGAGAGGGAATGATTGAATGGCAGAGTAGACTTGATGGGCCGAATGGCCTAATTCTGGTCCTAGAACTTAAGAAATTATGAATTTATGAATGTGTGTTTAGTCTACAAACACCACTGCTGCTGATGACAAGCGGGGAGTGGGGAGGGGTGAAGGTGAGGTGGGAACTCTGGAGGATGAGGGGCAAAGATTCCCAGAGCAGGAGAGAGAGAGTCCAACGGCAGCCGGGCCTAATTCTGCTCCTAGAACATATGGGCTTATCAAAATGGACGTTGGGTGCTGGGACTTGTAACTTCTCACAGAGGCAGTGTGTGTAGAAGAGGACCCAGTGCAGCAGGGAGTGAGGGGTGCGGGTGGAGACACAAGGGTCAGACAGTGTGATGTGAGGGTGTGGGGCTGTGTACCTTTCACACGGAGGGAGCGCAGGCTGTCGGCCGCGTTCTGCAGCAACTTGTAGAGTTCGCTCAGCTTCCCTGCCTCCAATCGCTGCACGGCCTGGTGGGAACAGTTGTTGAATAACTGCAGAGAGAAGGGACAACAACGTCAGCTGTAGAGCTGCTGCCTCACCGCGCCAGAGCGCCCGGTTCAATCCCCACCTCGGCTGCTGTCTGCCTGTTTGCCCGCTCTCCCTGTGACCGCGTGGGTTTCCTCCGGGTGCTCCGGTTTCCTCCCACATCCCAAGGACCGGTGGGCCGGTGGGTCAACTGTCCACCGTAAATTGTTCCCACAAGTGGCAGAATCTTGTGGAGTTCATGAGAATCAAATGTGGGATTAGTGCAGGATCAGTGGGTGAGTATGAACCTGATGGGCAGAAGGGCCTGTTTCTAGCCCACATTGCTCAATGGCGCTCTGACTTTTGAGTTCCCAATGAACTTGATGCCCTGTCTTAGAGAGTCACAAACACGGGCTCTGCGATCGTTTCGCTGAACACATACGCTCAGGCCGACAAGGCCTACCTGATCTCCCGGTTGCCAAACACTAACTCCCCTCCCATTCTCACACTGACCTTTCTGTCCTGGGCCTCCTCCATTGTCAGATTGAGACCCAACGCAAATTGGAGGACCAGCACCTCATATGTCGCTTGGGCAGCTCACATCCCAGCGGTATGAACATTG